>OY987218.1:27629738-28829738 GCA_963920805.1 Primula vulgaris
GAATCGCTTTGGTCTTTAATATATTAGAAAATAAAAGTTTAATCAATTATTTTTCTCGTGTTCAATATTCTGCTCGTGAATCGGTAAATATGAAATCTACAGTCTGCTATTTTGATTCATCTTTCTGATCTATTTAATTCTTATTCTTCTTTTTTCCTGGAATAATACATTTTTAATGAAGCCAACAATACACTTAATTTTGACTATATATGTGACACGCGACGTGAGTTATTTAAGCAGATAAAGTTTTTTGAGTGAATATATATATATATACTGGTAAAAGTTACTCACGCGTTGTGTATGAAACGCGTAATGACATAAATGTCATGATATATTTTATTTTGAACATAATATTCAGATTTTGTATCATTTATTGTAGTTATGTAGGTTAAAACGAATTGTTAATTAATTTATGCTACATTCGTAATTAGGGAAATATAATCAGAACAAATTGTTAACTAATTAGATTATGTATATTGGTAATTATTAAAACATAGTGATGATATTTTTGAAAAAATTGAACAGTCTCATTTCTTATGGATTGATTTATTATAATAGAATGATATATATAATTATATATAAAATGTTCATCACTTCAGCACACATTCGCATAGAGAAAAATAGAAATAATTTTGAAATCCCTCTCCACATGTTGAACATTAATTACGTGTTAGTTTGATAATTGATTTGTCGGACGAAAAATGAACCTTATTTCTTAAATAGTAGTTTAGAAAAGTAAAACATTTGAAATTTAAGAATAAAAAAAGAATAACATGAACTGTGAAAACGAATTCGACCCCACAACAGATTCCTTCCCGTTTCTAACCTCCCGCAACTGCCTCGTTCTCTCTCGATATCTATTGCCTATATCTATATCTGTACTACACACACTGATTATTTATTTATTTATATCTAATATTAACTGTACTACACACTTATTCTCTATATATACACACACAATAATGCTGCTCATTTTTCACCTGAGAGCTCATCTCACTAGAAAATGAATATGAGAGCGGTTTACACTATACTTATCCTCTCAGTGGTATTAATCGCCATCCTTGACCCAAAATACGTTCTAGAACCTTCCTCCCTCATCTTCCCTCCGAAAGAACCCTCCCTCTCTCTTCCACCAACCGTTACCGGGACCCAAAAACTCCTCTCTAAACCCATTCCCACTCTCACCATGAAACTATTACCACGGAAAAATGCAAAGAGGTGGTGAAGACAGTGAGGTCAGCTGTGGAAAGGATCGTGGCGCGGAACGAGAACGCGACTGCTCAGCTCCTCCGACTCATGTTCCACGACTGCTTTATTCACGTATAAACTTTTCTTTCTTTCTTATTTTTTATTATTATAACTGTTTTTTACTTGGTTGTTAGTTAACATGTGATTTTGCCATTATCGTTTTAATTATAATTATTTTTATTATTTATGATAATAATCCTGTTCTTCATGATAATCTGAGTGTTCTGTACGTACTAGTACGTAAATGAATTCTATCAATTTTTTTTGAATCGGTGAAAACTCATAAGTAATCATACCTATTTTGCTATTATTAGTTTATGATAACGATGCAGTTCTTCTTTTAATTTTTTTTTTCTTGATTTTAGTTATCTTATGATCTATTTTTGACATTCACGACTGCTAATTTTTTTTCACGTATATACATTATATTCTTGAGTTTTAATTTATTTACATCATTTATGATAATGATGTTGTTCTGTTCTTGATGATAATATGAGTCTTATGTACTAGTAAATGAATTTAATCAATTTTATTTGAATCTGTTATACAACTGATAACTAATCGTTACATATTTTGGTATTATTGGTTTACTTTTTAGTTTTATTTAGATGCGTGTCTTATTTGAGTTGGTGATTTCTGAGTAATTTTTTCATATACCTTTCTTTTTTTTAGTCAAAAAGGAGTACATAATTTCATTACCTAAGTGTGAAAATAATTTTATTCTTAATATTCTGGAATTTTACAGTGTCGATGATGCCAATCTTGTTATATAGTAGTAAGTAATTTTATTCCACACATGAATATTTTGATACAAAATGTAGATAAAAATTATATACACATGAAATAGGTTTGAGAGGTTGGATTTTTATACTACACTTTTTCTGAAAAAACGCACAAACCGTACATTTAATTTACGGTTTACAGAAAATATATACAAACCGTACATTAAAATACACATTAAAATGTACGGTTTGTAAAAATACACACAAACCGTACATTTAATGTACGGTTTGTATGTATTTTTACAAACCGTACATTTAATGTACGGTTTGTGTGTATTTTTTTTTTTTTTTTTTTTTGTAATTTCAATTTGTAAAATAGGAAAAATATATAAAATATGCAAATTCATAATTCACTTAGCTATATATAATTGTTTGTTGTTTGTTTATATTAATTATAGAAATTATAATAATTGTTGATATTTGTCCCATTTTTTGTAACTGTTCGGAAAGGAAGCAACTGTTCGGAAAGGAAGCAAGCAACTGTTGGGAAAGGAAGCAAGCAACAGTTGCTTGCTTCCTTTCCCAACAGTTGCTTGCTTCCTTTCCGAACAGTTGCTTCCTTTCCGAACAGTTACAAAAAATGGGACAAATATCAACAATTATTATAATTTCTATAATTAATATAAACAAACAACAAACAATTATATATAGCTAAGTGAATTATGAATTTGCATATTTTATATATTTTTCCTATTTTACAAATTGAAATTACAAAAAAAAAAAAAAAAAAAAAAAAAAAAAATACACACAAACCGTACATTAAATGTACGGTTTGTAAAAATACATACAAACCGTACATTAAATGTACGGTTTGTGTGTATTTTTACAAACCGTACATTTAATGTACGGTTTGTATATATTTTCTGTAAACCGTAAATTAAATGTACGGTTTGTGCGTTTTTTCAGAAAAAGTGTAGTATAAAAATCCAACCTCTAGGTTTGATGACTGTATTTGTATTTAATTGATTTTTTATCTCCTGTTATATTTTCTGCTTGTGAATCCATAATATTTGGTTGTATTATGGTACTTATTTTGGTTCATCTTTTGGTTTATCTGGACACGTGTCTTTGTATTTTTGGTAATTTATGAGCAGTTTCCGGATTTCCCTTTTTTTGTCTAAAAGGGATACATGATTTTATTATCTACTGTGAAAACATTTTTATCTGCCAATCTTGTAGTTGAATATTACTGTAGTTGATACTTATTAGCTATGTACCGAAATATAGATACATACATGAATAATCAGTTTGGACTTGATCAATATATTAGAAAATAAAAATTTAATCAATTATTTTTCTCGTGTTCAATATTCTGCTAGTGAATCTGTAATATATAGTATGAATCTACGTTCTGCTATTTTGTTTCAGTTTTCTGATATTTAATTCTTACTCTTCTTTTCCCCGGAATAAAACGATTTTAATGAAGCCAATTGTACACTTAATTTTGACCATATGTGACACGACTTGAGTTACTTTAATTTCAGGGCTAGTTTGGTCATTTTCTCATTTTCTCAGCTTGTATATATCGGCGTACATAATATGAATAATCATTTTTTTTTTGTAATCATACATAATTATTAATTAATATACACGATCCGGAGCAAATTTCTCGCTCTTGAGAGAGAGAGAGAGAGAGAGTTTGACGTGTTTGGTTGATTATAGATTCGTTTTCTACTTTCTGTTTTTGATAAATTAGGGTTTGATTGTTAGATATATCTGTTTGTATATCGGTGATAACTTATAATTAATCATTTATGTTTTGGTATTTTGGGTTCAATTTCTGGTTTATATGAACACGTATCGACTTTCTATGAGCTAGTGAATACTTAATCAGTAGTGTGAAACAATTAGTATTTTAAATATAATCAGTTTTGTTACTCTTGGTCAATTTACTGCTGGTGAATCCGTAGTATTCATCTATTTTCTGGTATTTTAGTAATTGTAAGAGTTGGTGATTTTTGAGGTGTTTTCTGATTGCGTTTTTTTTTTTTGTCCAAAATGGAGTACTAAATTTGTTTTTCTGTTCTGAAAAATAATTTTATACATCCTTTTTTGGATTTTTACATTCTTGAGTATATAAGTACCGAAATGCATATATGGACATGAACTGGTTCGATCTCCACTATTAAAAATTGATTTTAATTAATTTTGTTTACCCTGTTCAAATTCCTGTTTGTGAATCAGTAATACTTCCCCAATTTTGGTGTGAACATGTGTCGGATTTGTATGACATGGTGATATCGATGAATTTTCGGTTTGGATATCTGGATTTTTTGCTTAAACGGAGAACGAATATTTTTTATTTTTCATTTTTTTTATATCTGCGATGCCAGTGGTTTGAGTCATTAACAAGTGGACTACATCTCTACTGCCAATATCTGGATTATAAATTTAACAACTAATTTGATGATTTGGTTCTTCTTTTTGTTCGATGAATCAGTTTTATATTATTTGTTTTATAGAGCACTTAATATTTGCACAAATACAAAGTTGCTCCTCTAATTTAGGTTCAATCAATAGTGACCTCTTTTAAAAAAATAAAAAAAATAACAATCAATAGTGATAACTATAGTGTCGTACACTTCTACACCAGTTTCTTTGCACTTTTATTCAATTGTTTGCTCTATCCTAATGGAAGGTTTACAATAGACCTACATATTGCTCTCTCAGTTCAGCACTTACATGACCATGTGGCAACAATGTGAGTTATTGAATATCTGGGCTATTTTGGTATGTTCGGCACTTCGTTTCTTAATCATAATATTTGCTTATATTGATAGTTACCATATGTATATCGGAGTATATAGATATACATGACCAGAAACAGATTTTCCGTCAGGGGACTGCTTAGAGATAGAGATAGCGATAGTTAATTGTTTAATTGTTAGGGTTTAGTTGATTTTGGACGTGGAATTTAAAAATATGGTTGGGTATTTAATAGAAATTTGGTGAAAATTAGGGTTCCTTGACATAAGTGTTCTAAATATATACAAAGAGGACAGCTTGGTTCACTAATTTCTCCTTTTCCTAATTTTTTTGACAATATTTTTATGAATTTGTTGACCCTCTTGGTTTGTAAATCTTTGTGTTCATATGTACATTAGTTAGCTGCTTAATTCCAGCTTAGAGATCTGAACTTGATTTTTCTCAATTCTATTTTTGAATGGATTTTTAATGGATAATGTTGCCATTTGATTTGACGAGATATTCTTGTTTTTGACACATTTGCATAGGCGTTTCTATTTATCCTTTTTGATACATATTTGCATAGGCGTTTCCATTATCCTTTTTGATTAAATTTGTTTAAGGAATCTGGTAGTATGACTTTTGCTGTGAGTTGTAGTGAATCAATAGGAGTATTTCTCTTTGCTGATTTGGTTTGTAAGTTGTAATTGGGTTGTGGTTGTTAGTTTCTTGATCATGATAATTGGTTATCTGAAGAAGTTTTAACTTTTTAAGGATTTGATTGATTCCCCCTTTCTTTTTACAGGGCTGTGATGGGTCTATACTGCTAGACAAAAGCTTTGGACCTCAAGCTGAGATACGTGCCAGGGCAAGCGAAACTCTGAAGGGATTTGAGTTTGTTGCCGAAATCAAAGAGGAGCTCGAGAGAGGATGTCCTGGGATAGTGTCGTGCTCCGATATACTTGTCCTTGCAACCAGAGACGCTATCACTCTGGTATATATATGTACTTCAATATTCTGTGCGTTTTGTGCTTTTTAATTTAGAATTTCAACCTGGATATCTATTCTTTGATCAAAGTTGACATACTGAATATTGCTTGAATGAGAAATTAAGGCATTTGGGTTGAGATATTAGTATATGTTCCGTTCAATTAATGCATATTATTTTCATCTTGCTTCTGTTGTGAGTGTAGTAGTCAATTGTGTCTGGACATGCAATTTTTGTCAGAACGATGATAACTTAATAAATTGAGATGCATCTGTTGGATAATTTAAATGCCATCATCCAAATAGTGTCGGCTTTACTGCTATTAGAATAATAAAGGAATATGGATTCTAATATGGTATCCATATTCTATTAGAATAACTTAAAACTCACATATATACAGCTATTATATAGATCGTCTCTGATACCATGGATTCTAATATGTTATCAGAGCGGGCCTAACGATGTTGGGCTCACCTCCACCCATTTAATATGTCCGTTCGTAGGACCCTTGAAATGTCGGGCCATGAGTGAGGGGGAGTGTTAAGAGTAATTATCCCACATCGTCTAGATAATAATCGAGCCTGTGGTTTATAAAGAGATTTCCATCCTTACCATTACGAGGCCTTTTAATGGTAAGGTATATGGATTCTAATAAATAAAGTATCAGGTTTAATGAGCAACCTATTCTGGATGGGTTCAGTTCCCCTAGAATGCATTTTCCCATCAAACTTTTTTTAATTGTAGTGGAAGTTCCTGCTTTTCCAGAACCAAGTTAACAAATGAGTAATTAGATTGCCATCATCCACATAATATGGGTTTTTGATTGCTGTTAGAATTAAAGTATTTATTCTTTCTGTTAATTAGTGCTTCAGCAACCTATTCTTGATGGGTTTGAGTTCCCCAGAATGGCTACTTTTCAGAACGAAGCTAATCATAACCATTAATGATTTCATGTGCATGTCATGATGGTAATTTTAAGTTTTGCCACTAATTTTTTTTTTTACAAATACATGCTTAGAGGATAGAACGGTGTACCCCAAATTAAAGATTTAAAGCTATTCTGAATTTCTACTGAAAGGTGGAATTATGAACTGGCATATGGGTTAAGAAACTTATTCTGGTTTTCATGTGTATGATACCCGGTATAGTCCTATTTATTCTATTAGTTAGGTGTGTTTTCTGAATGTTTTTTTACTGCATATGCGGTTGCGGTTGTTTAACTGTAACTCCACTCCCAAGCGATTTAGAACATGCTATATAGTTGGAACAAATTGTCTTTATAGATCTTATCTTTTAGTTTCTTTTCTTTAGTTTAATTGTTTGTTATCCTTTTCCAGAGTGGCGTGCCATCCTTTCCGGTCCTTATGGGAAGAATAGATTCTAAGGATTCCTATGTTGAGCTAGCTGCAGCAGAAATTCCGCGGCCTAATCAGAACATCTCTGAAACTCTTCGACTATTCAAGAAAAGACAATTTACCATCAGGGAGACTGTAGCTCTGCTAGGTACATCACTTAATCTTAAGGCTTTTTATGTACTTGTGTAAGACAACATCACCTATCTTGAACTAAAAAAAGATATTGTAGAACACTGCTAATTGGCGATTAATCTGAAGAAACTGAACCAGAAGGTATACAACCAATCTTTTCGTTTGTTGTATCGGTTTTCTTTACATGAAGCATACAACATTATTTAGTTTCCACTACAGGTTTTTGAATGAACATTAGTTTTGAAACTGTTCTTGGTTTTGCAAAGAGTTGTAGGTTGCAATTGTTTCTTGTTTTACAAGGAGTTTTAATAACGGAAGAAGCATTATCTCAATAATTTTCTTGTTCTGAAAAACCTCTTTAAACCGTGTCCTCTTGTGAATTGACTATTTTTACATTTTTTGTTTCACCGAGAAGTATTTAAGTAGCATCTCCTACCTGCCTTGAACTTAAAAATATCTGTGATTATCTTATAGGTTCTCATAACATCGGACAGATGGATTGCCTATTCATTAGACCAAGGTTTAACAATTTCGAGGGAACTTCACAACCAGACCCCACTTTGTCACCGGATTATCTTGCAGAGTTGGATGCTCAGTGCCCTCTGGTTGTACCCTCTGTTATACCATCAGGAACAGTGTTTGGACCAAACTACTACCAAAGGCTTACTCAGGGCAGGGGTCTCATTGCTGCTGATCAGCAATTAATGGAGAACAATGACACAGCTGACTTGGTAAGGGAATACGCAGCGGACCCAACTGGAAGAGCGTTCCTGAGAGACTTTGCTAGGGCAATGATGAAAATGTCACTGCTGGTGCCAGGAGGGTCTGAAGGCGAGGTGAGGCTCGTATGCTCTCTCAAGAATAATGAGACAAGTACCCCCCCTGGCAGTACAACATCTGACTCAGCTGCTCCTACTAAGTTGTTGAAGTTTCTATTCGTTAATTTAGTTGTCTGTTTTCTATATTAGTTGTAGCTAGTGTAGTGGTTTATCACTATGATTTGTATACAAGTATTTGAACTAGACAAAGTTCCAAGCAATACAAATGAATTTGTGAGTTAACTTTAATATTACACAGAACGGTAAGAAAATACAACTCTCCAAGAGTTGTATACATTTCTTTTCTTCCTAGCTTATCTTATATGTCGTCATCATCAAATTGTGCATTTATCCTTCTTTCGCGTATATATGAAACCATGTGTGTATTATATGTGTACGTGAATACTAATATAATTCTTATTGAAACAAGGTAATCAATAATATTAATTATTGATAAATGTCTACATTTGCTTAGGTGTATATAAATGGACATCTATTCTGATATCACTTTGATGTTGTGGTATTATATGTGCACTCTTAACATAAAATAAATATCTTCCTCTTTTTTTTTAAGATTCAATATATTTCTTCCTATAGGAAGTACTAAAAGAACTTCTTTCTCTTCTGATGTAACGACTTTTAGTTTACGGTATGCTAAAATTGATAGGAGCGCAAGATTTACTTAGTGTTACGACCAGCTTTAACTTCTCTTTTTCGTACTTTAAGTAGTCGCACAGACTTCATAACAAGTAACAGGAATTTATCACACAAGTTTTTAAGGATAAATTTTTCGTAATTGCCCCATCACTTAAATAATTATATATGTAAATTTCGCGCCCCCAAGGAGCCATTCCCAGCTTCACCTGTGATAGCAAGGTAGTATTATATATCTTCATTAAACCTTGTATATGTGAAAACTGAAAAGTTGTGAATACTTTGAATAAAAAAAGCATGGCGAACCTTTACTAGTTTAAAGCTAACATCCTGACACAATATAATTAAAGCTAAACGTCCATAATAAAGTAGTAACAAAAATTTATCATTGCAACAAAGTGGAAAAATCAGAGTTCATAATTAATTACACCCGAATACCGAAGCAACGTGTACTTCCTATGTAACAAACCTCTAAAAACTAGCTAGAACTAAATTAACAATAAACCTACCAAGAAACGTGACCAACGAACTAGAACAAGAATAGCAAACAAATTACAAGGGCATATAATAAACTTAGAATTCCATGAGTTGTCATCTTAAAGCAAGCGGAACTGATTTTAGCAATAGTAGGGCTCGAAGCGGGCGCCCCTTTGAACAAGGGGTATCGATCAGTCTCGTACTTCGAATCGAAGAACTCAGGCAGGCCGTGGACGATAAGATGTCCGTCGTTGTAAACGTTCCATGGTCCAACTGGCACCAAATTTATGGAAGGATACGGGTTCCAACCCTCGAGCGATCCTGTTGTTATAACTAGAGGATGGCCTTGAAAAAGGGTATCGAGCTTAAGCCCATTCATTGACGAGGACCCCACGAGATCGTGATCAACCTTGAAAGGTACAACGTGGTAACGAATGAGGGAGAGCGAGGGGTCATCGTTAGATCGAGCCCAAAACGACGGTGTCCCTGGTGCAAAGACGGTGTAAGTCTTGTTATCAGACTCGAGGTTTTCAAGATCAGGAAACAAGTCAGAATGCATGGAAACAAGCATCTCGGCCATGTCTTCAAAGCCATTTTCGGTCAAGACCTTGTTAACTCGGTCGAGTCTTGATGGTTTTTGGGCTTGTGATTGTGATGGAGTTGACAATAGAATCAATAGAGTCAACATTAGAAAGACCAACAACGTTTTGGATGCTGCCATACTATTGGAATTTGGAAGCTAGGTGTAAAAACAAAAAGGAGATGGTATGAGTCTTATAGAACGTGCTTAACTAATTCAAGAGAGATAGAGGAATATATATTAATTGGTTTGCAAAGTATGGTTTGATGGTAGCCTATGAATGCTTTTTATAGAAGATAAATAGTTCTAATTAGAGTTGGACTTGGTATATATCCTAGTAGTTGGTTATAAACTAATTCGAATACAGGTGCATTCACGGATTAAACAGTAGCCGACTAGCAATAGGAGAAGCAGCTTAATTTGGAAAAAATAATTTGTTTGAAGAAAAAAAATATATATTGGAGTCGGCCTTGCCACGGGAATGACTCAGCTTATACAAATAATTAATTTCTTCAATTAAGATGACATGATAAATTGTTGATTTTTAATTTCGAAATGTTATAATATAGCTATATCTAATAGTAAAATAATGTTCAGGAGAAACTTTGTCTGTCTATCAATGTGGAACTCTAAATAGATTTTGGAAGTGATTTGACCAAAATAACTCAGGCGTATGACAAATAGTTCTAACTTCTAATTAGAGTTTAACTTGTTATCTCGTAGTAGTGAAAAACCAAAGCCGAGTAGCAATAGGAGAAGTCACACTAATGGAGTTATTTTTTCAAAAAATATTTGGTTGGGAAAAAAAATATATGGTATAATTTTGGGGAGAAAGTTCCAAGTGTTTCAATTTATTTATGCAATTAAGTGTTTAATTTCGTCACTTAATATATTTGGCCTGAGAAACTGTTCATATTTGAATAATAGCTAATACCAAAAGTAAAGAAATGTCTGGTAGATTTAAAATGACATTAATATGTGAATTTTTACCGTGCACATGACTAAAGTAGTAACTTTTAAGGAACTAATATGTCATTAATTACATGTTAAAATCTCCATACTAAACTATTTTTCTTTTTAAAATAATATTTACTTACGTAACTGTCTTGTGTCGACAATGTGTTAAACCAAATAATTTTGATTAATCAAAACGTTTTTATTTTTTGAAAACACTGTTTTTTTTTTTTGCATGGTGGTGACACAATCGTATTATCAAGTAATGATACATCGGTCGGGAAAAAGTGACATTTTTTTTACTAGACACAATAATATATAAATAAATCAAATAAATTAAACGCACAACTCTCCAAGAAATTGTGTTTGCCGACAGTGGCGGAGCCACAACTTTAAACCAGTGGGATCAAAATATTGACAAAATAAAAAAAGTTAAAATTAAGAAAAACAAAATTGCAAAAGGTCAAACATTGTTACTTAATTTACAATCGACACATACGGTCACCCATATCTTGAAAACGATGCATAATAACATCATTCGATTAACTTTCAAATATATCATTTTCAATACAAACTAATAAATCATATAAAAAAAAGAAAAAAACCAATGAAGTTAACTAATTAAATAAGTTACAAAGTAAAACATCAATTTTATTCTAAATAAACTAAAATAAGTCAAACAGTAAGTTTACCCAACTTAATTAATACGTGTAAATAACAAGCTAGACATTCTCTAAACAAACTACTAAACAACTAACTAATTTAAAAGTCACAACTGATTTATAAATGTTCGATTAAGAATTTATCTTAATAAAAAACTAACTAATTTTTTTTCAGATTTATACAGTACCTAGTATTTTTTAATAAAAATCTATTAAAAATTATCCTAACTTTTTTAAGTAATTAACAATTGTTAGGATAGAATCAATAAATTACATTAAATTATTAATTTTGCAAACTAGTTAACTAGTTAGGATAAAAAAAAACTAAAAAAGAGAGAAAAAACAGTTGTGACTCTAATTTAACTTGTGTTGTAAATAACATGTATGACTGGTCATCGTATAAGAGAGTGAATTTAGTATTTGTTAGTGTTAATGTTATCGCTTATATATAGAGAGAATTTTGTGTATATATAAGACAAACTATCTATTTAAATTGAATGATAATTTTGTAATTAACTTAATACTCATGTCTATTTTGATAAATTTTATATAAAAGTCAGGGGGGTCTAACCCCCCTAACACCATACCAGTTTCGCTTGCCGATTTATCTTTGAGATGATGTCTTTCCTTTCTTCGTATTTTTTTTCCCAATCCACCGGCTATTGTCATCGAGTGGGAAGCTCACAAGAGTAAAAGGACACATACAGTTATAGCACTTTAATTCCTCCCTATCAACTATCATAGTATATTTTAACAACACTCCTTACCTGGAAAACGAAGAAAACAATAACATATTGACCAGTACATCAAACTCCGCCATAAACACTGTGGCAAGAGCATCCCCCATTGCCACTGGCGTCGTCACCGCTACCATGAGTGTGGGGCTTGGTGCCGAGGAAGCAAAACAAAAGACCAACTAATAGAAAAAAGACCCAAGCTGAGGCTAAGGCTTGAATTTCCCATCTTAGGTACCTTCTTTTTTCTTCATGAAAAGTCCAAGTCTTGTGAACAGTTACAACGATACTTGTAAATTTTTTACCAAGCAAGAATGTTAACAGCAAGGTAAAACTAATAATTGTTTTGAGAAGGTATACGTAATACGATTCTATGTACTCAACACGTTCTGTACCAATATTTACAACGATACTGATCACAGATAATTTATCAAGCAGGAACGCTAACAGCCGGATAAATCGGGTACTTTCGAGAAGATATTATTATTATGTAGAATTACGAGGAAAGATTAAGGAAACTCAATATAAAATGAATCTAGCGCCTTTTTTTTTGTTAAAATATAATTGTAAATGACTTACATCTCAAGTTTTTCTTAACACATCGTGAAATTACAGTGTTACGTTATCAAATTGCATATGGGATATTCTTTGTATATTCACATAATTCTTTTCGTATTTGATAAGTTAATCTGGGTTGGGGATACCTTTTAATTAGAATGAAGGACATTGTTAAAAAATGGATTTAAGAATAATTTTACACTGCTTATTTATGATTTATTGTAATACCTTTAATGTAGTGAGTTTTAGTTCATCAAATCCATTTATTCAAAAAATTGTACATATTTTTAGTGTAACAATTAAACTTTGAGAATTATAAACGATGAAACGATTACACGAAGATAGAAGTCAAGCGAGCAACAAGTTACGTCGCTAACATGAAACCAACTGTACATATTACATTATTTAAATAATAAATAACGTGAAACCAATTATTTAATTTATTGCCATATTATCTTATGTTGTTTATGTGATTATGTCCAAAAACCGAAAAACGCACATAAAAGTAATGGACCTACGATATGCTATGACAAGGGTCGAGATGAAGACAGATTTCTGATAACTCCCGTGCCTTTCAAACAAGAGTACTATAATGACCCTGATAACCAAGAACACGGAGGCTACATTTAATAATTTTTTCTCACCTCATTTATAGGCATAATTAGCGTTTTTTGCGTTTTCACTTTCTATAATCTTTCATCGACGAATTTCATCGGGACAGTCTTAGAAGCTTAACTAGAGTATTACTCCGAGTTTAAGTATGAGCTTTTTCAGGTTTTTGTTTAAAACCGACATGCGTGTTAGAATTATTTACTTCTTTAAACATTTTTTTCCAGAACTTGTTTGGTTGCAACTTCTACTTTATATCTTTTTTCTAATCATCAAAGTAACGTGTTTAACATTAATCAAAATAACAAGTTTATACACGGATCACTGTCTATGAAACAAGCTCCAAAAGGCTGAGCAAAACGAAAATACAAAACATGACTCTTTTTAAATCCTTCCATCCGGGTAGTTAGAAACAAAAAAAACAGAAAAAAGCACAAATTACAAATAGAAAAAGTCTCAGCTATAAAAAAAAAATGCCCAAAAAGCATGGAAATTTTATCAAGCAAGTCAATCGAGTTTTCGAAAGTGGAAAACGTCCACATGTGTCGTGCCAACCAAAAGCGAATTGAATGGTGCAGAAGGGTTCTAACACAGACTAGTCTAAGAAAAACACCATCGGGACGCCAACACATAAATAACTCGATCTAATCATACCAATCACAAGAAATGACCCATAGGAGCAACCCCATATGCAAAATATTTTTACAAAACCACGAAGACATCAATCAGACAAAATACATCATACGATTGCGATCTAAACAAGCCCCGTCAATACTCATAATATACAAGCGAGACAAAATCGTATCATAAAATAAGCCTAAAAGGTGTAAAAAGTAAATAATTACCCAAAAATATTTTACACGTCAAAAGACTTGCTCAGATAGACCATATGTACAACTAGAGTCATAGGGATAAAAATGTCAACATAGCAGGCCACATGTCAAGTGAGGGCCGAAAGTTAGCAAAGCAACCATCTCTGTCCGGTGTTATAGTAATAATCAGGGTGCCAACACATTATCAAAACCTGATCTAAACAGCCCTATGGAGGCGCAATGCCCAATAAACCAACATCCCAATGCAAGACCCCTAGTATAAGTTAGTCACAATATTTCTATCCTACACTCCGATCGCCGAAAAATCATCCCCATCAGCACAATTTAGCCCCAAACAAATCTATAAGATGGTCATTGAAATGGTATATAAAAAGGGGTTGAGATTTCGAATAGGGTGGATATGAGAAGAGAGATAGGGACGGATATGGACTATGGAGAGAAAAAGAAAGGTGCAAGGTGCGAAAAATACGAAGGGGAAGAGAGAGATCGAAAGGGTGACGAATGAGACAAAATGGGAGGTGCAGACGGGGTGAAGAAAAGTGACGGAGAATGGAAAGAGATGGCAGAGGAGAGGAGCTTTAAGTTGGGCTTGCAGTCTGGGGGCAGGAGAGGCATCGCTGCCTCTCCCATCCCAGGCAGTTGGCGGCGACGGGCTGTATCTAGTGTTTTAAAAAGCTAGTTTTTGGATAGATACGTTAAAATCCTAAAAAAACACAGAAACGTGTAAAATGTTAGTTGCGTAGGTTCTTTTTATTTTTCTTTAAATATTATTAAATCAAACTTTTTCTAATAAATTTTTTTATGTCATTTATTAGGTAAAAAAGTCAACATGGTGCATGTCATGTCAGACAATATACCACGAAGTACATCTTTTTGAAGCAATTTTTACACATTGTTCTTTCAAGTCGCTTGTTGTCTAAAAAATGTTACCTTGTTTGTAATATGATTTTTTTCTTTTTTCTATTATATTTTTTTTGTTTTTCCTATTTTTTCCATTTTATTTTTATTTTTATTGGATAATTAGGTAGATAGAACACACTACAAAATCATATTTGATTTAGTGAGAGTCAAAAGCTGTCACAAGTCTGTCGCTAATTTAAAAGGTTGTCACAAATATGTCGCAAATTGACTAAACTGTCACAAATCCGTCACAAAAACCGTCGCTAATAAGCTCGTAACAAAAAATACCGTCACTAATCCCGTCGCTATTTGAGTATTTTTTTGTAGTGACAATCCTTAATTAGTTTTAAAAATAATTGACCAATATTTAATTAAATTTTATATGGTGATCAATTCTTAAATAGTTTTGTATTTATGGAACAATACTTAATTTCCCCTTTTTTTCCCCTCATATTTGCAAATAAGTTTAAAAAAGAATACAATTGTTCACCTACAAAATATATTGTTTTTCTCGGAAAATTGGTACACTTATTCCATAATTCACATTTTAAGCATCAAGAAAATTATAATCAAATTTTGCAACTCATTTCAGTTAAAAACGGTCCCCTCTTTTTGTGAAATGAAAATTGGGACTGTTTAATGAAAAAAATAATTAAAAACGGTAAAATTTATCTTTGACTATTGCTTAATTAATTTTAGGATAAATTAACAAAACATACTATTTTTGAAACTAAATTAACGTGTAGTTGAATATACTCTATCGATATTGATAGTAAGTCTAAATTCTATCATAAACTATGAAAAATAACATATTAATTAGTACGCACTGAGATGCCTGATAAAGAAAAAATAGAACTATTATATTATATCGATCCTAAGATTTTGGATGTAGAAGTACAAACTCTTAATCAAAGTACTTCTACTTTGCTTTTACTTAATCTAAACTACAAAACACAAATCTTACGATTCTTATGTTAATGTGCTCATAATCGAGGGCATATATTGACGAAAGAATATGAGCTCTAAATTTAAACCAATCAAGTATCGCACAGGTAAAAAGAACTTTGGTGGCTTAACTCGTTTCCAATCATAGTGCTTAAATGGAAATATATTTTAAATGCAAGTTGATTTTTTAAAAAACAATTTTAACTATAAAAACCCTTCTTGAATCGAGAAACATATATAGTTTCGTGACTAGTTTCCTTTAAACAACAAATCTTGAATGCCTAGATACGAGTACTTATTGGTGTATCAGACTTTCACTATGACTTTTGAAGGAATGTGACATCCAATTCAAGGTTATGGCTTGTTGTATAGCAACAACGACTAAAGTTAAATTGTTTAGGTTAAACCATAATAACTCAAAAAGAAGTAGTAACAAAAAAGAAAGTCAAAACCATAATAACTCGAAGTACTGGTAACAAAAATTATTATTGCAACACAATATTATCAAAGTTAACCATAATCACTCAAAGAAATAGTAACAAAAATTTATTATTGTAACAAACTGGAAAAATAAGTATTCATAATTAATTGCATCCGAATTCCGAAGCAACGTGTACTTCCTATGTAACGAAACTGTAAAAACTAGCTAGAACAAAACTAATAGTAAACCTAGCAAGAAACCAGACCAACAAACTAGAAAAAGAAAAGCAAACAAATTACAACGGGAAGAGACAATAAACTTAGAATTCCATGAGGTGTCATCTTAAAGCAACCGGAACTGATTTTAGCAATAGTAGGGCTCGAAGCGGGCGCCCCTTTGAACAAGGGGTATCGATCAGTCTCGTACTTTGGATCGAAGAACTCAGGCAGGCCGTGGACGATAAGATGTCCGTCGTTGTAAACGTTCCATGGTCCAACTGGCACCAAATTTATGGAAGGATACGGGTTCCAACCCTCGAGCGATCCTGTTGTTATAACTAGAGGATGGCCTTGAAAAAGGGTATCGAGCTTAAGCCCATTCATTGACGAGGACCCCACGAGATCGTGATCAACCTTGAAAGGTACAAAGTGGTAACGAATGAGGGAGAGCGAGGGGTCATCGTTAGATCGAGCCCAAAACGACGGTGTCCCTGGTGCAAAGACGGTGTAAGTCTTGTTATCAGACTCGAGGTTTTCAAGATCAGGAAACAAGTCAGAATGCATGGAAACAAGCATCTCGGCCATGTCTTCAAAGCCATTTTCGGTCAAGACCTTGTTAACTCGGTCGAGTCTTGATGGTTTTTGGGCTTGTGATTGTGATGGAGTTGACAATAGAATCAATAGAGTCAACATTAGAAAGACCAACAACGTTTTGGATGCTGCCATACTATTGGAATTTGGAAGCTAGGTGTAAAAACAAAAAGGAGATGGTATGAGTCTTATAGAACGTGCTTAACTAATTCAAGAGAGATAGAGGAATATATATTAATTGGTTTGCAAAGTATGGTTTGATGGTAGCCTATGAATGCTTTTTATAGAAGATAAATAGTTCTAATTAGAGTTGGACTTGGTATATATCCTAGTAGTTGGTTATAAACTAATTCGAATTTTTTTTGTAAAATATTGGAGTCTGCCTTGCCACGGGAATGACTCAGCTTTATACAAATATTTTATGCAATATGTATTTAATTTCTTTAATTAAGATGACATGATAAATTGTTTATTTTTATTTTGAAATATTATAATATAGCTAATATCCTCTCTTTTTTCAAACCTTTTATCCTTCGATTGCTTGCATGCAAATTGTGTTACTCTCTAAACTATTAATTGTTTTAATTGAAATCGTATTATTTATCTCTATCGTTCTTGTTTATTTATTTATCGTTCTATCATTCTTGTCTTAATTTAGCTTATTTTATTAGTCGTAAAATGCTGAGATTATAGGTTGTGACGACTTGTGATCTTGCATGTTTATACTTGTTTTCTAGCATAGTAATTAAACAATGGAAGCCCCAAGAGATATTGCAAGTTATTAGTTAAATATAATTGTAGAAAATATATATAATAAGGTTATAATTAATTATCCGTGAAACGAATTTTACTTATCACAATAAAATTACGATCGATCATAGTACGCTTGCTAGGTTAAAAATGATTTATTTTTATAACACATTTTAAATCCGACCAGTAGTTTAAATACAATCATAACCTATGAAAAATTGGTTTATAATTGGGTCGATATTTGATTACTTTTGTCATATTTTATCATTGAAAATAAATCTAAAATGGTTATATTTACGCAAAAGTTATGTTTCGTTCAAAATAATTGGTTTTGTGTTAAAAACTCCAGTTTTATGCGGATTTATCCAAAAAAAGGGACTTTACCGAATAATGAACCTATAAAGTACACCAAGTTCGTGAAAGAGTATAAGAATATCAGACACTTGATTGAAGAAAGAGATTACAAAAAAAGAATGGACTAAATTGAAGACCAGAGTAAACATTTGGACTAGGGCATTATGCAGATCTTATCCGAATCACACATGCTGATTCGGATCAGTAGGAAAAGTTAGCACCGTCTTAGTTTAATGACGTGGCAGCCAATCATTGGTCAACGATGTTCTGATTCGGATCAGTAGCGAAAACTAGGTTTTGGGGCAAATGCCTATTTAAACAAATTTATTACAGAAAAAAGGAAGATTCTCTCTTATGGAGTAAGAACTAAATACGACTTTAACAGCTTCTTTTCCTTCTTTCTTTCTACTTTTCCTTTTATCTTTAAACCTTTGTTTTTTTCAAACCTTTTATCCTTCGATTGCTTGCATGCGAATTGTGATACTCTCTAAACTATTAATTTGATGTAATCTTACAATACTTTTGATATAAATTCATTTATCTTTTATCGTTCTTGTTTATTTATTTATCGTTCTATCATTCTTGCCATTATTTAGCTTGTTTTATTTGTTGTTGAGAATATAGGTTGTGACTACTTGTGATCTTGCATGTTTATACTTGTTTAGTAGTGTACTAATTAAACTATCGAAACCCTATGGGATATTGCAAGTTTTTTTTTTTTTTTTAACAAAACACACCATTTTATTAATATAATTTGGGATTTAACCCAGATTACATCAACAAAGTAAAAGAAAAACATAAAAATAAACATATTACGAACTGCTCCTACTGCTTAGGATACAAACTGAACACGATTTAATCACCACTTCTGCTACACAAATTACAAACTGAGATACAACATAAAGCGGAACACAAAATAAACACTAAAGGAGAAGAGAACACTATTTTATCAGAAATAGAGCCGAAAACTAAGTAAACCAGATGTTTGCCATGTTCCGAGTCTTCTCGAAACACGCCAGCTAAACATACTTGCACATTTAAGTAAAACGATTCTGCTCTGCTATCAGACTTGAACCAACTGCTAACCCACCAAAATTAAGCCTCCACAACTATTAGTTACCACCAAAATTCAGTAGAGATCGATAACACCTAATTTAAATTCAGCAGAGATAACACCTAATTTCTTCATACCCTCCAGCTTTAAACAAAAGCTTCTAACATCTGTAACTGGCTAAATACATCAGCTTGATCGAACTTACTTATAATTAATTTGAACTTTTCTTCCACTACCCAACGCATTGACCAACTAATATGTATACGTATTGAACCTATTTACAATCGGGCTTCTCTGATGCAGATAGAGCATACGTCATTATTTAACGAGACAGAATCGGATTTTGCAATCGATGTACTAAAATATAATTGCAAGTTATTAGTTAAATATAATTGTAGAAAATATATATAATAAGGTTATAATTAATTCTTCGTGAAACGAATCTTACTTATCACAATTAAATTACGGTCGACCCTAGTACTCTTGTTAGGTTAAAAATTATTTATTTTTATAACACGTTTTAAGTCCGACCAGTAGTCTAAATACAATCATAACGTATGAAAAATTACAGATGAGTACGTAGAGACGCCTAATAAAGAACAATCGTAACTATAATATTATATCTTATGATTTTGAATGTAGAAGTACAACCCTTAATCAAAGTACTTCTACTGTGCTGTGCAGCTTCTACTTAATCTTAACTATAAAACACAAATATTATAATTCTTATGTTAATGGACTCATAATCGAGGACATATGGACGAAAGAAAATGAGCTCTAAATTTTAAATCAATCAAGTATCGCTCAAGTATGCATAACTTTTGTGCTTAACTCGTTTCCAGTCATTATACTTAAATGGAATTATAAATTAAAACGAAGTTCATTGATTAAAAACAATTTTAACTACAAAAACCTTTCTCGAATCTAGAAAAGTAGTTTCGGTGACTAATTTAGTTTAAACAAGTTGAACTATGAGGGACAGATCTTGAATGCCTAGATACGAGTATAGTGTTTCAGACTTTCACTATGACTTTGGAAAGAATGTGACATCCTATTCAAGTTTGACTATAACATCTCAAGATCAAGTATGTTAATTGTATAGCATCAACAGCTAAATTTAAATTCGTAGGTTAATAATTAGTTTATAATCATATTAATATATATCCAAATAATTATTAAATCAAGCAGTCCAAACAAACAAGATTACCAAACACAAATTGGAAAAGCTGGATTATAATTAAAATCAAGCACACCTATGTGGCGAACCTTTTGGGTGTGGGATGCTACGGTACCATTATAGTACCAAATTTCATAAACTAAAAAAAAAAAAGTGCATGCAAGCATTACAACGTGAAACATATACATCATTTAAAAAAAAATGGATACCACTTTCCTCTCTCCCCCAAAATTTAAAGTTCCTTCATTATATAAAACCCTCAAACTTGCATGTTATCCTAACTGAACCATCAAACTTTCATCCCAAAAATATCTCTCTAGATACAAATTCTAAAAAAAATCTCAATAAAAAAATCCGCTACATCAACCTTTATCGTTGTCCGTAAAATATATTTTACTAGTCAGTCTAGTCGAAACACAGGCAAAGCCTCTCCGGACAAAAGCTCCGCCAATATTGTACACGTCTAAGAAAACAGATGTAAGCCTCTCTTCGAGGTATTAAAAGTCAATAGACACGGGTCAAATGACGAGATCAAGGCAGCGTATCAAAACTAGGCCCATCCTGACTCTTCACGGTTACGTACACTCATCTAAAGGTCGAGATTTGATCAAGATACACGAAGCTAATATTACGACACTGTCCAATCCGGACACAAAAGCCAACTAATATGACCTGACGCTGGCCATTAGCTACATGTGAAGTGGCCAGACTACGTATGCAAAAAACGATTTTGTGTCTTCCCAGAATCGTAGATGGGAATCTGATCAATGTTGGTAGAAAGTATATATTTTTTCGCTTAGATTTTGAAGATATACTCCACAAGTCATTAAGGAAGACTATGTAAATTTAGTTGCCAATTTCATTTTACGTTGGTTTTGTTAGGAAATCAAGTCGAGCTAAAAGAAGAATAGAAACTCAAACCGAGCACGCACGCACTTTGATAACGGAGTTCACCCAAATTGGCTACTTCTCCGGGCCGCTACACGTGGCACTTAATATTATTATAATGAGGATTACAATCGTAATCTAGCTCAACATAAGCTATGATTCTCTCGCAACTAGAACTTTCTCACTTATAATATTCTCACAGTGATGTGTAATTGTAAAGGTGCAATTAAAATACAAGATATTGTGGCATATAAATAGAACCCAAAAGTGGATCATATTACAATTTCAGGTGATGTGGGATAATAAGAAAATATGGTCAAACCTCATTTAGCTCCACAACTCAACAATCTCCCACTTGGAGTCAAATGTCGAGTGCTTCAAAAAGAATTCCGATTATCCCCGACCACCGAACTCACTGTGCTCCACCGAGCAGAATGCTCCCATCGGTATCCTTGTATAATAATTTTTGCTCATCAGAGTTGCACAATTCTTCATGTAGCGGCGACCCTGAGTCTCAAGGTCGGAGTCCTACTGAGGTTGCACACAGTCTCAGTTTGTCGATTTTAACAGCCTTCGTTAGCATATCGGCGGGGTTCTTAGCGCCCTCAATCTTTTCTAGCACGAAGATTCCATCTTCTAGAACGTTCCGGATAAAATGATAACGAATCTGTATGTGTTTGGTGCGTGAATGGAATACAGGGTTCTTAGCTAGCTGAACTGCACTTTGACTATCACAGTGCAGAACTCCTTTGTCGGTTTTCTGACCGAGCTCCTCTAAGAAACCTTGTAGCCAAATCATCTCTTTGCTTGCTTCCGTCATCGCGACGTACTCAGCCTCTGTGGTCGACAATGCAACAATCTTTTGTAGTTTAGATGTTCAACTCACAGCAGTACCACCGTAGGTACAAACACATCCCGTTGTGCTCTTTCGGCTGTTCAGATCACCGGCCATGTCAGCATCCACATAGCCGTGCAGGCCTTCCGAGGTCTTTCGGAAACATAATGCCAAACTCACGGTACCCGAAAGATATCTCAATATCCACTTCACAGCTTCCCAATGGTGCTTGCCCGGGTTACTCATGTAACGACTGGCAACTCCCACTGCATGGGCAATGTCCGGTCTTCTACACACCATAGCGTACATCAGGGTACCAATTGCTGAAGCGTAGGGTATGTTTGACATACGATCCTTTCCTTCCTCGTCTATGGGTGATTGTTTCTTCGACAAGCTAAAGTGTGCGGCTAGCGGTGAGCCTACAGCCTTGGCGCCACTCATGCTAAATCGTGCCAACACTTTCTTCACATACTCGGCTTGTGACAGAAACAGGGATCCATCCCTTTCTCGAGAAATCCTCATACCGAGGATTTGATTTGCGGCACCCAAATCTTTCATCTCAAACTGTTTCGCCAACTGTTGCTTGAACTTGTTAATCTCCACAAGGCTTGTCCCGGCAAGCAACATGTCATCTACAAACAACAGTAGTATGACATACGAAGAGTTCGCAAATCTCTTCACGAAACAGCAGTGATCGCTATCATTTCTTTTGAACCCGGTATCCACCATGAAACTGTCAAACTTCTTATACCACTGCCGTGGTGCTTGTTTTAACCCGTACAAGCTTTTTCGCAGTTTGCAGACCAGTTTCTCTTTTCCCTTTTCGGCAAACCCTTCAGGTTGGAGCATGTAAATTTCTTCTTCTAGATCTCCATGGAGAAATGCAGTTTTCACATCTAACTACTCAAGATGAAGATTCACATTTACAACAATGCTCAACAATAGCCGAATAGTCGTCATCTTTACGACTGGTGAAAAGATCTCGGTGTAGTCAATTCCTGCCTTTTGCTGGAACCCTTTGACTACTAGGCGTGCCTTATACCGTTTCGTGCCATCTTGTTCCTCCTTCATTCGGAACACCCATTTGTTGCTCACTGCCCTTTTCCCCTTGGGCAGTTCGGCTAACTGCCAAGTCACACTCTTCTCAAGTAACTTCATCTCATCCTTCATCGCGAGCTCCCACTTGCTCGAGTCTTTCAGCTCCAAAGCTTCTTCTCTACTTTCGGGCTTGCCTGCATCACTGAGCAATATGTAATGCAGGGAAGGAGAGTATCGGGCAGGAGGTCTCTTCTCGCGATGACCTCGGCCCAATTCAGGTCGGGGAGTTTGGGGTAGCTCCTCGTCCTCTTCAGCATCTGCTGGAGGGTTGTCGAGCACCACTGGATCATCTTCAGTGTCATTTTCCAACTCTCTTGGAAACACATTCATGTCGACCATAACACTTTTCTCGGACGGGAGCGCATCTTCTTCTACCACTACATTTTGTCTATCTTTGTACAAAATGCCTTCGTTGAAGATGACATCCTTACTGCGAATGATCTTCTTTGTTTGACAATCCCAGAAGCGATATCCGAACTCAGCTCCACCATACCCCACAAAATAACACACTTTGGATTTCGAGTCAAGCTTGGTACGTTCATTTATGTCGACATGGATATATGACAGACAACCAAACACTCGCAAGTGTTCATAAGAGATAGGCTTTCATATCCACTCTTCTTCGGGAATTCTCATCTCTATTGGCACTGAGGGTCCGCGGTTAATGAGGTAAACCGCCGTGCTTACTGCATGTGCCCACAAGGCTTTGGGCAACCCACTTTGCAGTCTCATACTCCTAGCACGATCATTGATTGTTCGGTTCATTCGCTCGGCCATGCCATTTTGCTGTGGCGTTCTTCGGATGGTCTTCTCCATTCGAATGCCTCTCTGAGCACAGAACCCTACGAACTTCGCATCAATGTACTCTCCACCGTTATCGGACCTCAAACACTTGAGTTTATTTCCGGTCTCTAGTTCGACCATGGCCTTCCATTCTTGGAATTTCTTAAACACCTCAGAATGTGTTTCAAGAAATAGACCCATGTTTTCCTCGTCGAATCATCTATGAAGGTCACATAGTACTGAGCTCCTCCAAATGAGGTTACTGGAGATGGTCCTCATACGTCTGAGTGGACCAGTGCTAGCTTATGCTCCTTGGGACTTTTTCCACCTTTCCGGAAGCTCACTTTCTTCTGCTTCCCGAAGATGCAACCTTCACATATGTCGAGGTTGACAGACTTCAATCCTGGAAGTCTACTGTCCTTTGCTAACACCTTCATCCCCTTCTCACTCATGTGACCCAACCGTCGATGCCACAGTTCTGAGCAGTTCTGCGACACAGCTGTCGCAATTGTACGCTCCTCATCGGTCATGTACAGTGTACCGACCTTACTCACTCGGGCTATCACCATAGCTCCTCGTGAAACTTTCCAAGCTCCACAGCTAAACGAAATGGAGTGTCTTTCGGCATCAAGTTGACCTACTGAGATCAGATTCTTGGTCAACCTCGGAACATGCCTCATTTTCGTTAGCTTCCATACCGACCCGTTTGGAATGTGAATCTTCACATCGCCCATTTCAACAACATCCAACGCTTCTCCGTCGGCTAGATACACTTTACCGAAATTACCCGCAGTGTAATTTTCGAATAAATCCTTCTGAAGGGTTGTGTGAAATGATGCCCCAGAGTCTAGAATCCACGAATCTATATTTCTCTGTTTGGCAAGCATTAAACAGTCTCCCGAATCCTCGTCACTCGCAACATTAGCCCTGTGATCACGGCCGGTACTCTTCTTCGGCTGCTTGCACTCATGACTGAAGTGTCCCATACCCTGGCAGTTATAGCACCGAAGATTCTTCTTACTTCGGTCGCTATCTTTGCCTCCTCGACTTAGCCCTCTTCTACCTCAGGATTGCGAACGTCCTCTTACGTCCCATACCCCGGCCTTACCCCGGTCTCTTGAACCCATGTTCAAGGCTGCTCCATCATTTGAGCATTCACCCATATCCAATCTCCTGAGTTCCTCAGCGAGTATTTGATCTCGGATGCCGTTGTAAGTCAGTTTCTCCTTTCCAATTGAGTTGCTCACAGCAGCTCGCATGAATTCCCAACTGTTCGGTAGAGATGCTAGCAGTATAAGGGCTCTCACTTCGTCTTCAAAAGTTATCTCCACCACATCCAACTGATTTACGGTGTCGATGAACTTGTTCACGTGACTCGCGACAGGTGTCCCCTCGGCCATGAGTAGGTTGAACAACTTACGCATAAGATGTAGCTTGTTATTCGCGGATGGTTTCTCATACATGTCGGTGAGGATTTTCATCATCCCCATCGTCGTCGTCTCTCTTGCGACGTTATGTGCGACACTCCTAGATAGTGTTAGGCGGATCACTCCCAACACTTGATGGTCTAAGAGTTTCCACGCCTCCTCGGTGGTCGTGGTCGGCCTTTCCTCAAGGAGAAGTGGCTGATGCATCTTCCTCCCATAGAGGTAGTCCTCTATTTGCATTCTCCAGAATGCGAAGTCCTTCCCATCGAACTTCTCGATCCCGTGTGCGACTCTGTCTTCTTTTGCCATTGATCTGACCTTAGTTCCGCGAACCTCGGGCTCTGATACCACTTGTTAGGAAATCAAGTCGAGCTAAAAGAAGAACAGAAACTCAAACCGAGCACACACGCACTTTGATAACGGAGTTCACCCAAATTGGCTACTTCTCCGGGACGCTACACGTGACACTTAATATTATTATAATGAGGATTACAATCGTAATCTAGCTCAACACAAGTTATGGTTCTCTCGCAACTAGAACTCTCTCACTTATAATATTCTCACAGTGATGTGTAGTTGTAAATGTGCAATTAAAATACAAGATATTGGGGCATATAAATAGAATCCAAAAGTGGGTCATGTTACAATTTCAGGTGATGTGGGATAATAAGAAAACATGGCCAAATTTCATTTGGCTCCACAACTCAACAGGTTTAACTTGAATGAGTAAATACTTCCTTTTTGGATTTAATATATTTCTTCCTATACGAAGTAAAAAACTTAGTTTACAATATTGCTAACATTGATAGGAGTACAAAATTTACGAGTGATATGCCATCTTTAACTTCTTTTTTCCGTACTTGAGTAGGTCACACAAACATCAAAACAAGTACCAAGAATTAACCGATTTATCCAACAAAAAAAAACAAGAATTTATCTAGTCTACAAGTTTTTCAAGGATAAAATTATTGTCACGATTTGCCCACATCACTTAAATAATCGCAAAGAAGCTATTAAAGTGATAAGTATTGGATCCCGAGTTCCCACAGACAATTAATAATGTTTTTTTTCCCTTGATGTGGAAAGTATGAATTACCTTTTCAATGAGATAGTTAGGTAATATGTGTGTATAAATATATATATAAATATCATATCTATTATCTATTATCTATTATAATAAGTAAAATCAAGATAAATGAGACTGTCCAATTTTATATATTTTTTTCGTAAATATCCATACTCTTTTTTATTAATTACTCATTTACATTTACTTAATTCAAAATATAAAAAATATACAAAAATCATTATATTTTCAAAACAATTGTAATCATATAGCAAACAAAATCGTTTTACGTGTATTTTGTATAATAAGAACATCATATTACTTAGGGGTGGACTTTTTGTACCGATTTGTACCAACCGACCGATTTTCGAACCGAACCAAACAAGTTGGTACCGAAAGTTCGGTATACCGACTATCGGTACGGTACAACCGAACCAAACTTTAAAAATCGGTTCGGTTTCAAATATATAGAAATTTACACATAGTTATAACTTACAAATAAATTGTCTTATAGTTTATTTTAATTTTTCTTATGACTTAATTTCATATTTACGAAGCCAAATACAGTAATTTCGTATTTCTCCATTTTCTTGTCTAATATTTTAAAAGAATTCTTATTTTATAATTGTTTACTCTTTTAATCAAATTCACAATAAATGTAGCAAATATAAAAATAGTTGTACATATTTTACTTTTTATAAACTTTTTTGCTATTTTATTATTATCAAGAATTATCTTTTAATAATAATAATGTTTCGGTATAAAACGGAAAACCGAACCGTACCAACCGAAAAAGTCGGTATACCGACTTTTTCGGTTCGGTTGTGGTATAATTTTTTTCAAACCAAACAAGTTCGGTTCGGTATTGGTATATGATCAGAAAAGTCGGTATCGTACCGAAGACACCCCTAATATTACTCATTATTTCTAATTTAATATATTCATTCAATCAATATACTTTTTAAAAATTTATTTATCCGGATCATAAATATATATATATATATACCAGGCGTCGTACACGCAACGCGTGTGTAACGATTACTAGTTATTAATATAAGTCAACCCAAGAATTTTGATATTGTCAAATTTTACCTAAAATTACGAAAAATAATCTAACTCTAATATTGTAATTACTCTTAAATATCATCATTCAATTCAAATAAATAAATAAATTAAAAAATATATTTTTTCACACATTTATATTCCAAACAAAATCGTGGTGTGTATTTTTTATAAGAGTAAAACATTATATTACTCTTTATATAGGATTGTTAATTATTTATATTTAATCATTCGATATTTAAATTTTAAAAAAAATATTAACTTTATTTATGTGGATCATATACATGTCACTACATATCGCACACGTAATTGCGTGGACAACTATTACTAATGTGAGAAAAGTTATGCATACTCTGAATAAGAAAAAAGAGCATAGCTGACCTTTACTAGTTTAAAGCTAACAACCTAACACAATATTATCAAAGTTAAACCGTAATAACTCAAAGAAGTAGCAACAAAAATATATTATTGCAACAAAGTGGACAAATCATAGTTCATAATTAATTACATCCGAATTCTGAAGCAACGTGTACTTCTTATGTAACGAAACTCTAAAAACAAGTTAGAACCAAACAAATAATAAACCTACCAAGAAACGAGACCAAGATACTAGAACAAGAATAGCAAACAAATTACAAGGGCATATAATAAACTTAGAATTCCATGAGGTGTCATCTCAAAGCAACCGGAACTGATTTTAGCAATAGTAGGGCTCGAAGCGGGCGCCCCTTTGAACAAGGGGTATCGATCAGTCTCGTACTTTGGATCGAAGAACTCAGGCAGGCCGTGGACGATAAGATGTCCGTCGTTGTAAACGTTCCATGATCCAACTGGCACCAAATTTATGGAAGGATACGGGTTCCAACCCTCGAGCGATCCTGTTGTTATAACTAGAGGATGGCCTTGAAAAAGGGTATCGAGCTTAAGCCCATTCATTGACGAGGACCCCACGAGATCGTGATCAACCTTGAAAGGTACAACGTGGTAACGAATGAGGGAGAGCGAGGGGTCATCGTTAGATCGAGCCCAAAACGACGGTGTCCCTGGTGCAAAGACGGTGTAAGTCTTGTTATCAGACTCGAGGTTTTCAAGATCAGGAAACAAGTCAGAATGCATGGAAACAAGCATCTCGGCCATGTCTTCAAAGCCATTTTCGGTCAAGACCTTGTTAACTCGGTCGAGTCTTGATGGTTTTTGGGCTTGTGATTGTGATGGAGTTGACAATAGAATCAATAGAGTCAACATTAGAAAGACCAACAACGTTTTGGATGCTGCCATACTATTGGAATTTGGAAGCTAGGTGTAAAAACAAAAAGGAGATGGTATGAGTCTTATAGAACGTGCTTAACTAATTCAAGAGAGATAGAGGAATATATATTAATTGGTTTGCAAAGTATGGTTTGATGGTAGCCTATGAATGCTTTTTATAGAAGATAAATAGTTCTAATTAGAGTTGGACTTGGTATATATCCTAGTAGTTGGTTATAAACTAATTCGAATTTTTTTTGTAAAATATTGGAGTCTGCCTTGCCACGGGAATGACTCAGCTTTATACAAATATTTTATGCAATATGTATTTAATTTCTTTAATTAAGATGACATGATAAATTGTTTATTTTTATTTTGAAATATTATAATATAGCTAATATCCTCTCTTTTTTCAAACCTTTTATCCTTCGATTGCTTGCATGCAAATTGTGTTACTCTCTAAACTATTAATTGTTTTAATTGAAATCGTATTATTTATCTCTATCGTTCTTGTTTATTTATTTATCGTTCTATCATTCTTGTCTTAATTTAGCTTATTTTATTAGTCGTAAAATGCTGAGATTATAGGTTGTGACGACTTGTGATCTTGCATGTTTATACTTGTTTTCTAGCATAGTAATTAAACAATGGAAGCCCCAAGAGATATTGCAAGTTATTAGTTAAATATAATTGTAGAGATATTGCAAGTTATTAGTTAAATAAATTACATTAAATTATTAATTTTGCAAACTAGCTAGTTAACTAGTTAGGATAAAAAAAAAATTAAAAAAGAGAGAAAAAACAGTTGTGACTCTAATTTAACTTGTGTTGTAAATAACATGTATGACTGGTCATCGTATGAGAGAGTGAATTTAGTATTTGTTAGTGTTAATGTTATCGCTTATATATAGAGAGAATTTTGTTTATGTATAATACAAACTCTCTATTTAAATTGAATGATAATTTTGTAATTAACTTAATACTCATGTCTATTTTGATAAATTTTATATAAAAGTCAGGGGGGTCTAACCCCCCTAACACCATACCAGTTTCGCTTGCCGATTTATCTTTGAGATGATGTCTTTTCTTTCTTCGTATTTTTTTTCCCAATCCACCGGCTATTGTCATCGAGTGGGAAGCTCACAAGAGTAAAAGGACACATACAGTTATAGCACTTTAATTCCTCCCTATCAACTATCATAGTATATTTTAACAACACTCCTTACCTGGAAAACGAAGAAAACAATAACATATTGACCAGTACATCAAACTCCGCCATAAACACTGTCGCAAGAGCATCCCCCATCGTCACTGGCGTCGTCACCGCTACCATGAGTGTGGGGCTTGGTGCCGAGGAAGCAAAACAAAAGACCAACTAATAGAAAAAAGACCCAAGCTGAGGCTAAGGCTTGAATTTCCCATCTTAGGTACCTTCTTTTTTCTTCATGAAAAGTCGGAGTCTTGTGAACAGTTACAACGATACTTGTAAATTTTTTACCAAACAAGAATGTTAACAGCAAGGTAAAACTAATAATTTTTTTGAAAAGGTATACGTAAAATACGATTCTATGTACTCAACGCGTTCTGTACCAATATTTATAACGATACTGATCACAGATAATTTATCAAGCAGGAACGCTAATAGTAGGATAAATCTAAGGTACTTTCAAGAAGAAATCATTATTATGTAGAATTACGAGGAAAGATTCAGGAAACTCAATATAAAATGAATCTAGCGTCTTTTTTTTTTGTTAAAATATAATTGTAAATGACTTGCATCTCAAATTTTTCATAACACATCGTGAAATTACAGTGTTACGTTATCAAATTGCATATGGGATATTCTTTGTATACTCACATAATTCTTTTCGTATTTGATGAGTTAATCTGGGTTGGGGACTCCTTTTAATTAGAATGAAGGACATTGTTAAAAAATGTATTTAAGAATATTTTTACACTGCTTATTTATGATTTATTGTAAAAAATTCAACTTTTTCTAGACAAATGTTTTCTAGGAAAATAGTTTTCCACAAAATCATATTCAGGTGATCTATACAAAGAGGGCTGAATAAACAAACTAGATTAAATATCTTTAATTTCTTTTCCTTATCTTCAAAGATTGTGACCAGAATTTTGTTATTATTAGCACCTTTTAATAAATGTATTATTTCAACCCACCGAACAAAATATAAACTTTACTTCGCAAGTTCTGAAGTTCCAATATAAACTAATTTTTTTTCTGAAAATAAACAGAACACAATACTCTTACAAATAATCTTACAAAGAAAGACGTTCGGCATTCTAGTGAGGCGCTTGGCTTTAATAATTTTTCAAGAATCCTCAAAAAATGTATATGAATATTTATTAGAAAAAGTCATATCTACCATGGAGACTGTAGTAGAGTAGTATTTTGTAATGTGTATTTTTGTCGTCTTCTTTTAATATTAAAAACGGTAAAAAAAAAAAAGTGAAATTACTTTTTAGTATTCTCAATCACATCAAGAACCTTTTTTTAGCACGAACAATTAAACGTATAGCATTCCTTCTCCCATTGTTACTATAGTTTATAATTTACACTAAAGTTGTTAATTGTTATCCTAATCTGCCTATGAAACAGTTTGAAACTATAACATAGTCCGATTGGAATTAGGATAATAGTAAACTACTTTCTATTCTATAAATAACACATGTCGCCACTTAACAAACAACACATTTACAAGCATAACTACCAAATTTCTGATTCTCCCTCTCACTAGAATCCTAGATACATATCGTTCATACTATTTAATATTTATTCTTATTGTTATTTTGTTTCTTATATGGCAGCTTCAAGAATGTTGTCCATCTGTTTGGTCATGTTACTTATGTTGATATTAACTTCATCTCAAGCCCAGCAACATCCACGGCTAGACCGAATTTACAAGTCCTTAAGTGATAAGGGATTCGAAGATATGGCGGAGATGCTAGCGTCTATGCATGTCGATCTATTTCCTGACCTCGAAAATCTCGAGTCTGTAAACAAGACATACACCGTTTTTGCACCCGGGACACCGTCGTTCTGGGCTCGATCTAATGATGATCCTTCCCTCTCTCTCATCCGTTATCACATTGTACCTTTTAAGGTCGAACGGGATCTATTGGAGTCTCCATTGATGTATGAACACAAGCTCGACACCCTTCTTTCAGGCCATCCTTTAGTTATAACCACGGGCTCGCCCGAGGCTTGGTCCTCCCTTCCTTCCCTCAATTTGGTGCCAGTTGGATGGTGGAACATCTACAACGACGGACACCTTATCGTCCACGGCTTGGGCGAGTTCTTTAATCCGGAATACCAGACAGATCGATACCCTTGGTTTAACGAAATTGATCAAGCCCCTAGTCCTAGCCTTACAACAGTGGCGAGACCCACGGAGATTAGTTCCTGTTACTTCCACCAGACACCTCACGGAGTCTTTACCTTTTTTTTTATGATTGTTAGTTTTTTGTTTCTTTGATTTTTGCCTGTTAGCTAGTGACCTTTCTTGTTTGTTAATTTCTAGTTATTTCTTACAGGTAGTGGGCTCTTTTGTTTTCGGATGTTTATGAAATCTTATTTGTAACATTGTCTTTAATTATAAATGTGTTAGTTTTACCATGAGAATTAGTACGTACACATTTATCTTCAGATGTAATATATATTTTTATTTTTGTAGCAGTAATGGGTCTTGATTGGAATTCTTTAACTCAATGTAATTCTTTATTATTACTACAATCGTATTAGCATGAAACCAACAATCGATGCCAGCTACTTTTAATGCTGGTCATTCATAATTTGTCACAAATACGTTGAAGGCGTATTTGAATTAGCTTTATTCAAAGGAGATTCATAATTCCGCAACAAAAAATAAGATAACGATTGTAAATGTCTCACGTTGTAATTGGTTTGGTTTGGATTGACTCGGTTGGTCTCTACCCTAATATATGAGTAACAGACAACACGCACTTTTATCGAAAACTAGCTATATATATATATATATATATTAGACACGTACCGTGCTTCAAAGAAAACTAATACAAATTAAAGGAAACTAATAGTATATATAGAATAATAGTTCTACAATCTTATTACTTTTAATAAATGTTTAAAACATAAATAATTAGTACAAAAATATATCTTCTTTATTAATTATAATTATATATGTAAGATTATAACTAATCGGTTCGATTTGGTTACGATTAAAACTATAAAAAGACAAGCCGAACAAAATCAAATATTTTTTTTGATGTTTTTAGATCAAACCGAAACTAATCAGCTTGGATCAATATTGATCGTTTCAGCTTGGTTTGTTCGACTTTTGTTCACCCCTAATACGATACTCCAGCTCGGTCCAAATAAACCAAAACCCATATAGATATTTGTTTCATATTTTATGGGAGAAACTAATTTCAATAATTTGAACTTGTTTTAGAAATCATGTAGTGCCTATTAGGTTACTGGGTAACATGAGATTGGAAACCGTATGGGTTGCAACTGGGCTAGCTATAATATTTAAAATAAACGAGATTATTTGCGTAAAAGCAACATTCAAACAAATAAAGTTATTTGCTTAATTCTCTGAATCTCAGTCACCTAATTTTTTGAGTCTCGACGATGCGTTCTTGAGTAATTACGTGCGCACATAGCTTACACTTCTCGCGATAATCATTCTCATAGGAGCAGATAGATAATCTTGTAAAATTTGTCTTGAAGAGTACCGTAGCAACAAGTGCAAGAGTTGAGTTGTGTGCAGATCATTAGTCATGCGATATTTGTACAAAAATTGATCGAGAGAAATCAACTTGATAGTAACACTAGTTTCTTAATAAAAATAAAAATGAAATTTGATAGTTACACAGAATATTATAAATCATATCATCTGTAGAATAGGAACTGGAGAAATTTGATGTATGTATGTTATTTATTAACTAAGTAATAGAACAATTTCTTTTTTATTGCAACAATTTAAAGAAGATTAATTAACATTTGATGTTAGTCTTAAAAACTAATTACCATTAAGTGCTAGTCCAAAATTATTAATTAATTAAATAATAATAATAAATAAATAAAAACTAGTCCAAAATTATTGCTTTTACTTGAATCACTTATCCTAAACTATAGACTTGACTGTTATAATAGAAACTTGTCATATTTACATAGCAAGTCAATGGCTTCAATTATAGAAGTTACCAACACTCCATGGAAGGCGACATGAACCATGGCGACACAAACAGAAACAAGAAAGGATGAGCGGGATAGGGAGAGAACGACATGGGGCGGAGCTACTGAGATTTATGTCGGTAAAAGATGATGGTGCGCGACAACAGAGATTGCTAGCGATACACCATCATAACAGTTGCGTAAGATCTAACACAAGGGGGAGTAGGTGGATGGAATTGCCGCGGCGAAAAAGAAAGAGAGGGATCTTGTTCATCATCACTTTACCTTGACCATCGGAGAAATAATAAGCAGGTCGTCGCCACCACCATACGTACCATCTCCAATATATTGGAGGTTGCAAGCAGATACTCAAAATAAGCCCCAATTATAAACATTTAACTTAAACATTAAGATATAAAAAGGTTACCACTAAAAGCCGACTAATCAAATTGTCACAATTTATTCAAAGAAAAAAAATGTTCACCAGGTCACATGTAAGTATGTAACTTGTAACATCAAACTAAAGGGAAATTGTAAATGTGGGAGGCCAACATGATTGTAAACGTCTCATGTTTTAATGCACAATCAATTATTCTTAGTTTCTGTTGTATGTTATTTATGTTTAGTATTGTCTTGGTTTTAACCCAGAGTTTGTTTCTTGTAAACTCCTCACCTCTCCAATATTAAGTGGCTTAAGGGTCTTTGTAACTCTCATATATCTATATTGAGAACTGATGAACATAATTCACGATGATATGTATTAAAAGTTTTAGGTTCACTGACTTTCAATAAAAATGTGTCGGGATTATGTCATCCCGACTCGTCGGGTATCCGAATCGTCGGGTAGCCGAAATGTCAGGTTCGGGTGTAAAAAATGATTCCCGATTGTTATCGGATCATACTTGGGATGATGGTCTTCGGGTCGGGTCCCGACCCGTTCCCACCCTTAATTTTGAGGCCCAAATCGAATAAGGAAAATATACTTTAATTATTAAGTTTATAATAAAATATATAAAAAGAGCTATTTTTTCCTAAATCCAACATAGTGAAAGTGATTCATACAACTATGAAACTAAATAAGATTAAAATATTAATAAGAATAAATTTTCAAATTTTAATATGTATACTTTATGAGCATAATTAATAAGTAAATCCAGAATCAAAATTAACCAACGTTTTTTTCTCAATCAAAAACGCCCTTCAATCTCTATTATGATACATTTGATGATCAAAGATTTTTTTTTATCATTGATAAAGACCTTTCATGGCCCGAGTATTACCGAAAGTGCAATATTTTTTCTATACCGTAAATATTTTGCCATTGTTGTACTTATTCTGTCGATTATTTATAAATATGTTTGGTGAAACGGTGAAACGGTGAAACTAAAGAGAGTTTCGTAAATATTATTTCACTAAGTTTCAATAATATCCACAACAACACAAAGAGTGTCGCATCGGAACTGCATGTGTTTAAAATATAAAAGTTAAAATGATAATTTTAAAATTGTTCAATTTTACTAAAAGATGGAAAATCATTTATTTAAGTACATACCAAAATAGATAATGGTCAATTAATTAGAGATCGAAATGGTATCTATTTTTTTTAACTATAAAAGTAGGGGGCAATTTTATTTTCGGTCAAGTTTTTTATCTTTTTTTAAGGTAGGTACAAAAATTATAAATTATTTAAGTTTTAGTCAAATATATAATAACATATGAAAATATAAAACAAATGAAACGATAAAACTATTAATTGTACGAGTCAATCATTTATATTTTACATGTAGAAGCTTATTTAAATGTGAAAACTTAATTTTGTATGTAAAATCTGTTACTTAAAGTCAATATTTGCATTATGAAAATATAAAAACACATAAAAATCATAAATTTTATATTGAGTTTAAATTAAAACTAAAATAAGTCCAATTATTTTTTTTATTAACAATAAGCTCTAATAAATAAATGGGCCAAAATAAAACGGGGCCCACCAATCGCAACGTCAAATACCCTAAGCTACAAATATGGAACGTAAGCCACTATATATATTATTCCGCTTCCACGTATCATTTCTCTGTGCCACCTTTTGCCGTCTCTATATATATATATGGAAATATAATATTATGGAAATGTGGACAGAAAATAAATAGCATAAGAAATGACAGTTAATTGTGGGTATAGATAGACTTTTTTGTCATGTTATCAAGTAATAAGAATTAAAAAGATTGTTATATTTAACAATGTTTTTAACATTTATAAAGTTAACACACACTTTAACACAAAGAGACAAAATTGTATTGTTAGCTAACATTTTTAGTTAACAATAAACATAACAACGCATATACGCTTTCTATTTGGAAGTATTTACCGATCCTTGCTATATAGATTTGACCTAGTTTTGTATGTATTTTGACGCTGTAAATAGTGTTTCTGTAATATTACGTTACCCATTTGCATGTATCGATATATATATATATTTTATTTTATTTTTGTTTTTGTTTAGTTTGGTTAGGTGCAAATATTGATTTGATCTGTCTATCTTATCTAAGAATTCGTTGCTAAAATTGTGGATCTTATATTAACTTACAAATTAGGTTACTATTTTTTTAAAAATATTGCAAATTAGGTTACTCTTGCTGATGATAATTTTTACCTTTAGTGAGCATTCTTTTTTTAAGTATAATTTCTGAAATAAAACTCCTGTTTACAGTATATTATATATATATATGTTTTTTGCTGGATTATGAATCGGTTCTGCTCACTGTGAAGTTTTAATCGATCGATGTTATTTAGATTTGGACTAATTTTGTAGATATTTTAACGTCGTAAAAAATCATGTTATTTCGTACCTGTTCAAAGTATTTTTAGCTGCATCTATATTGTTTATTACTGCCTTTTTGCTCTGTTTGGTTAAGTGCAAATATTAATCCGTTTCTGTAATTTTAACCTGAGTTGTCAATTTATATGATGATTTGTTTATAAAACTGTGGATCTTACATAATGTTGAAATAAATAGATTTGTAACTGCAAAAAATTAGGTTACTGATGCTGATGATGATATTTTTGGTAATGCTATAATTTTTATGTGTTAGTTCTGAACAAACAGACTTTTACAATATATAATTGCTGTATTTGATTATGAATTGGTTCTGCTATATGTGAAGCTTTGATCGATTCATACTATGTAAAAAAAATTCAATAAATGTTTATTTTGAAACGCTTTAAATTCTGTTAATTGTTTGTTTTTTCATACGTCTCTGCATGTGCCAATTTTAATATGTGCATTTTGCTCTGTTTGGATACTAGAAAATATTGATCTAATGTTGTTAATGTGATCTGATTTCTATATCTTATGCAAGGATTTCTGTAAATGTTGTTATTTTTGTTAGGTTTATTAAGTTTTGAATTGGACTTTTGATTCTGAATAAACCGATTTTTAAATTACGTAATTAGTTTTTAAATTGCTGATGATATAATTTTTAGGATTTCTGATGATTTTTTTGAACACATGATTTCTGGTGATTATTTTGAACACATGATTTCTGAAAATTAAACAGATGTTTACAATATATATGTTTTATGTTTGATTATAAATTGATTCTGCTCACTGTAAAGTTTTGATCGATCAATGCTGTGTAGTTTATGCCTAATTTTGTAGATTTTTTAATGCCGGAAAAAATTGTGTCATTTCTTCGCTGTTATGAGGATTTTTAGCTGCATGAATATTTTTTTATTATGTGCTTTTGCTCTGTTTGGTGAAGTGAAAATATTGATCTAATTCTGTAATTTTTACCCGAGCTGTCAATTTATATAATGATTTGTTTATAACTATTAGTTGTTAATTCTGAATAAACAGATGTTTACAGTATATAAGTTATGTACATATGTGATTAGGAATCGGTTCGGGTCCCTGGGAAACTATTGATCCGTACTATTTATCTCTGGATTTTTGTTGAGATCTTCGTAAGCTGTGTTATTATTTTGTTTCCTTCCCTTGATATGTTTTACGCCTGCATCTTCATTGAATTTATTATGTTCATGTATTGATTATCTGACCGTTAAATCTTATATATGTAAAGCTGTGTTGCTTGTTGAGTTGTCTAAAATTCATTTTACAAACAAGTCTCTTAAAAATTTATTGAATTGGACTTCTTTTACGCCTAAGAAGCTTGCCAGAAATTAGGAAAAAGAGACCTGTATTTTTGTTATGTTATGTATAAACTACTATTTAGCCGACTGTTTCCTTATTTTTGTATTAGAATTCTGAATAAACAAATTTTTGTGATTATAAAATGTTGATTTATCCATGATATATTGATATGTAACATTGTTTGGCCTATTTCTTTAGATCTTTACATGTTTTAAATTGTTCTCTATCTTAATTATTGCTTCATATGTTTTGCAGATGCATGTATTAATACTATCGAGTACAATTTGTTTATTTTGATTAACTGCACATATTTATCTATTTGTGACATTGTGTAATTGACTAATTGTTATGTGATTTGATGGTGTTTGATCGATAGATCCATGCATTTAAACTTTGGCCTAATTATGTAGAGATTGAATGCTGTGAATTCATGTTTCTTCGCACATACAGCAGCATGTATAAATTTTATTATTTATTATATTATGTTTACAAAACATGCTTTCATCCTCTCTCCTAATGTTACTCGCATTATCCATCTCTTATGTTTAGTTTTTTTTCAATTTTTTTTGTTATTAAATGAACAAATGTTAATTTTAGGATATTTTAGTCTAAATAACTTTGTAAAAAACAGGGTTGATTTTGGAATTTGTATTCAGTTGAACTTTTTGACTGAGAAAAATATGAATATGTTGTGCAGCTTAGTTTTTTATTCATTAATTACGATTGCAATATTTGCCTATATATATTTTCTGTCTTGAACTTATATAAGTGTTGATCCTCCCCTGTCCATGACTACTCAGTTGTTGCTGGAAGAATAATTCTTTTTTTGCTTATTTGTAGTTACCATTATTATTTTCTTGATGTTGCTTCTTCATATGATTGTCATAATCATGTCACTGTTCTTTGTTCCAGTGATTGTATGTATGTATTATCACATAAGTCAATTTTGTATGGGGAAACCCTTGATCATGATTTGTGCTGCCTTACTGTAATTTTGGTTTTTAATAAATTAAAAAAATTGTTAGTTATCTGAGCAAACAGTTTATTTAAGAAAAAAGGGATATGAAAATTGTTAGTCTTCTGAATTGTACCTGTTTTTCTTTTACCCTGAAATTAGTTCCTTTTGAGAAAATGTCAAGTATTATCTTTCATATTTTGAAGCACAAAAAGTGCAACTCATGAGAAAAATCGTGAGCTGCGTGTTTTCCCTGTACGCTTTAAGGTTCTTTTGAAGGGATATTTTTTAAAAATATGCCTTTTCTTGAATTCAAGCACATTGCAACTAGAAACTTTTGGTTTAGAATCAGAGTTCCATTCAGTAGTCTGAAATTTATATTGCACAATGTATTTCCTGAAATCTGGTATAATATAGCCAAATCAGTATCAATTTTCTTTGGTTTCAACTTTCAATTGACACTTGACATACCTTTGTATCACAGGCAAGTCTACGCTTACCGATTCCCTTGTGGCTGCTGCTGGAATTATTGCTCAAGAAGTTGCTGGTGATGTTCGTATGACTGATACCCGAGCTGACGAAGCTGAACGTGGCATCACCATCAAGTCTACTGGAATCTCTCTCTACTATGAGATGACCGATGCCTCGCTTGCGAGTTTCAAAGGAAAGAGAGACGGCAACGAGTACCTTATCAATCTCATTGACTCGCCTGGGCACGTCGATTTCTCATATGAGGTCACTGCTGCTCTTCGTATCACTGATGGTGCCCTTGTCGTGGTCGACTGTATAGAGGGTGTTTGTGTCCAGACAGAGACTGTTCTCAGGCAGGCTCTAGGAGAGAGAATCCGACCCGTGCTGACTGTTAATAAAATGGACAGGTGTTTCCTCGAGCTCCAGGTTGATGGTGAGGAAGCTTACCAAACGTTCTCTAGGGTTATTGAGAATGCTAATGTTATAATGGCGACCTACGAGGACGCTAAGCTAGGTGACTGTCAGGTCTATCCCGAGAAGGGAACAGTCGCTTTCTCTGCTGGGTTGCACGGTTGGGCTTTCACCTTGACCAACTTTGCTAAGATGTATGCGTCGAAATTCGGTGTGGATGAGAGTAAGATGATGGAACGTGTTTGGGGTGAGAACTTTTTCGACACCGTGACTAAAAAGTGGACCACAAAGAACACTGGCGCAGCTACTTGCAAGCGTGGGTTTGTTCAGTTTTGTTACGAACCCATTAAGCAGATTATTAAGACATGCATGAACGACGAGAAAGATAAGCTGTGGCCTATGCTTACGAAACTCGGTATGGTGATGAAATCCAAAGAAAAATAATTGATGGGTAAACCACTCATGAAGAGAGTTATGCGACCTGGCTCCCAGCTAGCACCGCCCTACTTGAGATGGTGATATTTCATCTCCCCTCTCCCTCGACTGCTCAGAGATACCGTGTTGAAAACTTGTATGAGGGTCCACTCGATGATCAGTACGCCAATGCTATAAGAAACTGCGATCCTGATGGGCCTCTAATGCTTTACGTTTCGAAGATGATTCCTGCATCTGACAAGGGGAGGTTCTGTGCTTCCGGTCGTGTGTTTGCAGGGAAAGTCTCAACCGGTATGAAAGTTAGAATCATGGGTCCCAACTATATTCCTGGTGAGAAGAAAGACCTTTATGTTAAGAGTGTCCAGAGAACTGTCATTTGGATGGGGAAGAGGCAGGAGACTGTTGAGGATGTGCCATGTGGCAACACTGTTGCTCTAGTCGGTCTTGATCAGTTCATTACGAAGAACGCTACCTTGACCAACGAGAAGGAGGTTGATGCTCACCCAATCAAAGCAATGAAGTTCTCAGTTTCTCCTGTCGTACGTGTGGCAGTCAAGTGCAAGATTGCCTCCGATCTTCCTAAGTTGGTTGAGGGTCTCAAGCGTTTGGCTAAGTCGGATCCCATGGTTCAGATTAATATAGAAGAATCCGGTGAATATATCATTGCTGGGGCGGGTGAGCTCCATCTTGAGATCTGTTTGAAGGATTTGGTCGACGATTTCATGGGCGGTGCCCCAATCATACAATCAGACCCTGTTGTCTCTTTCTGTGAGACTGTCCTTGATAAGTCGTGCCGCACAGTCATGAGCAAGTCGCCAAACAAACATAACAGGCTGTACATGGAAGCTAGGCCTTTAGAGGATGGTCTTGCTGAGGCTATTGATGATGGCCGTATCGGCCCAAGAGACGACCCGAAAATCAGGTCCAAGATTCTGTCCGAGGAATTCGGTTGGGACAAGGATCTGGCGAAGAAGATTTGGTGCTTTGGTCCTGAGACAACGGGGCCCAACATGGTGGTTGATATGTGTAAGGGTGTCCAGTATTTAAATGAAATCAAAGATTCTGTTGTTGCTGGTTTCCAGTGGGCCTCAAAAGAAGGAGCTTTAGCTGAAGAGAACATGAGGGGTATCTGTTTTGAGGTATGTGATATTGTTCTCCATACTGATGCTATCCATAGGGGGGGTGGCCAGGTCATTCCCACTGCTAGGAGGGTCATATACGCCTCTCAGATCACCGCTAAGCCGAGGCTGTTGGAACCTGTGTACCTGGTAGAAATCCAAGCCCCTGAGAATGCCCTTGGTGGTATTTACGGTGTTTTGAATCAGAAACGTGGGCATGTCTTTGAAGAGATGCAAAGGCCGGGTACTCCTCTATACAACATTAAGGCTTATCTACCTGTTATCGAGTCTTTTGGGTTTTCGGCAACTTTGAGGGCAGCTACTTCACGGCAGGCGTTTCCACAGTGTGTGTTTGATCATTGGGATATGATGTCTTCAGACCGATTGGAGGCTGGCTCTCAGGCTGCTGAGCTGGTGACTAGCATTCGTAGAAGGAAGGGGTTGAAGGAACAGATAACACCCCTCTCTGAGTTCGAAGACAAGCTGTAAGCTTGAGAGTAATAAGGTGGTTAATGCTGTGTCTATTATCATTCTGTTTTCCAGTTAAAAGTGAGACTTATTTCAAAATTTTAGTCTGTAGTTGGCGAGTTGAACATTTAGTTTAATGTTGGTTGATGCCAACGAGATTGTTATGTTGGTGCGCTCTTTGGACCATGGTTTTGTTAGAGCAAGTTTTATGGTCTAATTTTTAGTTTTCGTGTTTCAGATTTTAAATATGTTTCCCATAGTTAGTTTGTTGGATGAAAGAGGTTAATGTTATGTCTATTCTATTCCTCTTTTGTTATTTCGTTGAAGTTGACTTTTTATGCAGTACTCGTACATCTTAGTTTGTGATTATTGAGTAGAACTAGAACCTCAAGTTTATCTGTCGTGCTCTTTTTGGACAATGTTTTTGCTCCTGTTGAAGTTGATTTGTTAAGAGTTAATTGTGAATCAAGTTTTTTTTTCCTAGTGTTATATAAGTCACATCCAGGTTTATCTGCTTATTATTCCGTGTTTTTTTTCTATTGTGGGTTATTGAGCATGCCATTTCCCCGTGCACACCATAGTTTTCTATTGGAAATGATTTCGACGTGCACACCATAGTTTTCCATATTTAGGGCAGAAAAAATGAAGTACATCAAATACACCAAACATTTTCTCAAAAGTTGTCTTCCTTCAAATTCTTGTTTGCATCCTGTGTGTATTGTTTTATGTCGTTTAATGTCAATGTTATGATTATTTTTGCGATTCTGGTTATTTTGTGTCCATGTGTTAAACTAAAATAGAATTCTGCAGATATAGTTGGTTGCTTTAGTTGGACGTTGCTTCATGCTTAATGTGGATGCAAACCAAATTTCGTGTTTTTATTGTTAGACACTCCCAGGTTTATATGCTACGTAAAAATAAGTAACCATAAAATGAAGTTATAAATCACTTGTAAGTAAAAAAAAAAAAGGTGGTGCCAAACACAGCACTGCAGCTTATTTTAAGCATGCTTCTTTCTCTCTGTGTTTTTTTTTTTTTGTTTACTTTTGACCAAAAGAGTTCATTTTCCACCACCTTTTTTTGTATCCTCTCTTTCTTCTACACTTTCTTGTTATACTGTAAGATCTATCAAGAGGGTGTGATGCAAGTAAGAAAAAATGATCTGACCAGGGAGAATTAATGCAATATTGAAATAGTCTGCAAAATAATAAGTAAGCTCTTTGACCACATGTGTTTTTACCATTTTGCGTTATATTTCTGAACCATGGGTTATCAATTAAAACGAACTTCAATCATGTATATCTTGTATATCATTCGCACTAAAGGCGTCAATTCCTATTGTCACAAGGTATTCAAATTATACTCTCTCCGTTTCAATTTAATTGTCCATTACGAAACTACGTAAATGTTAAATTTTATGATTATAATTTAAAAAAATTCATTTCGACAATTTTGATACAAGTTATAATCCGGTCAAAATTGCACGTAGTTTCGTAATGGACAATTAAATAGTAACGGATAGAGCAACAAGATATACCAAGGTCTACCGAAACTGTATGCTGGTCATAGGACGAAAATGCAACTGATGAAAAAGAAGTTTTACCGTAATTGAGGGTGTTATAATTGTCGAGGCTAAAAAAAAACCATTCATTTGAGTAATTGACAAATTACTCCCATTTATTAAAATTAGCGACTAGTGTAGTCGTGTAGAATATGGGGTAGAAATAGTAAAAGCGGAAGAAAGGGAGGGAAATGTGAAGTAGAATTCAGACTTAGTGTTTGATTGACTGGAACTTGTAAAAAAAAAAAAATACTATCCGCGGTAGGAGCGGGCACAGCACGGATTGATCTCAATCCTAACTCGTCCCGTAAAATAAATGGCGGGACGGATTGAGACGGATTAGTGAAATTCAAATCTCAACTTAATCTAACCCAACCCATTATAATTAAAACCCCAACTCAACTCAACTCAATCCAAATCAAGCGGGGGATTGGGTGCGGATTGTTTCTTGAATTTTCATTTTAGTCATTAATTTTTCATTATTTCGCATAATTACCTAAATATTTTTAAAAAAATAAATCTTTCAAATAGAAATATAAACTAAAAGTCAACCAAAAATACATTTAGAATGTTCGGAACAAGTAACAAAGTTAAAACAAAACAAAACAAGTTGTTCTATATCAACATAATCAAAATCAGAAAACTAAATAACAATTGAAATCAAAATTAATAATCCACTGAGTATGACCATCAACTGTGATTATTTAGGCAGTGTCGAACAATTGTTTAAGGATTGAGGGTAATGACATCTTTGAATATTGAGACCGGAAAGTTTATTTTGAATATTGGAAAACGAAGAGTTGGACGACCCTATTTATGTTAAATATTAATTAAAAAAGATCTTGAGAATATATATATATATATATATATATATATATATATATATATATATATATATATATATACGGATTGAAACGGATTGGGGTGGATTAAACCGCGGTTTGAAAATGACAACTCCAATCCGTCCCAATCCGTACGGCTTGTATTACGGGACGGGTTTGCGGATTTTTTACTTATGGTTGCTTAGTTAAACTTGTTTCCAAGTTATTAAGAAAAATACACTCTTTAAGGTTGATAAACCACATAGTACAACTTAACCGTACAAAAAGTTTAGAGTCTAAGTATTCAAAACTAGACGGAGGTTAAAAAATTTCAAAACGACTCTTAAAATGATGATGTTGAAAACGCAGTACTTTGTGGTGAAGAAACTGTACCGTTACCACAAAGATGTAAGTAACTTTGAAATATTTACAAACTTTAGGGTCTAAAGTTTAATTTACAAAAGTATTTAAAAACTTATTTTACTGTTAAACTAATTTAAAACTGCATTTCCTTGCTTCTTTATTCACTCACACAGATTGAGTGAGAGAAAGAAAATAAGGAGTTGATTTTTTGCTTCTAAATTGTTAATTCATATAGAGCTCAAATTAAAAATAATTAAACCATTTGATTAAATGAGACGCAAGTAAATTTGTTCCTATCCCTTTTTTACTGTGTACACCAACTGTTTGATTTTTTGCCTCACAGAAATTATTAAGAAGAAAATTTGTTCCTATCCCATTTTTACTGTGTACACCAACTGTTTGATTTTTTGCGTCACAGAAATTATTATTTTTCTTAAACCCAAATGCAAATCCTGAAATCATTTTTCATTTATCGATCACTTTTATTGTATCGAAAACCAAATCACATGTGGGTCCCGGTCATGAACAAATCCAGTGTCGGAAGAAGACCGAAAAAAAAAGTGTACCATAGAGTCGAACAACTCGACAAAGTAATGGACATTCGAAAGAAACCCACGTTAATTCTCAAGCTCAAGTCCATTATACTGTCACAAGAAACCCAATCTATACGTCTCAGAGACCTCGAAAAAGAAGTCGGGTTTATAAAGAAATGGAATTTCATGGCTGTTATTGAGAAATACCCTATGATATTTTACGTTAGTGGCGGACCCGGAACACCTCCCGCGGTTATGCTGACAGAAAAGGCAAAAAAGATTGCTGATGAAGAAGATGATGTGATGAAACAAATGGAGCCTGTTTTGGTTAAGAATCTAAAGAAGTTGCTTATGTTGTCTGTCGATTGTCGTCTACCTATGGAAACTGTTGAACTTGTTCACAAAGAAATGGGATTTCCGGAAGATTTCGAGACGTGTTTGGTTTTACAGTATCCACAGTATTTTTCTCTGAAAGAAATTAATGGAAGAAAGCATCTTCAGTTAGAGAATTGGGACTCGAGCCTCGCGGTGACATGTCGAGAGGAAAGTTTGGCGCAAAAAGGGATTTCGTCTTCTACGGTGACTTCCAAGAGAGTTAGAATTGCGAAAGATGGTAACTTTCTCGGTCCTTTTGCTTTTACCTTGCGTTACCCTAGTGGGTTTAGACCGAACAAAAATTATCTCGAAGAAGTTCAGAAATGGCAGAAACTGGAGTTTCCTTCTCCGTATTTAAACGCGAGGAGATTTGAGCTTGTTGATCCTAAAGCTCGAAAACGGGCTGTGGCGGTGATTCATGAGCTTCTCAGTCTGACTATGGAGAAAAAGTTGACGTCTTTTCAAATTGATTTGTTTCATTCGGTGTATCGCCTGCCAGCTAAATTGTTGGTTTGTTTGATAAGGCATCACGGTATGTTTTACGTCACTAATAAAGGTGCAAAGAGCACTGTAATACTAAATGAGGCTTATGATGGAACAACTTTGATAAATAAATGTCCATTGTTATTGTTTAGGGAAAATTTTGTTGCACTTAGTGGTGGGATGAATACTAGCAGTAGTGACATTTCTCGGACACAGATTGTCTCATGAAAATTTGTTTTGATGAAAATGATATTCTATATCACATGATGTTTATTGTTCTTTATTTTGTAGCTCAAGCAATTTAATTAACTCTGTCATGGGGAATGGATAGAAAAAGCTAAACATGAATTTTCTGTCATCGAATATTACCCCTAGACCAAATAAAACGACGTTGTATGTTAACCTTCCTGATAACTTCGAAAAAACCATAACTGTTCCTTTATATGTTTGCTAACCCGCCCTCACTGTAAAATCGTGTTCTGAGGTATTACAGAGAAAAGAGAATCTGATCGGTTGTGATTTGTATTTGGCACATGTAACTATGCTCAACTATCTTCTGATATATCTCACATGATTAAAGGAAGATCAATTTTCTCTGTAATAAGCACTGTGGTACTACCTGACCCTATTATATGAAGGCCATCGGGCACTATCTTCACGTGTTCACACACAATTTATTCCAACCACCGACTATAGCGAACGAAATATATTCTAAATAGTTTAGGATCACATGTTCTTGTTTTCCTTCTCCTCATGTTGTTTATGAGTTGAGCATTATTAAAAATTCTGAACATCAATTTTAAATATACTGTTGAAGGATAGCTCAACCTTGTCTACACTTGCTTGGTATTTACTGCGAACATAAATGAGCCTTCTAAAAAGCTAACCCAAGCAACATTGTTCATGATTGGCTACCATATTTGTGAATATGTTATTAAATATAGAGAATTTTATAACAACCAGGAAAGTTTTAGAATAAGGTAATCAGTTAAAAAAGAAGAGGCTCTTACTCACGAGTCTGGAATATTGGTCCTCCAATTAAACCTGCAACTGAGGATTTTCTCCCCCTCGTGGTGTCATTGACACCCATGAAAACTGATAAAACAAAGGATTCCCTCAAACCAAAATAAAAGCTATGATTGAAAAAACAATATGAGGGTGATAGTGGTCATAGAGCGAAACCTAGCATTAAATATTGTGGAAATGGAATGTTACTAATAATCTAGCAATTGAAATACAGGTTATCATATCAATAAGAGCAAATGCAAAAATAAAATAAAATTACTATACAGGAAATTTGGGAGGCGAATTTAACCAGATTCAACAGGAGAGGCCAATAAAAATGGCAAAAAAAGATAGATATCTACAGTAGTAGCTTATTGGAGGATAGTATTGCCTATCTATTCCCATCGGTGTAATGTGTCCTCAATAATGAAGTGTGCCCTGGGCTGGTTAAGTTTCTTAACCTCCCTCCCACTAAGTTCTGGAGCAAAAAAAACACCAGAAAACTTGCTAGTATTTTTGGCAAATCGCGATCAAGAAAGAGAGACAGCTAAACTTGAATGCCAGTATGTCCCTGGTCTGTTATTCCACAATTATACTATTCAACATAGTCTATATTCAGACATACGCTTTAATAACTTGAGCCCGAGAAAGACCAAACTTAATTTTTTTTATTTAGTTAACAAGTACGACTAAGCCAAAGGGTGCTCGTGAACAGCTTGGATTATTTGTAGCGATTCTGTTGGTGGAAAGAGTGTGAAGTTGGAATAATCCTCTTTTGATTTGTTATCTAGCCTACAAAAGTGACTCTGAGTAACTCATTTTTCAAATAAAGTGGTTCGCTTCATTTGTCAGTGTCTTTCGAACTGAAGTCGTGTTACTATCTTGGTTTAGAGATGGGGTTACATTTAAGGTCAGAAGAGATCTTTGAATTTGAATCTCATCGGTTTTGAAGGACTTAAGTTCTCAAAATCATCTGCAGAAATGAGCAGGTGTTTTTGGCATGATTGGTGCGGTGCATCAACGTGTTTTTCGAATTTTACGTAGGCACTGGAAAGATGCATTTTCCACAGTATGAATCAATTTTTTTCATTTAAAAGAAAACTTGAAACATGAAAGACAAATAGGAAAAGTATTTTACTCTTTATTGAAGTTTGTGGTATCTGATGCATATAATAATGTTGCAGGCCATATTATCTTAGAATCGTAGAATAGTGTGGAACTATTACGTAAACAAGTTATGAGTAACGAGTCTTACAACTTTTTTATCTGCATGCGACATTTGTCAAATTTCAATGGAGTAATGGACGAATAATTTCGCTTGAAAAGCTTATATGAACTTGAGCTAATTCTTAAGGAATCAAGTTGCGTAAACAAAATTGACATCTCTGTTTCCTAAACATACTCGTTGTTGCAGTATTTCCTCGAGTTTGTAATGTGACTGATGGGCTTCATTATATTAAGTTATCTTTGTTTTGATGGAATTGAACAGAGATTTAGATCTGATTTGGTTGCTTCAAGTTGTTGTATGCATTGTAAGTACCAAGGTAAGTACAACTGCATGTACCCTTTTTCAAGTTGTTGCAACTTTTATAATTGAAAGTCTTGCTGCTATCAGTTTTGGATCTGATTGAATCACTTCTATGTGATTCGTTCAAGGCTCAACGTACAATTCAGCCTATCTTAAGGTCTTGAATTATTGTAAGTTCATGAATACACTTTCATTTTCTAGCCATCTTAGACATATATTGTTTGCCTAGGTAGCATATAGGGTTAATCTTTTGCATTTATATCTTACAAGGTAACTTAGAAATCATTATCTTTTTGTTGTTTTCATTTTTGAGTTCCTTTGCTCTGCAAGTATTAAGCTTGTTTGAGATCCTTTACCTAATAACTGACCCGTTCATGTACACAATCATTGCTTACAAGTATTGAATTTTCTTTAATTGGTGAGTTTCTTTACATTGCAAGTATCAGCTTTGCTTCAAATTCTTTACCTAATAACAGAATAATACATATAAGCACGGACATTGCTTTTTTCCTTTGATTTGTTTTAGTTGTAAGGTAATATGTAAACTAAAATTTCGCTACCAGATATGCCGATGTGACTTATTTTGCTTGGAATAGTTAGCATATTGGGCCTTATTTGTTTGTAAGGACTTTCCTGACCATGGACAAGTGTTGGGCTTTACAACTGTTAATCTCTTCTCCTTCTTAAGATAGTCATCAAGCTATCCTTTATGTTGGATTACATCATTTCGATTAATGTCACCGTAATATAGATTTTGAAGTTGTTCACTCTATTTTTGCTCCGGTTTATTATTGTTAAATGATTAGTAGTAGTTTACCTGTAAGTGACCACACATAATATTTATGCATCTACGTCTGTTACTCTTGCTCTCAATAACGAGAAACTCGTTATCTGCTTATTTCAGGGGAATGTTTTATGTGTTTGTTTCATAGGTATATGATTACTCTCTTGACATAAATTTTGGATTAATTTTCAACAAAACAATTCACTCATAGTTTGTTTTATTATGCTTAAAAATTAATCTCGAGGCCTTTTCTTCTGGTGTTTATATCAGTTCATTTAGTTTTTACCATCTATTTGACTACTCCAACAGGTATTATCAAAAGATATATAAGGCTATTTTCAAGAGATGCTGATTCAAGACAATATAGGTCCACTCATTGCATTTATGAATTCAAGTATCGAGCCCAATTTCTAAAGGGACCACAACTGCCAATGTTTGTTCCTCCATCAAACCTTTTTTTCTCATCTAACTTCTTTATGGGAGATGGGACCAGAATTATTATATTTTGTTGTATAATTATATATGTGAATAATATATCTTCTGTGCTCCTTGCCTATAGCATCATGAAAAAGACTTTTCTTCTCAAAAGTGGGTTGTCCTGTATTTTAGCTTTTTATGTTTCCTAGTCAATAGATTGTTGGAAGAGTTGGCTTTTATCTCATGGTGACCCATCTGGGTTGGCAATAGATTAATTTTAGAGATGCTGTCATATCTTATCTTTTCTTAAAGCAACAGACGGTTAAAGCAATACTTTGTTCTGTTTCTACTTGTTACTTTTTTCTATATCTGCATAAAAGGATGAAAGAAAGAAACCAAATGGGCCAAGTCACAAAATCAGATGGGGTGGTGGAAATTACCTAACAATGACATGTTTTCAAGGACAAAAATAGTTACTTTGGTGCACAATTATTTGCTTTGAAGCATAGTCTACTGATATAGTCTCAGAATTACTTTTGCCGTGTCCATCCATATTGTTCTGATTTCAGCAGTCGGTATTGAAAAATCCTCTGTTAGAGAGGGACCATATTATGTGCCTAAACATTATTTTGGTCAAGAAAATAAATGATAGAAATTGAACATGACTTCTTAGTCTTTTTTTACCTGTATTTTTTGAGGACCTGAATGTGTTATGTTTATCAGACACCAGCTGGTGCATTCACATGCATATTGATATTGAATTTGCTCTAGATTTGTAGCATGGTGACCGACACTCATTAATTTCTTCAATAATCGCTTGCTTTCTCAGAAATGGAAAAGACATATAGCCATAAAGATAATGGTTTCCCATTGATTTCTATCATAATCTTCTTAATATTGCTGGTTATATTTGTATTGCAGATGATATCTTGACGTACTCCTAGATATATTGAACAAAGAGATTGTGTGGATTTGAACATTTTAGAGTGAATAAGGCATTGGTAGCTAGAAAAAGAGTTACTGCAATGTAGTGATAGAGCCTGTTGACAAATGTGCCTTCTGATTTGTATAAATTACTATGTGAAAGTCTATTAATTGTCTAAATAGATAACACCAAGAAGTTATTATTTAGCTGAGATCATAAATTGGAGAAAAGAAATTGAACCTTAAGGAACTCTCTAGTTTGACGTTGTATCCTCTCCTCTTTTTCTGGATTATTTTTTGGCCATACAATCTATGTTACAACGCTTTTCTACATAGATTTATCCGACTTAAAAATTGGTTGATTTTGCACAAATCTGCAAACGAATGAAATAATAATATACTGCTTAACTGCATTAACTTGTCTACTTTTGAAGCAGGGATTGGCTTAAAGTTCTTGGCCTAAGACATGTGCAAACACAGGATGGTAATTTAAGTCGGTCAAACGCAATCAAGGAGAATAAGCTCTCGTAGAGAGCCACGCTACGACTATGAGGTACATTAAATATGAAAATTGATAATAGTTCTAGACAAAGTGTTATAAAAGTTAGATGGCATGAAAATAACAGATACTTTTGAAAGTTTAACACGACATGTCCAGCTTGTGACTGATTAATTGGTTTTAGTATTTATTCTCACAAGTAATGGTCCCTCTGTTGAATATGACTATATATCGAATCGACACACTTATTTGCATCTAGATAAGTTGATTGAAATTGGTAGAGTGAGTTCATTGTTGAGGAATTTCTGGTAATGTGCATACTCTTCCTTTTGGAAATTATACTCCACTCAAACTTTGGAGAACAACTAATGGGTCATCATCATGCCATTTTGGAATTACACAGCAGTTCAAAACCTTATGGTCCATTAATGGTGGACCCTTAAAACTTGTAAATTTACGCGTCAAGTTATTAATAACAGAATATTGAAATGTCTTATTATTTGGTGTTAAGTCTATTAGGATGGCTGATTCTTTCTCTGGTCACTTTCATCTCTCAATTCTATCTTCTTTTTCTCTTTTTGATAATATTGTGCAAAGAAATAGAAAAATAGGGTAAAAAAGAGGGTGCAAGGTTGGAACATAGTACATCTTTAGGTAGTCTTGATTAGGCTTTCGGAATGGTGTTGATAGTGATGATTAGAATATAATCAGTTTTGAACTAATCTAAGGACCATCCAATACCTAGGCATCTCATCTATCCACTTTGAAAAAACTTAATTCTTCTTAAATTTTATTCCCATATGTTCTCTATCTTGCCCACTTAACCAAAGAACATAATATAAAAGATTTTACTCTCTCCATTCTCATTTAATTGTTTATGACAAAATTACGTGTAATTTTTATCGGTTTATAACTTGTATTAAAATTGTCGAAATTAATTTTTTTTAAAATTTAATCATAAAATTTAACTTTTGAACTATATGATCAAATTTTGAAATTTTCATTCCGATAATTTGATATAAGTTCTTGGCCAGTCAAAATTGCACGTAGTTTCGTAATAGACAGTTAAATAGGAACGTATATAATAGTGGTTAGCTATTCCAGTGGTGCCTATTGTAAAGCACAAGAAATATTTACCACACTTTTGAAAAAGTTCCCACTGATGAATATAAATTTGTTTTAGAAAAACTCAATTATGGCACCTAAGATGAGGGAATTTGGTTAGATCACATAATCTCTGATACTGTCATTAGTGGAATTATTATGTCTTGAAATCATGTTAGCACTATCATTTAAAATAGTGGGAGAAGCTGATACAGATAAAGAATAGGTGGAACCGCTCTTCTTTTACCCTTTTTCTTATTCATTGCTTTTTCTTTTTTGTGCTTCTGTGATAGTGGATGCTTCTTTAAGATTCAATTGTGCAATAAATAAAGTACGTCTATCTTTAGCCTTACTCCATCTATGGAAAAAAAGAAATTTATTGGTTGTCAAAGAAGAAAATTTCTTAGTGCAAGATTGTGATTTCCATGTCAAATGTTTTAATCATGCTTTTTCCTTTTTGTGGATTCTTTTATCTTGAGCCAGCATGCCTTCCTAAAAGGATACATTAAAGAAAAGGAATAGTAAATAGCACCTACTCAAATACATTCGCACAGGAAAATATCATTTATAAAATTTAAATATGCGTTATAAAGATATATAGAAACGTGACAGTCTTCCAATTTAGTGGACATTTTATGAGTTTCTTTTTTTGCTTTTCCTTTATATGATTAGCCAAACACTCTTTGTATGATTTCTGAAAAAGACTACTCCTTGTAATGAATTGTTATACTGTTTTTATGGATACACAAATAACCCTTCCAAAAATCTTCGATAAAAAACAGCTTTATCTACCTTGTAAAAAAACAGCTTTTTGCTTAAAAGATCAGAAAAATGAGCCCTATATATATAAATATTTTATGTATACTACATATTCCCACAATCTTTAACTTAGAAAATATTAACTCTCAACTTCAATTGCTTTTACAGTAGGTATAACAGGTGAAACACTGAACACAGTAGTTTTTCTGTTTTTTTTTTTCTTTTAAAAGAGAATACATAGTAGTTGAGTTGCAATTGTATTGTCTCTTTCATAAAAGTGAGGGCATGTGTGGGGTGTGCCTGAAAAGGTGGATGGGTGTTATGGGACAACAAAAGTGGAAAAACAAACAAACAAACAAAATCAATTTAATTCTCCAAGATAGATTTGAGTTGTTACCTAGATGCCCCCTTTCACAAGGAAAGAAAAAAAAATTAGGAAAAAGATAGTACCTTTCATGAGTCCCACACAAACCCTCTTGATTTGGATTCCTCAATACTATACTATTAAGTACTGTTTTCCCATTAATTGTTTGTTAAAAAAAATATGTGAAATTTTGATCGGTTAATAACTTATATTAAAATTGTTGTAATGGATTTCTTTTAAAATTAATTATATAATTCAAGCATTAAATTATATGATTTAGTTTTAAAGATATTCATTTCGACAATTTTGATCCATGTTATAAATCGATTAAAATTGCATTAATTTCATAAATCACAATTAATAGGTGGGAACAGAGGAATTATATTTTGACCCCTATTGTACGGTTCATCATACATTTATTCACCACACGTGTCCCCACAACTAATCCGAACATTATAACATGTCAAAGGACTTATTTCATCAAAGTGTACAGCTATTCATATGACACAATCAAACACCCCATCTTTTCTTCTCTTTGGAAATGATAAAGTGAGTAGTACCATCATTAAAAAATATATATATATATAGGTAAAATTAATAAAAACATACCAAATTTTCAAGTATAATTAACAAAAATTACAAATCAAAACTTTTATTCCTAAAACATACAAAAATATGTGTAATTGTACATGTGTTTGTATGGTTTTGGAAAAAAAATTTAGTTATTGCATTTTTCGATAATATGTTTTGTTTAATTGTATGTTTTGGTCATTGTCAAAAAAATAACTAAAGTCTGAATTCTGGTAATATAAAGTATAAACTTAAATCAACTAAATTAGAGGAGTTGATATACAACCCCTTCATCTTTTTCTCCTACATATCAGTTGTCATTTTCTATCCTATTCTCAATAGTTATTGTCTTCTTGATTGCTTTAATTATTTGTAGATGGTTTTTCATTGTTGAGGACAGGTTATTACGTGCTTCGTTCTACACCGACGATGGAATAGCCAAGGGACCTAGCTTAGACATAATTGCATTCTCATGTTTTGTTGACTCGTAACCGATAAACACCACAGCTAAACAGCGATTGTATATACAAAAGTTGACAGACCAAAAAAATTCAAAAATGTGTATCAAAACTCAAAAATTGACTGTTGACAAAATAGTCAAAAATGTGTGCAATTTTGTCGTCTTAGTTTTTGACTGATTAATCGGACGCAACTATTCGTCATTTGTAACTTTTCTTTCTATGACAAAATAATGCTAAATGCTAGTTTTTTTTTAACTAGTTCAATCACCATTCTTGTGATCTTATACGTCTTTGTGATTGTATCGGTGACGTTACCAGCAAATGGTACCATCACCACTACAATTAGTGTTTGTATGATCGTTTATACGCTTGTACAATCACTGAAATGAGCTCTGCTGCAATTACCCTCTCATCATTTAGTTTCTATTTACAAACATTTTAAAGTCGGCTTCAACAATCCAGTAACTTGCAGTTAAAACTTGCCAAGATTTAAAAGATCTAAATCAGAATTCTTCCCTGGTAGTTATTCCAACACCCAGAGGGATAAATATAGACGTTGAGTGTTGTTGTCGTATTGTTGGTTGGATTCTTATTATATGCGTTACTTTAAACCTACAACATTGTTATTAATTTATCTAAATAGTGGGTATTATTGAATGCAGAAAGCGTGACAGAAGATGATATTAAATCGATGACCTACATGAAATTGATGCGTGATTCTGCAGAAGGGGCCCAAAATGAGAAATCTAATAAATAAAGTTAGTTATACATCCTTTTCTTGCACTTGTATGTTCAAGAAAAGTACTATTAGTAGTGCATTATATAGGGCGTTGTATGGTGTTAGTTGGCTTTTTTTTTTGCTTATATTTTAATCGGACATGAGCGTTGAAGATTTGATTAATTAATAAAGACAAAGCTAATAGCAATTTCTATTGTGCAATGTTTGATCACCCAACAAGAAGACAAAACACACATTGGACTAATGTTACAATTTGATATAAATGTGATGATTTATTCTTTTATCCCTCCCCCGTCGCAATCCTAAGTATCTCAAATTATACCTAAAGATGGCTCTTCTTTTCTTTTAAAAACAAAGCTAAAACATTATTGGACCAAACCCACTATAAATAATATCATGAGTTACATTGTCGTGATAAAATAATATGATGATGAAGCCAGCAGTTTACGATAGGTTTGATTGTTTATTCATTTGTTATAGATCTATGATAAGTTTTTTTAATAAATGCAACCAAATCAAATGAGTTTTTTCTTGATTTATATTTTCTTTTCAAATATAATTATTAAGTTGGCAAAGTGTCACTAATTAACCTGACTATTATTGTTGCCGTAAAAAATATCTACATTTGAAAGAGAAAAAACCGGAGTCAGTTTTGGAATAGATGAGTTATAAGATAAAAGTCTTGATTAAAAAAGGGAAATTGATTTCCGTCTCAATGATTGATCAACAAAGATGGAGATTATTTTGGATGGCCTAATTTATCACATCTTTATTTCAATAAGCCCTCATTATCATATGGAAAATAAATCCGAACCAATAATTGTTCTTTTAAAGTCGTTTCTTTTTCCCTCTTTCATAGTGTAATATCTTGTGCACTTTCATATAGTCGAAAGCCAACGTATGTGTGACAATATGAGGTCAATTTCGATTAGGGGAATTGCATTTAATTCATTAGCATTTTAATAGTTCTCCAAAAGGTGTTGAAAATTTTTATTGTTGTGGGAAATGTGTGTATCAGTTTACTGGAAGCGAAGTTTAATAAGACTGGATTGTATTATTTGAATTGGACTCACTTGTATTATTTATTTATTTGAAATTATATTATCTAGATAATGCGCGCAATGGAAAGTTCAATTATTTGGATACCGTTTGTCTCTGCAGTTTCCCCATCGAATATGAAGCCATGCAACTTGTGATTTCGATCGTATTTAATGGTAACGCGTTAGTACAGTGATATGTATCATTCTCACTATTGATATTGTGTTACAACATGTTTCATGATGGTCCACTAATTAATGGTGTAAAGCCAGAAATTGCAATAACATAAATAAATGGTCCTCCGCTACTGGCAGACCCATAAGTTTCTGGTTTCGCATATCAAAATTAATGACGACAAAAACTGAGACAAATGTATAAAATTGTCATAAAGTCTATCGTGTGTGATCGATGTTTGCTTCTCTGATACGCCATACTCGTCTCTTGAATATCCTAGTCCATGTCTTCTTCTTCTTTTTCATTGCTAGCAAACGATCTTATTCCATTTTAAATAAATTTGTCACGAATTGTTCACCCATGGAAGATAAATTCAATGTTAAACAAAGTTTGCTATACGTTCTTCTTGACATACTTGTTGGTAGACGTATACTCATTATATTGTAAATAAGAGTACTTCTTTAATAAGTTATAGGAGTGACAAATATAAAAGTCATTTTATATTTAAAAGTTTTTGGAACCCCTTTGTAGAAAAGTAGCCACATTTATTTCTAGAAAATAATTTCATTTACAGATGGTTAATTTGATGACACTTTCTTATGTAACCTGTAAAAAGGGAAATAAGGTAAAAAAATAAAAAAAAAAAGAGCCGGTAAATCTAGTCATTCAGACATAGTACGTACAACCACATGGCATATGGGACTTTCTAAAAGAGCGATAATTGAAAGACAACCACTTCTCCAATATTTTCAACCCATATTAAGACCAACTTGAGTATATAAAAATCACAATATCTATCCACATAGAGAAAACATTTTCGATAGATTTCGTTCTCGTGTGTAGCTTCGATGGCCCACATTTTTTAAAAATCAATGATTTTAGTGGCTTGCTTTTCTACAGGTGCTTAATATAGACAAGAAGGAACATTTACCACGCTTTTCATAAAGTTTCCACTGATAAATTATGTGTATATATATTAAGGAGAGCGAGTTGGAAAGAGAGTGAAAGTAATAGAAACACAATCATAATGACCAAGATATAAGTTTTGTTTAAAGTTTAAACCACAATCTTCAAGATCCACATTAGTGTGTAATTCATTATGTCCTGATTATGTTAGAAGTTGCTTGTATATATAGTGCTTATAAGGTTAAATGCGATTAACCTTATAAAGTATGCGTGACTTAGAGAATTAATCCCATTTACTTTAAATCTATTGAAACTCCATATCTACCTCTAAAATAGATATAACTATATGCTTAATGGTTACTTGTTGGAAAATTGTTACTTTTGTTCTATATATTTACTCGATATACATGCGACACCAACGACCGAATTTGGCACAAATAGAATAATAAAACTTCATTCATTTACACTATTTTACAGTAGGTTCTAAAGAATAATGTAAACTGGGTAATCGGAACAAATTATATATTTTCAAAAGCCAACATACAGGCTACTTATAAAGGTTGAGATGGTTCATCGGGTTGATTAAAACTTAAAAGTACTCAAAGCATATGAGATTATTTGCATGATAGTACTACATGGGAGTTAATTACATTTACTCAATTTACAGTTGCAATGTACCTAGTTAAAGCTATAGGTGCTGAGTCGAAATGGATATAGTAAAGCGGAAGCTGAAAACGCAAGCTAAATTTAATGAAAAATTGGAAACGTCGAATATAGTTAAAAATTAGAGTAAATGTATGAAAGATGTTAATAGAACTCCCTAAATATACAATGTAGCACAATTAGAGTAATAACGCACTTGATTTATTTAATTGAAGTACTATATATATATGCTCTTTTAGTAACTTAACTTGGTCATATTTTTAAATGTAACTTTTTTTTTTACTTTGTTACAAAAATAGAATATTACAAGTTCATTTAATCAAGGTTTTACTAAAGTTTTTGTTTCATATGATTGGTTTTTCAATTTTAAAAGATCTTTACTCAAAGTCTCAGAAACCCTTCTTCCAAAATATTGATCAAGAGTATTGTCTGTTGAGACACGTTTCCGCGGAAATGCGTCGCCAACGTTAAACTGAGTTTTCAGATAATTATGAAGTATGCATCAGTTTGTAGTAAAAGTTTCTTTACTCATCAAAATAATTGTACAACATTTTCAGCATTGCTGATTATAGTCGATAATTTCCTTTAAAGGGGGTGAAAAAAGTGGAATAATTTCTTTTCTTATGCCTCTATTCATATATTCTGTTCCTCTTTATTGGACGTGTGATAGTGGGGTTTTCTTTTCACATTCAAAGTGAAAATTAATAAAGTCCTGGTCACTAGCTATCGTTCTCCTACCCCATCAAATAAAAGCAAACTACTATAGATTGAAATTCCCACAAGAAGGGGGGAATTCAATGTGCAACTATGTAATTGAGTGTGGTCTCTTCTTTTTGGAGGAATTGTAGATTTTTACCTTAACATATAAAATACCATCCTTAGAAACACCATCGTAAAAGGAACTAGTACTATTTTTTTTTTAAAGGAACTAGCACTAACTCAAACACGTAACTTACTATAGTGAAAGGCTTTGTGTGCCATAATCCACTATTTTAAAGATCCGTCACAGTACTAACCAAGAAGACCAACAATGTTTCGACGTCAGCTTTTAAAGATGTGCACAAATATTTTCAAAAAACACCCGTATAATCGAGTCTGCCCAATTTAGCCATTTTTTTTCAAAAATATCCATACGCCTTTATATTAATTACAATAATATCATACTCTCATAAAAATATAAAAATTAAAAACTAATAAAACTATTTAGCGCTCTTTAACAGCCAAACATTCTTTTAAATCTTAAACTATATTTTTTTTGTATTATCCACATATTTATATCATAACTATACATATTTTTTTATATTTTTATTGCATTACGTGTCGCACACGTAACGCGTGAGACACGATTACTAGTCTTGTTATATTATGAGTCTGACATATTTTTATTATTATTTTGCTAAACAATTTATTTCCTTCTTTATGGGGTGAAGCCAAAAAGACACTAAGTGTATGTTTGTTAACAGATTTTTTGGTCCAAAATATGTTTTAACAATCCACTGAAAACTTGGGTTTTAATAATCTGATTTTTTTTATCGTTTTCAGTCTTAAAATCAGATTTTCAGAAGTTAAATAATCTGACTGTTCAAACACTCACAGATTTTTTAAATCAAAATTCTAAAAATCTGCTGAAAAAATTTAATACCAAATGGACCCTAAATATAGACTTGACTAAGATGTCGAAAGGGGTAAGATTAAGGGCCGGCCCTGATTACAAAGGCACCATTTTATTTACGTTAATTGGCATGTACTATAATAGAAAAAAGCTGGAGATAAGGAAAATGTATCTCCTATTGAAGAGTCGAGAACCGAAAAAAATAGGAGGAAAAAAAAAACATAAAGAAAGAAAGAAAAATAAAGCCGAAGCTACTAAGACTAGTAGCCAAGAATATGTGTCGTTTAACAACACTTTAGATTATAACCTTGACTCCTCTTATTTTGTTGAAAATGAGAATTACCCATTAGATGAGTACAGAACTCTTTCGAATCGCAGAGCTAAGAATAAAAATGCATGGAATTTAAGAACTCGAAAGCACTCTATGTGCCACTATGGGGCATAGAGTGAAAACTAAATGGTAAGTTTTTTAGAAAATTTTCAGGTGTCTTGAATAGTTGGTATAAATGCAGATGAAGCGAATTTTGATTTGGTTGAATTAGTGTTTGGGGCAGATTCTCTTGCATTGATAAATTGTATGTGGGTTTTTGTAATAGTGCTGAAATTTCATATTTTGTAGGTGTTTCTCATTGGTTTTTAAGATGTTTCTTAAATTCTATTTCCGCTTTCTTATATATATACCACGAGTGAAGTGTTATCACTCAAATTTCTAATGAAAATTTTTGTTTGTTTGCTAAAAAAAAACATGTACTGTAATAGAAATCTGTTTTGAACTCTAGTTATGGTTCTGATTAACATGATATAAAATACAAATGCATGGATTATGATATACTAGGGTTTCCGTGTAATGGTGTATAGGTCTAATGGCGACAATGGAATCAAGCTTTCATTGAAAATCTCGTGTTCAGCTCGTAAATATATTCGGTCCATGTTCGTTTATTTTCTAAATGAACAGAACAATGATCTGAAAAGTGAAATTTCATTTTCATGTAGTTAATCAGAGATGCATGCATATATATAAATGGATTCATCTACTTAAATGAAAATTAACGAAAAACAATTTTACATAATAATAGAGAAATATACCAAAAATTGAAAATATAACTATTGTAAGGCATACGAAACTAATTGGGAATGTTACAATTATCCTTATATGTTAAAATGTTTTTTACATTGATATGATATATATATATATATATACTAATATATATAGTCTATCATTTTATAAATAAATCAAAAAAAATATATTATAATTGTTGATCATTTGCCTGATGTTTTAAGTTATTAAATGAACTGTTAGTGAACAAACTCGTATATGCGCGGCTCAGTAAGCAATAGGTTCATAACCGTTCATTACTAAACAAGCATGGACATGATTAACTTTTTCGTTAAACAAACATGAAAATGAACGGAGCCTTACTCATTTCGTATTACTTCATTTCCTGCCCTAATCTGGTCATAAGACAATAATTTTAAGGAAATATTATTTTCAAATGGTGAGACTAGCTAACGAGGGGGTGGTTATATAACACCAGCCTAAAATATTATATAGTACTAAATTGATGCTCCTTTTAAGAATAGATGAATTCCAAATCAGTCATATCAATAGGCTTATAATGCCACCCTAATTTATATTTTATGATTATAGCCCAAAAAATCACTCAATCATTCTCTATATTAAAACATCACTATAAAAAAATACTCAGGGATTAGTGACGGTATTTTTTGTTACGAGCTTATTAACGAGTGTTTTTGTGACGGTTTTGTGACAATTTAGTCAATTTATGACAGATTTGTGACAACTTTTTAAATTAGCGACATGCTTGTGACAGCTTTTGACTCTCATTAAATCAAACATTATTTTGTAATGCATTTACAAGAGAAGTTGTAAAATGCATGTCTATTATACAATACTAAACAGAAGAGAGAGTTTCGATTATATTAGATGTTTATTAATATATATAGCAGAAGAGAGAAAGTTTACCTCTTTTAAATTAAAGGTAAGTTTTTCTCTTCTTCAGTCATCTTGTAAATGAAGCTGATAAAGGTTTCTCTTACGAATATTAAATGATATTCTTTATCTCTTAATTACATTTATTCTCACTCATCTTATAATAACAAGAATAGTATTAAAAGGGAAATAATAGAGAATAAATGATTAAATAATGAATATAAGCATAATGAAAGATATATTAATATATTGTCAAATGTTAAACAATAGTTAACCAAGGTTAATAAAATGTAATTTTTACTTAGTTTGATGCGGATGCTCGTAATAACGTAATCATCACATAAAATACAATGTAAACGACATAGGGAGTCCATATATAAGAGCGTATTCTTTATGTTGCAGGATTCTTTTCTCACATATAACAGCGATTATTTTACCTTCCTCTCGTGAATTAATCAATGCTTTGCACACCGCAACTATTTGGAGACCCCATAAAATATTCATGGTGTCTATCTTTATTCTTGTTTGCTTGTGTGCGTCCTTATTCGGTTGTTCTTAGGTTTTGGACGGTTTTTTAAGCTTGAAATAACAAAATATTCTACAAACCAATACTTTGTTAACAAATTACTTAATTATAAGGGAATGCCTAGCTAGCCTATTTTCATTTGGGAGAATCGTTTTTTTTTTCTTTTGGTTAGGGAAATATTAATTTGGGAGATAAACACTCATAACAAATCTTTTGATTATTTTCGAACACATAATTACTAAACTCTAATATTTAATTGAGTTGATTGTATTTGAATATAAGGGTTATGTTACTTTATAGCCATGACTTAGTTTTGTTCATAAATTATTAGTATTGTTCACTACAAAAAAAATAGTCATATAGCAACAGTTTAGTTACAATTTATCTGATACTATACGGGTTGTTGCTAAAATTTAGCAACAATATAACAACAATTTATGTTGCTAAGTGCTGATAACTGTTACTATACTGTTGCTGAATTTTCTGCAACAAATCGTATAATAACATACCAATTGTTGCTATACAGTTATTTTCTTGTAGTGGTTTTTGTTTGAGATATTGCAAATGATGGGTTTATACTAAATATACTAATCAATAAACTTATTTTTCACCTTATAATATTGATCCTCAGATTTAATTCCATAAAAGTTTAACGTTATTGAAGTGTGAACATTTCCAAAAATTCCAGCCGCTCGATGGAAAAGTATTAATTGCAATACACGAAAATCAAATTTATAACTTCTTACAGGTTGCCACAGAGACCGCTTGTATTGTCAGTCTTTCCTTCTTGGATTTATACTTAAATGAGTAAATTATAACAGTATATCTCAAACTGGACAAACAATGTGAGTTGTACGTTAATGAAAGATTGGAACAATTTTTAAGACAGCTTTTAATATGCATGATCAAGACATGTACATATGGCTTGAAGTTTTTCAAAATGAATGGTTTTTCCAATTTTCCCTTGTGTATTTTTTGAAATTTACTATTGGACTAATAAGAAGAAAAGGGTAGTTTTCTTTACTCGTATTTAATATGATATTTTCTTGTGTAATAGTGCCGAAGAAACCGGATTCTTAAATATAAATAATTGTGGAAGTACAAAGGAAAATTCCTAATGAATCGATTTTCGTTGTCTTAATTGTCGGCATATTGTTGCTTGGCGAATCCGTGGTGTGTACGTGACGATGAATTCGAGCATTCTTTAAGATCTCCTTTTTGTATTAAAAAGACCATTTGGTATTCTTATTTAAATGAAGACGACTGACAGAAGCTGATAGGAAAATTTTAAAATTGGTAGCCCACATGAAGTTGATGTTTGGTTCTGTGTTAAAGGGGACCAAAACCAAAACAAAAGCTGGGATAAGCATGAATAAAATACGATGCTTTACATATATATAATACTAGTCATGCACATCTTTTTCTTTTACTCGTTCAAGGAAAGAGGGCACAAGGAGAGTTGTGTGGTAAATTTGATTTTGTTTGAACTTCGTACCATATAATTTAATTGACATGTGGAGTGATTATTTAGGTAACAGGGACATTTGGTAGAAGGATATATTAATGTGCAGTGCACAACTCAATCAAAAGACAAAACACTTAATGTGACTCCATGTTTATATATATAGGGGTATATTCGATTTCCTCTCGGCGATCTTTTTCTTTTTATAAAGCTTAATTGCATATTGTTTTCCTTGGCTTTCTCTAGCTGCTTGAGATATCTAGAATACCATTTTTCTAAATTACGTAGCTTGCAAAAATAAAGGCATGCACCTTGTAAAAAAAGCAAATGTCATATATAATCTTTAATCGAATAAATCGATGATGGTAAGGTTGGTCCCACACACTTGTTGCAAATGAGGATTTTAGCTGTTTTCAACAAGTTTCGTTTTTGGATTATAAACAAACAAACAAAAACAAAAAAAATCAATCGTTTATATTAGCGCGACAAAATCATTTTGTTTTTCTTCTTTTGTACAATTTTATTTTGATAAAACTCCTTCAATCAGATTACCTCCGCCTTCGTCTCTAGTTTAAAACAAACTTCCCTCGAGTTGCTTATGTCTTTACGTCATTTCTGATCTCTTTTGTCTATTTATTGTTGTTTTTCTTTTGATTTTTCTTGATTTTCAAATTGTTTTACAAAGTTGGCAAGGTTTCATCAATTTAGATTTAAAAAACAGCTCATTTATAAAGGCGTGCAAGTCCAATAATTCATCACAAGAAAAAGTTGATGGAACACTATGCTTTCTTGCGAATCAGACTTTTTTCTCGGAGTAATTATATAATTGTGTGACGAACATCATAATTAATTAAAATGTAATTGCGCACATAAGTAACCAACTTCCAAATCATTGTTAGAAGTGCCAAATGGGTTATTAAATAAGGGAATTAATGAGTGTGAGGATATAGTCTTATATATAAAACTTGCCATTACTTGTGCAAAAGATAGTTCGACAAATAACATATTATGATTATTCTGGTCTTCTTATTACAATACTCTCCTTGCAAGACGTTTTAATTAGTTTTTCTATTATATTGTTTGTCTATTTTTTTTTTCCTTTTCTATGGTCTGAGACTCCTATGTAACAAAAACAAATCTAATTATTTTTAAACATCTCTTTAGAAGGAGTCGTCAAGCAAGGCCAGGTGGGGTCAAATTTGCTTCAGTCTACTATTTTATTCGTGTAGAGGTCTCTTCAAATGACATCAAATGAGAATGGAACTAAATATTTGACTTGAAATGTTAAATACAAATTAACAAAAGGGTATTAATTGACAAGCCACCCTGCTTTTGATACAATCCTTTTTAAATAGCATAAGGTTACCCGCTAATTCAGTAATTAAACTAATCAGGTTAGGAATCTGGTCAATTCACTCCTTACTTCCACGTACATAAGTAAAATCCCAAAAATTCCAAAAAGTTATTGAATCTTTAATGTATATATCACACGAAAAAAGCAAGTGCTAATATAAATATAGCGAGTTGGGGCCTTGTTATTTGCCCCTTACGATTCTACTACATACATGCCTCAATAAGTTACTTCGTAGAAGTTAAAAGATGGCCATTGACATAAAGTGACAATAATGTGACAATGACTTGTAGTATAAAAGGAGATTCATTTATTTAGGTAACATAATTAAGTTGAGTGTTATATTATTTCCACCTAATAAGGCAACCATCATCTTCCGATTATGATTAAGTTACAATAGTTGTAAGTAGATATGCATGTGACAGATGGATTGAGGAGAGAAATTTTTCGATTTGTTGGACTATTAGAGTTGTCAAAATCAACCGATTTGTCTATTTTATGCATAAAACACGCAATTGATTGAATGTACCACCGGCTATTGTCACATACTCACATGTGGGTCGCAAATGATGTACAATGACAGTGATTTTCAGCATATTTTAAAAAACTAAGATTATATAGTTGATTCATGTATATGAAAACAGTGTCCCGAAACTCTATATATATGGTATAGCTCACTTCTCTTTACCACGGTATTTTTTCTACGAAAATCCGGGTTTTTACACTCTTCCCCCCTTCAGGCACGACGTCCTCGTCGGGCACGCCGTCCTTCCGGGGTTGTCAGTGCCCACATCGGCTAGATAGCGGCTCTGATACCAATTGTAACGACCCGGCCCTCCGACCAGACCGCCACCATCTGCTTCCTAACACCAATACTGTCCGCTTTGGCCCAATTTCGTCCTCGCTTATTGGGCCGCACGGCTTTAAAAGGCCTTGGTGATAAGAAGGAGGATACTCCTACCTTATATACCATATAGGTACTACATATCTAGGCGATGTGGGATAGCTCACTTCTCTTTACCACGGTATTTTTTCTACGAAAATCCGGGTTTTTACAATATATATGTATATATATCGTCAAGCATGCTACAAAAAATAATTAATAAGTCTCTACTTTGTTTTTAACTTGATAAGTAATTCAAGAAGAATTGATATGAAACTAAAAAAAAATATTAAGCAATTTTTAAGACTAAAAATGACTGGAAAAAAATAAGCATGTATGTCATGACATACGGTTAAACATTCACCATATTCATTTTGAAATAAATTTACCAAAATAAATGAGTATATTAATTTAGAAATTTGGTCAAATTGGCATCCTTGATCGACTCATTCTATAAAAGATCCTCCAGAATAACTCAAATCCTGGCAAAAAACTAAAAACATTTGAACAAGAAGTTGACTTTGCCTTGCGAAGTTATTATTCAACATAGGTTAAAGGCCAGGGTGATGCACACTACTAAACTATATAAGTTGATGTCATCACAAATAAAGCAATGTCGATAAATTATCCTTGAAATAAGTCAATACGGATCACTTAGTTTCTAAGATAAAAACGGTCACTCACTTTGAATTAGATTTTTTTAGCATACGTAATATTCTAGATTTATATGATCTCACATCATCGATGATAAATCGATTAAACATTTAGTTTATAAATGAGTTACTCTCCATTCTATATTGAGCACTTTTGATAGAATTGGATAGAATCTAATATGAAATAACTCGTTGTTCTTATTTTTTTATCCATAAATATTAATGTTCACGAGTGTCATGATATATAATTTATGTTCTTCAAGAGCGAAATAAATGAAGTGACAAGGAGTTATAATTTATTAGGGTGAACTTTCAAAGGAACCTAATAATTTGTTTCATTTACCTAGTTTGAAAAAAATAATATTAATTCTAAGTGCCTCATGTTTATTTTTAAAAATTCATAAATATAACCTAAAAGTCAAATTTTTATGGAATAACTTCAACTAGCCATGAGACGTAACTGCTAGAGCCGGTCTAAATGGTGTGCCAAAAGTCGAGTAGATTGAACATGTACGCTCTATTGTCAAATTTATAAATCAATTGATTTAGGCCTCCATCTTACATGGGGCCTCAAATTTGACAATATTACTATAAGTATACTATGTTTTATAAATTGCATAAGAATCATTATGTTATACTTTAAATTACAATGTATAACAAAACTTGTAAGATTTAATATGTACAATAGTACTTTGTTTATAATAAATTTCACTACTATTCGGCTTCTAAAAAACTTGAAATAACAATTATAGTTACACAAAAATAAGTAAAGATTTAATCATTTCAAAACTAAATCTGTAGTTTTGATTTTAGTCTTACTTTTTATTAACCTCACCATTTATTTCATGTTTGTACACCCCAAGAAAAGTGTCCACGGTTTGCAAAATCACATTTCAAGGTCTTTAATCTCCATATTATATGAGCATTCAATCAATTGTTCCAATAACTTTCAATAAATATTATTCTGTCTTTCGAAAAAAATGAAAATATGTATAGTAAATTTGTATATTTTTTAGAAAGCAATTTATTTTTAATGGCACATTTCGTAATTCGATTTGGGTCTCTAAAATACTGGATACGATATTGAGATTGAGCTTCCTATCCAATGACAAATAATTTTCGAAATTTTTTATACTAATCCGTATGTTTTTTCCAGATTTTTTGTGAATGGACCAATAAAAAAAAATATATTAGGCAACCCCTCAGAATTATTAGCGTTGAAATGCGATGTACCAATTTTTTATTTTTTTAATGCAATGTGCGATTATGTAAAAGAAAAGGTACTAAAGGTAAAAAAGGAATCGCAAAGCGGAATTGTATTCACATATGCGGGAGGCAATTATGCCATCATACATCAAATACACTACAAAAAAAATACTTAAATAGCGACGGTACTAGTGACGGTATTTTTTGTTACGAGCTTATTAGCGACGGTTTTTGTGACAGATTTGTGACATCTTTTTAAATTAACGACAGGCTTGTGACAGATTTTAACTCTCATTAAATCAAATATTATTTTGTAGTGAGAGATTGTCCTGTGATAAATAATTAATGTGAAACCCATTTCATAGATTAGGGGTGGAATTGGCACTGTGGTAATTTTTTGATATTATCGTATATGGTATCATGAGGTACAAGGAAACTGATTTACCATTACAGTATCGTACCGTATTTTAAGTTGATAAGATACATTAACTACCATTCAAAGTTAACATATTTGATCATTTTTAATAAAATATCTTTTATTTTTGTTATATGAATTTTGATATTTTTTGTATAATCACATATTTTATTTCAGTTAAATTTCAAATAAGGTATTATCAACCCAAAAAGAATCAAATAACCTATTTTTTGGTCCCATATTAAATGTAAAAGAAAAAAAGGCTGTTTTTTTAAAAAAAAAATTGGTAATTTATTTATAAGAATACTACCTTATACTTGGTAATATGACTTTTTAGTTTACAACGAAAAAAAGCCCCAAATTTTGGGTTATTACGAGAATTTTGGACAAATTTAATTGGTATTGTTGTCTGGTTAAGTGTCATTGCGAGTGTACATCGAAATATTTAACTAAAATAACTTTTTTAGTTTACAACGAAAAAAAACCCTAAATTTGTGATGGCTTACGGCCCCAAAACTCTAAAAACGCCCTGTTTCATCTTTTACATTAAATTAACAAAGAGTGTTCAAATAATTTACCTGTATTACTTTTCATCTTTTACATTAACAAATTTCTTATGCAATTCTTGTGCAGAACTTCAAGTAATGGACAATGCAACTATTCTTCTGTAGCTGTCAATTGGCAATGCATCCATCGTTTCGAAATGAGAATAGAATTAATATTCTTCAAACATTTTTGGGCTTTGGCGTTCTAAAAAACCACAAAAGAATGACTTATACTATTTGTTCATAAAAAAAAAAAACTTTTGCGCTATGTACGCGAAATGTCTCATTGATGAGTAGTGTTGATCACGAGCTATATATCTACAATCTACCTATAATTACTAGTGCTTAGCAAATAATTAAGCTGTTATATGGTTCATATGTAAATTGGTTAGGTTTATTTCACTTGTATTTCTTTGAAATTTACACTAGATTGAAATTTCCTGCTAAGCTATAGAGAGCTGCGTTGCCTAAGCTTTTGAAAGTTAGGTACTTGAAGAAAATAGACTGAGCCAGCTAGGGTTAGTTTTGGGAGCAGATTAGCTTAAGAAAATAGACTTGAGTATTTCTTATAAGTGCGATTTAGGTTGGGGACACTTAAATACATCCCTAGAAATTGCATTTTAATTAGTTCTAGATATTGTATATCTACTTGCATTCTTCAATATACTGTATAACTCTTGAAATTTCATGATCTTTAAGGTTAACAATTGTTTAATTTATTAGATAAATACAAATTTTAGGATTAGGCAGGCAGCCTTAGCTATGCAAAGTACATGCACCCATCCTTAGGTTACCCTTAATAGATTACATAATTATCGTCTCCGTCTGACTTTTTAACTACTTCTAATTACACAATATTTAAGCATGTTAATTGCTCATTCCAAACTAAGCAAATATTGTTAGGATCCTCTTGCAACTTAAATTATATATACTCCTATATTTATTGAGATAATTAGTTGTTATAGCCAGGTAAATAGTACTTAAAAGTGCATTCTATGAGAAGAAAGCTTTTGCTGATGATCTTTTTTAAAAAAGGAAGAAGAAATAGGGATGGAATGATAATTTATAATCCATTCGTTGCTAATTAATTGTCAATTATAAAAATACGTGCAATTTTGACCGTTCAATCACTTGTATCAAAATTGTCGGAATGGAAATTTTTAAAAGTTAATCATATAATTTAAACATTAAATTTTATGATTTAGTTTTTCATTTCGACAATTTTTATACATGTTATAAACCGGTTAAAATTAGACGTAGTTTCCTAAATGATAATTAATTGGAAAGAATGGAGTATGTATACATAATATTCTTGCTGTGACATATATGGCATAATGCTTTTTCCTTTCCTAGCCTTCCATATGCTTGTACAAATAAGACTAACTCACGATTCTAGATTTGGCAATGTCTTTTCTTTAGGATGGTGGTTTAATTACCTCTTTCTTTTAGCTTTACCATTTTAATAATGTTAATAATTTTCATTTGGCTAGGTGGAATAGTAAGCGCTTTAGAATAAAGAAACGTTTTCCTGTACAAATTTCGTTTTCATGAATAAAATTTTGAAGTATTACCAATAGAAACGTATAACGTTTTCGTATCTGCTTTAAACGTGAAATTCGACTTTCGAAGCTTCCTTTATCAACCGTTTTACTTTCAATTTAATCCAAACACCAACGATAAGCACAACATAGATTTATAGTAAATTTTTAGGGACACGACTGACCAAAACCCCACATCTTCCCATTTACTTACGTTTGTCATTTCATTTAATCCTTTCACATTATAAGCTTACACAAAAAACAATGAGGACCGATACTAAAATTGACCATTGATTAAATTAAGCTCCTCCGTATAGAACACGCAATTATCGCGAGAAACAAAGCTCTTTTAACATACGTAGTATATGGACAAACTTTTTTCCAACTTATATTATTGCTCTTTCTCTATTTTCAACACCAGCTTTTGGCGCTACTCCACACAAACAAACGCATCCCACCATTAATTGATGATGCTGTTGTTGTCCCCACAATAATATTTACATGTTTTGTTATATTAAAATATAGTTCGTGTTTTAAAATATTCATGCTATCTATTTTTATGTATTCCTAATTATTTTTCTATTATACTCTTCTAATATATTTTTAAAACTTTAGTTCAAAAAAACTGTAAAATTTGATAATTTATATATTTTTTGTTATTTATTATTTATTTTATCAATTTATAAGGTATTATTATTAATAAATAAATAAAAAATATAATTAGTCAAATTTTACTGATTTTTTTAAACAAACAATTTAAATATAAAATAGAAAGTTAATTAAAAAAATATAATAGAAAACTAATTACAGATACTGAAAAAAAAAACAATAAAATGACCAAAGCAATACCTATTTAGCATTGCCAAATGTCTTCCTAAACATGCACATATATAAATGTTTTTTTAAAGCCGTTAAAGTGAAAAAGAGAAAAAGTAGAAAAAACCAAAACAAAAAAAGTGAACAGAAATGAATTAATTTCGTGAACAGGTCATGTGTATAAAAACAGCGACATTTACGCGAGTCCAACGTGTAAGCCTTTACCAGCACGTGTCATTTTCATTGCGACGTTGACCTCACACCTGTTCTCCGCGCGTGATTGTCACGATATGTACGACGAAATATTTATGTGATAAAATGTGGATAGGGGTGGGTCCTACTTAACTGGTCCCAAAATCCCCCACATAGCCTACTACAAATATTGAACACTTAATTAATTAAATAATCTCACTATACGCCAAAACTAAGTCTTACTCCTCCTATAATCCCTTATTAACTGCATAAGCAATTACTACTGATATTTATCTCTCAATTCTAAATTGTAGACGTCTATTATTAAATACTTGACTTTTACATTACAAATAAATCGGGTTAGGTTAGCTCAAAATAAATAAAATGCACTTACTCCACACTTACGTCTGTCTTTGGAGCTAGTATATACTAGTTGACAAGTACTATGATAGTAGGTTAAAAAAAAAAGATTGATTTATACATTAAGAATATGATTAAATCCAAAGTCCAAAGAGGACAATTACTATTAAAAACTTGCAATACATTGATTTATAATCATTGTTTTTTTCGCTGTCAACGTGAAAGAAGATTTCAATGAGATATACCAAACTTCCAATTGCTTTGAAAGAACTTAACATGCTAACTAATTTTAAATTAAGTTAAACAATAGTTTTTGACAGATCGTGGTTGTACTTATAAAGAAAGTGTTGCCTTAGAGGTTAGGCAATTGCATAGACGATAGATCGACCAAACTTTAAATAATTTTTCCAAATCTTGGTTGTTTATCAAGCTGTGGTGTCAAATCTTGCAATACAGCTAAAAATAAGCTAAATAAGATCAAAATTCACAAATTTCTCAACTGTTAAGTTGGAAGGTAGAAGTGCATAAATTCATGGTCTAACGAAAAAATAGACAATCTCCAGTTATGGTAAGGATTTCCTGATAAAACACACCACATAGCCCAAAGTAAAATTAGGTAAAAGAATTGAAGTCCTGTGACAATTACCTTTCACCTTTTCTAGATCAGTCTATTCGTGAATTATGCAATTACCCTTATCAAATATAGGCAGGGACACACCCTAACCAAACATAGCCAGAGTATCTACTTACTATAGGCAATGAATAATCAAATCTCAAACACGTCACTTTCCAATGCTTTGTTCCGTATCCTATAGGTAAACAGTAAAAAAATCCGTGACTCGAAAAAGGAGATAAACAGATACTAAATCTAGATCAAAAAGTAAATAACAGAACAGTTGAACCAGTTTATATACATTGTATTCTTGCGATTTTACCAGGTACTTCCTCCGTAGGTTATTCCTAATTTAATTTTCCATGCGAAAATATGTGTAATTTTAAATGTTTAATAGCTTTTATTAAAATTGTCGGAATGAAATTTTTTAAAATTAATCATATATTTCAAATGTTAAATTTTATAATTATATTTAAAAAAACTATTTCAACAATTTTGATACAGGTTGTAATTTGATCAAAATTGCACGTAATTTTATAACGGATGGGAACAGACGGAGTAGTATACTATATTCGCTTTCTTAATTAATTTTGAAAATTTTCATCTAAGTCTTAATGAAAAACATCTAATTTTGTACCGAAATAAGAAAAAAATATCATATGGATGAAAAAAATTCAAAAAACACAAAAATAGGATACTTATAGAAAAATTAACAATTTAATTTACTAAACTAGAAAAACACAACAATAAAGAATAGAAAATGCTAATTTAATTTGGATAGAGTAAAAATTCAAATTTTTAGTATTTAGAGTCATACATTTTATAGTCTCTTTAAAACATACTCTATATCAAATAATTAACTATTGTAACATTATATTTTAATCTCACATTTATATTTAGAGAAATAACATAATTAATAAGTATAACTATGTATTTTCTATTTATAAAAAATTATAGATGTATCATTTAACAATAGAGAGTTGTATAAAACTCTTTAATTATAAAGAAAATAGAAAACTATGGTATAGGATAAAAGAACAAAGACTAAACAAAAACCGTACATAATAAAAAAACAGGACAAAATGTTAAATATTTTCCATTTTCCTTTCTGCCATATTCCAACTTCCAATACACAGTAAAACATCTCTTTTTCTTCATATTTTTTTTTTTTGAAATAAAATAAAAAAACCTAACTGGACATAATAACTTGGACGCTAGCTTCCTTAGGTGTGTTACAGAGTGGGCAAACATGCACAGACGAGCCACAGACCGTACACAGACAAAGATGCCTGCAAGGCAACATCAACACGCTCGACACTCCCTCCCCACAGTGCCTACACATCCTTCTCTCTCTCTCTCTTCTTTCCCTCTCCTCCTCCTCCGAGTTGCTATCGCAACAAGACTCCGCGTCGTCCGCACATGCAACCGCATCAGCACCGCGTGCGTCGAGGACCTGCTCGAGGTTGGCACGGAGTGTGTGGGCCGCTGCTTCGTTTGAATGGGCTAGGTCGCGCCAGATTTGGGCTTCCATTGATAGGGATTTCGCTTTTTCTTCCAAGGCCCAGTTTAGCTTCACCATTTTTTCGATCTCGTCGTCTTTCGCTTTTAGTCTCTTTGTTATGCTTTCTTCGACTGCTGCAATTATCCTCCTTGAATGGATTTTCCTCCTCTCTTCGATCTCCATTCGAACTTTATCATTCTGCATAAAATTTAATAGACATAAATTAGTCAAAAATCAATAAAACAACAAAGTATATACATATTAACTTGTACTGATACAAAAATTTCATATCATACAATTCAATTCCCAGAAAAAAATTTGACTAACGTTAAACTTCTAAAAAACGAGATTTAGTGACCTTTTTTTAAAAGATACCATCAAAAAAATTAGAAAAAAAGACTTCGAAGTGTTACCGCTCTATATAGACCAAATTGAAAATCAAACATTTTAATGCCAAAACTATCGATGGAAAAAAAATACCCATGTTTAAAACTTCTAGAAAACGAGATTTAGTGACCCTTTTTTTTAAGGCACCATCAAAAAAATTCAGAAAAGGAGACTGAATGTGTCACCACTCTGTATAACAGGACCAAACTGAAAATCATTGGAAACAAGGGGATCGAGATCAAAATGTAACAATAAGAACCAAGAAAATTATGGCAGAGGACCATAATTTCAAAAACTTGGTAAAAACAAAACGGACTTCTTAAATTTTGACAAAATTTCCCATAATATAGAAGAATAAAAACGTACGTGTTGAGCAATTAACCGGTCCATCTCCAACTGCTGGTGCTGGATCTGTAACGACACGTCATCACCCAAAAACGTAAACGACCCACCACAACGGTTTCCGTTAAGAACCTGTCCGTTACTAACGTAGCCCATCATAACCGACTCTCGAGACCGTTTCCTAGGGAGATTGTTGTTATAAGCGTATGTTAATCCGCTATCTGATTTAACCGCACCTTTAACAGAAAAAGAATCGATAGCTCCGTTATTGTTATTGTTGTTGTTGTTGTTGTTGAAGACTGGTATGAAGCTATCGGTTGTTGTGCCGGATAACGGAGGTAAACCGTAATTGTTGTACGGGTTGGTCATGTTTACCGGTACGAAATTCATATGCCGTGACTCTACTGCCATTTAGTATTTTACAACTCTTTTCTCACACTAAATATGAAGTTTTTTTTTTTGATAATGTAGATATAGAGGGTGGAGAAGTTTGTGAGCAAAAATTTAAGAAAAAGGAAGAGGCTAATGTGAGGGGTTTTATTTGGGTTTGGTATAGAGAGGGAGAGAGAAAAGTAGAACGTACTTTTCGAAGAGAGTTTAATTATTATATTTTTTTATAAAAGGAAAAAATGAAGGTGATTAAAATATTAGTGGTGTGTGGGTATTTATGGATGAGATTTGTTTGTTTGTGTGTTTGGTATGAAGGGGGGTTTTTATTTGTCGAATAGCTAAAGATTCGGTTACCAGAAAAGCCCTCCGCTTACCGTAAAAAAACAAAAGGGCTGAACCGGTCATCCCGTGGTTTCTGCACGTTTTCAGGGACTAATACGGGAATATTGTGCTAAAGAAAATTAAACTTAGTTTTTTTTTTTTTTATCTTTTAGTGGTGGTATTGAATTTGGATCATTCAATTGCTTTATGAAAAGATGTGTAAATTGACTCGTATGTTTGGGAAGGATAAAAACAAGGATTGATTTATTATTTTATTTTATTTCATAACTGATGCGCATGGTGTATGACACGTTGTCACATGCCGACTGGCATCTCCACGTCTGCCTTTTTATCTGTTTTTTTTTTTCCTTTTTTATTTTGTTTACAATAATCTTTTTCAATATTGTGTACAGTATCTTGTTTGATCCTGGATTATATTTGTTGAGTTCACACAAGAAAAAGAATAACAATCTGGAGGAACTTAATTTCCAGATGCCATAATTAATTGTAGATCCAAATCCAAAGTTTAATATTTTTAATGTCCAGAATTTTTTTAATGCGGGTTAGTCCATTGTTTTGACTAAAAAAATTACCCTTCTTTAAATAGTACTCGTATTCCAAAAAGTAGCTAGTATTTTAATGGTAATTAGGCAAAGTTCCAGTTTTACAAATAAATACTAGACAACTTACCAAACAGATTATTTGGTTTCCATATTTACATTTTATGCCAAAAAAATTGCCTATATCGAAGTCTTACATAGGAAGTTAATTCAGTGATGAATCACCATTAATTCAATTAAAAACTGTTGATTTTTCTGCCATAACTCGCTGTTAAGCTAGCGTTAAATAAAGTAATTTGCAAAATTTAAGTTTTGAAGGAATCATCAAACGTTCAAGGATCTATATTTTGTGTTTTCTAATAGAATTCAGTCATTCATAATTAAGTTCATATAACTGATCACAAATATCGCGTTGGTTTTTCAAAAAGTAATGTGAAAAGGTCCAAGAATAAATCATGGTGAACAAGGAAAAACAAATTTATTAGTGCAAAGTTTCTGCTTCTTTCATGGCTTAACTAAAGGTTTTCAACCAAATCATAAAATGATGTATGAAAAAGGTTTCAAGAGTTTGTTTGTTAAGAGGGTTCTAAGAGTTCAAAAAATAAGGTAGATTCATTTTTATTATAAAGTATCATCAGATAGAGAATTAATTATGTATGACAAAAGTTTGAAAACGAAGAAAAAATCTTCAAAACCCACGTTATATGGAAAACATTCATATACAAACCATGTTTACAAATAGTTTACATCATTTAGAAACAATGTGAAACCTAAGTTTGATAAATTGAACACATATAGAGGCACGTATGCATATGGTGTTGTGACAATAATGTATAGTATGTATATAACTTAGTTTAAATCCAATTTATAAGAATTGTGTTCTTAACGAACCGTTCGTGAACAAATCTAGTTTGTTCGTCAAACATTCGGTTTTTGTTAGTTCTTTTATAAACGAACATGAACCGATTATGAACAAACATTATGAATTAACAAATTAACGCAAACAGAACCTAATTTCTGAACATAATGAAGTCTTACTAAAAGAAAATGTTTAACATAGTGATTTTTGAGACAGCTTGTGTGAAAAGAGAAAACTACTCCCCCACTGATTGAATAAAGAGTGGTAAAAGAAGATAGTTAATTAAATTAAGTTTTACCCCTATTCCCTACTGTACTACAAAAGCTACTGCAATTTTGTCATGGTTTTCTGTGGGGAGTAGGGTCCAACTATTGTGTTCATGTACTAGTAAATATAATATGGACTGATTATATACAGAGATAGAAATCAAATCAGGAAGAGGGGGGGAGTGGTGGTGGTGTGGTATGGTGTGGTGGGTGGCGTGGGGTAACGTCTTTAAGTGTACGGTTTTCATGTTGTTGCTGCTCCCCATAACCCGCTGTTAACTTGTCAGCTTCTCTACCATTTTGGTGGCATCTATTAATATGTCATGTATCTATCTATATGGTGACAATAGTGTCAATAGGTCTATTATTATTATTTACTATTATTTACAGCTACTTCTATTTAGTACCCCCTCTCTACTCTACTGACCGCATTGGTAACGCTACCCCTCCCTTATGTGATTCCAATGCCTCTGCCACGTTCTTGGACCTAGCTACTTTGTATTTTTTTTTCATCTTATAGTATTGGTTTTATTTTTCACTAGATAAATAAAGTTGAAATCATGACAAATGCAGGTTGAAATTTTCTAGATGTGATTGACATGTATCAGTGATATCATGATTTTTTGGATCAAATGGGCAAAAAGTATTTTTGTATTATTATGTATTCATGTATGGATCGTGATTCGTGAATCAAGAGCCTGCTTGGTAGTAAATGCTACTTTCTTGAAAATTTTGAGAATATAGACGCTATCTTCTCAAAGAAACTATTTTATGAAATAAAAAAGTTCAGTAACACTACCGACTGCCTGCATATCTGATGATAAAACCTCCAACCTATATCGGATATGATATACCAAATTTTATTTATGACAATTTCAAGACGGAAAAATGACATTTATTAGTGCAGGTGTATCAACCATCTTAATTAGACGGAGAAATGCCGATTTTGCTCGAAGTATTTTATGTTGTGTTTTTAGTCTACTCTACGTAGTCGTGAGAGAGGATTAGCTCCAGGCGCTAAGAAATTTGTCGAAGCTCTTTCTTTATGCATTTTGTGCCTATTTCTATATTGTACGTGATCAGTGAGTAAGGATATGCTATGCAATATTTATAATTTTGGTGATGTCTTTTAACTAAAAATACAAGTTCTTATAAGGCCTATGGTATTATATATAATGATCTTAAAGCTTCTTACAATTTTTGTTTTTTATGTGGTTTTTGCCAGATAGAAGCTACTTCTATTGTAGAATTGTATATTTGCAATAAAAGTGAAGGGTTAAATTCATTAAGTTGGAGCAAATATAGTATATACTTTGCCACAAAGAATATAATGGTCGAGAGTATAAAACAAGTGAATGTTGTATAACTCGACATATAAGGGACGGGAGGACAGAGACGATCATATCGATATAAGCTGGAGCAAAGATAGTATATATTTTGCCACACAGAATTTAATGGTCGAGAGTTTAAAACAAGTGAATGTAGTATTACTAGACATAGAAGGGAGGACAGGGACGATCATATTGATGATAATTGAAGTTTAAAGAGCAGTCAATTACATTATTTGTATCAATATTCATCTGAAAAAGAATCAAGGTTTGTTAAGGTCGAGAAAATATATAACAAAACCCCGTATAATTATTAATATAAAAAAACAGTTATTCAAACCAACAATACATCCATAATTATAAAATTTGTTAAAATTATGTTCCAAAAGGATATTAACATGTTTATAGTCATAAAATACAGTGATAATTGAGAAAACATGAACAAGGATACATAGAATAAGGCATATTAAGAGGGCAAAAGATCATTACACCTATATTATCGTAATACTAATATAATTCATTATTTCTCATTTTCTTATAATCAAATAAGTCGGAGTAATTAGCTTACAAATAACAAAAAAGGGAGGATAAGAGGAAATAGCTAGACTGCGAAAACACGTTTAACACTTTACAATTCATTTCCTCGTTTTTCATTCCACACATATATAATTGACAACTCTTTTCGATTTGTAGAATTGTCAAATGTACAACACCAATCAGAGTAGATATATTATTATTATAAACATTTAGTATGGCATCTCAATCAAACAGACTTAACTAACAAGTTACTCAAGAGTTTGACACGAAGTTAGCATGGTTTTGTTTACAATTCCAATTCTATAAACATCAATTATCTTTCTTTGATATGGATGTAAGGATATAATTTTGAATTAAGTGCGGTTCAAAATATGTGATAAGAAAAGTGGAAGTAGTTAGAAGAAAGGTAAGAAACTGCCTGGCTGGTCACGCAAATCGCTCCTCTATACATGTGATACATGTTTGACCAAAACCTAATTTGATGGTAATTTAAAACTTGTCTATTAGAAAGTAAATCACGTAGATGGATTTAATATTAGGTTTTAGTTCAGATTTTTAGGATCATTCAGTATCAAAATGATATGACCGGCTCATAAGTGTTTGACCAAGCTAAGATTAGTTATTCTATAAGCTAGCAAATTGTGGAAAACAAATATTTAGTATACATACACTTTAAAGAAATCAAGAAATATTACGTGCCCAAAAGGAACTAGCTAGTCTGTTGGTTAATCATGCTCGCAAAATTCCATCTCAAATACCTTACATGTTTCGAAAAGATTTGGAAATATATCTAAAAATATGAAAACACATATGGTCCCTTCATTGAATGTGTGTACTACGAACCATTACACAAAATTAATGGAGAGGTGCCTTCCCCCATTACACTTTAATGGAAAATATCACGCTTATAGCAATTTCAACTTTTATGGCATTTATAAGAGGAGGGGAATTATTTAGCTACATTGTTGCAATTTTAAAGTTTTCAGTATAAAATTGCTGAATTAAGAGAATACTTAGAATGATTAAACTTTGGGATCACATTTTGCATGTAACAAGACTTTGTTTTTCAATTTTAACAATTATATGTCAGAATAGTATTTAGTTTCAATCGGCATATATACCTGGACGATAAATTAATAATGATTAAGTGAAGATAATACACTCTTTAACTCCCAGAAACAGCACTTAAGATAGCGATACAATGATATATAAGAACCAGAATGTTATCCTATTGATCATCACCACATGCAATGCATTGGAAAACTCTAGAATAATGTTGCATACATATAACCATCTATCTTTTCGAATATATTTGTCATTAGTGCCGATTAGTTAGAGTATTGACATTATTATATCTTTGTTTATGCTTGTCTCTAACTATTTCTTATTAACTTTTATATCGTTCACACCAATTTTTGTGAGGTCAACTTTTTCGTGCTCATTCCTTTGAAGAACCCACCACATCAGGCTGGGGAAAACATCATCATATGCTTGGTTTTTTATATAACCTACATATTTGTAAGCATTGATATGTTTTCGATTCTCTATACTATATTCAAAGTATATATATTTTCTTGTATATCAACAATGTCAGTCATTTGTTGCTCTCATGCACTATTCCTCCTCCATTTACTGCCATTAAGCATTGGAATGATCACCACACCTATTACTCTCTTTTTCTTATTTGAAGCACTGGGACAAATTAAAGACATTTTCATTTTAATATAAAACATGATTATATATAAGTAGTAATGTAAACCATTGCTTTTTAGTTAGTTTATATCTAGGTAGACAAATAATCATGTGATCATGTCCATGGAGGGTCTTTATTTTGACGGACATATATAGATAAACTCACGGGATGAAGAATGACGATAAGTGAATATAACTCCAAATTTTATGAAATTTTCAATTCTTATAATATATTTTAACTAAACTTTGTCAAAGAATGATAATTTGGCACGTTCATGATTTCTTATTTAACTTAGCATTAGCTTTTATGCAAATTCGGCACTCACATTTATGTTTCGTGCAGATTTTAACATCACCTAACAAATGGAAGGCAACTAGGCTTGTAAGGAGAATATATATAGGTTGCTCGCAAATTCTTCTTACGGTAAAGGTATACTTACTCCATACATATGAGTAAACGACCCCTTATTGTTATTATATTAACTAGAAACCGTTTCCCTACCTTTCTTTTTCTATCAAAAACATTTCTTTACTAGATTAAGAGTTCAAATCATGTTATCTTCTTTTTATTTTGTAAAAAAAAAAACGTCTCTTTACTTATTTGATTCTATTATCGAACACATGCAAGCAACGAGCTATATGTTAAAAATTGTCTTCATGGCATTTTTGGTTTAACATACTGTAATCATTTTTAATGTTGAAATAATAGGTTATTATGACTGTTACACCATAACTCGATCCAACATACTTTAGTGGCATAATCGCTTGCTTTTAACATACGAAGCTTTCAAGGCAATTTCCATCTTATTGGGGTCGAATATATTACAGCTTTGCTTTACTTTTTATTTAAGCAGCATTTTGTCAGTCCGTGTGGGGTTTAACTTATGCACCGGCTAGAGAAATTAATGAGCTACTTTTGAGGAGACAAATAAATAAAAACATCGCTTAGCATCTAAATAATCGCAAGTACACCCATTTTAGTTAACTATTCAAAAGCCCAAGTAGACGAAATCTTGCATGTTCCATCCCATTAAGGGAGCACTAGATTACTTATTATGCAGGATTGGTCAGGCCGTACAGTATGTTAAAAGCAAGCGATTATGCCATTAAAGGTGAAAGAAAATAATGACGTGTAATGTGAAAGAAAATTACTATCCGTATAAAATATGTTGGTTTCCGTGTACGAAATAACAGTTAACAATAATTAAAGGACTAAACAAGAATAAACAAAAACCAGTGTAATCTTTATTAATTTCGAAACTGATACAGAAATTAATGATTACAACATGTAGGTACTGAAACGTAAATAAAGCAAACGTTATCAGATTATTATTAATTAATAATCTGATGTATTGAATTGCAATAAATAGAAACTGCCGGACTGGAAAGTATAAACTTAACAGCCGGACTGTTCTGATTTAAATTGAAATAACAGGACTGAATTGAAACTATTCTAATTACTGAATTTAATTACAGAATTGAAATTACAGCAAAAAACAGAACTTTAAAGAAATTACAGAATAGTACAAACAGAATTAAAAGCTACAGTTAAGGACAGCAATTGAAATACTGAAATAAAAAAGGACAGAATTGAATACGTAAATTAAATTGACAGAATTAAAAGACGTAAATGAAATGGACAGAATAGAAATAAAATAAGACGAGGCTACTGTTAACAGTATGCCCTTAACCGATATTCGCCCAACCACCTTAAGGTTTCTGGTTGCGTTGGCGCTTCGATCCCAAGGTACAACGTCTCGGATGACTCGCCGGAAACTGGCGACGAGTCAAGGTCGAGCTGTTGGTGGGTGGTTCTCTCTGTTTCTAAAATGTAATGCTACTGTTTAGAGAGATGATATATGTTGCTGTATTTGATTTCAGAATGTTCTGTATATCTATTTGACATGTGGGGGGTCTGCCTATTTATAGGCTTGCTGAGTATCTCAGCCATTAAGGTCACTTTACTACTGTCAGTTTTCGAAATTCGAAACTGCAGTATTAACTTTGCAATGAAATCACATTTATTGCAACAGTTACAGCTTTGCTGGAAGCTTTTCCCGAACTGGCACACTTTACCGAACAGGCACGCTTTTCCCGAACAGAAACACTATTCCCGAACAGGCGCGCTTTTCCCGAACAGAAACACCATTCCCGAATAGGCGCGCTTTACCCGAACAGGAACACTTTTCCCGAATAGGAACAGGCGCACTTTTTCCCGTCGAGTTAAAAACCCCACGAGCAAGCCCGTCCGTCGAGCAAGCCCGCCCGACGAGCAAGCCCGCCCATGTGTGGTACACAATACACACATGTGTATGTGGACACATTACTTAATATCCACATAGGATACCTTAGTATATATATTGTAAAAATCACTCATGATTTTCCAATGTGGGATAACCCTCATGGGTTAAATCCCATTTCTTTTCTCATTTTCCAGCATTGGCTTTATTGCCTCTTTCGAGTACCAACCTTCGAGTCCAATTATCATTCACACCCTTCCTCCGAATGGGTCATGCGATATACCGTTGCGAAGCTCGTCACACGAGCTACTCAAACGCAAAGAGTATGGTCTCAGAAAAACTGAGGAGTCGCATTAAAAATTGACTCAAAGATGGTCACTGACCACTTGGAACAACTATGTTTAAATTACATATTTTTCCAATTTTTCCAACAATCCCCCACATGAATGCAATTGGCTCGAAAGCCCATGTCCTAAATGCAAATCAAGAGAACCGCAAAAGTTCACTGCCTAAGGTCAGGTAGCGCGCGCCTTGAACCTGCCGTAGCGGAGTACCACCCAGAATACTGCTATTAGGTAGCTGTAAAGCTTTGAACCATCAAGCTTTGTGTATCCCAGAATGGCACCCGCACAGTGCCCTCTCTACCCACGTACTAGGCCCTTTAGTTGTTGTCCATATTTGGCCTGGACTGCCTTGACAACTTCAACTGAGTGCTCTAGTGAATTAGCCCAAGCTCATCACATGGTACCGGCCTTACACACTAGTTATAGGTGTTCCAAGTCGAAAGTGTCCTGACTCACTTTACTCGACCGTCGAGTAACTTGGATCATTAAGAGCCTCAAGCTCACCCTTACAATGGTACAGGTCTATCACTCTGTCATCGCGGAGATGGGCTGGGAACTCCAGGTTCCCGAGTGCTTTGTTCGGTTGCCCCCACAGTTCAGTTTCCCTTTGAACCTATCAGGAAAGATTCCGTTTAGGTTGGGTTGCCTATGGGGGGGCCACCAATTTAATGGGCTTTAACCCCATTCCGTTCGATGACGTCTCGACTCCCACTTGAGTCAAGCCTTTAGTTAATGGATCCGCTATGTTTTCCTTTGATCTTACAAAATCTAAGGATACCACACCATTGGATAACAATTCTCTTACGGATTTATGTCTTCGACGTATATGTCGAGACTTTCCATTATACATATGATCCTGAGCCCGCGCAATAGCTGATTGACTATCACAATGCATGCTTATTGCGGGAACAGGTTTCGGCCACATTGGAATTCCTTCCAATAGACTTCTCAGCCAGTCTGCCTCTTCGGTTGCTAAGTCCAACGCTATGAATTCTGATTCCATAGTTGACCTTGCAATACATGTCTGTTTGGAGGATCTCCAAGACACAGCAGCTCCTCCCATTATAAACACATATCCACTCGTGGACCTTGTGCTATTGGAGTCTGATATCCAGTTGGCATCTGAATACCCTTCCAGTACCGCTGGATATCTGGTATAGTGCAGCCCGTAATCGGCTGAAAACCTCATATACCTGAGAAGTTTCATTATAGCCTTCCAGTGTTCCTCATTTGGATTACTGGTGTACCTGCTCAGTCTACTCACTGAGTTTGCTATGTCTGGTCTAGTGCAATTCATTATATACATGAGACTGCCTATGACTCGAGAGAACTCCAATTGATTCACACTTTTACCGAAATTCTTTTTCAGGTTACAGTTGAACTCAATTGGGGTTCTTGACATAGCTTTACTGTCCTTGTCAAACTTGTCTAAAACTTGTTTAACATAGTGACTTTGGGACAAGGCATACCCTTATGATGTTTTGGTAATCTTCATACCAAGTATTATATCAGCTATACCCAGGTCCTTCATATCGAAGTGTTGTGATAACATTTTCTTTGTGGAGCTGATTCTATCATTACTCCCAATTATGATCATGTCATCCACATAGAGACAGACTACAACACAGTCTCTTCCACTTCCTTTAGAGTAGACACATTTATCACACTCATTAATGTGAAAACCGTTTGATAGCATAATTCTATCAAACTTCTCATGCCATTGCTTTGGCGCTTGTTTGAGTCCATATAGAGACTTTACAAGTTTGCACACTTGGTGCTCTTTACCAGAAACTACAAACCCTTCCGGTTGTTCCATGTAAATCTCTTCTTCCAGTTCTCCATTCAGAAATGCCGTTTTTACATCCATTTGATGTATTTGCATATCAAACAAAGCTGCGAGAGCAATGACGATTCGGATAGACGTTTTCCTGGAGACAGGAGCATACGTGTCGAAATAATCGGCACCTTCAGTTTGCCTGAATCCTTTTACCACAAGTCTCGCCTTGTATTTCTCAATCGTGCCGTCAACCTTTAACTTCCTCTTGAAGATCCACTTGTGACCTAGGGGCTTGCATCCTTTCGGAAGATCCACTAGTTCCCAAGTGTGGTTTTGCATGATTGATTCAATTTTATTTTGAATAGCTTCTTCCCAATATTGGGAATCCGGTGTTGACATAGCTTGTTTATATGTCGCCGGTTCGCCTTCAACCATGAAGGTTAGAAAATCAGGTCCAAAGGAAGTTTCCTTCCTTGCCCTTTTGCTGCGCCGAGGCTCTTTCTCTTCCTCTGTCGGTTCACTTGCCCCCACATTTCCTTCACTGTTCAACTCTTCAGTTGGTACAGATGTAGGTAATTTCCGGGGAAAGATATCTTCAAAGAAAGAGGCCTCTCGGCTTTCCATATACGTATCTACGTGCACATCGGGATTGTCCGACTTGTGCACGAGAAACCGATATGCACTACTGTTCTGTGCATATCCGATGAACACACAGTCCACCGTCTTAGGACCAATTCCCATCCTTTTAGGAGTGGGAACTAGGACCTTTGCGAGACAACCCCAAACCCGCAGGTTCTTATAACTGGGTTGATGACCTTTCCATAACTCATATGGAGTCTTTTCTCGCTTCTTATGTGGTAACTTGTTTAAAACATAGTTAGCGGAAAGTATAGCTTCCCCCCACATGTTCTGGGGTAACCCAGAACTGATTAACATAGCATTCATCATTTCCTTTAGCGTTCTATTTTTACGCTCAGCAACCCCATTTTGCTCGGGAGTGTATGGGGCTGTGGTTTGATGTATAATGCCGCTTTCAGCGCATATCTGTTCAAACGGTGATTCATATTCACCGCCTCTATCACTTCTCAATGTTTTAATTTTCTTATTGAGTTGATTTTCAACTTCGGCCTTATAAAGATCGAATTTCTCTACTGCTTCGTCTTTACTTCTCATTAAGTAAACGTAACAGTATCTAGTACAATCATCTATAAAGGTGATAAAGTACTTTTTCCCTCCTCGCGTTTGTATAAACTTTAAGTCGCATACATCCGTGTGTATTAGACCAAGAGGTTCACTTTCTCGTTCAACATGTTGAAACGATGATTTCGTTAATTTTGCTTCTACACAAATCTCACATTTGTGTTGCTTATCAAAAACGAAATTTGGTAGTAGTTTTAGTGAAATTAATTTCTTTAAAGAATTATAATTCACGTGACCTAATCTACCATGCCACAAATGAAATGACTCAAATAAATACTCAAAATTAGAATTTTTATTGGCCTCTTGGGCAACAGTCATTACATCACTAGTGCTAGCCTCAGCTTTAGCACCTTTATTGGGAGCAGGTGTCCCTACGTTTAACTTAAACATGCCGTTGGTCATATAGCCACGGCCTACATAGACACCATTTTTGGTGATTACAATTTTATCGGATTCTAAAACTAGTTTAAACCCGTTCTTCACCATCACCGATCCTGATACCAGATTCTTGCGGATATCAGGAACATGAAGCACATTTGTCAACCTCAGCTCTTTTCCCGAGGTCATCTTCATCACGACCATTCCTTTTCCTTCCACCTTGGAAGCAGCAGAATTTCCCATGAAGCAGCTTTCTCCCTCTACCGCTTCATAGGTCTTAAACATCCACCTACTTGAGCAGATGTGGCTTGTGGCGCCAGTATCCAGCCACCACTCTTTGGGATTGCTCCCCACGAGATTGACCTCAGAGACCACAGCAGTAAAGTGGTCGTCATCTCGTCCTCCCTCAGCCAGATGAGCCTGAGCTGGAGCTTTCCTCTTTCCCTTGCCCTTAAAGTTCCTCGGGGGGGGGGGGGGGGGGGGGGCTTAGGCTTAACAGCGCCTTTATTGTCATAACAGTCTGCGGCACGATGGCCGGTCCTGTTACACACAAAGCAGGTTCCCGCAAATTTCTTCGCGACAACAGCACTGCCTCCGGTGTCAAGACGTTTCCATTTGACGTTGGAGCTTTCGACCACATTGGCCTTTGCCATCGGGATGACAGCACCACCGACTCTCCTCACGGAGCGACGGTTGCTCACCTCGATGTTGAGCTTCTCAATGAGCCCCTCCAGCCTCATTTCCTTTCGCTTGTGCTTAAGGTAGTTTTGAAAGTCTTTCCAAGATGGTGGCAATTTCTCAATCATGAGTGCCACCTGGAAAGGCTCGTTTATCACTAGCCCCTCAGCCTCAAGGCGATGGTAAATGAGTTGGAGCTCCTCAACTTGCTCCATGACACCCCTGCTGTCAGTCATACGGTACTCGTGAAAGTCCGTGACAACAAATCTCTTTGTGCCAGCGTTATTCACTTTGTACTTATTTTCGAGAGTCTCCCATAGCTCCTTTGCAGTAGCTTTGGGCTCGAAAACACTGAACAGCGTGTCATCTAGAGCACACAGGATATAGTTCTTGCATAGGTAGTCGGCATGTCTCCATGCCTCAACCGCAGAGAACGACTGCTCGTCCAGATCGTCCTCGCTTAGGACGGGAGCAGTCTCCTTGAGAAACCTGGTCAAATTCAGAGTGGTGAGATAAAACAGCATCTTTTGCTGCCAACGTTTGAAGTTGTCACCCCTGAATTTTTCCGGTTTCTCCAGATGAGAAGTCGGCAAAGTAGGCACAGCCGAATACATCGGTGCCTTGCCCTTGGCCGCAGCCTTGGCTCTAGCCGCAGCCTTAGCTGCGGCCTTGGCCGTGGCCGCTGCTTCGGCCGCAGCCTCAGCTTTGGCCGTAGCATCCGCCATAGCCGCAGCCGCTACAACTGCGTCATCGGCATTAGCCACAACATTCGCATCGCCCCCAGTGTTATGGACAGGCCCACCAACCACTGGGTCATGCTCACCCCCGCTAGGCAACTGAATAGGCGACGTGTTAGTCATCTGAAACGACAACACAAAACGTATGAGATACGTGTACAAACAATTCTATAAACAAACACCAAAACTGAAATTTGGGTTTGTAAAAGAATTATCAAACAAAATTAAAATAAACTCTTATCCCTTTAAATATCAATACGGTTGATATTAAAAGGATTGAAACGATTCTTATTGAATACCAATACGGTTGGTATCAACAAGAAAATAAAATAAAACCAAAACTGTTTGGAATTTTTCCTTTGTAATTCAATTTCTAATATAATTTAGAATTGAAAACAAGAAAGCATTATTCCTTATAAAAATAAAAAATTGTATTGATCAATACACGAAAGAAACAACAGGGTATCGGTTAAGATTGTTGGTTTCCGTGTACGAAATAACAGTTAACAATAATTAAAGGACTAAACAAGAATAAACAAAAACCAGTGTAATCTTTATTAATTTCGAAACTGATACAGAAATTAATGATTACAACATGTAGGTACTGAAACGTAAATAAAGCAAACGTTATCAGATTATTATTAATTAATAATCTGATGTATTGAATTGCAATAAATAGAAACTGCCGGACTGGAAAGTATAAACTTAACAGCCGGACTGTTCTGATTTAAATTGAAATAACAGGACTGAATTGAAACTATTCTAATTACTGAATTTAATTACAGAATTGAAATTACAGCAAAAAACAGAACTTTAAAGAAATTACAGAATAGTACAAACAGAATTAAAAGCTACAGTTAAGGACAACAATTGAAATACTGAAATAAAAAAGGACAGAATTGAATACGTAAATTAAATTGACAGAATTAAAAGACGTAAATGAAATGGACAGAATAGAAATAAAATAAGACGAGGCTACTGTTAACAGTATGCCCTTAACCGATATTCGCCCAACCACCTTAAGGTTTCTGGTTGCGTTGGCGCTTCGATCCCAAGGTACAACGTCTCGGATGACTCGCCGGAAACTGGCGACGAGTCAAGGTCGAGCTGTTGCTACTGTTTAGAGAGATGATATATGCTGCTGTATTTGATTTCAGAATGTTTTGTATATCTATTTGACATGTGGGGGGTCTGCCTATTTATAGGCTTGCTGAGTATCTCAGCCATTAAGGTCACTTTACTACTGTCAGTTCAGTATTAATTTTGCAATGAAATCACATTTATTGCAACAGTTACAGCTTTGCTGGAAGCTTTTCCCGAACTGGCACACTTTCCCGAACAGGCGCGCTTTTCCCGAACAGGAACAAGCGCACTTTTTCCCGACGAGCAAGCCCGCCCGACGAGCAAGCCCGCCCGACGAGCAAGCCCGCCCATGTGTGGTACACAATACACACATGTGTATGTGGACACATTACTTAATATCCATATAGGATACCTTAGTATATATATTGTAAAAATCACTCATGATTTTCCAATGTGGGATAACCCTCATGGGTTAAATCCCATTTCTTTTCTCATTTTCCAGCATTGGCTTTATTGCCTCTTTCGAGTACCAACCTTCGAGTCCAATTATCATTCACACCCTTCCTCCGAATGGGTCATGCGATATACCGTTGCGAAACTCGTCACACGAGCTACTCAAACGCAAAGAGTATGGTCTCAGAAAAACTGAGGAGTCGCATTAAAAATTGACTCAAAGATGGTCCCTGACCACTTGGAACAACTATGTTTAAATTACATATTTTTCCAATTTTTCCAACAAAATATACATTGACATTTAAATTTCGTAAGAGAATGTGGATATTCTAGCAATTTTAAATCTTACAAAAAGTTCACATGATAAGAAGTGAAAACTTCGAGCAAGTAAACGTGCTTTTAAGTTCTTTATACTGATATGTTAAGATATTGATCTCCCACTTTTGTTATACGCCACACACTTTTTCCATCTAAGTCGTGTAATAGTTTAAACGCCTTTTCAACTTTGTCTACAATTTTTTTCATACCATACACAAGAAAACGAGTGAGATCTTTTTGGTGTTACTATCATTTTACTTACAACTTTTTATGTAACATTGAAAAAACTAGTGACTATTTTATAAAGTTTTCAAAAAATGGCGCTTTTATAATAAAACCATAATCATACCCAACTCATAATCTATCTGTATCTCTCTTAATTTACACCCTTTTTTTTTCAAACCTTGAAATAGATTTTGTTTTTTTTGGATTTCATATAATCAATTTCTTTCGAAATAATTCAACTAAATTCTAGTAATAATCATATATGCATGTCTTCAAGACGTCATTTTTTTCTTTAATAAAAAGGGAAAAAATATACATATTCGTCGACCGATACATAAGGTGCAGGTTGTCTCTGTTCTGTTTGATAAAGGGACGATCATGTATGTATGAACAGTTGAAAAGGGGAATATTGTATTAAATTGGTGATTTGAGGGCCTATGGTGACACCAACTTTTACTCAAGAAGTGGTGGTGCAAATATTCATATATTATTGCAAGGTATCTCTCTTTGTTTCTGAATTTTGCATTATTGCTCGGTTGCTCCCATCAATATTGCAACCACATGATCATCACCACTTTCTTTAAGCCACCACCGAATTTCAAGCACAAATATAAAATAAAGTAGTAAAAAGAAACCCTATAAGAAGGGAAATGGATCACAGCATACTTCGCATTGACTATATAATCATAATATTTACTGACATTTTTCTGTTAAAGTTAGGCACATATTCGTATTTCTGCTATAGCCAAAGCCAAACTCTATTGTTCATTAGTCACACAAGTGGTAAAGTGACAATAGACACGCCCCACACTTCAGGTTTAAAAGCACGATTATGGAAATCTAAACAAAAAAGTTGCATGCCAAACCCGCCTTTATAGAAACAAGAATTAAAACACATCTTTTTATTTACATTTCAGTTTTTGCGCTTCATTTATATGTGTTTCTTCTTGCATACACTACTATTATGATTTACGGAAATAATTTGCTCACCTAGTTTTTTTACCCAAAAAATCAACCTGCTGATATGGCATATACACATGGCAAATTCACTAATAATGAGTTTTAATTGTTAATGTTAAATGGTAACAATTTAATAATTGATGTTAAATGAAAAATATTTTTGCTCACACATTTTTTCTATTCAAAAAATCAACCCGCTGATGTGTCACATTACACATATCCACTTAATCAAGGGTTTTGATTGTTATTAATACTAAATTTAACATTTTTTTAATTAATATTTAAATTTAGTATAGTTTCAACTAGGGTTTTAGTATATTTTTATTTGAGTTTTTAGTGGGTTGAGTTTTATATTTAACAATTTTTTTATTTTTAATTAATATTTAAATTTAGGGTAGACTCAACTAGGGTTCTATTATATTTTTATTTGGATTTTTAGTGGGTTGAGTTTTTATATTTAATTTTTTTGTAATTAATATTTAAATTTAGGGTACATTAAAATAGAGTTCTAGTATATTTTTATTTGGGTTTTTAGTAGATTGTATTTTTATTATGTGAATATTTATATTTATATTTTGATTTATCAAATTATAGAATTTTATGTATATTTGGACGGGTAAATATGTATTTTATTAGCCTATAGAGTATGTAAATTGTGTGTAATTTATGAGTCTAGCCTATGAATTGTGTGATTAGTAAAATCCACGTCAGCGGGTTGAATTTGAATGTGGCAATAACAACACTCTTTTTTAAAATACAATTATCACTTATTCATTTTTTCTTAATTTGTATTTGTATTTTTGGTTATCAATATTTATACTATATTACTCATATATTTAGACGTACGTGGACATATAATAGTGTTTGTATTAGTATGATTAGGCAAGTCATCTTATCGAATAAAAATTTTAGATATATTTTTTAGGTTACAATAGAGTCCAAATTTTCTACCCCTATTCTCTACCCCATTCTGTGCCCCCTTACTTATTTTTACTCAAATTTTAAATTTTCACAACTTATACCACAAATTTATAAACTTTTATATTATATTGTATTCAAATTTTAAAACATTTGAACATAATATTGTTTTAAACAATTTTTTTAATATTCAATGTTTAATTTACACTAATTTATACATTTATTCCAAAACAAATTTTGTGTGGATTTTCTTTTAAAAATAATTATTGGAATGTATTGATACATGTATTATAGTAATTGTACAATTTTTTTCAAGTTTTTTAGAATTTGTTTTTTGATAAAATAAGCAAAGAGGAATGAAAGGGGATAGAGAAATGGGATAGAAGATTTGAACTCGTTACAATAACAACACTATATGATTTATGGGTAATAGAACTTGAGGTTACATCGTTTTATGGAAGTTATTACACTTATTCCTTTTGAGGATTAGCCGTTTGGAGTAACATAATTTAGGAATCTCACATGCTTTAGAAAATATAGCTAAAGCTTATGGATCTGATTAATCATGAACATAACCATTCTCTCACTATATGTAATTATAATATATATTTCATTTCATGTTATTCCGATTTACTGATGAGTTCAGTTACTTTTTCAGAAATAAATATGTAATTCAACTAATGAGATTTTTTACTTATAAATTAAAAAGACGGTGACTTAGGGTGGAGACCTGTCCCGTAAACACTCAATCCGTATTTCGACCCGATTATTTTTTAAAGTGAAAAAAAAATCCCGACCCCGACCCGATAAAAGTCGGGACCCGATTTTTTCGGGATCCCGTATGGTCGGGATTGGTTTATCCCAAATCTCCTCACATATTTTTTTTATTTTACGACAACATCATTTTTTATTAACAATTTTCATTTGATAAGTCTAAACATGTTATTAACACGAAACATAATTCTTGTTTAAAAATAACACTCCTAATAAATGTAAAAAGAAATTAACATATAGTAGAAAAAATAGTGTGAAACTACAAATAATGGGAAAAAAAATTGATACGTTTTTTTTATCAAATTCTTTTAAAATTTAATTTTATTCACACAAGCAACAATTATCATACTAAATGAGATACATTATTATTATAATTTTTATAATCGGAAAATAATAATCACTTATCTTTTTTAAGTAACAATAAAACTTTTTAATTTAAATATATTTTTTATACTTATCTAATTACAACTAATATATCAAACAAAAAGGGTTGTAACTCATATGGTTTGATTCCCATCATTTGTTGGAAAAACCATGTTTAACATGGTAGTTTCCGAATGGTCACGAGACCATCTTTGAGTCAAGATTCCAAGTGACAGCCGTTGTCTTTTGGCACCATACTCAAGACGGTTGAGTAGATGGTATGACAAGGTTCGTAACGGTATGTCGCATGACCTATTCGAAGAATGTGAGTGAATGGAAATTGGCGTCAAAGAATGGGGTTGAGAAAGAGGAAAACTCTTAATGCTGGAAAAGTACTCCTGCTCGAGGAAAGTGCTCCTGCTCGGGGGAAAGTGCTTCTGCTCGGGGAAAGTACTCCTGCTCGGGGAAAAGTACTCCTGCTCGGGAAAAGTGCTCTCATGATCGGGGAAGTGCTCTCCTGCTCGGGAAAAGTGCTCTCCTGCTCGGGAAAAACGCTCCTCGGAAAAACGCGCCTGTTCGAGAAAAGATTCCAGCAAAGTTGTAACTGTTGCAATAAATATGAATTCATTGCAAAGTTAATACTGCAGTTTCGAATTTCGAAAACTGACAGTAGTAAAATGACTTTAATGGGTGAGATACTCAGCAAGCCTATAAATAGGCAGACCCCCACATGTCAAAAATACAACATTCTGAAATAAAACACAAGAGCATATATCATCTCTCAAAACAAAAGCATTACATTTTAGCCAGAGAGAGCCACCCACCAACAGCTCGACCTTGACTCGTCGCCAGTTTTCGGCGAGTCATCCGAGACGTTGTATCTTGGGATCGAAGCGCCAAACATAACCAGAAACCTCAAAGGTGGTTAGGCGAATATCGGTTAAGGGCAGACTGTTAAACAGTCGCATCGTCTATTTATTTTCCTGTATTTTTTATTCCGTCTTTACATTTCTGCAATTTTATATTCTGTATTTTCCGGTTCTGTAATTTATTTTCCTGTTCTGTAATTTCATTTCAGTCCTTTTTCTTTTCTGTAATTATTATTATGTTCTGCAATTTACTTTCCAGTCCTGTAATTTATTTACAGAAACTGTCCAGCAGTTTAGTAATTATACTATTCTGTCTGGCAGTTTCGTTTAATTACAAACCAGTCCAGCAGTTTAATAGTTTATATTAATCTGTCTGGAATTTTAATTAATTGCATTTACTTTCTGCAAGTGTCGGAATTTGTAATAGAGTCACATTCCTTTATAGAAATAAAATTGTTTATTTCTTTTGAGTACTTGCACTTTAAATTATTGCTTTTACGTAAACCAAAACCCAACATCATTTCCATTTGATATATATTAACTTATATTTTAGTGTTTAAATAAATAAAAAATCATGAAGCATCTACAATAGTGTTGTTATCTCTATTGTTAACTAAAATAATTAGCTAAAAATACAATTTTTTTTCTCCATTAGTTATGTTAAATCATACGTTATCTTTATATATGTTAAAAAAGTTGTTAAGGATAACAATCTTTTTAATGTTATTAATTGATGATGTGACAAAATATCATTAATTTGAACGTTAACTCTATTTCAACTATTACTATTTTAGTTCCTATTTTAGTGGGATTTACAAAAGGACTAATTAATGAGATTTCAATTAATAATTAATTTTAATTAAAATTAAAATTAGATAATTTTGTTAAATTAATACACTAATGTGAATGTTGAATTTAAGTTACACATGTGTCATTTAACATGCAATTAAATGATGATGTGTCAAAGTTAATATTGTTAAAATTAACACAACTATTGTGAATGCTCATATAATATAAAATAAAAAAATTAATTAGAAATTCGGGTCGGGTCGGGACGGGATTTTTCCCCAGCCCTCTATATAACCAACGAACATCGTGTTGTCCATCCCATTATTCTAAACCACTACACATTATCTTAACTGTTCTTCGTCTACACACTAATGGACTTCGTAGAATTGAGGTTTTACAAAAATTTAGTGAGTTTGCATTCCACTAATTGCTATGAATAATGAATTCCAATATTCCATCGTGCTATAAATTCCCCTAATTAAAATTAAAAATTAATAGCATGCAAGCATACGTCGAAGTTTGTCCATAATGGTGCTATTTTGTGTATGTGTGACTATTTATAACAAGTGATATTGAGGTAACTTCAACTTTAAAACTGCCACTTTGATAAAGAATCTCTCCAGTATATCTCTTTTTTCTTTCTTTTTATTCTAATGTTATGTTATAACTTATAACATGGCAAGAAAAAAAGTCTGACATGATAAAATAAAATTAGGGTTTTCGTGTTTGCAGAGGTGATGAATGAGATTCCCCAAAGCACACATGTATTATGTATATGCAGTAATGAAGAATAATACTACGAGATATTAATAAATTAATTTAACAGAGATAAAGACCTGTCACACACTGCACTTTGATAATTTCCATCTCACTGACTACTTCCTTACATATTTGTCCTCCTGTTTAATTAAGCGCATTGTGTAGTAATGAAAATGATACATAAGACTGATAAAAACAAGACAAAAGATACTGCTTTAGTTACTTTTTTTAAAATAAAAAAATTGGAAATATATGCTGGTGATACATTACTACTCGTCTTCTTAGGTGATATATTTGTATTTTAGTTACAGAGAGGTGCGGTGGTGCGATTATTTTCTTGTATCCAAAACATGTGATTGACTTGGAATCTTCTATGATCTCTTTTGAGCCCCCTTTGGTAGCTTAAATTTCAAATTTTTATAACTTGTTTTGTACATTTATAAACTTTTTCAATAGTTATTTTGAACATAATATTGATTAATGTGCACATTTTTTTAGAATAATTACTGAATATATATTGTGTAGTGAGAATTGTTTTTCCAACTTTCTGATTTAAACATGTTGGTTTAGCAAGTCAAAGATATACGAAAAATTTCATAAAAGAGCCACTACGGACTCGATTAATTGAATCTTCAGTTTGATAAAGTAGATTAATTTACCTACTGTTTCACATCAATTTGGAAATATTTGTATCGAAGGCAAAGTGAAAATCAAATGTAAAGGACTAAGGGCTCGTTTGGTTACGTGATTCATAGTATCGGGGACTATTAATCCAACTGGGATAATGAATGAAAGAGTTATTTGTAATACACCCTCCAAACATTATTTCTAATACTACCCTCCCCTATTATAGTAAAAATACTAAATAATTCATTTTAAGGCCCTTTGTTATCCTAACATCATTTCTAGTCCTTGTTTAATGTTGTATCAAAACATAGGTTTTGTGGTCCGTTCATACTTCTAGTCTCAATTTCAAACTTATCCCGCCCTAATCAAACAAGGTCTAAAGTTATTAACTATACAACTTTAATTCACAGATTTTGTGTCCCCTCCTTTTGCAAAGCAAATGGACACGTATATTACGAAATTTATGATAATAATATTTTTGACTCTTCTCCTAGCCTCTCTTTCAATCTCATGATCCACATTGGCTCACCTACAAGTAGTGATGGGAATTTCGCGGGTTTCAACCCGACCTGACCCGATCCGATCCGTCGTGGGTCGGGTAAAAATGTAATTCTATTCGGGTCGGGTTGAAATGGGTAAAACTGCAACTTAATACTCTCTCTACTCTCTCTCATATAGATTAAACTCTCTTTTATATTATTTTTATATTATAATTCTAAATCAAATGATTTTTTAATCTAACTAACAAATTTTATTTGAAATTTTTGACATTTATGAGATTTATTTTTTAAGAGAAAAAAAATATTTTTTAAAAACGAGTCAAATGGGTCGGATCGGGTCAAATAGCTAAAAATGCAACTTGATACCCGGGTCGAGTTGAAATCCGTGAAATTGACACTGGCTACAAGTAAAGATTTAAACACGTCACTATCAAATTGTATTCACGAATTTACTATGCATGTGAAGGTTCCACTTTTCATTTTTAAATCACCGATGATATTTTCAGGATTTACTCAATTCTAAAAATTTAAAATAGATTATTTCATGGGTACAATTATGATATAACCCTTTTGTTCAACAAATTTTTTAATCAACAATAATGCATTACAATAAATTACATACTCAACATCAAAAGATTTATTGCCTCTTATCAAAGGTTTGTTACAGAAAGAAATCGCCAACAAGACTCATGTTGTTGTCACGGTGTTGCTAAAGCCGCGAAAAGTCCGCAGCAACAATATTAGAAATTGAGGTTAAAGGCTGACTTTTTGTAATATTTTACTTATTGCTAATTCTGAACATTAATTATATTATTATTGCTGATGGAAAAGGCATTTGTGATAATTTAAGCAGTTTTATTATCATTGCCAACTATTTTGTTGCACCGTTATAAAATTCCGATGCCGAATGCGAACTTTTGTTTTACACTCGATTTTTTATTTTTGCTAGTCCAAAACCATTTTCGTGGCAAAGAATTATAGAGCAATTATATGTTACTTTCATATATTAATTTTCTGGCTTAAAACATCCTGACATGTGTTGAATACTTTTTTTTTTTTTTTTTGTTAAAGGTTCAAAATATTATTAAGATCAAAATATTCTTACCATGGGACAAACCCCCATAATAGTCTACTAACAGCAAAATATACGAATTACATAATCCATACTCTAAAAAAAGTTCTAAAATATAACCTACATAGCATCATTTTGGGGAGAAATTAAAGGCCACAAATCAATCAAACAAATCATAAAGCCTAAACGTCAAATAAATTGATTACAAAATCTCATTTTTTTCTCCTTATACCCCATATCCTTATCGCTCGCCTTATAACCACGATCAATGTCGTCTATCCTTATCGCTCCCCTTATAACCACGATCAATGTGATCAAAAGCGAGTTAGATTTATAACCAATTCCTCATAGCCCCTAAGACATTAAAATCTGACTATTGAAAACAGCAAAACCGCAAAATGGCATTCTAAAAATTGAAAGTATGAGAATAAAATGCAGTGATCCAAACAGCAAAATAAATCTGTTTGATCTTCTTCAGCAGTCTTCTATAGAAAAACATTAGTCTCTTTTAGCAAAATTTGCCTGAGCAGCTCATCTAATCATAGTATAAACTTGAATCTAATATAAATCTAATTAGCATAACTAAGCACAACATTTCTCAGACCAATGTCCTCCTTGAAATGTTGCCTTAAGAGCACATAAAGCTTCAGAAATAAATCCTCATAAGCTTTAAAGATCTATTTATCATGTGTACCAAGAACAAATATAACCCGGTCTTTATCCAAGGTCAAAACCTTAGAAAACTTCATTGGTTAGACCCTTCTACATCTTAAAATAACTATCCTTCATGCAAGGAGTGTTTTTTTTATCCAAAAAATATGCAGCATAGATTTTCTTGGGTAGTTCCATAGCCCTAAAAGTCATAAAGTCCTTGCCATTTGAACCCATTTTTTCCAAACCATCAGAAACTTGGTTCTGTTTTCTAAAAACATGCTAAATGGTTAAACAAACATAATCCATTAAAGTAGTAATATCATTATGAAAACTTAATGCCCGAGGAAGATTTACTATTCTAACATTTTACAATCATCTCAGAATTTGTTTCTACAAGAATGTTAGTTATCCACATAGTGTAACAAATAAATAGACCAGTTTTAAAAGTAATTAGTTCAGCATAGGTATTAGTATGTTTTCCAATATAGCATGAAAAAACTAAGATTAGACTACCATTATTGTCTTTTAAGATTCCACCACACCCACTAGAATTATCACTGAGTGATGAACCATCTAAATTAAGTTTCAATCTACCATAAGATGGACAACTCCACCAAACCAATTTGGCTTTTTTCCTTTTACAAGAGATAGGCAGAACATTCAAAATACTAAGAGTTAAACAGTGAAAGTTATAGCAGGTTTTTTAGGTTTAAGTAGAGAGTTTAAGTCTCTAAGCTACTTAATCACTTTATTAATGATACTATCAGAACTCATCTTCTCATTGTCAAACCTGTATTTATTTTTACTTAATCAGATTTCCCATACAATAAGTAAATGAACTAAAGATGCTAACATACCAGTTTGAGATTGATCACATAAGTTACATCATTTCACCATATTTTGCTTCCAGCAACTTGTTAGGCATATATTATAATCAAAAACTTTGATGAAATAGTTCTAAATATGTTTGCAAATATCATTAGATCCAAAGAGATGGTAGACCATGAGCATGATATTATGACATGATACTTGAATCCTATTAACATCATTGCCAATCACACTAGCTAGTTTCTTTTTATCTTATTTTTCTATTATAAGAAATATTGGAATTGTTATATTTTGTCGAATTGAACATTATATTATGACATGATATGAAATAGAAACCAATGATTTCCTTTGAGCTTGAACTAAGTTCTCACGCGAGTTTAAGTAAATTGCAAAACAAAAGGAAACATAAACTTAAGCTTAATTTAATTAATTAGCATTGAGAGAAAGACCCAGGAAAGTTTTGTTACAGAAAAAAGGCATTATTGATACAGTGCAAAACAAAGCTAAGTTTCTTAATCTTCATGCAATACACCTTAGAAAAAGTTTGATCCTTCATCCAAAAATATGTGTCATATTATAGAATTTCTATGTTAGCAAAGCATGATCCAACATATATTACCAAAAATTGTAATTTACACATCAAACGAAAAGGTCACGTCTGTCAGATTTTTTATCCAACTGTCCACATTTCAAAGTTTAATCAAATTTTCTTTCTTTACACAGGAGCTACCCCATTAGACTTGGGAAGTTTTTGGTACTTTGCAAACAAGAAAAATTAGTATCTACTATCTATTGTATTGGATTAATCAATTTAAAGCTTGATGATTGACAAGCAAAATTTGTTGTTAGAAACAAGGTCTAATACCTAATTTTACCTTAAGAGTAGCAGTTTGTTAAACTTCCCTAATCCGATTGTACAACATGTAGAACAATCCGTGAAAAACATTGTCTTGGTGATATGTAAATAGCATGCAAAACAAAAAACCAGCCAACAGAGCCTATACTAGTGGCCGGAATTTACTTTCTTAAATAGGAAGTTGCATGTTCGAATCATACGTAGGTAGGAATAAAATCCCTTAATTTTTATTAATGGGGAAAAACAATCCAATAGAACTTTATAAGTTATAAAATTCTCAAATTAAGTAGATATCAGCTCTCATTGTAAATATATGGTTTATTGGTTCCCAATTAACTCCTAATTTAGAGACGGTTTTGGGTCTGTGCAAACTGTTCATGTGCACTGTGCCATGTAAAAAGAGGGCCCAAAAATATATTTTGTTTACTATATATATATAGATACATGTGCTTTTGAGACTGATTTGAAATATATATTAAGTAAAGGGTTCTCTTGTAAAATAATTAAATTATTGGACCATTTCCCAACAATCCCAATACGTGCCTACTGGATGATCTTTTAACACCAGTCACCATTGTTGTTTGATATAATTTTATTATTAGTCCTCATAGTTCAAATTAGAACAGAAGAAGGAACACAAATTCACAGATTTGTTATTTTAGATACCAAGGTTTAGCCATATGGTATTTGGTTTCTCTAACAACTTTTACCCGTTTTGTGGGCTGAAAAGCTCGTTTCAAATCATGTTGATAAGGTCTTTTATTCAATTGTGATTGTTACATCACCACGGTAGTATATAACTTGAATTTTTTTTTGTTACTTTAATTAGTTTTCAAGCACATGAGTCTATTTCAAAGAAAGGGCATTTTAAAAAAAATTTGTATCGGGACTCAAATTTCTCAGAACCGGCCATGTCCTAATTACATGGGGGTGCACGATTGATGGTGAGATGAAGATCGAAGTTGAGATGAAAGGGATCAATAATAATTTGAAAATCAGAGTATAGGTTAATCATCTTAAGTTAATTTGTAGTAAAATAATAGAAAACCAACTAATTCATCAACTCTGTCTAATATCAAAATGACATGATAGGACCGTATACGTTTAGAGCATCCACAATATTAGAGCATCCATAACAGTTTTGTTAATTTTTTTTTTTGTTAAATATTAACACATCATCAATTAAATAAATTTTAAGTGGCACATGTGTATGTTAAAGTTAAGTCTCACATTAGTGTTTAACTTTAACCAAATTATCTATTCACAACTCAATTTTAATAATTTAATTGATATACAACTTCTCTATTTAATTTATAGGCCACTACCCACGTAAAAACTATTGAATGTAATTTTAGTTTATATCTAAACTAACAAGTAGAAACACGAGTAATCCAAAATAAAGTTACTATATCTATTTGCACGAAATAAGGTGTTGTGGAGAAATGGTACAGTAAGGACAATATATATATGCACGAAATAAAAGAGAAATAGAATAGACGCATGAAAGTCAGGAAAAGAAAAAGAGTAACTGCTTTGGTGGAATTCGCTCTTATATTTGGTAGTTGATTAAATATTGTTGTCACATCATCAATTAAAAAATAAAATTTAATAATTTAATAATTTTTTTAACAATATTAAAGTTAATGGCTAGTTTAACATAACTAATATGAGTAAAATTTTGATTGTCAACTAAATTTTTTATATAAATAGTGACATAACATGACTATTTTAGATGTTCTTATAGACTTATTATAGCATATCTCATTGAACATTTAGGATTCTATTTTTTTTCTGAATTTTGAGCACGGAAATTGGTCTGCTTCTAATAGACTATAAGGCTTAGTAAATCTATGGGCCTTTGGGACTTTCAGAAGTTGAGAACATTTACCGGACTAGATGGGCGAAACCAATTGATAAAGTCAACCGTGTGAACACGCAAGTGATCAATTTCGCGTTTGAACGAGCAATTTATAAGTGTTTCAGAAAATGAAGCATGAAGGACCCTTGACAGACCGATCGATCATGAGAGGTCCGGGACAAACCCAAAATGGACTATCTAGAGCACCATTCAACATAGACCGATCGATCCATCTAGAGACTTAAAAACAAATTTTATTTGTCCCGGGTAAATTTTGTATTATCAAATTATCTATAACTTAATTAAAGATTAGTTCATGAAATTAAAACTAATTAAAAATTGATCCATTTTCTCTAACTAACCAATAAAAATGTAAAAAATAAGAAAAAATAGGGAAAAAAAATCCAAAAAAACTTTAAAGAGGCACAATCCCGAAAAAACACGAATAAAATTTTAAAATTCCAAAAAAAAAAAAAACCAAAATTTAAAATCACCAAAAATCCAAAAACGCAAAAAACAACAACAGTCTGAGCCTTCTTAATTCATACTATTAAAAATAGGTTGAGTCATTTTAAAAACATTTTGAGCAATTTTAAAAACAGTCTGAGTGGTTTTAAGTCATTTTAAAAACAGTTCGAGTCATTTTAAAAACAGTTCGGGCGTTTTAATTCATTTTAAAAACAGTCTTAATAATTTTAAAAACGGTTTGAGTAATTTGAAATACAAACTGAGTCGTTTTAAATCGTTTTAAAAACAGTCTAAGTCGTTTTAAGTCATTTTAAAAACAGTTGGAGTCCTTTTCAGTTATTTTAAAAACAGTCTGAGTCATTTTCAGTTATTTTAAAAATAGTCTGAGTAATTTAGAAATGTGAGTAATTTTAAAAACCGTCTGATTATTTTGAGTCATTTTAAAAAGGAAAAATTATCAAAAGATACAACTATTTTAAACTAATTACCAAAAAATTACACCCCAACACTTTATTCCCAAAACAAATTAAAATTATAAATACTAAATAATTTATATTTTTTAACAGCTCTCTCTCTCTCTCTCTCTATATATATATATATAAATGTCAACTACAATATTCGCCCTCCTCTCTCCGCCACCTATCTCCACCACATTCCGCCGCACCTCCCTCCATCTCCGATCCCGTCACCACCTCCTCAGATCCTAACCCTCCATCTTCCCCACACTCCTACTTTAACCTCAATCTCCACCGTCCGATCAAAACTCATTCCCCTAAGAACTTCATTTTTATTTTTTTTATATGAATTAGGATTTTGTTTTTCTTCGATCGGAACGATTCTCATTTTTGGGGCATAATTGGTAAGTAATTAAATAATTGTGAATTTATCGCTTTCATTTTTCACCCTAGCCATACACAATATATTTTGTATTCATTAACACTTCCCCTTCTTTGTGTTTTTGTTATTCATACACAATATATCGTTTATACATGCTCTTTAATACAGGCATACACAATACACAATTATACATGCTATAAAATACATGCATACACAATACACTTTTTATACATGCTTTTTAATACAGGCATACACAATACACTTTTTGTACATACTCTTTAATACAGACATATACAATACACAATTTATACATGTTTTTTAATACATGCATACACAATACACTATTTATACGTGCTCTTTAATACAGTAATACATAATACATATTTTATACATGCTATTTAATACATGCATACACAATACACAGTTTATACATGTTTTTTAATACGAGCATACACAATACATTATTTATGCATGCTCTTTAATACAGACATACACAATACACAGTTTATACATGTTTTTTAATACGGACATACACAATACACTATTTATACATTATCTTTAATACATGCATACACAATACATATTTTATAAACTGTGTATTGTGTATTGTGTATAAATTATGTATTGTGTATGCATGTATTAAAGAGCATGTATAAATAGTGTATGTCCGTATTAAAAAACATGTATAAACTGTGTATTGTGTATGTCTGTATTAAAGAGCATGCATAAATAATGTATTGTATATGCCCGTATTAAAAAAACATGTATAAACTGTGTATTGTGTATGTCTGTATTAAATAGCATGTATAAAATATGTATTATGTATTACTGTATTAAAGAGCATGTATAAATAGTTTATTGTGTATGCATGTATTAAAAAACATATATAAATTGTGTATTATGTATGTCTGTATTAAAGAGCATGTACAAAAAGTGTATTGTGTATGCATATATTAAAGAGCATGTATAAAAAGTGTATTGTTTATGACTGTATTAAACAACATGTATAAAAGTGTATTGTGTATGAATAATAACAAAAACATAAAAAATTGATAATGTCAATGGATAATGTCAATGGATAAATAATGTATTGTGTATATTTGTATTAAAAAGCGTGTATAAATAATGTATTGTGTATGCATGTATTAAAAGGCATGTTTAAGAAATTACAGCCCTATTGCGTAAATGAAACATGCATGCCAACAAACAGTGAAATACATGCAACAATTATATTATTATTAATTACAAAACACTAATGTGTGTGTACTTGAGACCATATCGTGTATGAAGTCACCATATTGTGTATGTGTGTATTAAGTCATCATAAAAAATACTACTCATCGCACTACAAAACAATATAAACAAAACACATAAAAAGTGTCAATGGATAAACAATGTATTGTGTATGAGTGTATTAAAAATCATATATAAAATATGTTTTGTGTATGCTTGTATTAAATAACATGTATAAAAAATATATTGTGTATGGATAATAAGCAAAACACAAAAAAGGCAGTTTCAATGGATACACAATGTACTGTGTGTGGTTGTATAAAAGAGCGTGTATAATAATGTATTGGTTATACCTGTATTAAAGAGCATGTATAAACAATATATTGTGTATGCCTGTATTTAATATCATGTATAAGCTGTGTACTGTGTATGACTGCATTAAAGAACATGTATAAACAATGTATTGTGTATGGATAATAACCAAAACACAATACACAGTTATTAAAAAAAAACACAAAACACACAATGTACTGTGTATGGATGTATAAAAAAGTGTGTATAACAATGTATTGTGTATGCCTGTATTTAAAATAATGTATAAACAATATATTGTGTATGCATGTATTTAATAGCATGTATAATTATGTATTGTGTATGTCTGTATTAAAAAGCATGTATAAACGCTATATTGTGTATGAATAACAAAAATACAAAGAAAGAGAAGTGTCAATGAATACAAAATATATTGTGTATGGCTAGGGTGGAAAAAAAAAGTGATAAATTCACAATTATTTAATTACTTACCAATTATGCCCCAAAAATGAGCATCGTTCCGATTGAATAAAAACAAAATCTTAATTCATATAGAAAAAATGAAAATGAAGTTCTTGAGTAAATCAATTCCAACAATAAAATCCCTGAAGAGGAAAACGATAAATCCCCGATTATTTAATAACTTATCAATTATGCCACAAAAATGAGAATCACTCCAATCGAAGATAAACAAAAGCCAATTTCATATAAAAAAAATGAAAATGAGTCTTCTAAGTAAATCAATTCCAACAAATAGAAAACACAATCAGATTAAAAACAAAACAAAAATCCAAATAAATGTAATCTTCTACATACCTGATATTTAGAGCACAAAAAAAATACTATGTAAGAAATTCTAAAGATTTAACCTAGTTATAATCGAGTTTTACGATAAAAACAAAACAAAAAAAGTGAAAATGGAAAAGGGGTTCAGAAACCACTGGTTCTGATATAACTGGTACGGAGATGAGTTTAGATGATGATTTTATTGGGGGAAGGAGTTTTGATCGGATGGTGGAGATTGGGGTTAAAGTAGGAGTGTAGGGAAGATGGAGGGTTGGGATTTGAGGAGGTGGTGACTGGATCGGAAATGGAGGGAGGTGCGGCGGAAGGTGGTGGAGATAGGTGGCGAAGAGAGGAGGACGAATGTTGTAGTTGATATTTTTGTATGTGTGTGTATATATATAGATATATATATATAGAGAGAGAGAGAAAGAAAAAACTGTTAAAAAAATATAAATTATTTAGTATTTATAATTTTAATTAGTTGTATGTTTTGGGAATAAAGTGTTGAGGTGTAATTTTTTGGTAATTAGTTTAAAATAGTTGTATATTTTGATAATTTTTCCTAGATTAATTACTGTTCAATGACTTTTAGATTTATGGTTGTTAGGGAGGTAGAGAAATAAGATAAAGGTAGCCAATTGCTTGAGATTTTGATAGATCCATAGTTTCTAGATAATTAAGGATTAATACATGAAATTAAAAATGATTAAAAATTGGTCAATTTCGCCTAATTAACCAATAAAAATAGGAAAAATGGAAAAAATTTAAAAAATCAAAATGGAAAAATAAAAAAAAACTGAAAAAAAACCCATAAATTTTTTTTTAAAAAAGGCAAAACCCTGAAAAAACACGAATAAAATTTAAAAATTCCAAAAAAAATCTAAAATCAACAAAAAACCAAAAATAAATAAAAAAATAGTCTGAGTCGTTTTAAGTCATTTTAAAAATAGTCTGAGTAATTTTAAAAATAGTTCAGGTTATTTTAAAAACAGACTGAGTCGTTTTAAGTCATTTTAAAAACAGTCTGAGTCGTTTTAAGTGATTTTAAAAACAATATGAGTCATTTTAAGTAATTTTAAAAATAATCTGAGTTGAGTTGACTGATTTTAAATATAGTCTGAGTCGTTTTGACTGATTTTAAAAACAGTCTGAATCATTTTTAAGTCATTTGGAAACAGTCCGAGTCATATTAAGTAATTTTAAAAATAATCCGAGTCATTTTAAAAAACAATTCGAGTAATTTTAAAAAACAGTTTGAGTTATTTTTAAGTCATTTGAAGTCATTTGAAAATAATTGCAAGTTTTTTTAAAGTTTTTAACATTTTTTGGACTTTCCGGTTTTTTTCGACTTTTTTTGAACTTTTTTTGAACTTTTTTGTGATTTTGGATTTTTTGAATTTTTCTGGTTTTTTGGATTTTTTGTTGTGATTTTGGATTTTCTTGGTATTTTTGTATTTTTTACTTTTTTTTGGTTTTTTCGAGTCCCCAGCTTTTTTTCTTTCTTTTTTATGATTTTGAATTTTTCTTTGTTTTTTACCATTTTTTCGGGGGGTTTTCGGGTTCCCAACTTTTTTAAAGGTTTTTTCCACTTTTTTTTTGTATTTTCTGATGTTTTTTTGTATTCCTAACTTTTTTGAACTTTTTTTTCATTTTTTTGGTGTGATTTTGGATTTTTCTTTTTCTTTTTTTACCATTTTTTTTTGTTTTTTTCGGTTTTCCGGTTTTTTTAAAGGTTTTTTCCAGCTTTTTTGGTATTTTGTGTTTTTTTTTGATATTTTTGTTATTTTTTGATTAATTGACCAATTTTTAATTAGTTTTTGTAATAATTGATCAATGTTTAATTAAATTTTATAGGGTTATCAATAATTAAATACTTCATCTGTTCCCATTTAATTGTTCATTACGAAACTATGTGTAATTTTGATCGGTTTATACTAACTTGTATCAAAATTGTCGAAATAAAATTTTGTAAAATTTAATCATAAAATTTAACATTTAAACTATATGATTAACTTTTAAACATTTTCATTTCAATAATTTTTATATAAAAATTATTAACCGATTAAAATTACAATTCATACTAAACAATCAAATACGAACGCAGGTACTAGCTTTGTTTTTTGATACATCAATGTTTAATTATGTGTGCTAAAATTTCGATATTTGGGAAACTTGAGCCACAAAGTGACGTGCAGACACATGAATGGTAGATGTAAATACAGTAGGGCCCACACCCAAGTCTTTTTAAAACCTTTTCTTGCTGACATGGCAATATCCCCGTCCGATGTGGCAGATAACTAAAAACAGACACACGATACAAAAGTACAAACACACAGGATAAATAACTTAAGTCATAAAAACACATTATCATCTCTCTCTCTATATCTATCCATACATATATATATATATATATAGATACATATTGATATTATTTTTGACTGTGAGTGTGGTGCAATGGAGACGATGGGTTCTGTGAATTTAGTTACTGTTCAATCAAATTTCAGAAGTATAGGATTTAACTGCGGTAAATCTTTATCAATGTCAGCTCATCGGAGGACGGTGGTTAAGGCTTCGGTCACTGTCGAGCAACAGGTGGTTGATACTAAGGTCGCTATCGTCAGAATTGGTACCAGAGGAAGGTCCACTTTCTCTTTCTTCATTTTATCGCTCTCTCTGTATTTTATTATTATTATTATCTCTATGTATATGTATATTTTATTGTTTCATTGAATGATTGATTAGTGTACCGCTCTCTCCGTTATCAATTAATTCTCCACTACGAAACTACGTATAATTTTAACCGGCCAATAACTTGTATCAAAATTGTCGGAATGAAAATTTTCAAAAGTTAATCGTATAGTCAGGGGCGGAACCAGAACCAAATGTGTGGGGTTGCCAAAATTAATAAAAGCGCATAATATTTTCCAAAGTATAAACACGGAAAAACCGGATTTTTAAAATTTTTTAACTATATTTTCTTCATTTTTTTTACCTTAGTTTCTTCATTAAAATGTATTTGATTTCTAATTTTTTTCCTTGTCGCTCAATTTCGAATTTCTTTTCAAACTCACAAAAAAACCCACAGTAATGTCACGTGCAGTCTTGTGTCGTTTCAACATTTCAAAATTGATTAAAAAATAAATAAAATAGAAAACCAAAAGATATAAAAGTTAAATTTAACAAATCAAACTATAACAAGTAAAAAGATTAAGACACGAAGGTAAAAAAATATTTTAAAAAAACCTGAAAAAACCAAGCGTATATTAAATAATAGATATATACGAACAATTAAATATTTATTACGCAATTTCAGTATATTCACTTCAATTAAAATACAAACCATAAAAAATTCTTTTATAAATTTTGTTTAGTTTTTTTTAAAGATGTGTGTTACGTGTCAACATGATAAGATGGTGTAAACTGTCTTTTATAATCACTTGCATATGTTAATTTTTTAAGTATTACTTATATATTATCATCACATACAAATTATGGTATGTTATTGCACTAACAATATATAATTTTTGGAGGGGTTGCCAAAAAAAATATTTAAGGGGTTGCCAGAATACCGTATATATAAATTATTATCAAAAACATTAATAAAAAAAAAATATTTTTCGAAATTATGGTCATAGGGGTGTGCCACCCCTGCATATAGTTCAAACATTAAATTATACTATATGATTAAGTTTTGAAATTTTTCATTTCGACAATTTTGATTTATGTTATTCGTAGAGTACAATCAATTAATTGAAAACGGAGGGAGTATGTATTAGTTAATCTACAATTAAGTGAAATGGTGTTAGGGGTCTTGAAATTGGTCAGAGTAGGTACCAAAATAAGGTCCACGTTATCTCTCTCTCTATATATATGTATATATTTATACTAGTAATCAGTGCAATATGTTTTTTAAGGTAAATGGGGTAGTTTCTTGGGACATTTTTAACAGATTTAAAGAGTATTTTGGGAATTTTAGAGAAGTATGATGGTCTTTTTTGAAAAATTGAACCAAATTTTGGCTGATTCTAAACTTTTGGTTTGACTACTATAATAGTATGATATATATGTGTTTTAATCTAATTTTATCCAATTGAATGAGCAATGGTCCTAGAGATCATGAATTTGTTTGGAATAAAGGGATGAAATTAAGTTAGGATTTCATATTCTTATTGTGGAAGGCCAGAATCTATGATTGAACAATTCAATCAGGATTCTTATATTTATTTGGGTTATAACCAGATAAGGTCACCGTTCAGTTAATCACGGGTAAGGTGAAGTATGCATAAGCTGATATTCACTTTAGTCATTTATTTGGTTTGTAAAATTCAGTCGGTGAGCTGATTTCCCAGAGTTGTAGCTGAGAACAGAGAGATTCTAATTTTTTTGCTTATTGTATATGCTGCTATTTTTCGTTGCAATGACTTTTTCCATGTTAATCTATTGGCAGGAGAATCTTTTATGTTATGATTAAAATGCCCACTTTTCTGTCAACCTCGAAAATTAAAAGCAAGCTGCCTTATAGACGGTTTATAAAATAAATTGATAAACTTTACCTTACTTAAAAAGAAGTTAGCTTTTCATTTTTTAAGCTGCACTGGACCATGAAACTTTAACATGTTTTATTAGAAAGAACTTTAGAGAAGCTTGTTAGTATGTAAATAAGAGCAAGTAATATAATCGCGGATCTTGGAGAATGGAGTTCTTGTTCCCTTATAGTGTAATCTCTTTTAATCTTGATAAATTATATGCCAAGAGATATGAAATTATACCTATGCTGCAGAATTGTGCTACAGTTAATGAGCCCGGATTACTTGCATGTCATCCAGACCCATTAGCAATGTTTGTGTGTTTGTGTGTTTGTTCCTACATTGTGCATATCAAATTCAACTCCATTTTTTCTTAGCAGTTAAATAGAGCCATATAAAGATATAATTTCATTGTCATGATGCAAAAGGAGCCTTCTTTCTCTATAAGCACACTGACTTTGGAGCTATTTATGTCTATCTTGTGTAAACAGTCCGCTAGCCCTTGCTCAAGCTTATGAGACTCGTGGAAAACTCATGTCTATACATCCAGAGTTAGCCGAAGAGGGTGCTATTCAAATTATAATAATCAAGACAACAGGCGACAAAATATTAAGCCAGCCACTTGCAGATATTGGTGGGAAAGGCTTGTTTACAAAAGAAATAGACGAGGCTCTGCTAAATAGTGAAATTGACATAGCTGTCCACTCGATGAAAGATGTTCCAACTTATTTACCTGATAAGACTATTTTGCCCTGCAATCTTCCACGAGAAGATGTTAGGGATGCGTTTATTTCCTTGGGTGTAGCTTCGCTTGCGGATCTTCCCGCTGGGAGTACTATAGGGACAGCTTCACTTAGAAGAAAGTCACAAATTCTACACCGTTATCCTTCACTCAATGTGAGTTTCTTTTCCTGTTTCGCCTTGATTCTGTATGTGAGTTAATTTTAAGAATGTTGTGATGAAGATTAAAAGAAGAAAGCTGACATTTAATTAATCTTTTCTATTTCACGTGCGCCTGTTGTTTGTTCCTCTCATTTGGAAAGAATTGAGCTATGGATGTAAGGTTTGAGCTAATAAGTCGCAACCTTTTCTTTTTCTGGAGAACTCTGATAAATTTCATGTTCCTTAAATCAAATTGGGTATTTATCATGTACTCTATTATGACACCACAACGTAAGGGTCAACTGAATAAGGTTTTCTTTGCTCTATGTGTGCCTGTTCGCCTGTTTGAAAAGATTTTGAGCTAATAAGTCATAACTATCTTTTACTGTAAAACTTTGTTAAATGTCATATTCTTTAAATCAAATTGGGAATGCATTGTGTGCTCTACTAAGACACTGCAGTGTAAGGGTCAACTGAATAAATTTATATTTGCTATTAGCCTAACTTATCTTTTGTCGAGAGTCTATTTCGAACTTTAACCTGTAAATTCTGTACTGAACTGTTGAGTCAAAATATTACTTTGCTCAGCGCTTTGTTGCACAGTTATTTACCTGAGCTGGTTCCTTTTGGGCTCATTAATTCTAGTGACGTTGGATTTGTTACAAAAGCATAGTGAATGATTTCAGGTGCTATATATCTGTCTTTTAATTGATTATTTCAATTTATCCTATTAGGTGCTGGAGAACTTTCGTGGTAACGTTCAGACACGGTTGAAAAAACTAAACGAAGGAGTAGTCCAGGCTACTTTATTGGCTCTAGCTGGACTTAAGCGTCTGAATATGACCGAAAACGTTTCTGCAATACTTTCAATTGAGGATATGCTTCCAGCTGTTGCTCAAGGGGCTATTGGAATTGCTTGTCGCAGCAATGATGAGAAAATGGTATGTTTTTTATACCTAAACTAGTCTACGTATTTGGTATTTCAGCTTTCTCGCTCTTAAAAAACTTCGTGGAGGAAGCACGGTCCTATATTGGGTTACCCGCTACAATAAGACCCTTTAACAGGAAGGTTTTGCAGTATTTTGGGGCTTTAGCTGTATACTGGTTGGTCTTTTCATATGAACAAACTGTATCTCCTAGCCACAGATTGACATTCTTAATTTATTGAAGTTTCTTATAGCAGTTACATGTGATAAATTTTGCATTTTGATAAACCATTCATAGTAATAGGGATAAACGGTCATGTGTTAGCTGACATGGACATGCGAATTATGTGCGTTACAAATTAGAGGACAGTCTTATCCTTTTCATCCATATTGCGCTCGCCTCTTTGATGCAAAAAGATTGATTGTTTACTAGCAGATATATGAATTAAATCATCTAGTAATTCTAAGATAATCAAAGTTTAGAAGACCGAGAGTGTTGGATTTAGGATGTTTTCTGTTATTTTTGCTCTTCTTTCTTTGCTGTCTGATCTTTCTTATATTATTACGAAAGGTTTTTATTATATGTATATATTGATATTTGTAGGCTACGTATTTAGCATCACTGAACCATGAGGAGACTAGAATAGCAGTGGCATGTGAGAGGTCTTTCTTGTTAACACTAGATGGATCTTGTCGCACTCCAATAGCTGGTTATGCTCATAAAGATGAGAACGGAAATTGTATTTTCAAAGGTTTGGTGGCTTCTCCTGATGGAAAGCAAGGTAATTTTGTACTATTTTTAAAGTTGTGTTGCTGATTTATCCACTTATCATCATAAATAAACTAAAAAATGTGCTCGGCATATCAATTCCTAAAACTGTTATTGATAATGACAACGAGAACAAATACTCCATGATTGCAAGGAGTAAGACAGACTTAGTTTGTTAAATTACTAATTACTTGTGTTTATACCAGTACTTGAAACATCAAGAGAAGGCCCATATACTTTTGAAGACATGATTCTGATGGGGAAGGATGCTGGCAAAGAACTACTTTCACGCGCAGGCCCAGGATTTTTTGATACTTAATTATATGTGAGAGAATTGGTAGAGGGAACTGATGCTAGGAGAGAAAGAGAGAGCTCGGAGCTTTGATTCCACTTGTAATATAGTGTATATTAGCTTGTTGATTAGTATTTGATTAAGGTTGTTGTATTAGAATCAAAAAGGGGATTTTGGGTGTGATATGTATGAGTAACAAAGTTCATTTTTCCAAGATAAGGTTGCTTCTGTTTCAAGAAAAATTATCTCCATATGCTTTCATAATGTATCAGCATCGTAAATAAAAGCTTAGCTGATTAAAATATGCAGCTTAATTCGAGTAATTAATAAACAAAAAGGTTGAAGTAATCTTCTCTATATGGTAAATTGGGACATTCAGCGGACTGATCTTTTTGACAATGACAGGGAGAATAAGAATCAGAATGAGCCGAATAAGATTGTCCCTATAATTTTCTTGTTCTCGGTCACAAGTCAGAGCTTAATATGTTTGGCTGTTTACGTATAAGTGGACTTAATCAAACTACGAAAAGCTAATTATTGTGAATAGCCGGCCAGTAATTGTACTATAAGTAATCACATGACTTCTATTAAACTATCGTATTGCAGTCTATCTCACCCATAAACATGAGTCAGCATGAGCAACAACAAATTCCTGGTTAGTGTTCATAAATACATACTTCCACAATTTTCTTCCAAAAGAGATTAAAAAATACTAATGGTTATTATAATTTTCTCTCATTTTATATGTTTGTGCAGCTGCTTATCCGCCCACTGTAGAGCTGCATCCTAATTATGGTGATGCCCCAATTGGCTACCCTACCCTCGACTCCAATACCCCAAATATTACCGCCGTGACAGCGACCACTAAAACAAGGGACGACGGTTTATGGGCTGGATGGTAAACACTTGCACCGTCGGCACTCTCTCTCTCCCTGCTACTACTGCACTGTACACAAACATGCATGTATTACTATTGTTTTAACAAATAATTGTTGTTGATTTTGTAGTTGCGCTGCCTTGTGTTGCTGCTGTGTTTTGGATGCATGCTTTTGAAGATAGAGATGTTACATGAAGACAAAAATATAGCCCACGTTTTTACTCTAATCTTCAAATATTTTCATTTGAACGAACAGTTATGTTGGCAAACCTTATGTTATTTTCATTTTAAATATTCCCCAATTATTCGGGCTATATAAAGTAATTTCAGGTTTGATGCCCTTTGCAATCAAATTTTTCGAAGAATATTATCTTCTACTGGTTAATGTTTCCGCAGTAGTGGGAAAGGAATTTAAGAATTTACCTTAAAGAAACATCGAACCCTTTCTTTAAGGTGCTTAGTTCAAAACATCAATTAATTTACCTTAAAAGAAAGGGTTCGATGTTTGTTACAGAACTAATTACACAAATTAATTGATGCTAGATTCTTATTTACTGCCTTCAACCTAGTCATCAAAGCTTTCCCTCAAACTATGCCAACACATACGGTTCAACTATATAACAAGACTTACCATTGTGTCTCGTTCTAAACTTCAAAGGAGAAGAAGAGAAAGGGTTTCTTATCTCTCTCAGTGAAGGGAAAAACCAACTTTACAATTTTTGGAAAATTACGATATCGACTCGAAGAGTAACATGAGAACCGTAGAACACTACTCCAACTAATAACCTAATAGAGTAGAAAAACAATAAAAAACAACCATTATGAAAATCAACCCAACAGTGTCAAAAAACAACAATATTTTCCAACAAACCATATTGATATTTAAAAGTAGGTTTTGGTATACATCCAAAATAGTTAAATTACCATAAAGCCACAGAGGCCTAAGGCCTAAATTGGTGTCTAAGGCTTTACAGACAAGTTGATGGCTTCAAAACAAACAAATTCCAAAAACATGAAGGACAACAAAACTAGTCCTGTCGAACATCTAACAAAATCTAGAGACATTGATACATATGTGCAAACTATTTCTTTCATAATTTTATGAACTTCTTGCCAAGCACATTGTTGAGATTAGCCTAGATAGTAGATGCACTACCAATTCTACTAACCATGACTCGTATATAAATTCCCTGTTACTCAGGAAAAAAAATACAGTAACATATCGCCACAACTAAACTTCCCCTGAGGCAGCTACACCCAGAACTATAATGCAAACGATCCCCATGTAATTCATGCTTAGTATAAAATATAGCAAAAACAACCATATTTTTTAGCAGATAGCGCTCAACTCTTCAGAATTAATCGCACACCATAGTAGTACAACAATAAACACTGATGAAAAACAACAGTGACCAGAAAGCAATACAATAATACAAACTTAACCAACATTTCAGAGAGGATGCGATTATAATAACAAATAAAACAAGGATAAACGTCGTAAAAAACTCTATCCCTAACAGTTGAAACAACAGTATACTTGTTATTTAACTAAAAGATTAATTTGTTGAGATTAGACTAGATATGATACAAATTTTACTAACCATGACTCGTATAGATTCCCTGTTATTCAAGAAAAAATAACATATACTCCACAACTAAACTTCCACTGAGGCAGCTACACGGAACTATAATGCAAACGACTCCAATGTACTTGATGCTTCGTATAAAATATAGCTAAAACAACCACATTTTATTAGCAGATGCACACCCCTCTGTCAGAGATTAACTTCTTAGAACTAATCTCACACCAAAGTAATGCAACAATAAACACTGATGAAAGCAATACAAACTTAACCAACATTTCAGAGAAGTTAACAATATAATAACAAACCCAACAAGCATAAACGTCATAAGAAACTCCATCCCTAGCAATTGAAACAAACGTATACTTATTTTTAAAATCCAAAAGTATACTTGTTATTTAACTAAATGATTAAAGAAAACAACATATGACATGACAACGGATACTAACACTACTATATATCGCAACACTATTCTATAGAATCTAATAATCTATACCACGAAAAAAAGGCACATTTAAAAGAAACTTCAAACTCTTCTTTATCAACCAAAAGACAACAGAATCTAGATCCTACAGAACATTATACAACAAGCAAAACGACCACTTAATAGAATCAAAGAAAGTTCGCTCAGAGGTACTGGAAATTTTTATTTCTGCGGGGACAAGTGTCATGAAATTGTAAATTGATGACTTAAAAACACACAATGAGACTTCTCTTAGTAAATTGCTATGGCCTATGTGTGTTGCAACAATGTAGTCTTTCCATTGGGAATAACAATCATCATAATCAACCAAAATTCAAATAGTTCTAACCATACCGAATCGTGTCATACACAGAAAAGATCCAAAATCTCAAACACTATATCCCAAAAGAAATTAAGAAAAAAGCGCTCTGTCAACAGTCGATAACAAATTTAACAAAAAAATTAAAAAAAGGTCTCAGGGTAAACATTTCTCCAGAGTACGATCACTCAACACAAAATGAAGACAAACTATATACTTAAAGAGCTAAATTTGATCTCCAAATCTTAAGAAAGGAGCTTGATGTTTATTACAATGCTATTAACATAATTACAAGCCGAAAATGCAAATCCTGTCAAGATAGGGGCTCAAATATCACACACACATCATCAGCTCCTTAAACCATAATGGATAATCAAATACTTAAATCATATCATAGCAGAAAATCATAACTCAAACTCACAACTAATCAAAACTTCAAAACATACCAACCACTGGGGACAAAATTCCTGTAACTGGACAATTCTGCCTACAATACATGCCAGAAATCTAATTTCTGTAAATATGGGAACTATAAACCACAATTTAAGCACTGAAACATGGCGTAAAAAGAATATCTAGAGATATTTAACTCCAAACAGGTACCAACTTCTCGTGATATGTCTATTTTGATGAGTAATTAAATGATGGAAAATGTCAACTTCTATCAATATATGGGATAATACACTTCATCAGCTGCGTAAACAACCAAAACACTAAATCATGCCAAAAAATCATAAATTAAAACCCATAATTAATTAAGACATCAACACACAGCAAATATCCATAATTCAGAAAACCTCCATAGTCACAAAATCCAACAATAACATAAGAAAAACGCATAATCTGATAACATCATTTCTCATAAAAAAAATCTATAAGACTGAGAAACCAAAACCTCATCGACCATAATTAAAATCATCACATTCAGTAAAATCACACAAGTCTCATCAGCTACTTAAAGCATAACAAAAGCAAATGATTAAATCATAGCGCAAAATCATAGATTAGACAAATAAATACATAACTAATTAACACGTCAAACACATAGCAAATCTCCTTAGTCTCAAACTACAGGTATAACCAAATTATCAAACAAAAAAACTATAAAACAAATACTCCTCAATTTTTTTAAAAATACAACAAGTCTGATAAACCAAACCTCATAAGCAAACCAGATTCCTCAGTGTTTTTTTCTCATCAAGAATTTTTTTATATTCATATTTACGTTATTTTGTTACTGTGTGGTACAAAATTCCAATCAATCACATTCTAGATAGAGGCCAAATATTCCCACACATTAAACCCTAATGAAGCACTAAATATTTTAATCCCAACACAAAATTATAAATAAAGCCAAAAAATCCATAACTAATTATAAACTTCAACACATAGTCTCAAACTCCAAACCATAAGAAAAATACTTGTTCTGATAGCATCATAACGTTAGCCAAAATAAAATAAAACAAAACCGGTACCATCATCAAACCAGTAGAAACAGTGTTGATTTAGAACCAAATCATAAACAAAATACTTAGTCTGATAACATGATAAAATTCTCCACCAAATAAAAAACCAGGTACTAATATCAATCCAGAACCAGTAAACCAACCAGCAAACCAGTGTTGATTTAAAACCGGAGCTTGGAAAAGAACCACCGGTTCTTGCCACTCTTAAACCGCTCCTCGAACCTCGCTTTAATCTCCTTGGCCGCTGTAACCTTCTTATCCTTACTCCCCAACACATCACCACTCACCACATCCTTCAAATCAACGTCCATCGTGTACCTATTTGGCATAACATGCGTATAGTTAACCACCTTAATTAATGCCAAAATAGAGGCCAGAAATTCCACTAATGAAGCAGTGAATATTTTAATCATAATGCAAAATCATACCTAGTCGGCATAACATGCGTATAGTTAACCACCTTAATTTATGCCAAAATAGAGGGGAAAATTTCCACTAATGAAGCACTTAATATTTGTCCATAATCAGATTTAATAAATAGAGGGCAAAATTCCACTAAAAACATAAACAAAACCCTAATGAAGTACTGAATATTTTAAGCATAACGCAAAGCCATAACTAGTCAGCGTAACATGCCTATAGTTAACCACCTTAATTTATGCCAAAATAGAGGCCAAAATTTTTACTAATGAAGCACTGAATATTTTAATCGTAATGCAAAATCATACCTAGTCGGCTTAACATGCGTGTAGTTAACCACCACTAATGAAGCACTGAATATTTTAATCATAACGCAAAATCATACCTAGTCGGCATAACATGCGTGTAGTTAATCACCTTAATTTATGCCAAAATAGAGGCCAAAAATCCCACTAATGAAGCACTGAGTATTTTAATCATAACGCAAAAATCATTTTTTTACAACTTTTCTCGTACGTTATAAACTTTTGCAATGTATAATAGACAAATTTCATAAAAAATGGGCATAATCTTGGTCTAAACGATTTTGTTAAGATGAAATATTTATTTTACACTACTTTTGTAAATTTATTACTCATAAAGTGATGTATGACTTTCTATTAAAAATGAGAACAGGAATGTATTAATACATAACGAATAGTAATTGTAGATTTTTATTAATTTTTTAAAATAATTTTTTTGGGTTAGACTGTCAAAGGGGCACAGAAGGGGCACGAAAGAGGGGACAGAAGATCGTGACTCCTTAATTTATGCCAAAATAGAGGCCAAAAATCCCACTAACAAAGCACAAAATCATAAACATATTAAACCCTAAGTAAGCAATGAATATTTTAATCATAACAAAAAATCAGACCTAGTCGGCATAACATGCGTATAGAGACCAAAAATTCCACTAATGAAGCGCAAATTCGTAAACATTTTAAACCCTAATGAAGCACTGAATATTTTAATTGTAACGCAAACCTTAATTTATGCCAAAATAGAGGGGCCAAAAAAATTAAAATTCCACTAATGAAGCACAAAATCATAAACATTTTAAACCTTAATGAAGCACTGAATATTTTAATCATAACACAAAACCATACCTAATCTGGATAATATTCGTATAGTTAACCACCTTAATTTATGCCAAAATAGAGGATCCGTTTGGCAACAGATTTTTTTAGTTCATTTTTGGATTTTTGATTTTAAAAATCTGTGGGAGTTTGGAGTGTTTGGACAATCAGATTATTTAGCTTCTAAAAAAAACTGATTTTTAGGCTGAAAAAACTACATTTTTAAAATCCAGATTTTCAGTGAGATTCTTAAAACAAATTTTTAAATCTGATTTCGGACAAAAAAATCTGTTACCAAACAAAGCCAGAGGCCAAAAATTCCACTAATGAAGCACAAAACCATAAACATTTTTAACCCTAATGAAGCACTGAATACTTAATCGTAACGCAAAATCATACCTAGTCGGCATAATATGTGAATAATTAACCAGCTTAAATCCTTAATGTATGCCAAAATAGAGGCCAAAAATTCCACTAATGAAGCAGTGAATATATTAATCAGATTTAAAAAACAGGGGGCAAAATTCCACTAAAATAACACCCTAATGAACTAGCACTGAATATATTAATCATAACGCAAAATCATGCCAAAAAATTAACCACCTTAATTTATGCCAAAAAATTCAACTAATGAAACACAAAATCATAAACATTTAAAACAGTAATGAATTAGAACTGAATATTTTAATCATAATGCAAAACCATACCTAGTGGGCATAATATGGGTATAATTAACGAATTTAATAAAGGCTTTGACACGTGATTTTTTGGCCGTTTTTTTAGCAGAGTCTTTTCGTATGACTTTTTTAGGATATTTTGATATTCCGGCGACTAAACAGTGTCCGTAAGGTCGGTCACGTGTTCCGTCATCAAATTGACGGACGATTACCGCTTTACGACCTGCGTATTTTCCTTGTAGGACTATTACGGCTTTGTTTGGCTTTAGAAACTTCACCATTTTATTTTTTTCTGTTTTTTTGTATTTATTTTTAAGCCGCCTCTGATTGGGAATGAGAAATGTAGGGTTTGTTTGGAGGGAGTGTTTTTATAAGGTGTTATTTTGTGAATTTACGTGTTTGTCCTTTTGGGTAATTATTTAAAACACCCTGATGTATATGGGTGTTTGACGATTTAGTCCCGAGGGTTTGATTTTATGGAAATTAAAGTTTTGATTATTTGGCCTTGGCACCATTTTTTTCTGTTTTTTTTTTATTTTTAAGCCGCCGCTGATTGGGAGTGAGAAATGTAGGGTTTGTTTGGAGGGAGTGTTTTTATAAGGTGTTATTTTGTGAATTTACGTGTTTGTCCTTTTGGGTAATTATTTAAAGCACCCTGAGGTATATGGGTGTTTGGCGATTTAGTCCCGAAGGTTTGATTTTATGGAAATTAAAGTTTTGATTATTTAGGCCTTGTTTGGCTTTAGAAACTTCACCATTTCTTGTGTTGTTATGTATCTCTCTTTAAGCCGCCCATGATTGGGAGTTGTGAGTGTAGGGTTTGTTTGGAGGGAGAGTTTCGGGGTGCTTTTATAAAGTGAGTTAGTTTGTGAATTGACGTGTTTGTTCTTTCAGTGTCGGTTTTTCTTTCTTTTGGTAATACCCGTGCGTGTGGTGTGGGTTTTTGACAATTTCGTCCCGAGTTTTAATGCAATGAAATATAAAATCTTGATTAGTTTTCGTCCGAAGTTTTAATTTATTGAAATTAAATTTTGACGGTCGAATGAGTTTTACATTCAGTTGATTCGGCAATATATTTTTTTATATTTGATTTATTTTTAAATTTTGTGGGTGTTGACATTTAGATTTTGAAAGAAGCTTTTTAGGCTACATAATCTTAGTCAAAATAAGGATTTTGGCAGTTTATTTAAATTGATTTTGGACAAAAAAAATACGTTGACAAACATAGCCGTCCACACATGAAAAATACCAAAATACCAAAACTATTTCAAGATTCATATACATAGATAAACCCACATGAAAAATACCAAAATACCAAAACTATTTCAAGATTCATATACATAGATAAACCCGCCGTAGTTATTGAAAATTATCATATCATCAAGCTCACGCGTAACTATCAAAGTTGTACTATCGGTACGAACCAAATTTGCTTGAGATTATTTATACAATGAGTTTGTTAGAGAAGACCTAAGTTAATTGATCGCCGTGTTTTCTAAGGTTATTTATAACATCATTTGTCGCAGTTTTCTCTTCAATTTTATAAGGGATCGTATACCGGATTTTGATTGACGTTCATTAATAGTGTTGATGGATTTGGTACATGGACTTCTATCTTTTGTCATCAACTAATGGCATATTATAGTATGAGTATCCGAAAAGAAAATGACAACATATTCATATTTGTACAGGAAACAATACCACAAATAATAGATATATGATACAACACCCAAAAACGAGATTATTCCCACTTGGATTTGCTCAATAGTTTCATTTTACCTGAAATAAACTTGATTCACTTGCAGCCTTTTTTTTTTATCTATACAAGATCAATAAATAGCAAAATACAACACAAATCTACAAGTTTCACCCGCTCAAGAGAAAAAGAAACAGATGCTTGTCAAAACTTTGGTTAACTTGTTCCAAATATAGCTCATGCACGATATCATGTACTATTACTCGAATCCGAGCGTTGTCTCTTGGCCTCATTGTCGCCCAATTGCAGAGAAACATAAATGTCTTCATCAGCATCAAAAGCTCTCAGTGCAGAGAGATTCTCAGAAGAGTCTCTCTCCTTCTTTCTTCCATGCAAAGGGGACCGAATACCGAAGCTCGGGATGAACTGATGCTCAACACTTGGCGCGGTCTTGACTGTTAGTTCTAAATCAAACTCGGTATCTATGGGCGATGAGTTTATATCTGGGATTGATGTTGTATCTTCCAAGGGAAAGGGAATATTCTGAATGTGAAGACCTAGGGGTTCGACTTTGTCTTTTGGGAGAATTATCTCGGGAGGTGAAGAATCTCCCACAGTCGAGCCACCTACCGTTGCTGATGCAGCTATCTGTTCTTGCACCGCTACTACAAAATACAAAAAGGTGAACTATCAGACACTTCACATGGAACGAAAATGAGTAATTTGACTCTTAACTCTCTTGTTAGGCTTTGGGAATCAAGCCTTTACAAGCATCTAATTTTGATGTGCTTAAGTTGCGAAAAGTATTCATCTAAAAGTTTTTCAGGAAATCCCTTTTACTGTCTAATTCATTTGTATATATCGATTTTAGCATTTGCATAATAAATGATGGAGAAAAAGAAGATTCAGCAGTATTTTCCACAACTAATTATAAAAAGTTCTATTTTGCGGTATGCCGGTACATTCCAATAAAGAGCAACTCAACGGAAGTATAGATTGAGGGCAAATATAAAGCATGGTAGGTAACTAATCTATTGCAACCTATTATTCTCCCACATTAATAAGAATATACTTGCATTCTGCTAAATTGGTTATAAGGCTAATCAAACTTATGAACCATGATAATTTGGTCATCGAATGAAGCCACGTCATCTCCACAATAATAGGACAAATATAATCTCCATGATCATTTTCTTCTTTTGCTTAGAGCCTTGGACCATTTGGAATGAAAATTTGAGTGCCCGTCTCCATTGGGAATACCAAAAGTTATATTGAAGTGCAGAATTTAAGCTAACAAACCAAACGATCATGTCTTCTCCAATAAACATAAGTAATGATCCAAAAACCAAGATCACTCACCAATTGACAAGATTTCCCAGGACTGAAGTACACAGCCAAGACAATAGATGAGGGATATATATGCTACCAAAAAAACAAACACACCAAAAGGAGAAACCTTCTAGCAGGAGAATGGGGGCTAAGGGCTGTAATAAACGAATACATTATTATATCAGAGCCATAAATATATTCAGGACATAAGCATACCTCTCAGTGCGTCGTTAGTTGTGATCAAATCAAGCTCAAGGAGATTGAGAAGACGACCAAGATCGACCCCACTTGTCCAATTCTCAGGAGGTTGACCAATTTTCAATTTAAGTCGGCCTCTATTCGCAGTCCCACCCCATATGATACCAATGGGCCTGGGCTTCTCCCCATCTTCACCTTTTAATATAATTAAACTCCCACTATCTCCCTCAAGATCAAAAGTTTGTTGATTTTCTCCCACGACTAGAAAATCAGTAAAAAAGCATATCCCTTTTTCGTCATTGTACTCAAGGGCATAGGCCAATATTGTCCCATTTGTAAGGCCGGAACTTCTTCCAACTTTTGTCACTTGTTTCCCGATAAGACTATTGATTGGATACTGTAAGTCTATGATTTTAACACCTCCGATTTCTCCTACACCTTTCACTGATGTGGTTACAGTAGACATGTCGAAATCGTCGGAAAAAGGAATAAAAGCCCCATCTGCTCTAACAAATGTCTCTGTAACAGTAGATTTTGCATTTGGTAGGATAAGGATCAGCATGCAAGTATAGAACTATGTCAATAAATGGGGATGCAAGTTTTAGTGAAATATTTATTAAACTATTGGAACCCATATCTTCCCCGTGAAAAGACGTTAAGGAAGCTAACACATTATAAACAACATGCTTATATAAGATCTAACAGAAACCCAGAAGTGAACTTCTAGGCGACTACAAGACTGCGATTCCAATATAAGTCATGAGTGAGAGCAAATCTAAGCCAGATACACGCCTTTCCATGTCGAAAGTCCCAAAACTAGCTATTTTGTAGCAGGCAACTAACTCAAGCCTACTGAATAAATATCATAAGCAAAGGCATGTTTTTGGCGTAACTGATAAATGCATAACGTGCCTTTCATCAATAAGACCTTTTAAACACATAAAACTCGGTTTGAAAAATACATGCTGTTTGTTTCACATTTTTTATTCAAACTTCCATGTTGAACATTAGGGTTTTCGAACTCAATAGTATCCAGCGATGCGAAACATTAGGTTTAGCATTGATCAAATGTTCCCTTACATGTAAATTTATTTGAATCGAGTACTTCAACGGACTCCTGATGGGACACACACTAGTCTAAGTAAAAAAGCCATCGAGAAGTGACATTTCCCTAGAGAAATTAGCAGTTTTCGCCAAATAAAAGGTTACCTGGATTAATGCCTGCAAAGATTCCATACCATAGCACATCTGTGATGAATGACGTTGCCCTTTCGACGGCACCAAGGTATATACCGGGTCCAAGGTTTGGTGGCAATGGGTGAAACATTTTCTGGTTTGGGTAATCCAAGTCCACTGCCACATGGCGATTTGTTAGAAAGCCAACTTGTTGATTGCCTGTTTGGCTCCTGACGATAGCTCCCAATGTCCCATAGGTCTCCTGACTGGCCACCTAAAAATCATAAAATAAAAGAATGACAAAAAACATAGACACACACACGCGCATTTAGAGTAAGAAATTCTCAAGAAAATAACAATTCCATAATTAAATCAACAAAATAAAGCTACAGCCTCAAATAACATTTGAAGAGACGAACAAAGTAATAGATTGAACAAAAGTTAATAATCTAATTCTAATGATTTCTACATATAATTTCGGTGCAAGTTCACGTTTTGTGTTAGTATTAAGACATCAGCCTCACAACGTTAAATTTGCTGGGATGTTACATATTGACTTACTATTTTATACTCTTAAAGAGTATAAATTTATATGTCCAGAAAGTTATACAGATCACCCCCACAACTAAGGTGGCCAACTTCAAACATCTTTCTACAGTATTTAAGACAAAAGTGAGTATAAACTATAATGCACAAAGACCCCACAAAAGAAAAAAACATAAATGCTGAGTGGCACACAAAGTATAGGACAATACCATGCCCATGGCCAAACATTAAATGAAATGCTTGGAAACAATCAACTGGGAAAATTTACGAGTATAAGTCTGCATAGGGGCAGGTGCAAACCACACAAGGGTAATATTTGATATGCCGAAACAGACTTAACTATCAGAAGAAGGGAAAACTCTACACAAAATGATAAGATTCATAAAGTGAATGGACTGCAAGAGGTCAGCATCCACACTTGAGATTTCCTTAAATCATAAATAAAGGTATCTCAGAGAGTACAAAATGACGAGAAGGACAACATCCTAATACAGAGAAGCACCGACTGTAGGATATATACAAATTATTGCATTGGTACTTCATAATTGACTCGAAAGTCTTAAACATATCATTTCATAACTCAACAGCAACTTCAAATACTCTGTGTATAAATATTTTCACTAAAATGTGAGTTTATGAGAGCAAGACAATATTTCAACCTGGTTTTCAATAGTTTCTGGGCAAGTAATTTCATTCTATTATTATTTCCTGAACATTTAGATCTTTCCAGCACCATCCCATTTAGATGGAAAAGAACAGGGAAAGAACTGCTAAAGAAGACTGCACCAAAAAATCCATAGCTACAATTAGCAAAGAGAGTCCTGTCGTTGCCATTCTATAAGATCATTAGATTTTTGTTCTGATATGCTATTTAATCCTTGCTTACTTCTGATTGATCTCCATTTTCTAATTGTAGCTGAATGATGAGCATTGCTAAAATCTTTTTGACACAATATTGTTACTCACTCCGAAATTACAACGACAAGCAACTAATATGTACATCCGATTAATCCTGAAGGAGTAACTCATCTACATAGAAATACAAGATTTTTAACAGCTAAATCGTAAAATGCAAGCACTTTTGTATGCTATTGGTCAATGTGTACAGTCATAACAGTCAAAAAGCACAAAATCTTAAGAAATAAAAATAAGAGTACCTGAGATCCAGAACCAATAGAACGGTCACTCCCACGAAGATCATCCACAATTTCCGTGTACAACTGCTCCTTGGGAGCTGGCTCAGGAGCCCCAAAGTATGAGAATTCCAATACATCTACATCGCACCAAACACCTCCAGGTCCCTGAATATCCATAAAAATCACTATTATCGTACATCCAACCACCTTTTAGAATAATGAAAAAAGAATAGAAACTGTCAAGAAGAGAAGACCAGAACATAAAGGAAGGGAAAGATTCAATTTATTGTGTTAAACTTTGAAGTTTGAACGATATTTATACTTTCCCCACTTAGTTCCCAACATTTTCTATTATGTAGCAGTTAGGCGCCCATCACTAAATTTAATAAATAATGGAATAAGTTTTGTCGTCTGGCTCGCTCATACTCATTCATATAAGCAAGTAAAATTTGTGCCATTTAACTTAAACCGTGAAAAGAAAGAAAAAATAGAGATTGTAGCACCATAAAATTGGACATAAAAACTCTCTTGTAGATGGATTCATGATAATTTCTTTGCGATACTTAGGTTGTCAATATGCAATAAGGAGTCTATGAGTTTAGAACGAAAAAGTTATCAAATCTAACGACTCTTAATTGCTACTAAATTTTATCAAAAGTGATGAGACACTGTATCATATACACCTGAAAGGTTGGGAATAAAAAAATTCAAATAAAACAATTTCCCTCACCTCTAGAGCAGTAGGTAAACACTGAATAGGGGAAAGCCATTGCTTATGAACTTTCCTAGAAACAAACACGAGTATCGCTGGAGTATCCGTCAAAACCCCTCTTCTAATACGAAACCCAATCGCTGTTCCAAGGCTGTAACACCTCAAAATCTTGCTATGGAACGCCCTAATTGTCATCAGCTCAAGCAAGGTGGTAGCTTGGTGACCCCTCGGGAGCCGACCTAGGGTTTCAGGAAGAACCCCTTTCTGAAGGGTCGAAAAGTAATTTGCTCTCTCTTCGGCAGCGTCATTCAATCGGCTCGAAGTCGGCCATGAGAAATAAGCTGCGTTGCTCTCAGAGTGTTGTCCGGCAGATGCGTAAGGTTGTAGAGAGGGAGGGCTAAGGGAAGGGAGGTTAGAGTGGCTACAACAGTTCCTTTCTATGTCTAAAGCTGATTCTTCTGATGGGGTTGAACCAGAAAATCGACGGCTCGGATTAGGTCTCCCCTGCTCCATCTTTCGGTGTACCACAATTTGGAAATGGTCCGTATCCACTATTACAACCAAAGATGCCAAATAATCACCTTTTAGAGCGGTATTTTTGTTTGCAGCTCCTAGATACAGCTCTTTACCCTGTAATGAAAATAAATAAAAAGTATTTAAGGAAATGGCCTTAATGATGAAACCAAAATTGAATAACTCGAGGTATTCCCTTATACTTTCTAGTTTCTAGCAAGAACGAATTGTGAGCAGACCCAAAGTCTTTCCTTCCCTTTTTTCATTTTATTTTTGCAATTCGGCATCAGAGTCAAGACGAAAGTATAGAAACTCGATATCAGAAGAGAGTTATTTTTCTTTTTTACAGGGAAGTATATACCCCATAAGGTATGGCGACAAGCAGCTGCTCATGACATTAAGATATAAGAAGTGAATGAAGATAATGATACCAAAAGAAAAGGCACCATACAGTAAGATTCATGTGTAATTCATAATATAATGACAGATACCAACACCATGACGATCTTCTGTTCTTAAACACTAAAACAACACCGAGACGATCTTCTGTTCTTAAACACCTCGATACAACTTTTTATGTGAAAGAAACTACAATTGGAAATGTCCTTAATGACAAATGTCCTTAATGACGAGACAATAAATGGAACTAACTCGGGTGTTTTCCTAGCACCATGGAAACGGATTCAAAAAGTCTTTAACTCTGTCGTTTCTATAGAACTGTTTATCAAAATAGCATAAAAACTGGAACAACAGATAGCCGGATAACAGCTCGGGATTAAAAGATGGTGAGTCTTTTTTCCTTTTTTCAAGGAAAACGGTACACTGATAAACCAAGATAGTAAGCAGAAAAGAATAAATAACTTTATCTCGTTCAAAAAACCGACTTCAGTAAACATAATTTTCAGTTTCAGCCGATATGTAACTAGGTCGTCACACAAGTAGGTCATACCACCCAACAATATTTCTATTTCTGGACATGTGTTTTAGTTGAAATCGTCCAATTATAGTACCCCTTTCTTTAAAAAAAAAAGTATCCCCTCCTATAACAAACAATCTTTTCTGAATTTCATCCCTTGACCCAGGAAATCTGGGTTTCACCACCTTTTTCAGTTCAAAGATTTATTATATCGAATAATCCTGTACTAGTCCAAATTTTACTTCCACGCTTTCAGTGTGGACGATAATAATCAAGATGTATTCCTGTCTATCTAATCATTAATTAGGAAGGAAAAAATAACAACTTTAGCTTAAACTTCCCAACTATATTCTTACCCAAAAGAAAATAAACAAATTGCTAGCAAAATCTCCAATTACCACACACAAGAACAACAAGAAAGATCAAAATCAACAAATGATAAAAAAAAATATATATATATATAAAAACTCAGAGAACTGAACTGATTAACTGAATATAAAAAATCTACTCTTGTCTGTCGAATAAGTAATTAGGAATGCAAAATTAACAAAATCAGCTCAAAGCTTCCCAAATTTGTTCGTATCCAAAGTAAAATAAACAAACTCTTTTCAAACTTATCACACACAAGAACAACAATAAAGGTCATAATCAACAAAACACGCGGAAAATTGAACTGATTAATAAATGTCTATAAAAAACTACTAATGCCTATCTAATCATAAGTAGGAATGCAAAATTAACAAAACCATCTTAAAAACTTCCCAAATATATATATTTTTTCCAAAGGAAAATAATAAATACTTTATTCAGCAAACTTAACTCACCCTCACACAAGAACAACATTAGTTACATGATAGATCATTATCAACAAATGATTTAAATTACTCAGAGAATTGAACAGATAAATAACTAAATCTAAATATTCTTAATTTGTTATACAAAGGAATATAAACAAAAACAAAAATAAAAGTCATCATCAACAAATTAAAATAAAACACTAAGCAAATTCAACTGATAACTAAATGAATATACAGAAAAAACTACTCTTCTCTATCTAACCAGTAATTAAAAATGTAAAATTAACAAACCAGCTCAAAACTTCACAAATATATTCTTATATCCAAAATAAAATTAAAAAGTCCTATCAATTTACCACATAGAAGAACAACAATAAAGTTCATGATCAGAAAAATGAAAATAAAAAAATACTCGAATATAAAAAAAGGTACTCACGTGTCAACGAGAATTCGGAAATTAAAGGATCATTAAATCCTTTATAATTGGAGCTTCTATTTCTCTCTCAAGAAAATAAAAAGAGAACTATAAACTTTTCTCGTTTTTTTTTTTTTTTTTTAATTATAAAATAATAAAATTAAATAAAAAGTAGAAATGGGATTCTGGAAGTCGCACGCTCAAAGCGTGTTCTCAAGTGGCGAGTGCATTATAGTTATGGTGAGCACCGTGTTTTGATTTTATTTCAATTTTCAATTGAAACTATACATTGACCACTTGGTTTAATATATGGTTTCAAATTTACTGAAGTTCGAATTTTTGTTAGGTTATCGATTTTTTCATATCTATTTTTTTTTTATCAGCATTGTAATGTTTCGCTGTGTACGAGTGTATTGTAGTTATGGTGAGCATGTTTCAAGGGTATGTTTTGATTTGATTTCAACTTTCAATTGAAACTAAACATTGACCACTTGGTTTAATATACGGTTTCAAATTTAGTCAAGTTCGAACGGTCAGGTTTTTGTTAGGTTATCGGTTTTTTCATATGTATTCATAATTTTTTTTCGTTTTTTTTGTAAATCAGCGTACAATTTTATTTCTAAATTGTTTGTGTAAAAAAATCTGTAAATTTTGACATTTTATATATATTTTTTACTATTTATTAATATTACTACCTTATAAATTGTCAAACAAATAATTAAAAATAAAAAACTATATAAAATGTCAGGATTTACAGCTTTTTTATGAACAAACGGTTTAGAAATGAAATAATATGTTGATTTACAAAAAAAAAAATCGATTTTTTTATAAATCCATATGAAAAAATCAGAACCTGACAAAAAGTTAAACATTCGAACTTGAGTAAATTTGTTCCTTTAATATACCACTTTGATGTGTACGAAGTTATCGAAAAACCATGTTTTCCGTCTATTGATTTCCAGGTCTTTTTTCTTTCTTTTGGTTTCGTATTTCTTATTATTTCATGTGTGAATATTAGAAATACTATCTTCACATTTCATGTTTCCGCATATATAGCTTTAGATTCTCTTTCAAGAGGAACTCTAGACCTCACTTCTTGCGAAGTGCACCACATATGTTGACTGTAGTTATTTTCTTTATAAGCATCTAGCTTCTTTTTTTTTCTTTTTTGATTAAAAAAAAGAAAGTAGAAATGGGATTATGGAATCGCAGTCTCAAAGCATGCTCAACTCGAGTGTGTGGGAGTGTGGTGTAATGATTCGTTGTGTACGAATGTATTGTAGTTATGGTGAGCTTGGATTATTATTGGTTGGGATTTTTTATGTCTTTTGGACTGAAGACACGTATTGCGTGTTTGGTGACACTTGAAAATACTCGTAAAATCACTTGGACCTTTCAAAGAAATCAGAAAAAATCGGTAGCATGTGTGTTAAGGGTGGATGTTTTGATTTTGTTAATATATTCCGTTGACGATTGACGTTGGGATTGTGAAAAAAACTATCAGAATTAAAAACCATATTTTTAGCATTTTGTTTCTTGCTTTTTCCTTTATCTTTTCTTGTTTTTCGTTTCGTGTTTCTCATTTATTTCATGTGTGAATCGTAGATTCTTTTTGTTATTTGTTTTCGGTTTCTCTCCATAGACTATAATTGATACTCATGTGTACGTTGACCGTAGTCAATATCTATATAATAGTCTATCCTCTTTAAAATGAAATGAACCGATTGTCATTTCTTATCATTTCTTGAGGCAATCAGACAACAAATAAACACTTAATAAAGTTATAGAACTAATTATAAAAATGTATAGAATTTATTGTATATGACAGAGTGGTGAGTTGATGAATGTAACATTTGATGCGTACATTTATTTATCAAGGTTAGCTATTGATCCGATCATATACTAATCAGTGTTTTAAAAAGCGAAATCTTAACTAAATCGTTTATGTAAGAGATATGCTAGAAACGTAAAAAGTGAAAGTTTTTAGCGGCCTAAAAAGCGGAAAAGCAAGCTTTTTAAGCTTTTTTAAAGCATTAAATCGAGATTTTCACTACGAAACGCGCTTTTTAAAACAAAGATACTAATATGGTAACTAAGCGTGCTTTTTAAAACAAAGATACTAATATGGTAACTATGCTAATCGTAACTTGTGATTGACCCACAACTACTTAATAATGTGTCATTTCAAATAATTGTAAGTGGACTATACTAGAAAAACAAGTGGGTCGAACGAACAAAAAATATGAGTTGCTCGGATTAGGCTCGTGTGGGCGGTAGCATAGGTTGAATGTGGTTCATGTTCCTGAAAACTTTGGCAGATAATTTCATGCTTGGGAGGTGCACGTACATGCAAAAACTATCAGGATTGTGTTTGTTTTACTCTTGAAACTCTTTAACAGCCAAGTTCAAGCTCAAAGCTCGCCTAGACACATCCAAATGTGACGAATAAGTCAGACATAAATCTAATTAGTTTCCAAACTTATTTAACATCTTCTCTCGGCTTATGAACAAGTGGGACATAATCTAAACGACTAGGAAAAAAAAAAAACAATGAAAACAGTTGAGAGAGATGGAGTCTGGAGAGAGAGAGTGTCTGGTCATAAGTTTCCCTTCATGGCTTTGTCTGTGTGGGTAAAATATATTTTTCGGGTGATTGGTATCATAAAACATTTTTTTTGAAAAAGTTTTTTCATAAATTCAGTAAAATTGGAGGAAACAATTACCCCGCAAATAAAGTTGCAAACGGTTTACGGAAACTTTGTATATACTATTTCCAATACTAGTATTGTAACTACTATTAATTAAAGTTATAATTTTCCAAAATTATTTAATAAATAGTTCAATTCCGTCTAATTAACCAATAAAAATAATAAAAATAAGAAAAAAATAAGAGAAATTCTAAACAAAATACAAAAATGGTAAAAAAAATAAAAAAATTCCGAAAAATCTAAAAAATCCAAGAAAATTCGAAAAAGCTAAAAAGCTAAAAAATGTCAATATTATTTTAAGTATATATCTATCTTGTTGAAAATAATTTATAATGTTTTCTATACTAATTATATGAGTTTATAGGTTGAAAATTTATAAGTTATTACAAGTGTATATGAAAGAAAATATGTGTTTAGCTAAAGTTTCTATACATGTTGATTTTTTTTACCAAAAAATGATTTATTTGTTAAAAAAACAATTTGTAAAAAAAAAAAACTTGAGTTTGTATAAGATTTTAGATGAAAAACTTTGTATGCACCAAAGGCCCCTAAACGAAAGGTAAATAAAAGTTTGTAATGTAAAACTTTATCATGAAAATATTTCTTCCGATAAAATTTTTAATAGGAAACAAATAGGACGTTAAATGTAAAAAGTAATATAACACAAAGAACACCAAGAAAACTCAACAAAACACTTGCCTTAAAATTCACAAACTGTATATATAGGTCCTTCAGACTCATAAAAGAATAAGTAAAAGTGTAAAACAAAACAAGACAAATAAAGACAATTACTTTTTCTCAATTTTGAGACATTATCCCATCCTACATGAATTTAATAGCATTTCAAATGTATTTTCCTAGAATGCCAGATTGCCAATGCTGTAATGTAATGATAAAAACTTCCACAATTCTCCATGTCTTTATAGTACATAAAGATCGACCAACTCTTCCACAGCATCAGAACTGAGATTTTGATCCCCATTCTCAATCATCCACAACAAATGATCAAACAAAACCACCTCACACTTCACCGTAATATTCGGATCGTCAACCATATTTTTCTTTGAATTTTCGATAAGAGCGTTGAAAAGAGGATGAACCAATAACTTGGAATTGATCACATACTTCTTTCTTGAGCTTCCAACAAAAACTATTTCATATTGATCCTCATTAGGCCTCAACTCTTCTTTAGTAGATTTTGACCTTAAGCTCCTATATGATGAACTCCTACCCAATTGCTTTGACATTTTCTTGCATTTTCTCAGCAATGAGTTAATCTTCTTTATATCCTAAAGAAGAAAGAGAAAGTTCAGATATGTGGGTGGCAAAAATGGCTTGATATACACTCAGATATAGAACAGATATAAAGAGTAAAGAATTGGGTACAAGGTCAAGTGTATCTTGGTGTTGAGGACCCACTTGAAACTTCGGAAAAAATATTTTAGTGTAGTTAGGTACTACACTACCAATTTTAACAATTAAGGTACTAAATTATGAAATTTTATTCAATTAAGAGACTAACATCATAAATCGACGAAATTGTAGTCATTATAACTCACTTTTGGGATCTATTTTTGATAATTACTGATATAATTAAACTCACCATGTGATATGCAATTGACTATAATTTCATCATTTTGTTTAACGGTAGATCCTTAATTGTGATAAATTTATTAATTTGATATCTCAATTATTAAAATTGGCACTTCAATACCCTTTAACTTTCATTTTAGTGTAGTATTGCAATGTATAACTTGTCATTTTTCTCATTCAATTTAGGATTGTGTCAATTGAAGACAAAAAAATAACGCTCATCCTATATATATTTCATGACTCATTAATGTTAGAATGGTCCCTTCATAGATATGAAAAAAAGAGCCGGTTAATACATTCCACTCATGTTTGGACCCAATGAGTGTGATATAAACTGTCATAATCTCTCCTCCTCAAGACTATTGTGGAGTACAAATTGGATAAGATTATTTAGGCAGGTGGGTAGGTCCTTTGTTAATACTATGGTTGAGGTACAGGTACATTTATTAATTGTTATTAATAAACCTAATACACGTATACTAAATGTAATAGACGTGGGAAAATAAAATGTTTGCCCCTGCTTTCACAAAATTGTATTCGCATAATCCATTGTAATTTTATTAACTTTTTAATATTAAATAGTGATACGTCATTGTTTAAAAATATGTTAAGTGACACATATGCATCTTAAATTTAATAACCACATTGTTTCATGTTAACAATGTTATCAATTTTTAATTAATAATTTTTATTTTATTTTATTGGTCATTATTCTTATGAGTAGAATTTATACGAGATAATAATGTTAATTGTGGGTTGTGTTTGCCATGTCAGCAATTACAAACATTAAAAACATTGTTAATTTTAAAACTTTTTTAACATTTATAAACATAACACATATTTTAACGCAACTAATGAAGATAAAAAAATACATTGTTAGCTAACTATTTTAGTTAACAATATAGATAACAACACTATTGAAGATGCTCAGCTAGCTTTATTGCTTCAAAGCCTTCAATGGGAGTGAGTATATCTGCTCAATGAAGTGTAATAGGATATAATCTTTCCCATTTAACTACCGGATAAATGACAATTTAATACAATTTGATACTTAATATAAAAAACTCATGGTTAAAATATGCACTATGATGAGTTATAGATGCTCATTGATGATGATATTTTAACTATTTGTTTTAATTTTGATATTTACTGATGTTACGTTGCTATATATATGTATCAATTCTTAAAAAAAAACTACAAAATAATTTTTAATAGTTAAGTGAGGAAGTATATAATAAACATTATTAGACTTTCAACTCAGTATAAATAACAATTTCATATGACGAGCAGTTGAGCATAATTAGCTAGATCTAGTTTATAACTTGTGATCTCTACAATGGTCCATAACAAAATTCGCGCTAATTTAAGTTTCTATGTTCTATTAGTTATCTTAGAAATACAGTCACTCCTTTGTTAAGAGTGTCGTATTCATATTATCCGGATAAACCTACAAGTTTATTCGGGATGTCATATTCATATTATCCGAATAAAGTAGTGTTGTTAACGAAGACAGTAAGCTTCCAGCTTAGTTTGAAACGAAAACAACTAATTATGTTTTGGGTAGAAGCAAAACATTACCCATCAAATCAAACCAAAATTAAGAAGGGAGTATATGCTCTCACTTACGGATAGAGACGCCTCACTTATAATTACATATCTAATAAAGTACTCTGATTTTTAGTACTTTAGCTAATGACTAGATTTAACGTATCTATTGCCATTGTATATCAGACTTATTGGTGTAGGACCATAACCAGCTCATAAGGAAAACTTGTGATCATTTGGAGAACAGATAAAATTCAAAATTTCTCCTTCACAGCCTGTTTTATACGATGTTGCAAGATTTTCCATGCTTTTATATTCACCCAAAAAAAACTTTTGATCATTTGGAGAACAGATATTCCACACTAAAAAAACAAGAAATAAACTCTGCCGCAAGTGAGAGACGATATCTTGTCAAATGATTTCATATCCTATAAAATGAAATGCTTAAAGATTGTTAATGAACTTTTGAACTCATCCATATTTTTTTAAAATGAACTCATAATCTTTTAGTCTACTTCAAAGTCACTACACAATCTGACGCAAATATGTCAAATCGAACCGTCTTATATATTCTTATTCAGGATCAAAACATACAAGTAACTGGCTTAACAGCTCCGAAAAGAATTATGATTAAATTCTGAGAAGGAAGCCAAAAGTTACACAATGTTTCTGTAAATCATGTTATCGTGACTTAAAATGGATTTTTGGTGCAAAAAAAAAAATGGATATCCAGTCTTGCTTGGTCTTTATAGTTCTCTCTACTTATCTCAAATTATCAAAATAACATTTATATGAATCCCGTAGCATTATCACGAAGAAATGGAAGGACAAGAGAGTGCAAACAGCGATAATCGGATTAGCAATAGTCGCTTTGCTCTCACTGCTTACAAGAAGGCATACATTGCTTATACGGGATCACATTTCAGGAAATGATCAAATTTTGCTGCAAGTAGTTCAACTATAGAACCAGTGGCCTCGGCTACCCCTTTACACTACAGCATACAACTTTCTCAATTAATCAATTAAAAGGACGTACCATCGACCTTTTTAACGCTGGTTCTAGGAATGGTGATATTAGTTCATGTGACAAAAGCAGCCTCCAGATATATAAGAAATTTATTCCCAGTATCATTGACCAATTTACTTTATCTCTAGAGACCCTTTATCAACCAGGACGAAGGAAGGACATTTTGGATTCATAATACGGGTCCAATTGGATGGTTACCTTTATTTGTCGCAAATAAATGGCATACATGATACACCAAAAAAGTTATTCTAAATCAACATAATCTTGGAACAAACTCTTCGGAGGTGCCCCTCTTTTTTATTTGCCTATCAACAGTACAGTTAGAACAGACAAATGCATATATAATACTATCAATCGCTAGTAGCAGTTTTACTCGAAAGCAGGAGCATTGAATTAAATTTTGTTCCAAAAGGGTAAACTAATGGCACTGTGATAAGGGAATTTGTGATCAATGGAACTTCTTGTATGTGTAATGGTACCAATGAGTCCATCGAGCGACTTGAAATGGCCAACAGCATACGAATTTTGAATTAATGGTGTCCAAGGCCAACGAGATACATATAAATGCAATTCAAATGATGACAATCATTGAACACTCCCTACAAATTGCACAAAATCTCGAGATCTTTAGGAATTTCGAACAAAACATCTCAATTCATGTATCCAAATGAAGCCTACCACAAAACCAGACCGAATCCTAGTTCGGTATTTTCCTTAAGTAGTACTAATATATTCAGCCAATTAGTTGAATGTAGGAGTATTTTCTTATTGTTCAATTGCATACATGAAAATGAAAATCAGGCTTTAGTTGTAGTTTTTGAGCAGTAGTTTATTTCAGGCTAAGAATAAATAGGTTAGTTCCAGCTTAAAAGCTCTATGTTTGGAATTAAAGAAACTCCGTTTAAAGATTGTCAACCAGATGAAATACAAAGTATAAGCAAAAAAATCAAATAACCTCATGTTAAAAGTCTGAACCAAAAGCAACCTGATAAATTGTTTTATATTCATAATTCACCAAGCTATATGGAATACTGCACTCAAATTCCAACAGTACAGGTAGAACCAAAATGAAACCAAAAATCAAACAAACATAAGAATGAAAACCAACTTGCATTGGATTCTACTATTATGTCTCCTAAATCCTTATCTCTTCAAACTGAAAACCGACATTTTATTCCTGGCGCTGGCACCGTGTTACGGCGGTAAATGTGACACCAGCTTCTCTTTGTAAATTTTTAATTACACTGTCCAAGCGTAATTATCAATTTATGTGTTTATTAGTATCTACCGGTTGCAAACACTGCAACCATCTTTTAAGTGTTCGCCTAGTAATGCTAACTATGAAATTATACTGTCCGATGCTAATGAACATTTGGCCGCTGGCAGTACTGGACAAGCGTTTTTCTGTTCACGGACAATTATGTTCAAGCCTTTTCTTTATCCAAATTTGTGTTTTAGTTTTTTTTTAGCTGCAGATAGTTTTTGTTCAATTTTGATTGCATGTTCATTCAGGTGCATTGAAAGAGAGACTTCTCCACTAAGATTAATTTCTTTCACAGTGTGAATTTAATAGGACAAATACTACTATAAGATGCACCACTTTTTACCTATCAACCAAAAGAAGAAAATGATACACATACACCCCTTTTACGATACCTACCAGCACAGGTTGGAGTGGTACATCATGTTTGCCATTATTATAAAACTTTAGGGTGAAAAAAGAGATATAATATGTGATTTTCTAATCCACAAAATTGAATAGCAAAGCTCTATATGACAGTGAAATGGACCACCCATCACCGACCTTTTAATATTTGCCTGAATTTTTAAAACACCTCATCATCATCAAACCATAATTAACATATTACTACTGTATGTTCATGTCCCACAATACTGGACACTTGTAATTTAAACAATTCTTTTTAGAACACATACAAAGGCACTCACTTTACAAACTTTGTTTTATCTGAGATTTTATTTCTTATCCTTTCATATTGAACAATTTAAATTCTTTAAAGTGAAACAATACAAAAAGTCAAAAGTTAGATATAAATTATTAACCAAAAAGTAACATTTAAATTGAGCTATTTCTAGAAGTTTACTATCTTAAACACTCGCTTAAACCTTGCATTATTTATTATAGTGCATTAACCCATTAGTGTTCATTAATTTTATTTTATTTTATTTTACCAATGCCTTCCGAAGAGTTCCAATCAATTTCTATATTTTTATTTGACGACTACGTAATTTTTTACTTAGTTTAATAAAAATGAGGGACCATAATCATTCATCTTACTAAAAAATTAATCCGAATTATATGCATATGCATAACTGCATTGTTTATAGTATACATTTCAATAGCCTTCATCTTAAATTTTAAGCACCCTCTTAACTACTATTTAGCTAAAACTTTTCATGTAACATAAGAAGACAAAAAAAAATTCATCGATAACTACTATAATATTAATTACCATCGGACCCACAATATGTGGTACATAAACTATTACTATGAAATAGAAAGGCTAATAGGAAGAAAGAAAAAAGAGAATTATACGGTCATGATAATAAAATTGACAAGAAATGTGAAATTTTATATAAAGTTTAAAAAAAACTCCTTGATACGATTAAAGCATGTTTATCATCCTAAATTTGAGTAAATATTTAGGTTTGTTAACGGTTGTTGGAATGTTATAAAAGTAATTAGGCAAAAATTAATCGATTAATTTCAAGGTTTCGCTACCCAGTTAAGGCATAGACTTGCTTTTTTAGAACACGTCACAATATTTTGCTTTTTAAATCACAAATCCAAAAAATCTATAAAGTATCCCCATTATTAACATTCGGAAAAAATCTTTCTTTCTATAAACATATCTCTATATATAAATATCCCCACCAGCATATCGTTTTCATAATTTCTATAAATATAGTTAAATAGACACACATAAAAAGTCGCCGCCGTATTAATAATTAACAAACCGCCCAAATTTATTTATTTATGTACATACTCTATTACAATATCACCTTTTTAACCCTATAATCAATCAGGCGTTACTTTTTCCATTATTAGATTTTATACATTACTTATTTTCTTTCTATTAAATCTTCTCAGTTTCGAGTTTCTGATCGATACAAGAGTATATATTACATACATACATACATACATACATACATACAGATATAGATAATATATAATATATATAGTTATATATAGCACAACCAATTCTATGGATCTTCAGAACTCTACAGGTTCAACCCGACATAATTCAGTTATTGTTATTTTACACTTTGAACCTTTTTTTGTTGTTGTATTTTTATTCAGTTTAATAGTATAAACTTTTGTTTGTGTTATCTATTATGTAACTCAAATTTGTTTTTTTTTTCCTTTTTCTTTAGTTCGTTTTTTCAATCTTGAGAATATCTGATTAAGTAATCTTATATATAGAAAGTGGAAGTGGTGTTGCATAATATGTATTTTTGTTCATGTTTATTAACTCAATTTTGGGTTTCTTTTATTTTTTCTTGGATTCAGCTTTTTTCTATATTGAGAATATGTGATTTTGCATTTATTTTAGAAAAAGTTGTGTGATTTTCGGATTTGTTTTAATTTCCGGACCTTCTTTTGTTGTGGGTTTTGTTTTCCGAATTATGTTTTCAGTTTAATATGATCTTTTGCGCATGTTTTAATCTAAATTTGAAATTTGGGGTTTGTTTAGTTTTCTTGAATCCAGCTGTAATATGTTCAGAAATGAGAATTCATGACCATGAACTAATTTTATATGAAGCGGTGTTCTTTAATAATTTAATACTAGCTTTGTAAGTTAACAAGTTTAGATTTCAATATGTTAACGTGTGTGAAGTTTGGTTTGTGGTTCATTTAGATTTTAATTTAGTAGTCCGGTTGTTATAGTTACACTAGAAACGAGAGACTAGAGTACAGGAGAATACAAGATGTCAAGAAAGTTCTATATTTTACTTTGTCTTCTCTTTGTTGGAAAATATCAAGAGGCATATCAAAATGAGGAATGGCAGTGGAATTGAAAATAGCTGGATCATTTTTTATTTTATTTTTTTCCGTTATTACTTAGATATATGAGGTTGAAATTTAAACATGTGGGTTTTATCTGGAGATGCTGATGAAATGTAGGATCTTTGTTAGATGTACTTAACAGAAAGAAGAAAAAAATTAGCAGAAACCAAGCGGAGCTTATTCGTGTAATATGGTGCTTGTGGGTAAAACCGTAAAAATATATATTCAATAGCTGGAGATTCAATTGCCTGTTTACTTTTATCGCAAGCAGTAATGGTTTTCACTTTTCAGGGTTTAGGTTTGGGTTAACTTGTTCGAGCTATGTATTTGTTGTGTTTACAGTTTATCGAATTAGTTGTTTTTGAAATTATCTGATTATTATCTTTATTGTGTCCTGTTAGACGGCATAGTATGTTATCAAATTTTGACTTTTGCTTTAGGCTGTTACATTGATGATATGTGTTCCATGATCATCCACGCAAGAGAATATATTCAGACAGCTGGTTTTAATCTTACAGTGATTTGGCTTTATAATTGAAAATAGTGTAATTGCGGCCGGGAAATACATTCATGTGATAAATTATTATTGTCAAGTCACTAGCGGTTTATGTAGGATTCTGTTACCTATCATAAAACTGTTTGTCTTCTTCACATACACGTCTCTTTTGGATTCACCTGTTCCCTGTGTTCTTGGGTTAATATATCCTTTTCAATTCAGGGGCTGCAGTTTTTGATGCATCACAGTATGAGTTCTTTGGTAATGATGCTGTAGATGAAGTTGAATTAGGAGGCTTAGAAGAAGAGGATGACTTCCACCCTGTTGGTTTTGAGGATGAAGATTTCCAGTTGGAGAGAGAAGAGGTTAGTTTAACTATCCTTTTAAAAGATTTAAAAACAGTTATAGATTACATTTATTTGTTCCCATTCTAATGAGTTCTCGAGTACCTCTTTTTTTTAAGATGTCATTTATGTTGCTTTTGTCATTTCATTTTGCGTGTCTTTAGAACTTTTTCGTGTGGAAATGACTAATGAGTAATGACCTATCTATGTCTAGAATTTTATCTACAGGTTTGTTTAGATTTTACTTCCTTCATTTACAGGGTGAGGTTGAAGAATCATTGTCGGAAATTGATGACCTTGCAAGCACATTTTCAAAGGTTAGTGAATATTTTTTTTCACATTTTCAGTTCGATCAAGTTTTTAGATCATGAATCTCATTGACTATTTTTGTTCATAGAAAATTTTCCTAGTCTTAGTGTCTAGGATTTTGATCTCTACTCCGGTGTCATATTCTACAGACAGTCAGGATTTTAAAGGGGAATTTTATTAGCTGTGAGATATAGAAACCGTTGTATTACAGTCACTTGGATCTTCAAATGATGTTTACGGAGGTGGTTATTAAATCTAGTTTTGCTGTAGTGAGGTTGGCATACATAATACATTAGATTAATGTTCCTTCATCAATATGTAAACAACTAACTACTAAGCATGTCGTGAAGGCGGCTTATGATTTATGCTTAGATGCATGAAGAGGATGTTGGCTTATTCAGCTAGCTTCTATCGCTATAAAGCTAGTTTTAGCGAGTTAGAACTAAGAAACTTGAAATTTACCACTGTCTATAGCTTTTCTTTGAAAAGAACGTTTTCAATCTGGTTTATATATATAGTGAAACATTTTCTCCTCCAAAGTTCATAGTGACGGGTGATTCATCTTGTTTTAAGCTTATTTCCTTCAAAGATTCAATATGTTTGATACACATACGAGTTTTCTATACAAATGAATAATTTTAAAATTCTTAACTGTAAACTAGGTTATTAATGTGTCTTCTACTCTTCTTATTGTTGCTAATTGCTAGTATAATATATATTATGACCTCTTGTAGGTAGAACTAAATGTATGTGCTTAGATGAATGCAATATGAATATTGTCGATTAAGATGTAAATTCTGTTGACAGGATGGTAAATAGTTTGAATATATTACTTCAACCAGTTTCCCGAAACATTTAAATATAAAATACCATGGCAGTATGGTGACGGATATTTTATGGCATTTTTCCGAATATTTGTTATTCAAATATACTCGATTGCTAGATTTTACGTTTCTGGCATGGTTCCAGTGTTTTTCTGTTTGTCCTTGTCATCAAGCAAATAATATGAGCTTGTATAGGAGTATATTTTTTCACATGTTAAGTAATTTATGGCTCTATACATTTCCAATATCTTATTTTATTATTATTATTATTATCGCTCGTCAACTGTATTATTGATTATTTTTCTCCTGATTCTCTCAACAGCTAAACAAGATTGTTAATGCACCTTGTGCTGCAGAATTTATTGGAAGTAGGGGATCTGGAGAAAGTAAGTGAAACTATCTTAGAGACAAACATGATATTGCCACCGTCTTTTGATAAGTAAATACATGCTTCATCTCTTGAGTTTGTTTTTTATTAGTTTCTTTTGAACACTAGAAACATCCGGTGAGTAGGGACTAGGGACTAATCGGACATTTTAAACATAAAATTTGAATATAGCCCGTTTTAACGAATAGGATTCCTGGAAAGCTCCTGAGAGTTTTGAAACTTAAGAGCCTTAATTGTATCTTTTTGTTGGAAGTTTGTTTTTTGAAAATTTAGTTACTGCTTTTGATCAGGTTTTTAGTAATTAATCCCATTATAGTGTGCTTTGATGAAATATTATATTCTTGAAGAGGGATTGACTTTCCTATTGATGTTCACCTGATACAGGGACTGTTTGGTTGCATTTTTTAAGCCACTGACTGTTTTTTCTGAAATATAGGTCAGCTTCTACTATTTCTTGCCGACTAACCTGGATAGCTCAGCTTTAAGCTGATCAACCGTATATAGCCGAACTTTTAACAAGAAAATATTTAAATGACCAGCTTATAAGCTGTAACCAAACAAGGCTGTTGTATCAGTTGTTTGCATTGGACCTGTTTTTACTTTCTTAGACTTTAACTTAAACCCTAAAACATATTTCTTGCAGGTTTTTCTGCTGTAGAGTGCGGACAAAGGCCAGTTTTTTCCAACGGGTTTGATCACCAAGTCAACAATTTAGATAGGAACAATAATACTCAAGATAGTAATACATGGTCTTCACACCTACATTCTTCTGATCCCAATTATCTAAACCCTACATTCCTTCATCATGCGTCTTCGTATCCTGAGCCACACCAGCAACATCAATACCCCCACCAACAATTTTCCAGTGAACCGATACTTGTATCAAAAACTTCACTTTCTTCATATCCTCGATTTCCATTCCCTCCTGGGGGGTCCCAGATGCCTGTATCTTCCCCCTATCTCTCTCCCTTATCCAAGCACCAGTCACAGTATAATACTCCGAACCACCCTGGTAAGATTTTGCCTCATAATCAATGGGCCGGTCAAGCTAATATGTCACCTTTTGAACGATCCAATTCGTATAACAATTGGTTGCAGTTACAGCAGAGAATTCCCTATCCTAACGTTTTAATGAACCCTCAATTGATACAACACAGACCCAATCACCCATTCCCCCAACCATATGGCCATTTATCTAGGACTCATTTTTCTCCTCCCCAACCTATGATGAACAATGTTGAGACTGCCCTTGGATGGGGTGATCTAAGGGATCAACGAACTACATCCTCGTCGAAAATAGGGCAAGGCCAGCGTTACCCTCAACAGCAATTTGATAGCCGCAATGGTTGGCCCCAGTTTAGGTCCAAGTACATGTCATCCAATGAGATAGAGAATATACTCAGAATGCAACTTGCCGCTACACATAGTAACGATCCATACGTAGACGATTATTATCACCAGGCTCGCCTTACGAAAAAATCATCAGGTGCAAAATCAAAACACAATTTTTGTCCCCATTATCTCCGTGATCTTCCTCCCCATGCTCGTGCCAACTCAGAGCCTCATAAACATCTTCAGGTTGAAGCTCTTGGTAGAGTCGCTTTCCCTTCTATACGTAGACCACGCCCCCTTCTTGAGGTTGACCCCCCAAATTCTTCTCTCAGTGCCGAAAATGTTTTACCTGAAAAACCTTTAGAACAAGAGCCGTTGCTTGCAGCCAGAGTAGTAATCGAGGATGGTCTATGTTTGCTCCTTGATGTGGATGATATAGACCGATACTTACAATTTAACCCGCTCCAAGATGGTGGGGTCCACCTCAAGAAAAGGAGACAGGTTTTACTCAATGAGCTGGCAGCATTGCTTCATCTGATTGACCCACTTGCGGTAAACGGGCAATCTGTTGATTTGGTAGACGATCTTGTGTTTCTGCGAGTTGTATCTCTACCTAAGGGTAAAAAGCTTTTGACTAAGTACCTTCAGCTTTTAGTTCCTGATAGCGAACTTGCGCGAGTAATTTGCATGGCCATTTTCCGCCATTTAAGGTTTTTCTTTGGTAACCATGGTTCTGATCCAAGGATAGTTGAATCTATCAACAACCTTGTAAAAAGCATTTTGTTTTGCGTTAGTAAAATGGAATTAAAAGCGTTATCTTCTTGTCTTGCATCGGTGGTTTGTGCTTCTGAGCGTCCACCTCTCCGTCCCATTGGAAGCCCTGCGGGAGATGAGGCATCTGTTATATTAAAATCTATTCTTGAGAGGGCGACTGAACTTTTTACAAATCCTAGTGAAGGTGGACATTGCAGTAGGCCTAATCGGGGCTTTTGGCAGGCCTCGTTTGATTCGTTTTTTGGGCTTTTGACGAAAGATTGTTTTGGTAAGTACGATAATGTTATGCAGTTTTTAATCATGCAAGCTCCATCAGTTGACATGGCTGTTATTGGGGTTGAAGCTGCGAGAGCTGTAAGTAAGGAAATGCCCGTTGAGCTTTTACGTGCTAGTCTTCCTCATACTGATGAGAACCAGCGGCGGGTATTAATGGAATTTGCACAGCGTTCTATGCCTGTCAATGGCGATGCGTGATCTTTTGAGAAATGGTATTTTGGTGCATAAATTTTAAAATTTGAGGTATTTAAAATGGGCAACTGTGACTGGTTGGAAAGTGTTGATGCAAAGTTGAGAAAGGATAAACGGGTCTGGGATACAATCGACAGGCTTAGACTATTGAGAGAAGTCGGTTTAGCTTTTATCTTATTTACATGTGTATTGTTCGGTGATTGTGCTGTTTCTTTGTGGATTTTCGAGTTTGAGAGCTTATTTTGATGCTCTGTTATAGAAACTCAAGTTGGTTATAGTGAAATAGAGGTTAGAATGTACAGGGACCACCCGTAAGGTTTTTGCCCATGATTCTTGGCTATTTATCATCGAGGAGGTGGGATAAGTGTCCTTTGCATAGTTGGTTTGTTGCTGCTGGTATTTGCTGAAACTGATAGAAGTAGGGGTGTAAGTCGAGACCATGAAACCGTGAATCTGATCCGGACCGCATGATTTTGGATCGGATTGGTCCGGACTCGAACTTGAATGGATTGGACTCGGACTCGAAAAAAACAAGACTGTTTATAACGGATCGGACTCGGACAGAATATTTCAAATTCGATCCAACCCGTCCAATATGGACCATTAGACCCGTTTTGGATTGTTGGACCGTTTAACCCTTTTAATATTTTAAATTATAATTTTACTATATAAATCATATAAAATAATGTTGTAAATCTCCTGATTTTATTACTCATATAGATTATAGTAATTTTTTATATGATTGAAGATATGATTATATTGGGAATAATAGGAAATCATATCTTAGAAAAATATATATTATTTCCTTAGTTTTATTTGTAATGTATCAAACGTGATACTACTGAATCACTGGTGATAGCATTATATTTTGGAATATTTTTAGGACAAACGTTTTTGTTTTTTGTTTTATTAAGTTGATAACATTGTGATTTGGAATTTCTTGAGAACAGGTGGTTTATTACTTGTTTGTTTTTTATTTCGTTATTTAAGTTGATAAAAATATGTTATGTAAGTAAATATTGTCGAGACCGTGACCGGACCGAATCCGTCCAAACCAAACAGATTGGTCTGGATTGGACTTTAATTTTTAAATGGTCTGGATCGGATTCATTTTCTAGAGACCGTCGCTAACGGATTGGACTCTTTTTTGGCTTAAATCCGTCCAATTCGGACCGTTTACATAGAAGATGTGAGAAATTTGGTTTATTAATACTACTAGTTTTTTTAAGCTGAGTTTCTTTTATTTCTTTTGAAGCTCTCTTCTACATGTCCTTGCTCTTTGTACCTAATACCTATTGTCAATCAGCTGTGGTTGAATTTAAAAGACAAATATAAGTTGTACAGAGTGTGGTTTGTCATTAATAATGTTTTCAGGGTATTTGTATCTTTTTACGTTATGTTTTCTCTATTGTACATGTATGAGATAGCTTGAAATGCATTACATATTATGGAAATTTTGATAAGCCCCAAAGACGATCATCCAAAGCTGTTTTTCAATCGACGAATGATGAAGAGTACAGTAGTACATCTATCGTAATAATTGGATATAGGGTCCGTTTAGTATCAATTTTTTCAGTCAAAAAGCTGCTTTCAGAAAACAGTAGATAAAAATCTTGCTTTTCAAAATATATACGAGTGTTTGGTTAACTTTAAAAAGCTAACTTTCAACATATTGATTTTTGACATTAACTAATAACTTTTTGTTTTTTTAATCAAAATAACTTACAAGACATTTTTTTGATAAATTTTCAAAATATCAGATTTAAACGATCAAGCAGCACGTCAAACATACGAATAAAATTTTAGTTGGGGTAATTAATATTCATTTAAATTCTTAAAATTATGGACGAGAAAGCTAGTAAACTTTTTAAAATGTGTGGCCTTTTTGCTATTATCTTTTCTACTTATATTTCTTCATAATCTACATTTTCAAAAGCTAAAAAAAACAGTCATAACAAACGTATGTAGCTTTTTAAAATTAAAAAGCTAATAAAAAAAAAAGTTGATTTCAAACATGCACATCATATCTGCATATAGTGAGGAATATAATCGCCAAAGTAGTGTAAATTAGAAGCTCTAATCAAAGAAAACCCATATAATCATTTTAACAGAACAACCCACTCTCATCTCAATCTAGGCAATAACCACGATGATAAAGCAGCCACCATATACCCTAACTTTAATTTCTTCACCTCTCTATATTTTGACTCAGTTTAGGCAAACGTTATCACATGCTTGCTGGTTTATATATGCTTGTTATTGCTCCTTTTTTTGTACTATGATACAATCATAGAGGATCTAGTGATGAACACATTTAGGAAAAAAATGTTGTGATTGGATTTGTGTAACGAAGGTATTCTCTCTTTTTGATTTTTTTTTCTATATCTAGCTGGAAATCATTGCACCAAACACACCCTAACATGATTATACTAGTTGCAAAGGTAAAAATAATCTGCAGTGAAAAACAACAGGTACAACTTAAATAATAATCCATTATGCTTCATTTTAGGGAAGCAACAAAAAAATCAATAAATTTACGAATCAGTAAATTTGTACAAGAAATACTGAATCAGTAAACTTTTCAAACACATACTGGAATCTCATTGTCATAGCCTCATAGGTACTTGGTCTCGCATGGTTTCATTTTGTTTCCTACTATACATGGTACAAGTTTTTCTAACCATATTAACCCATGCTATACTGATTAGATTGAGAAACCAACACAAACTAGGAACAGTCGTTGAAGCTATATAGGATCACCGATATCTAACAGCAACAAATTTGAAGAACGGTAAATTTAATAATAGCCCAGCAGGTTCCCCATATCATTCAGTTGCAAAATAAAAATAGATGTCTGATGAAATATGAGAGTTTAACATAATTTCAACTAAAAACGAAACTTCAACAACATACTCGATAAATGCCTTGAAATCTAGCAAAACCAGCTGGTTCGAGAAAACTAAGTATTTATCAAGAGAATTGAGCTTTGACGAAATTATGTCTACTTGGATCTCTGTCTCATCTTTCGCCGCTTCCTTTTCAACCTCCTCATCCGCTTCTTCTTCCACTACAAGTAAGCCAATTTCTTGTTAAATCTTAAAGGGTATATGTATTATAACAGAAATGAAGTGCAATGTTGAAATGAATTTCATGGTATATAATACTATATAATGCCCCACAGATCCTCTCGGACTCGAGAGAGATTTGTTGAGTAGGTAAAATATAACAAACAGACAGTACAATTGAACTTCTCTTACGAGCAAGTTACTGAAAAAATTGGGAAATAAAAAGAATCAAAGCTTTCATCATGTGAACATCAAGGACTTTACGAATAACATTTCACAGATATACTACATCAATTCAAACAATTAATAACTTCACTGATGGAAGTTAAACATTATATATTAACCAAATAAATCCACAGCTTTAATTCCCTTTCCATTTCTAATCTTAATTTATGTTGATAACGTGACCACGATATTCATGTTAAAGATCATGTTTAACCAATTTAATCCTTGTGATTTGCTTGGTACTGCTCATCAAAAGCTCTCAAGGTGATAACATCATGACAGCTTTGAGCACACATAGGGATTAAATACATGAATTCATTATTTTAATGTTTTTAACGATAAGAAGTGGTGGAACAAGGAATTGCTCGGGGGGTGCGACTGAAACTCGTATTAACTTCTACATTTTCTTAGACAGGCTACTAAAGTGGTTAAGTTGCAAAACAAACTTTCAAAATATAAATTGAATCTAAATGTGATTATCTAAGTCATCCTCTAGTAATAAGTTGACTGATTATTTTCAGTAATAATAACACGTACGTAAGAAAAGTATACACATCAAAAAAAAAATTAATGCCACAACAAAAAACGACTTTGCCAAAACATTTAACAGCTAGTTTACATCTTGTCACATAATAATAAGTTGTCCATTAACCAATTTGAACGGCGTTATTCCCCTTTCAATTTCTAGACTAATATAATTGTTGATATGACCACGGTGATCATGTTAGAGGTGAAATCTAGCCGTCGTAAAAAGCAAAATTAATTTATACAATCGTAAAACAAAACTATATCCCTTTGATTGCTCAGTACTACACATGAAAAGCTCTCAACCAACAAACTAACAATTAGGAGCAAACATAAGCTTCGGATATATTATTCATTATTTCAACAACGTTAATGAATCCGAGTGTATCAAATAATTACTTTCATATCAACTGGTATACCTTCTTCGAGACTATTACAATTCGATCAATTTTCAGCATAAATTAGAGAATCCAAATGTAACTACCGAGGTTATGCTCTGTTAATAATTTGACTAGTTACTTTAAGTAAGTAATTATAATTGCATCTAAAATGGTCCCGAATGTGATTATCTGAACATACTCTAGATATTTGACTAATTATTTTCAGTAATTTCAAAAAAAAAAACATAGATAAATGTATATGCATATTCATATCAAGACACATTCATGCCTAACAAACAGAAGGAAAACAAAAAAATAACAAATAAAAAGCTGATTAAATTAAGCCCTAAGAGGTGTAACAAATGCTAATGTCATAAATGTAAATAAGTGGATTCAAATTTGATTGTCTAGGTCATCCTCTGGTACTAATTTGACTAATTACTTTCAGTAATAGTATTAATTATCACACATACATACATATATATATGTATATTTATGTATGTAAAATCAAAGAAAATGAAAAAGGGAGAATGTTAACTTTAGCCCTCATGGTGAATCGAGACTGGGAAACTTTCTCTCTCTAGCTTTGATTGATTTTTTTGTGTGCATAAAATATAAAGATATTTAGATTTTGGTCACACCTGTATTACTTTTATACTTTTAGGTCTCCTTTCCTTGCGGGGTCATTAATCCGGTCATATTGTGAACGGGATTTGAAAATAACGTAGGAGGTAAGACTAATAATCGGTGTGTGATTACCTTGTTTTCGGTGCCAACTCTATGTAATATTAAAAATATCTTATTTATCATTTGATGTCCTGACTAGACATGTAGTCTGATGATTAATTGTGTTGTCAAACATAGAATTCCAATCCCGAATTGCTAATGATGCAACCAAACAACGGCTTACGGTTTAATTTAAAGATGGGAAAATGTGATAGGTTAGTGATAATTATGCATCTTTGTTATTAATAGCATAAATTAGGGATTTATGTTTAAAATGTTTGTGTTTTGGAGATTAAAAAAACGTAAATGGCGACCAATCTCGCATTTTTCATAGAAAATCAAGCAAACCAACAAAGAAATCAGAAATTCCAAAATAAGATTCATGAAAAAACAGAAAAAGTAAAAAAAAATAATCTATTTATAATAGGCAGACACGTTTTGCAAGTTCGTTATTGTTGGTCCGTGCGGCTAAACCTCAGAGGGTGGAGGGTGAATAACGTTTTAGACGTTTTTTTGCAGAATTAAAATTCTAAACGCAACTAATAACCCAACTAGCTCAATATATATTTGCGACAATCACAAATAATATAAGTTGCGGAAAGTGAACAGTAAGGGAAGAGATTGATACCACGATATATAGAGGTTCGGCAAACCCGTTTACGTCCTCTCCTCGGTATTCACGCTACCGAGTATTTCACTAAAATCTTCTTCCCAAGATTACAACCTAACGAGCTAATCCGCGGATTAAGCTCCCCCTTACTCTATGAGTATCCCGAATGAAAAGAGCTAGAACTTTTAAGCAATATTCGCTTATAAAGCCTCTAACCGATCACTCGCTCACAATTGAGTTTATAATTCACTCTACAATTTGAATTGAAATGTTTCACTCACTAACAAATAGTATCTTGGTATTTATATGATTACAATAAGATTACACACAAGAGAATTTATGAATATAAGTGAGAAAAATAAATTATAAGCTTGATTATGATCTTGAAAGAATAGCTTATTGTGTCTGTGAATTGGAGTAATTTTCACCAAGGATTTTGGGAGTATTTGAAGGCTAATTGGTCTTTGTTACCGTTGTATGAATGTTTATCTCTTTAACCATTGGTTTTAAGCAATTTCTCATTTATCCAGAATAAGTCAAAAAGCTATTTTTTTGAATTCTGCAGAAAACGATCGGTCGTTTTCTGCATTTCGACTGGTCGTTAAATAACGACCTATCTGGTCAATTTAGGACCAAAACGATATGTCGTTTTGTCCAAAACGATCGGTTGTTTTCTGGCAATTTTTCGGTTTTCTCACTATACTTCGAATGCTCGTAACTTCTTCGTTTATACTCCGATTATGGTTCCGCTTGAACTTTTGGCTTCGTATTTAAGTACTCTATCATTTTGAAGTCCTGAAATATACATTTTCTATTTTTGGAAAAGACAAAGCATTATATCATCGAAATAGAGAAATCGTAAAATCATTAATACATAATCAAACGTATAATCAAAATCAATTATTGAACTCATGGTTCAACAGTTATTATGGTAGTTCCTACAAGAGATGACAATTCCGAACATTTTCAATTCACAATCAGTTCAAACGGTTGACTATTGGTTAAAATAAATCATTTGAGTCGAACTCTTATTTGGTGTAAAGGTAATAGTTATGAAGTCATCGACCTTCGTAAAATGGGAGAAAGATGACACCTATTAGAGGGCATACAAGATCCAATAATAAGATTAAAATTATTTGATAGAATAACGGGTCAAATATGATGATCAAGAAGAATCTGTTTATTTTTGGAACATATCGAGATATAATTGGATATGTTTAGACAACGTATATTTGGTAAATATGTCGGATCGTAAGAACTCCGAATAATTGTAGCTCACCTCCTTGTAGCTCTAGTAATTTGGGTTTAGTATCGATATGCGTCAGCTGAAAGTGATTCAATTTCGACAAAGATCTTTTCATTTGGGAAAGCACGAATAGACTTTTTAACCAATGTATAACAGATAATTGGATTTGGTTAGACAACTAAACGTACATATTAAGTGAAAAATCACAAAAAAATGCAAAATTTCATATTTAAAAACATTGAGGACAAATTTGTCGGTGTCATGTTAAAAGACGACGTCCGCACTTAAAAAGACTGGAAAAATAAAATGTGTAAAAAATCGATTACAAATCCCCAAAACCATACTAACCTGATATTGTGATGGAAAATTTGTTACAAAGCACAAAATCGCCGCCTGAAAAAGATTTAATTGATTTTAATTGATGTACAAGATTTAATTGCCGCATGCAACAATAGTTCGCTATTGCTGCCCTTCGCTTCCGAGCAAGGCGGGGGTATAAAACATATAACCCCGTTCCACAAACGGTATAAATAAAATACAACTAATGCCCAATAGGTACCACTTTTGAAATTATATTCCTCCTAGGTACCTCCATAATTTCACATTCCCTATAGGTACCACTTTTTAATTATTTAATTTATTTACCAAAACGCCATACACATATTTCATAAAAAATAGAAAAAAAAAACACATAAAAATATATAAAATACAAAAAATCTCAAAATAAATGAAAAAAAAATCACAAAAATCACAAAAAATGAAAAAAAATCATAAAAAAATTATAAAAAATGAAAAAATTATAAAAAATGAAAAAATCACAAAAAATCACAAAATTTTAAAAAAATTACAAAAAAAATTATAAAAAAATGAAAAAAATCACAAAATATTATAAAAAAATAAAAAAAATTTTATAAAAAATGAAAAAAATCACAAGAAATTATAAAAAAAATGAAAAAAATGAAAAAAATCACAAAATTATAAAAAAAAAAATCACACAAAAAATCATTAAAAAAAATCACTTTTATTGAACTTTATGCACTTTCGACTGTAGTAGATACACTTTCAGCTGAACTATATGCACTTTTAGCTGAACCAGATGCACTTTCAGTTGAACCATATGCACTTTCAGTTGAACCATATGCACTTTCAGCTAAACCATATGCACTTTTATTGAACTAGATGCACTTTCAGCTGAACCATATGCACTTTTATTGAACTAGATGCATTTTTAACTGAACCATATGCACTTTCAGCTGAACCAGATACACTTTTAGCTGAACCAGATGCACTTTCAGCTGAACCATATGCACATTTATTGAACCATATGCACCTTTAGCTGAACCATATGCACTTTCAGCTGAACCATATGCACTTTTAGCTGAACCAGATGCACTTTCAGCTGAACCATATGCACTTTCAGCTGAACCATATGCACTTTTATTGAACTAGATGCACTTTCAGCTGAACCATATGCACTTTTAGCTGAACCATATGCACTTTCAGCTGAACCATATGCACTTTCAGGTGAACCAGATGCAGGTTTTACAGAACGATATGCACTTTTATTGAACTAGATGCACTTTTGTCTGAACCATATGCACTTTTAGCTGAACCAGATACACTTTTAGCTGAACCAGATACACTTTCAGTTGTACCAGATGCACTTTTAGTTGAATCAGATGCATTTTTAACAGAACTATATGTACTTTCGACTGTACTATATTCATTTTTGACTACACTATATGCATTTTTGACTTAACTATATGTATTTTCCACTAAATTAGATGCACATAAACTGAACCAGATGCACTTTCAGCTGAACCAGATGCACTTTCAGCTGAACTATATGCATACTCACTTTTATTGAACTATATTTACTTTCGACTGAATTGTATGCACTTTTAACGGAACTAGATGTACTTTCAGCTGAATTGAATGCAATTTCGACTCAATTTTATGCATTTTTGACTAACTATATACACTTTTGACTGAACTATATGCATTTTTATTGAACTATATACGCTTTTGACTGAATTATATGTATTTTTGACTGAACTAGATGCACTTTCAGCTCATTTAGATTAAAAAAAGGCACATTTATCATGGAAAAACCATTTTTTTGTATAAAAAAAATCACTTTTCGGTATAAAAAGTGTTATATTGACAAAAAAAAATATTTTTTGTAATTTTTTAAAAAGTTTATGATTTTTTAATTTTTTTATAATTCTTTTTTTTGTAATTTTTGTGATTTTTTATAATTTTTATAATTTTTTGTGATTTTTGTTATTTTTTTATAATTTTTTGCGATTTTTTGTGAATTTTGTGAATTTTTGTGAATTTTGTGATTTTTTTTGATTTTTTTTGATTTTTTGATTTTTTTTGATTTTTTGTGGGTTTTTTGTGATTTGTTGTAATTTGTTTGTGATTTTTTGTGATTTTTTGTGATTTTTTGTGATTTTTTGTAATTTTTTGTGATTTTTTGTAATTTGTTATGATTTTTTGTGATTTTTTGTGATTTTTTGTAATTTTTTATGATTTTTTAATTTTTTTTTGTAATTTTTATAATTTTTTTATGATTTTTGATTTTTAGTGATTTTTTATACTTTTTGGTGATTTTTTATAATTTTTTTATATTTTTTTATGATTTTTTGTGATTTTTTCATTTTTTTAAAAAATCAATTACTAATAAAACTTATATAGTATAAAAAGTGGTAACTATGAGGAAATGTGAAATTATCAAGATACCTAGAAGGAATATAATTTGCCATGAGATACTTATAGGGAATTATATAGGAATATAATTTATATAGTGTCCTTAGGATAACAATAATTTTTATTTATATTATTAGAGCAGTCGTGTGCTAATAGTTATGCAATTGGTATAAACAACAAAATTTATATATTAGGAAACACCATGCACTACGAAATAAATACATTTAGTAAATAACTTTACGAAAACAAATTACTACTTGTTGTCACATTTGATCGTACTTTATTGGAAATTGTCCAACTTAAGGAGACTAAATTACGACACTTTTTTTGAATGTTTTTTCTAGTCCGTCGTTTTTATGTTCACTGATTAAATAAATATCTAATAGATGTTTCGATAAGTGTAAAATGGTATATAAATTAGAAAGTACTAGTACTTACCGACATAGGAAATCGGACAATAAAATGCTAAGTTCCGAAAACATAATAAATTAATAATGAACAATATAAAAGGAATGGAGATACTTACATTTTTTCTAACCTTTAAATTTAAATAATGTATATAAGAACAAAGGAAAATAAATAAATGATCAAATTCTATTAAGAGACAGGAGACCCATATATTATTTGAAGATCGATTTTTTTAAATTTTTTTCAAGCTTATTTTGGTGCACAAATCATAAGAATAGTAATGGGAAGTTGAAGGTAACGGTAACTTGAATTTGGAAATAACAAATTTCAATTAGATTAGTTATGATGTAAATTTAATGAAGAGGATGGAAGAAAGCTAATACTCAGTATTTTCTCGTCATATATTTTACTAAATAGGAAATGTTATATGAACATCATGAAAAACATCTAACTAGACACTTTTTCGTAAAAACGCTCCAAATCAAGATTTGGTTAACGCAAATCTCAATGGTTTCATGACGGGAACACAAATATGCGTCTTGTTTTTTTTCCCGAGATGTATAATGACATGTTTTCAAAATTATGGTAAAATTTAAAAATTCAAAACATGTCATTATACATCTCAGAAAAAAAAACAAGACGCATATTTGTGTTCACGTCATGAAACCATTAAGATTTGCATTAATTAAATTTTGATTTGGAACGTTTTTACGAAAAAGTGTCTAGTTATGTATTTTTCATGATGTTCCTACATACTCCCCTCCTTAAATACAGAAAAAGGCACTTTCGAGGAACGATCGTTAATTGCAAAACAAAAGATATCGAGATTTTGGACTAGTCTTTTTGCTCAAAGACTGTGCCTCACTGCCTTTCATTGACCCATTTGCATACCTGTCGTTTCCCTATTCGTCTTAATTATGAACCGCTGCACTATTAGCTGTTGTTACTCTCTTTTTTTATTTACTGGAGTATTAATTCATGGTTATTATTACACTACAACAGTTATCTTTTTCATATTTGTTCAATTTGTTCCCTGTTTTATATGTTGTTTAATTTTGACCCTTCTTCTGTTTTGCAAAATTGCAATGTGTCAACCATTAAAATACTACTACCATTTCCTAAGTTTGTTTTACATGTTCACTCGCAAAAGTTAAAGAGAAAAGCTTAGCCCGATTCATTAGTAACCTAAGTTTTTTTGAGTCAATGTTATAATAGATGAAAGACGGTTTTTAAACTGAAATAGGCCTTTCACTGCCTAATATGCTCAATTTTTACCTCATCTATTTAGTTAAATCTGTCTAATCATTTTGGTGGCCAAACTCTCCATAAGCCTAGACCACGCCTAAACTCGCCATTTAAAATACTGGGTTGAGCTGAGAAATGACGAATAACTGTCTTTACATGTTCACTCGCAAAAGTTAAATAGAAAAGATTAGCCCAATTCATTAGTAACCTAAGTTTCTTTGAGCCAATGTTATAATAGATGTAAGACGGTTTTTAAATTGAAATAGATCTTTCACTGCCTAATCCGCCCAATCTTCGCCTCATCTATTTATTTAAACATGTCTAATCATTTAGGTGGCCAAACTACCCATACCGTCTAGTTTTTACCTAGATCACTCCTAAAATCACCATTTAAAACACTGGTTTGAGCTGAGAAATGACGAATACCGGCATTTTATTACTTATTGATTGAGCAGGAGCTCGCATACCACCTAAAAAAATATTTATTATTTGATCGATATCCTGACATAAGAAGTCTAATAGTAACAATACTTGAAATAGTAATCTATAAAATAAAAAAACCTATACCGGGATTGGATAGAACAAAAATGATAGCGAAAAGGAATAAATGAATAGCTTAACAAAATGGATAGGTCCTCGTAAACTTTCTCAACAAACTTCTAATACCGTTATCGGTTTCTTTGGTTTCTTTGAGGATCAAATTGAAATATTTAGTAAAACTACAAAAGTCAAATCAAAATAAAGAAAAATACATGGAGGTATACAAAATTAACCCAATTAATTTTAAAACCAACAAGCTGCTATTTATACACATAATAGATATAGATATAATACCAGATAGATACAGCAGTCCCCACTCTCTCCATCTGTCACCCCCCAACTAAACCCTAGCTATTAACTCCCCCACCACTCTCTCTCTCTACAATACATACATATTTATATATATATATACAATTATACAAATATATTCTCAAAAGTCTCTGTTGTTTTGCATGATCGTCGGAGATGGCTTCCGCCTGTATAAACCAGATCACAATCTCGCCGGAGAAGTTTCTCAGTCGTCCCACCACCGAACTACCGCCGTGGCCGGAGAATCATTCCGATCTGAACTTCTCCGGTGACTTTGAGTTCTCCCTCGACGTTCCGGTCAATATTCTCCCCGCCGACCAGCTTTTCTCCAACGGCAAACTAATCACCTCGGCTCCGGAAATTAAATCGCCAGAGAAATTTAAAACTAACTCTATTAGAAAATCGGATGATTTCAATTTAAATACCGATCCGTATCTGTTTTCTCCGAGGGCACCACGGTGTTCGAGCCGATGGAAAGATCTTTTAGGACTCAAAAAGCTTAATATTAGTAATATTAATGGAAATGATAAATCGTCCTCGGTACCTTCTAGAAGCAGCGATCTTTTAGGACTAAAAAAGCTTAGTATTAACGGAAATGCCACTGTACCTTCTAGAAGGAGCACTAGTAGTATTATTGGTTCGAAGTCGATTAAAATGTTTCTTCATCGTAGTTCTAAGTCTACGGAGTCTGCGCCTTTGTTGGTTCCGGAGGAGTTTGTGGCGTCAGGGAGGCTCTCTCTCTCCTCCTCCTCCTCCTCTTCGGGAGGAGATCATCACGATGCGGACCTGCCACGCCATTCGCTGGATTCGGATAAGTTTAGGAGGAGCTTGTGTAAGAATCAAAACCAGCCTCGGGTTAGGTTGGTTAGGAAGAGGACAGTTTCTTCGGAGAATCCGGTCCCAACACGTATGAGTAGAAGCTCGATAAATAAAAGTTTTGACCTGAATAATTCGAATAACTTGAATAAAATGAATAACAATGGTGCGATTGTGGATAGTCCGAGGATGAATGCGTCGGGCAGGGTGATTTTTCAAGGGCTGGAGAGGAGTTCGAGTAGTCCGAGTAGCTTCAATAATGGGCCGAGAATGAAGTATAAGGGCATGGAAAGGTCTTATTCGGCGAATGTTAGGGTAACTCCGGTTCTTAATGTTCCAATGAAATCGAGTGTTTTTGGGTTTCAGTTGTTTCCGAGTAACAATGCTCAGAAGAATTCGGGTTTAGGGGGCGGGAGAAGCCACGTCAGCAAGGTTCGGACGGAGAAGTAGTCGTGAGTTTGGACTTAGGATTATAATTGGGGTCTGAATTAGAATATTATGCAATGTGGTGGGGTTGGTTTAAAATTAGATTTTTATTTTATGTTTGTATGTATATTAATGGTGTTCTGAATTTCTGATTTCATGTTGTTTTTAAGTTTCAATTTTTGTCATGTTACTATTTGGTTTGCTAACTTGTAGTGGTGGTACTCTCCTTGTGAACGGGAATGCTAGTTTTAGATTTTGGTAGGTTTGTTATGAGCTTTGATATTGGTGAAATGAAAGATTTGGAATCTAATGTTTTAAATTGATTCTCAATTCAGTTTTAACTTTGATGTGATTGTGATGGGAATTTGTTTAATGTGGACACAGTCCTATGTTTATTAGAGTAGGACTAAGATCTTTTTCTTTTTTGGTAATTAGAGTGTAGGATTGAGACTTGAGATTGACTGGACTAGCTATTCCTGCTAAATTTAGCATAATATAGGCCGAAAGCCCTCTTTACTTTGCAGTGAACTTTTGGGTATTTCTAATTCTATCTGCTCCTAAATTATACTCGCTCTAAAATTATTATTATTTGCTAAAGGGAAGTGTGATGGATACATTTTGCAAATAGTGAGTAACTTTGGTTGTTTTCTGGCTCTTCTCTATCAACGGTATGCTACTCTGTTGAAGTGTTTAAGATAAAGTTTTAGAAACTTAATTGGGGGTGGATTTCTAAATAAAAATTCCAACAATTCTCATTTCTTTCCAAATCTTTTAATTGTCCATAACTTTTGTAGATTATCAGCGGCTTCAATATTAGCGACTATTTCTACTTCTGATTCAATGTGATACCAAATTCGATTCGGATGCTATATATTTTCCATGTGTTGAGATGGTTCAATATATATCTGGTGTGTAGACCAACACGTTTTCTGTTTTAAGAAACTAATAAAATCGTAGATAATTATACCTCCCAGCTTGGCCTGAATGGAAGATTAACAGGTGGGAGGCTAAAGTTCATCTTTTGTCACTTAGATTACAATCCATGTTAAGTTTGAGACTAACAAACTAATATTCTGAACGAAACTAATATTTGAAATGAAACTCTTTGAATGTATAAGCCATTTAGACATAATGTTTCAACTTTTCTTGTCATTTTCAGTGGTCCTAGCTTTGAAGGAGATGAGTTCCACCACTTCAGTAACTATACCATACTTTGTTTTGTTGCTTTTGATATGCCATTTTTATTAACGTACTTTTTAGAACAATAAAGTGTAACTTTACCAATTAGTTTATGCAGTCAAACTCTAAAAAGATGAGATTGTCAATACTTGAACTTTACTAGTATCACCTAATTAATTGTGCTTAGAACTTGCAGAAAATTTAGACTATACTAACTACTTATTACTTCGACTTCAGGGAGCTCAGATATAATTATTTATTAAATTTCGATTTCGGGTTAAAAACCTTGTCATATGGAATAGTTCATTGAAATGATGTGTCTGTCGTTTGACTGGTTTTCACTGTTTATTTGGCTACTTCATTTGGGACCATATTTTCCCTCTATTTTGTCATATTCAGGTCCAATTTGAAACTAAGAAAACTAGGGACCCCCCCGTGATTTTCTATGAGACATATTGATCCATTTTAAGAATTTAACTTACTCTCAGGTCTCAACTAATCTAAATAAAATTTTCCTTTCTTGTCTAGGTGATTCTGTATCCAGAACATGAGAGAGCGTTACTATAGCTCCTTATGCAAATGTACAACATGAAATTATTCGTCCTTTGTTTAGGTTATAAATTACATAAACGTTTGAAGGAATAAACAGACTTCCTCTAATTGGTCAAATCAGAACATGTTTTGTTCAAACTTTGTTAGATATATACAAAAGATTGATAGCTGTGGAAACAATGTGTTAAGTATACTTGTCTACTACATCTTCACTAACGTACACCAATATTACACTATGAAAATTAGTGATTGGTATCATGTACTTATACTAATTTACTATTTTTCTATTCTTTTTTTGGTTTTGCTTCCTTTTTAACCATTAGGGCCGTGATGGGGAAACCATACAGTAGAATATTGGTTTATTATTTTGTTTCTGTCGAGCATATACCCGTTATCACATGGAGAGGGAGTAAAATAAGCCTTGAAAAGCTCCCTTAAACTTAACACTAGTACAAAATGTTACTCCTAAATTCATATTAAATCATCAAATAATAAAAAAATTAAAAGTTGGAATAATGGCATGGTCAGAGGCTTGGAAATGAGTTCCAAGTAAAATAAAAACGTGGCCTGTGAACTGGCGGATCTCTGCGTAGATTCCCAACCTCCCCACCACTTTTTACCCTGTGGATCATATGCATCTTCTATCTCTATACGTTTGCATATAAACATTAGGGTCTCGTTTGGTTGCGCAATTCATAGTATTGGGACTATCAATCCGATGGGATTAGACATGTATTCATAGTACATGTAGTGCTATTTCCAATACCCATCCCCCATGGGGTTAAAATAACCCCATTTAACATTATTTCTAATATCATCTTACTATTAATATCCTCCCAAATATGCGAGCCAAACACTGTATTGTGATCTCACTGTATTAGTAGTGCATTTATGCCTTAGTAAGGTGACAAACAAATTAGGCTTAGTAGTACTAGTAGTATAGAGTCGCTACAATAAAATAACACGATAGTAACAAATGGTATTTTATTAAAAGGTTTGTTGCTAAAAAATTAACAACATTAAAACAACATTTATATCAAATGTTAGTGTAATTGTTGCTAAATTTTAACAACAACTCGTATAATATCATACAAATTGTTACTAAAATATTGTTACATACTGTTTTTTATTTTATTTGACTATTTGAGTATATACATGTGTATTTATTTGAAGTACTGACTGTTTGTACTTCTGTAGCCAGTAGATGATGGGTTGGAAACTATCTATAATTCGTATAGTTGTACACTTGTGACTAGTGCATATCCACCCAAGTTCTGCAATAAGCATACAAATAACTCTATGTAAATATATTCTGCCACTGCTCAATTATTTGATAGTACTGGAATCAGCTCCTGTGTATAGTTTGGAAAAGATGCAGTCATGTTCCTTGCTATTCATGTTTGTGAGCTTTTCACAATATTTTTTGAACTTTGTTCAGCTAGCTATTAACTTTAATTAAAAGACAAAGGCAATCATACTAGTTGTACAGCAAAGTAACATACTCCATGTGTTATCATCTACAAAAAAATACTAACAAAGAACAAAAGTACATGTTCACACTTAACAATATTATATCTCTTGAGCTTTTTCATTGATAGAAAAAGGAATAGAGAAGAAGAAAGAACTATGGTCCTCGGGGCGAAGCCAGGATGTGTAAATGGGGGGTGCCAAAATATATGTACAAGTAACATATTTTTATGGGGTGTCAAATCTACATCTAAAAAGAAATTGTACTAAAAAAAAATTGCGTCACTTGGGATTTCTAAAATTATGGGGGGTGCCGTGGCACCCGATCGTCCCCACTTAGCTTCCCCCTGTCCTCATGTGCAGAGATAAAATTTTGACAATTTTTTTAGCAAGAACACAACATATATAACTATTTTTGTCTTGGTACTGTCTCTTTGTATGATCAACGGGGCAAAGGAAAATGTTTAATGATAAGAGTTTAATATATTCTAATTATGGATACAAATAACAAAAGGTTTAAGTATTGGATCTATCTTCCTTTGCCCCATTGATCATGCAGAGAGACCGTGGCCAAGTTTTGTCTACCGGATGAAGGATAAAATGTGTATTATAATGACAACAGTTCATTATAGGAAGTAACCGGGTGGAGACCCTCTCACCATTTTTTATAAAAATCGATAATAAAATAAGTTTTTTTTTTTTTTTAATGTATATTGATCAAATTCTTAAAAAACTAGCACTCACCCCTTACATGGGAAAAAAGCTCATATAGGGTATAGAAAAAGTTTTACTATAGAATATTGGCTCACGGTTTACAATTCTTGATCTCGTCATTGGGTTAATGTAGCAATTTTAATATATATACTAATGTTATATTGTGGTTGCATATGTAAAGGTGAATGAAGGGGCAAGATGTATAAGAGCTTATTGATAGTCATAAATGTTATATGTTGGTGCTAAAATTCAGAATATTAAGATAAGTCATGTCAACGTATTTCAGTGAAAATACATAGTAAAAAATTGAAAAAAACCATAACTTTCGAAATGATAAGAGTTACGGTTGTATCCGATGGCATGCACTTAGCTACGTTCTTCCCCTGTTGATAGCATTAGTGGTGGTTTTGACAGCAAAGTGACATGCATGGCAACACTGTGCGTCCATTTAACTCATAACTAAGTAGGTAACAGTAGCTTCTCCCCACCATTAATTTACTCAGTTTACGTGTTGGAAAACTATTGATCAGATATCAATACCCCTCAACTGCACTATTACAATCGGAGTAACTGATGACCAAGGTGATGCTGGTACTTGTACAGTACTTATCAATTATGATTGTCCATTTCTACAATGTTTTATTTTTTGTGACATGGTGGGACATCCAATTAACTATTTTCTTTGGTACATTGTGGTCACGACCACTTATATTAAGTTAGTACGATATTTTGTTTTACTGGCATCTGATCACGTGGTCTCATTCCTTACCTAATTTAGCCATTTATTTGTCATTTTCTGATTTTCTTCGTCCCTGTCCCTTTTCAAACCCTCCCCATCTTCCCGCCCATTTCCGATTTGTTTTCTTTTAAGTTTTATATTTTGATATTGTCAGTTCTTTTTTCCTTAGGAAATTTCAAAAAAATTAAATGGTTCCCAAACATGAAATCAAATATAGAACTTGTTTGATAAACATACCAAACATGAGCAAAAGGAGAGCTCTTGCAAATAGACTTTTTTTAACACAGATAAAAGCTAGCCGGGTATAGAAGTTGATCGTCAAATTTTAACTTGGACAAACTGAATGAAGCGATAGATAGTAAATCGACCGGTTAATAGGACATGAAAGGAAGAAACTGAATCAAATCTACTTGGCTGATCAACACCATTGAAGGGTAGTAGAGAACAATCTTTGGATGGAGACTTTGTTTCACCAAGCGTCATTTGAACTCATTGAGAAAGTTAAGACACTGTACATATTTAAGATATTAAAATCAAACTTCAGTATCTATTCGTCCAACTTAGCGTGAAAATCAATGTATTAAGTTGGTAATCTTCGTTTACATCAGATTAATGCTTAAATTGTTTTAATCGAGCGATTCAACATTTTGTAACATAATCATCATTCTAGCTTTTATAGACAATGATAATGAGCTTAAAAAAGATAGTGTTAATACCTACTCACACGAACTTATCAACTCCGAAATGCATAATAAATATTTTAAGTTAATGAACCAATCACAAACAAAACCATGTTCATGTTCACCATGTTTGCTTGGGAAATTATCTTTTTTGGTAGTACAGTAAATATATTTGTAATTGGATGTGTTTTTCTTCACCGCTATCCACTGAATCACCATCACTATTACAGATTTTATTCGATAATAGACTTGATTTTTTTCGTCTTTTTCTAAATTGAACTTTTCATCTGCCCACCAGCTATAGCCCAAAAGTAGCACATGGGGTAGGCTAATTTAATAGCAATAGCAATTAGTAGCACACACCTACTAAAATATCGTTAGCCGAAGATGCTTATAGACTTTTAGTAACACTGTGTTAATGTTTTGGTAAAAATTAACGGAAGATGCTAATTTAATAAGAGCTAAAAATCGATGAAGCATAAAGCTTGACGGGGTTATTGTTTTTATTTAAGAAATAAGGGCCTGTCGAGATATTAGCGGCGATCGTGTATGATCGGTCAAACGATACTACGATCACCCATATTGATGATTCCCAAAGTCATTGTATAATCCATATGTTTTATGCCCATAATAATAATTGTAACATTGCTCGGTAATTATGAGTAAAATCGGGTAATCTCTAGGCGAGTGAAGTCATATATTTTTAAATATAAATCATAGTGTCAATAATTAGTAGGAAGAGTTTAGACAAACCGAAACTCTCGCACGAGCCGTTTCCGTGACAGACTGCAGATTTGTCACGAATTCTTGTTTGAAACCTATGTATTTCTCCTTTTTATGTATATCTTATATGATATTCATGATATATACGTATATGTGAGCTTGTATGTATGAATCATCTCTATTATTCTGAGTATTCTTATGTATTTAATGAAGTATATTGTGTATCTATATTAGAGAGAGAGTGGTGGAATTTTTTCCTCATTTCAGTGATGTGATCATCCTATTTATATCACAAGAGAGTTAGTTTTTGATCTCTACATGGCTCGTAAGTGAGGTTATTGTATTAGCACTTGTAGCTTGGGTAGGCTGACTTCTATTTCCATTGAAGTGAGGCAAGTGCCACATGCACGGTCTAGTGCTTGAGGGAACTTGGAACTTGAAGGCCGTCCAGAGAGGGGGGAAGGGAGTTGATCCTCGATTCGAGTGTCGTGTCGAGTGTCGTGTTGTGAGTGTCGTGTCTCGCGTTTCGAATTCATTTCGATTGGGAAAGTGTTAAGTGAGCCGATCTAGACCTAATTGATCGGCTTACACACAGAAGTGAATAAAATAGCTGACTGACTTCCGCACAGGAAGGAGTGACTGGTAATTATGCCAAATACTTTTTATGTTATATCACTATAAGTAGTAACTAAGAGCATCCATAATAGTTTTATTAAATTTTTATTGTTAACTAGTGACACATCATCATTTAAAAAACTATTAAATGACACAGATATATTAAGCTAAACACTCACATTAGTTTTAACTAAAAATTAATTATTTAAAATATATTACTATGGATAGATGCTGGGAGAAAATAAATAGCAGTATGGTAGAGATATAAAAGATATACGTGAGAAATAACAGTTAATTCGGGTGTGGATAAACTTTTTTGCCATGTCATCAAATAATAACAATTAAAAAGATTGTTATCTTTAACAATGTTTTGAACATATATAAAATTAACACATACTTAAACACAACTAATGGAGAGACAAAATTGCATTATTAGCTAACATTTTTAGTTAACAATAGAGATAACAACACTATTGTATAGATCATTTAAGCTATAGAAAATACTACAGCACCACTGTATTAAGGCAGTTTCATACTCCAGCCATCTCGGAATAATTTTAATAGTCCATTTCAAGAAAGTAGCAGACAAATCTTTTACTAATATCGTAATTAACTCTCATTTTAACCTTTGGGATTTCTAGTAAACACTATGAAAATAATACAAAAGGAGCAATTTTACAGTTTCCACTAGAGCTGCGCACAAAAACCGGAAAAACCCAACCGATAACCGAATCGAAAAAACCCGAAAAAGACCGAATCCGAAAAACCGAAAAATTTTCGGGTCGGTTTCGGTTTTCAGTAAAACCGAACCGAAAAAGACCGAAACCGAAAAAGACCGAAAAAAAAACCGAAAAAGAAAAAATAAAACCGAAAAAAACCGAAACTGGACCGAAAAAACCGGTCCGGTTCGGTTCAAAAAATAAAAAGAGCGAAACCGAAAAAAACCGAACCGAAAAATATGCTCGGTTTCGGTTTTACCAAAAACCGAACCGAACCGGACCTAACCGAACTCAGCCATAGTTTCCACCTAAAAAGTAATTAACTCATACATATCACTCATCGATCTAACCCCTGAAGTCACAGGTCAACTCTGACGAGAGTTGCTACTTTTTTAAATTTTAAACTTTTCCAATCGACGAGGCCAACCTCTAACGATCGACGCTGCAGGTACGTCGGGTTCACACTCATATGATGGCAAGGTTGGGTCAACAGTGCACAAAGGCGAACGATCTTGGAACGAAACACAAGGCTGCTTTTATAAGTTGCCTAGGAATTAGGATACTTCCACTTAAGTCCAAAGTACAATTGGGCTTCTTATTAGTAGTAAACTGGATAATACATTTGATTATTTCCAATTGCGTATTTGTGTAAGGTTTCACCAACTCTGATTTGAGTCCTGGAAAGGGCTAAACTGAACCATTTTGTTTCATACTCCTATAGGTTACTCAGTTACCCTCAAGAAGGTAAAACCCGTCTCATATCGCGTTTAATTATGTTTTTGTGACTTGAGTTTGGAAAGCACTTAGCATTGGTAACTGATTCTTACCTTAACAAACCTATATCGCTAAAACATAATTAACCCGGTATATTTATAAACCACAACTAAAACATCTCATCCACTCCAATGCAAGTATTAGTATATGCAACCAATTAGAGCCACCGTACCAGTTTTCCTCACATTTAAATTAATTAACATCACTTTTATATTTTTAGGAAACTTTATACATTTTTCAGTTTCGTTATCAAATTTCTTATCATAACTAAATATTATTATATTTTAATATACTTCTATCAATTTTTTTCAATCCAAATTAATTTACTAGAGTAAACACATTAAATAAGTTAGACGTTTTCTCAGATCTAAAGTAAAAAGTACACTTTCACAACTTATAAGCAAACGCTTTGTTTTATACAAATTATCATCTTTTTTATCAATTTATCTATCACAACTATACAACTTATCTTTTCATATTTAGATAAATTGATGATATAAGATAACTGATGCGGTTGCTCTTGCACTGCCGAATTTCCAGAAATTTACACAAAGACCCATCAGTTCTTGAACTTAAACTAAGCTCTAGAAGGGTATAACCCTAAACACTTCTATACGTAAATATATAACATCCATACAATACATACATATACAGCCGTCCCTTTAGAGCATCTGTGACTTGATCCATGTCTCCACTGGAGATAACAAGCGATAACAAGAAGAATAGAGACAACAACAGCAGCAACAACAACAAATACAGATCTGGATCGGAAAAGAGGAACACCATGACTCATATGAGATGGAAAGGGTCACGGCTCTATGTGTTCCCGGGATCACTTTTATGGATGGCCCTACTAGCAAAATAACGAAAGAACATCCACTTTACGCGGATGTGATTAAAGAGGATGAAAAGCGAGAAGCAAAGCGAGCAGCAAAGCAAGATCGTAATGGAGGTACACGCAAGAAGAAGGATACAGAAAAAGAATAAGGTTGTCACATCTACAAATACTAGAAAAGCTTATGGCTTTTGAAAAGTTTGGGAATCAGATATGGTGGTGACGATGATTTCAGTGTTTGTTAAAGATAGTTCTTGTTTTCCATCTCCAGCTATCTCTAGAAATCTTGTTTTATTTTTCCAGAGTTTTCAATAAGAACTTCCATGTAAAACCAGCCACTCTTTTCTCATTTCCAGTTGCATCTTCTCATGCTATAAAAAAACATATATAAACAAACATATTATCATGCAATGTAGTACTTCCTTTGCGGTAGAACCAATAACCTCATCCCGTCGTTACACACTTACAACTATAAGAAACACACACAAAACTAGTTAATTACATTTTGTTTTGGGACAATGGTGTGTTTGGAGGTATAAGTTCCTTGGACACTTTAAGTTCTGGAAAAAAATAAACACGCCTTTGTGGATACCGTAGAAGTTGAATACATATACCTAGAGCAGAGTGTGGGTTATCTAACTAACATGGTATTAGGACCCTAGTACAAACCTCCTGTTCATTACCAAGGTTTGGCGCCTCAGTGAGGGTTGATTATTAATTTATTATCAAAAAGTAAAATGAAAGAATACCAGGTAGTTCACTTTGAGGGTTTATTCATGTAAAAAATTGATAATAATGTACCTGAAGTTCTAAAGAGTTAAAGATGATTACTGATTAATACCATGTAAAATGGGGAAGTAACAATGGAGGAAGAATTGGAGAGTTGGCAGCAGGACAAACGGACAGAAAGGGTACATTCCAAACAGCAGTTCAAGAAGGTTAAACGGAGGTGAAAGATGGCTTTAGGAGTTGGGGCAGAAAAGAGTAGCCATTATGCTATGCACTACTACATAGTGAATCTTTCGTTCGTACGAAGGTGCATAAATAGAAGCTTGCTTGACTTGGAAGATAGTCTTAGAGCCACAAACCAGGATCAGAATATGCTGCGTCTAAATGATAACTAAAGTACTAAGCAAGCATAACTATGGGCTTAAGCAGTTAATAAAGGTGACTGAGAAAATTAGTATCAAAGAACAACATCACAAACCTTGCATAGTTGCAAAAACCCTTCACTGTCACAATAAAACCACTTTGCAAAAGTAAGTTTCAACTTTTGTTGTCTCCTGATAATCTCCTCTTAAGAGTTGAGACGGAAGAAAATAATAACAATGGATCTTTGCTGGCTTCTGAATAATCAAAAGATTAACTTAGAATCGCAATACAAGTAAAACTATTGTTAAAAAAAATAAAACTGCCTACATCCACGACAAATGCGCCAAAAGTCATCGAACATAAATAGAACTAATGGTAAAAAAAACTGAAAATCGTTCAGTTATTCCATGAACTAGAAGTGTAATAGTACTTATAAAAGGATTTTAGTGTTTGATAGGGATTCGTTTAGACTTTGGAAATATTTTAGGAGATTATGAGCCTCCTAATAAAATAACTATAGATGAAACTGAAGCAAACTAGTTAAATGTCTATAATGTAACCCATAACTTCAAACCACGCCGAAAATCAAGCTGAGCTTAAAATTTAGATAAGATTAATTTCACGAGCAAAACATGGGAGAAAGAAGCTATAAAACATTTATTTTATTAACATGTAAAATAGTACTTAAACACAAACTTGCACATAAAATCTACACATTACAACATGCATCTATTTTGTTGCAATGAACGGGAGCTAGCTTACCCTGCATATATCGCACAAGTTATAACCACAAACCGAAATATATATTAAGTTATGTTGAAAGAAAACTTCATCAATTAAAACTATGGGCTTAAAAGGCAAGATATGCATATGCAAGAAAGTCAACATCAGAGAGGGGCATTTTACATGAAATGGCAGGAAACTAAGAATGTTACTAGAAACCTTTTCATACCATTGCTCCAACTTTCTTTTATCAACCGGTGGTTTCCCCTTTTGCATCTCCATAGAAAGAAAAAAAAAATAACAAGGAGATCCGTGTTACGAAGCAGTTTAACATTCACAAAAGCTATAGTTTTGGTAATGAGTTTTTAAAGGCTTCAGTGTCGATTACGAAGTGGCAAGCAACAAAGAAAAGATTTAACGTGTGGAGTTCAGAGTTAGATACATTTATACTGACCAAGTTCCTTCAAAATGGCATCATACAAAACCCAATTTACAGATTTGGACAAAAATAGTTCGAAGAAGTGATCAAATTTACTGCAAAGGAATCTTAAAGGACTGTGACTAAATGGAAGCAAAGGAAAATCATAACAAACTTTGGGACCATCTGGTATCATATTTTGTTTTTGAGAAAAAAATCAACAAAAAGTTGTCAGTTTCTAACTAATGGTAAAATTAAGAGCCGAGGCAAAAAACTTCGAAAAGCACACCTTTTAAATTCTGAAACCCGGAAGGTTGTGGTTTAAAATGTAACACAAACAAGTTTTTTTATTTTAAAAAGAAGAATTGCAAATTCAAACAATGTCAGATTCCAGCAAAATTATATTGAGGAAAAAGAGGGGATACACATTAATGGTGATATACGACATTTTGAGCATTATCAAGGAAAGACTACATACTCCATATGACAAGAGGAACCTCAAAGCACTCTTAAAAGGCAAATGATGCTTACGCTACTTGTTTTCAAAATGCAAATATATCTGGAAAAAGTTTGCCATTATTGAACAATTGATACAACTGGCAATGAATACACATTGAACTATTCAATCCTTCATACCTCAAAAAACAGATCCAGATTCATGCATCATAGACGATTCTATGACAGTTTTCAGTTTTAAAGGAACTTGAACCCAGTGAGTTTCACAATAAAAGCTAAAAATCTCAACTCCGAGATAAAAAAAAAAACATTACCTCACAGCAATGGTAATGGAAAAGATACTTATGCTACTTGTTTTTCTATAGAACAAATATGAGGATGTAAACAGATGGTTTTTCATTTTCAAAACGTTTCTACATTTGCCACGAAATTGCATTTCAATAGTTCACACTTCATGCTGAAGAAAAGTTATAAAACTTAAACAAATATAATACCTATCAACATATTTTTTCTATAGAAAATATATGAGGATGTATACACATGAAATTTCATTTTCAAAACATGTCCACATTGGCCACGAAATTGCATTTCAATAATTCACCTTTCATGTACCAAAAAGAAGTTACAAAACTGAGCAATAATAGTTGAGTTTTCGAATGTTTCAGATAATCTTGAACCAATCAAGTGTTAAAAGCTAAAAATTTCATTTCCAGAAAAGGTCAGCAAGATAACAAGTTACCTCTTAAAGCCAAAAAATATATCAGCAACACTTAAATTATTACAATTGAGGCTAAAAGAACCAACCTACCAAAAGAAATACCCAGTTTGTAAGAAAGGCAAACAATCAAATAAGAAGCAACAACAAAAAAGCAGACCAAAAGTAGTGCCAAATGAGGTTAATTTAACCTAAATAGAGGTTGTTGGAGACAACTAAGGGGACGTAAAACGTGAAAATTGCAAGGCTTGGGACAAGTGAAGGGGAAAAAAGGTAAAAGAAGAAGTTGACAGGAGCAAACAACAATTGAGGATCACGTACAAATTGCAAAATTACAAAACGTGGCTATCTAAACAAGAATCACGTACAAAGCAGAGATCCTTCAACACATTGTGTCACACCCAACATGAAAGTTAAAGTTATAGCATTTATACTCGAAAGTAATTAAAGAACTGACTTAGTGAATTGGCAACAATATTCATAACAAATTACCAGAAAAACATAAGTCATAAACCTAAAGGTAAATTACATAGACTTTTGAAGTTTCACCATATAAAAAGAAATTCTACAAAAAAGGAAAAACTACACCCGATCTTAAATTTTGATGAATGCATGACCCTTTCTCAATGGGGAAAAAATAGAAGTAAACATTTATAAAAAAATACTATCAGAACATACTGGCAAAGATACAAAAGACTGGGAACATACCCGAGTTGTTTGTTACCTTCCCCTAGCAGCAAATCTAATTTAAATAGGGCACAAACTTTGAAAGTCACAGCAAAGAAAAGTCAACATAAATTCATAAGATAGTACTACTCACAAGATGAAATATGTAACCGCATCTTCTTCTTCGAAAATAGCATACTTCACAAGACAACATCCTCATTTTAATTCTAGTTCAATTTGATCAAATTCTACTTATTCAGTGACACTGTGACAGTGATCAAAGCAAAACTGCATTCACAGGTTGTTCATAATATTCATATCATATCTTATTCAACATAATTTCTTTGCACCAAAGAGACACGTAAAGAGATAATTATGGCATCCAAAGGCTGACCAAGAAAAAGGTGAACAAACATGATTATTTTCTGAATTTTAAAACAGAACACGACAATTATTGTATATCAAACAGCCCTTTGATTTTTTTATAAAAATTTAAAGAGCAAGGATAAACATATTAAATAAACTGTTGTTCATGTATCAAAGAACAAGTCTCAAATCCAGACCAGAAAGTAAACAGTTAGCTGTTGGAATAGTTTCACATCGTTTAGGCATTGATAAAGTCAATGATTAATATATGTTACTCTCATTCCTTACTAATATGTCTTAGGCCTTCTAGTGGGGAATGAACGGGCTTCTACATGGTATCAGAGCCAAAAGATAACCGGTTTGTATGATGATCCCACCTACACCCAATGATTGCATTTGTTGAGATTAATACATGATCATCTCCTTCTTCACTAGTAGGCCTTTTACTGAGTAATGGACAACAATCAATACAACGTTAGAGATACAGACTTAACATATCCGTCAAACACAAACATATAAAAAGAACACCAAACAAGATTGTAGTAGTTATGATATAGCTCAAACTAATCAAGTTTTCCCAAGAAGTAAACAGTCAAAAACAGAGTCTTTCCTTTTCCTAATGCATGTATAAATTCTAAATTTTAATTCATTGTAGTGAAACTATGAAAACAAGCTAACATACTAAGATCTTTCACAAGGACCACAACTGGAAAAAGTCCAGAAGATGTAAAACAAGAGAAACAACTCAAATAAATTATTAATTCTTAAAATTCAAATTTATAGTGCAGCACTATCTGTTTTTTACCCAACACAGATAATTTACTAGGGTTTAAAAACCTGATCTAATCAGTTCACCAAAAACTAAATTATGGGATAAAAATTAAAATGCAGCAATGAGAAGATATATCATAAAGTAAATTATACCAAAATTCAATTTAAATCACTCCTTATATTCTAAACCCGTAATAATAAAAGGATTAGATAGAAGTTATAATTCAGTAACTCTTATGATCACAACTCAAATACTAAAATTAAGGTTTTAAAAGACTGGATGTAATTACTTTACATACAGATTAAAACATGTATTAGACAATAAGCTAGATCGAATTCAAATCAATCAGTACTAACATAGAATAAACTATGTAGGGACAGTCGGGGGCTACAACCCTCCATTTCGGAAAAAAATTATGGAAAAACAGATTTTTTCTATATATTTTGATCAAAACATTTAAATTTTACTGTTTCATATCCCAATTCCGTAAAATTACTTGGTATAAATTTTTTTATATAGAAAATCAGCTCACATTTAGCAATCCTGGTTTCGTCACTAAGTACTAAACTATAAAACCTATAAATTACGACGGTAAAAAGGGAGTTCTTACTCGCTAGTTGTTGACTAGGATTTTTGCAGGGTCTGTTTTGGGAGAGATAGAGAGAGAGAGAGAATTAATGGGTAACCTGAAAATTACATGCATATACATACGTGTATATATAGAGAGAGAAGGCGGCAAGAAGACTAACGGGCGGGGGGATGCCCTGTTTTTTGCGGAATTGTCCTATTGCTCAACATGTAAATAAATAACAGTAAAATCCAAGCGCCCGACACTTCAAATAAATGAAGTGTTAGACGGTGTGGGACGCGTTACACAAATTTACATTTTTCATTTCGGTTCACGCTTCAATTTCACTTCTCGGCATCATACGGCATCTAAGAGCATTCACATCATTCTAGCCATCATCCTCTCTATATTTATCACAAAACTAAACACTTTTTTAAATTTGGCTATCCACTTTACAATTTGTCAGACTCTCTACTAAGTTTTCTACAAATATTTAATACTCTAGTTTCTCTATTTTTTAATATAAACTTTTTCTTACATGTTAAACTATAACAAATACCGGATAATTTTTCACATAATAAATTGTTAATCACTATATAATATTTTTGAAGATAAAATTTTCAAGTCAGCCATTGCCGATGGAGAATAGAAAACTTAAAACCTCACTAAATGCAAAATAATAGTACATTCGTCCTTATTTTGAACATGTATACATCTACGTGTAATTTTAACAGCTAAAATATTTCGTCTTTAAATTGTCAAAATGTGAATTTTCAAAATTTGTTCATATAGTTCAACATTTGAACTTTGTGATTAACTTTTGAAAAATTCTATTTCGACAACTTAGATATAATTTATTTGTTGGTCAAAATTGCACGTAGTTGTAAGAATTATTTATAATTCTTTTATAAATATTAATTCATTAAAAATAGAATAAATATTTCTCATTAAGGTGGTCCATATACATTCCATAACTTATGTAATTTATGATTTAAACATAAATTTGTGAGTTAAGAAACTCTACATTTCCACCATAATGATCGGTTGAGATTGATACTACCTTGATGGACGGTAGAGATCGAAAGTATATGAAGAGTCTCGAGTCCTCCTCCTACCTATATAAAGGACACAATACCATCTCAATTTGTGTCAAAACATACACACATAAACAACAGATAAAGTAGTGTAGTGATAGGTTAAGGAGGAGAAACTCAAGTCTCTAACCCGGCGATCTACATCCGTCATCCGAACTCAACTATCATGTCCGGTTTAAGTTCCGCCGCCGTTCCGCATAGCTTAAGGTATGTGTTTCGACATACCCTCGATATGTTATAATATGTATGATCATCATGTTGAAAAGATCCTAGTTAATTATGTTAATAACGTGTATAACATAATAATATATAAGTTGTAATTAACTTACATTTGGTCAGAGCCTAGGTTATTTTCTCATGATGTTCTACGTTAATTATTTGTGTGTGAAAATGGATTATATCATGATGTTAAATTTATATGTGACGGTTCCATTACCATGTATTGTGACCGACATAACTTAGAACATGGGTTAATGGCTCTAATATAATGCATGACTTTAGATTGCATAATTTAATAGCCTGAAATTTGGACATATGTGTAGTAATATGTGTTAATACTATGGTGATCTTCTGACACTAGTAATCTTAAGACAATAGTTATAGTCTTGTGAATATAATTAGATTTCACTAATTGTCATTTATGCTTGCACCGTGTATGAAGTGTCATTTAACTTCAATTATATAGCAGTTGTATAAACCACAGAATGTAAACCTAATTGATTGTTAATTTAGTTACTGCCATGCATGTTAATTTTTGATGTATTAGACAAATTGTAACCGCATGTTTTGGTTATTACAAGACTTGTCATATATGAATTCTATTTTATTTAATGTATGAATTGAATAATAAGAAACTTGGCTAGTGGCATATTAAACTTGTATTAAAAGTTTAAATGGCCGGGTTAAAGATTCATTTGTATTAATATCACATAAGAATTAATAAATCTTTTGGAAATCTGATATGAGTTATAAAGTTGAATGATGATATTAAGATTTTGTAACATAAGTATGGGTGAATGTAAAATGATACGTTATGAAATGGAAGTAAGTTATAACATTAAGTTCTTGTTTAATATGACTTTTAATTGAATGATAAGATGTAAATGGTGAAGTTAATATGATTTTAACTCATTTATTGATTGCTTTTATGACATATTAACTTCTTGCAAATGCATATGTTACAACATTTAACTATAGAATGTAAAAGGTTGTATTTATTTATGAGTAACGACGTATTTTGTAGTTATGATCATTTTCACTACATGATATTTTATTTAAGTATATCGGGTTACTCAAACAACATTTGAGGTTATGAATATAGAAAGACACGAATAAGAGGTTATGAATATAGTCACTAATGGTATTAAATTTTTATTATTTCATGGTGGTAACCATTAAGCACTGTATTAAATGAAAAATGTTGTAATTAAATGATAAACTTTACTGCATATAAATGGTTGATCTCCCTATATAGTAAATTATAAGGGTTTATTGTTTATTCATTCTCAATAAAAATTGTTTGGTTGCCGAATGGTTTTATAATGTCCGATGACTGTATTAAATGGACACAATAATAACTTCATAATTAGAAGGTAGAAAGTTTGTAAACTGTTAATACTACAATTATGTAAATGTAGTTGAAAGGTTACGAAAAAAAAAGGGTTTAGACTCACATTAAGGTTGAAAAATTATAAATCTTTCCCAAATAGGCTCACCTAGGATGATGCGATGGCAAGGCAAGACTTCGGCTGATACTTTGTATCTTAATGAGGTCGGTTTTTAAGCAGCCTTTGCTGCACCAACCCTCACCCTCTCTTACCTGGTCGGATCATGTTAGAGCTACCGAAAGGGTTAGAGTATATAATAGTTTTCCCGATTGTGTTTCTATACTTATATTCGTCGAATGAGTGTCTTTATATCGATATGGCATGTGTTAGATAAAATGAATAATACGAATGAATGAATGATGGACATCTACCACTTACTTAATTATATATAACTCATGACAATGCATGCCATTAAGTATAATAAATTATGTAACTTTTTGAAAGGTTGTATATAAGTTCTTAAATGTATATTAAAATAAAAGAGTGTTTTAATATATAATTTTAATATTACATGTCACAATGAACATTACTGATAAGGATGCATGTACATATGAAAGTTGGGTGATGTACATATTATTGTTTGATTAAAACATGATGTACGTTTTAGTCATTATGTCGTACATATTATTGTCTGTACTATTATTTTTATGACAAATAAAGTTAAGTCAATTTATTTTCATACCATATAAGTTTTGGTAATAGATTATAAGCTAAATCATATATATAACGTTCATATTATGTGAAATTTTGTTTGCCCACAGGCACAAAAATTTAACCGATGAATGTTAAATAAGCGTTGGTGTATGCATAAGTATCAATTATAGTTATTGATGCTCTAATGTCAATATTCATATTATCGTTTGATTAAAAATAAATATTGGCTTTGATCAAATCTAATGAATATTTAGCTTAACCGCTACACCTAATAATATTGAACTAATAATCATATTATTCGATTAAAATTAAATATATATTTTAATCTATATTTTTAATGATTATTAGTGCCAGTAAATATTTTACATCAACATCATATGTCCAGAATTTGGTTGCCCACAGGTACAAAGTATTGGAGACGAATATTTGATGATAAACGTTATGTTTTGCATCCATTAGTGCCTTAATTATGGTTGCCAAATTATGGTTGTGTCCAATATTGTTATGGGTCGGGCATGCATAAGAACTGATTTTTATGTATGTTTGTTTTTGGTTGCCCACATGTCCAAAAATATTATAATAAAAAATAACTATTGGATGTTCATCATTGTTTAATTATTCATTATAACTTGGTTGCCCACAGGTCCAGTTATTTTGACCAAATAAACATTAAGATGAAAAATATAGGATATCCACAGATACCATATTTTTCCAAGTTAAACAAATATCATGGACAAACTTAAATTTAACATTAAGAATAAAAATATAGCTCAAATAAAGATGCCATATTTTTGTAGTTAAATTTTCAAAATGGTCCATTTTATTGACTTATTCCATTAGTTATAAATTGTCTTGCAAAATGATATGCTTGATTTAAATGTGTTGTTAAAATAAAAGTTATTTTATATGTAAAGAGATTGGTCTTAAGTTTTACCAATTTAATATGGTTTTTGGTGTGTATTATTAGTCAAGTTGAATTTGGATACCCACATATAACAAATTTACTTGATGAAAGTATACCATCAATTAACTTAATAAAAAAGAGTAGAAAAGAATGAAAACGTTATGTAGTGTTACATGATGATTTCTCCGTAAGAAAACAGTGATTGTTTAATGTTTTTAAAGGAGAAATATGTTAACACTAGTTGAGATATTCTTTTAATATGATTAAACTCATTAAATCTCAAAGTTCAAATTCGTGAGCTTTTACTAAATTCTTGCCTTATTGTTCATATTTTATAGGTCGCATATTAGTTTGCTAGTAAACAAAATGTTTTTAGTTGAAACTAATTTTATGTTGTTAGATCTAATATAAAATTAACGTTTTTCAATCACATCATGTACATATAAATCCATACTTTTCAATAATTATATTTGATGGAATTTTATCGAGATTTTATTAAACAAAATGAGTTTTGGTTATCGATAAAGTTACAATATCATTAGTGGGAGAATTATATTATTCAGAACACCCACTATAAATGTTTGTCCTAAACTCTCATTAAAGAATTAATATATAGTTACACACACTATCAAGTTATATGTAACTTACCATAAGTTTTAGAGTAATGGTTAAACAAGTGGGAGATAATTACTCGTTTCACTATTAATGTATTATTTAACCATATACTTCTATAGTAAGCGTAAGATCAATGGGAGTAAGTAATAATTTTTAAACAAACTCATTGTTGAGATTTTCTTGATCTACCATTTTCTTTGACTTCAAACGTTAACTTGTTTTGTGTTCATAACCTATTATTTTGAAGTAACCACTAGATTAGTGCGAGTAAACGTTGTTATAACCATTATCATTTTGTTTTTGTAACCTATTATTTTACTACTGGTTATATTCATGTAAGTAACTTACTAGACCCATAATGAATGGTAAAATGATTTTCAAAGGGTTTCTAAATGATAAAAGATTTTAAAAGAGTTTTACAGCTCATTAATAGTATTACAAACTGGTTCTTATGTGTTGGAATTATTAGTTTTACTTAAAACACATATTATTATAGGCAACACTCAAATATTAATTATTTATAGTGGATTACCTTTTGCATAATATTAAAGATGACTAATTTATGTTTTATGTTTGCAAGAATAGAAAGATTTTATGCTCACGTATCATTGATGTGATACACAGAAAGAAAATGTGATAATTAAATATTTCACAATGGCTCATTGCTCGTTAAATTACGACACTAATATATGCTATAATTATCAATAAAGCATTGATCAATTTTATGTCCTATTGCTCAATAAATGTATGGAGAAATTATAAGTTACATTTCTCAATAAATTATTGTGCAATTCGTGTTTTATTGCTCAATAAATATATGGAGAAATTGCTATATTTCTCAATAAAATATTGTGCAATTTATGTCTTATTGCTCAATATAAGATTGGAGCAATTTTTATGACATAAGTGATTGAATATATTATCACATGTATCATCAAGAAAAGTTATATAATTATTTGAGTACAAAACTCATAATAATAGTTGCAAATTAATTTCAGGACTTAGATTATGTCGAGCTTATGACTGAGTTGCTGAAAATGAATATTTGCAATTATTCTTGATAACTAGCATTCAAATGGTGTTGAGTTCACATAATGTAAATGCTAAGTTTTCGAGACTAATTTTAGAAACAATACAATCAATAAACACATAATGATCGTATATATCTTAACGATATCTACACAAGACAATTAATATTTTGTTAACATCACGTATCTTGATTGTAGATAATTATATGGTATTACATAATGATGGTTGTTTATTTGATAGGTAGAGATCTCATTTCTTATTGTTTCTATTTTTCCAATTGTCCACTTAAGTACGTGCAAGAATGAAAAGTTATGGACGTTTAATGGAACTGTCTTTTCTTAAGACATTATTGGACCATTACGGTTATACTCGCCTTATAGGCTTTATTGAATAAATTGGTGTTGTCGTAGTACATGGAAGGAACCATGCTCTCAAGTAGTATGTAACCGTCATGACTCTCATCACCGATTTATTTAGTAAAATGTCTCATAAATCTATTTGCGCACTAATGATTGATTATGGAATTATGATATGGACCAAGTGGGAGAATGTAAGAATTATTTATAATTCTTTTATAAATATTAATTCATTAAAAATAGAATAAATATTTCTCATTAAGGTGATCCATATACATTCCATAACTTATGTAATTTATGATTTAAACATAAATTTGTGAGTTAAGAAACTCTACATTTCCACCATAATGATCGGTTGAGATTGATCCTACCTTGATGGACGGTAGAGATCGAAAGTATATGAAGAGTCTCGGGTCCTCCTCCTACCTATATAAAGGGCACAATACCATCTCAATTTGTGTCAAAATATACACACATAAATAACAGATAAAGTAGTGTAGTGATAGGTTAAGGAGGAGAAACTCAAGTCTCTAACCCGGCGATCTACATCCGTCATCCGAACTCAACTATCATGTCCGGTTTAAGTTCTGCCGCCCTTCCGCATAGCTTAAGGTATGTGTTTCGACATACCCTCGATATGTTATAATATGTATGATCATCATGTTAAAAATATTCTAGTTAATTATGTTAATAACGTGTATAACATAATAATATATAAGTTGTAATTAACTTACAGTATTTTCGTATAGCCACATCAATTTGAGACGGTGAGTATAATTAAATAACCAAACTTAATCATAAAGTCCATCAACTCACAAATAATTTTATTTTTCTTTTAACTGTTTTCCAAATATTGGAAGTATGAGGCAATAGCTTTGCTGGAGGAGCAATGCGATCAAATTGGGTTTTTTTTTTGTATGTGAGAAATTGAAGGGTAGCGAGAGAAATGAGTTATAATATTGTATTTAATTCAAAGCATACTTATACTCATTTCGTTACTATTTAATTGTCTATTACGAAACTACGTGTAATTTTGACCGGCCAATAACTTATATCAAAATTGTCTGAATAATTTTTTTTTAGTTGATTATATAGTTCAAATGTTAAATTTTATGATTAGATTTAAAAAAAAATTATTTCGATAATTTTGATACAAGTTATAAACCGGTCAAAATTACATATAGTTTCGTAATGAATAATTAAATACGAACGGAGGGATTAGTTATTTTAAACCAGCCCATCTTGATATTTCTACACTTGCAGCCCGATGGAGACAAGAACCACATGATATTAAGCTCAAGTAATATTTATTACCAAATTTTCAACCAAAAAACCTTATGTGTTGATACCACGGATAACGTGTATCAATCATTTTGTTTGTTATTTTCAAAAATAATTTTTAGGGTAAATTTTGTATTGGACCATGAAAACAAAAGTATTTAAGCATTGGTCCATGAAACTAAAACTAATTAAGAATTGGTCCATTTTTCCTAATTAACCAATAAAAATGTAAAAAATCAGAAAAAATAAAAAAAAAATCAGAAAATAAAAATGCAAAAATGCAAACAAAAAAAATTAAAAGAGGCAAAACCCCGAAAAAATATGAATTTTTTTTAAAAAATCCCAAAAAATAAATAAAAAATCTCATAAAATCAACAAAAATCTAAAATCAACAAAAATCCAAAAACGCAAAAAAAACAAAAACAGTTTGAACCAAAAACAGTCTGAACTATTTTAAGTCATTTTAAAAACAGTCTGAACCATTTTAAGTCATTTTAAAAACAGTCTGAACCAAAAACAGTCTGAACTTTTTTAAGTCATTTTAAAAACCGTCTGAACCAAAAACAGTCTGAACTTTTTTAAGTCATTTTAAAAACAGTCTGAACTATTTTTAAGTCATTTTAAAAACAGTCTGAACTATTTTAAAAACAGTCTGAACTGTTTTAAAAGCAGTCTGAACTGTTTTAAAAACAGTCTGAACTGTTTTTTTTTGCGTTTTCGGATTTTTGTTGATTTTAGATTTTTGTTGATTTTTTGGGATTTTTTTTGATTTTTTTTGATATTTTTAAAAAAAGTCGTGTTTTTTCGGGGTTTTGCCTCTTTTATTTATTTATTTATTTTTTCATATTTTCATTTTTGCATTTTTATTTTCTGGAATTTTTTCATTTTTTCTGATTTTTTACATTTTTATTGATTATTTAGGGAAAATGGACCAATTATTAATTAGTTTCAGAAATAATGGATCAATCCTTAATTAAATTTTATAGCCGGACCAATCCTTAAATACTTTTGTTTTTATGATCCAATCCTTAATTTTCTCTAATTTGTATTTAATTCATGATTGATACACATAATTCGTCGTATTAGCGGATAATATTTTTGGGTTGAAAATTTGAATGACCATAGCAACGCTCTGAGCTAAAATAGTCAAATTTAACATAAAAGCAATGGGAAACTAGCCTGCTGGGATTGCTTAATAAACCTTTCATTTATTACAATAAGTATAGCTCTGTTCAATTTCTATCGAAATTATATCATATTTTATCATTAAGAGAAAATAAATCGAAAATACTTTTGATAACACGATGGGCTAACAATATAGTAGTATTTTGACAAAGCGAGTTTTTATTAACCAATTTTCTTTCATTCTTGTATTATTTCACGTGTAAAATTTACAAATTTTTTTATTTATTTCTCACATTTCGTTTCTGTTACGTTTTTACTATCCTTTTTTTTTTATATTCATAAAAAAAAAATATGTTCATGCCACATAAGCTCAAATGCTGTCAAAAACTGCAGCTGACTTAGCTTTTTTCCCATGTTGTTAATCCAGGTGGACACATATATATAATTATAAACCGGTTGTATATACATTGTTTAATACTCTTTTCGTCCCATTTTATAAGTCATATGTGAAACTACGTGCAACTTTGACCGACTTTGAACATATAATTAAATTGTCGAAACGAAAAAAATTAAAATTTCGATGCAGAGTTCATTGTTAAATTATACGATAGAATTTTAAAAATATACATTTTGACAAAATTTGAAAGTACATTCAGTCACGTTGGAGAGAATGAGACTCTCTCTCCGCATATATAAATACTAATAAACAATACTGATGCGTAGCGTATGAGACGTTGTATGTGATGAAGATATAAATATTTAAAATTAAAAAATATAGGATATAATAAATAAATAAATAAAATATAGATATGAATTAGGATAACGATAATTTTAAACTTTTAAAAGTTCCTTTATGATACCCCTTGGTTATATCTTAATTTTATTTATTCATTCGAAATCCCTCATCGTAGATCTCAATAGCAAGGTAATATAATTGCTAACTTTATATCTCTATTGTTTGTTTATGTTTTCTATTAGACAAGTTTAATTAGACTCTAAATCTAGGGTTTAGTTAGACAATTCAACTGATCATCAATTTTATAAAACTTTAATAGAATCTATTTGGTATTAATTTTGTAAAAATTAGTTGCTCTACTCCATACTTACTACTATGTAATTTATTTATGTTATCATGTTACACTGGGAACTTATGCGTCCGATTTTTATCAATAAACTTTGTTACTATTGCTAAAAGAATGTAAATTACAAGGACGTGTTATGTGCGTATTTTTTACTTGATTTTTGTGATATTCGTGATTTAATTAATCAAAAGAATTGGATTAGTACATTTTATTTTTGTGTTAAACAATAGGCATTAGTTGCACAGTATCATAGTATCTAATAAAACCATGTTCTGGAATATGTATTTTCTATTAAAAGTATTTGTGTTAAGTACATTGTTCGTTCTTTTCTATTAGAAGTATGTGTTAAGTATGTTGTTCGTTCTTTTCAATTAGAAGTATTTGTGTTAAGTATGTTGGTCGTTATTTTCAATTAGAAGTATTTGTGTTAAGTATGTTGTTCGTTATTTTCAATTATAAGTATTTGTGTAAGTATGTTGTTCGTTATTTTCAATTAGAAGTATTTGTGTAAGTATGTTGTTCGTTATTTTCAATTAGAAGTATTTGTGTTAAGTATGTTGTTCGTTATTTTCAATTAGAAGTATTTGTGTAAGTATGTTGTTCGTTATTTTCAATTAGAAGTATTTGTGTTAAGTATGTTGTTCGTTATTTTCTATTAGAAGTATGTGTTAAGTATGTTGGTCGTTCTTTTCTATTAGAAGTATTTGTGTTAAGTATGTTGGTCGTTATTTTCAATTAGAAGTATTTGTGTTAAGTATGTTGGTCGTTATTTTCAATTAGAAGTATTTGTGTCAAGTATGTTGGTCGTTATTTTCAATTAGAAGTATTTGTGTCAAGTATGTTGTTCGTTATTTTCAATTAGAAGTATTTGTGTCAAGTATGTTGTTCGTTATTTTCAATTTGAAGTATTTGTGAGAAGTATGTTGTTCGTTATTTTCAATTAGAAGTATTTGTGTTAAGTATGTTGTTCGTTATTTTCAATTATAAGTATTTGTGTAAGTATGTTGTTCGTTATTTTCAATTAGAAGTATTTGTGTTAAGTATGTTGTTCGTTATTTTCAATTAGAAGTATTTGTGTAAGTATGTTGTTCGTTATTTTCAATTAGAAGTATTTGTGTTAAGTATGTTGTTCGTTATTTTCTATTAGAAGTATGTGTTAAGTATGTTGGTCGTTCTTTTCTATTAGAAGTATTTGTGTCAAGTATGTTGGTCGTTATTTTCAATTAGAAGTATTTGTGTCAAGTATGTTGGTCGTTATTTTCAATTAGAAGTATTTGTGTCAAGTATGTTGGTCGTTATTTTCAATTAGAAGTATTTGTGTCAAGTATGTTGTTCGTTATTTTCAATTAGAAGTATTTGTGTAAGTATGTTGTTCGTTATTTTCAATTAGAAGTATTTGTGTTAAGTATGTTGTTCGTTATTTTCTATTAGAAGTATTTGTGTTAAGTATGTTGGTCGTTCTTTTCTATTAGAAGTATTTGTGTTAAGTATGTTGGTCGTTATTTTCAATTAGAAGTATTTGTGTCAAGTATGTTGTTCGTTATTTTCAATTAGAAGTATTTGTGTCAAGTATGTTGTTCGTTATTTTCAATTAGAAGTATTTGTGTAAGTATGTGTTCGTTATTTTCAATTAGAAGTATTTGTGTTAAGTATGTTGTTCGTTATTTTCTATTAGAAGTATTTGTGTTAAGTATGTTGGTCGTTCTTTTCTATTAGACGTATTTGTGTCAAGTATGTTGGTCGTTATTTTCAATTAGAAATATTTGTGTCAAGTATGTTGGTCGTTATTTTCAATTAGAAGTATTTGTGTCAAGTATGTTGGTCGTTATTTTCAATTAGAAGTATTTGTGTCAAGTATGTTGGTCGTTATTTTCAATTTGAAGTATTTGTGTGAAGTATGTTGTTCGTTATTTTCAATTAGAAGTATTTGTGTTAAGTATGTTGTTCGTTATTTTCAATTAGAAGTATTTGTGTAAGTATGTTGTTCGTTATTTTCAATTAGAAGTATTTGTGTTAAGTATTTTGTTCGTTATTTTCAATTAGAAGTATTTGTGTTAAGTATGTTGTTCGTTCTTTTCTATTAGACGTATTTGTGTTAAGTATGTTGTTCGTTCTTTTCTATTAGACGTATTTGTGTTAAGTATGTTGTTCGTTCTTTTCAATTAGAAGTATTTGTGTTAAGTATGTTGGTCGTTATTTTCAATTAGAAGTATTTGTGTTAAGTATGTTGTTCGTTATTTTCAATTAGAAGTATTTGTGTAAGTATGTTGTTCGTTATTTTCAATTAGAAGTATTTGTGTTAAGTATGTTGTTCGTTATTTTCAATTAGAAGTATTTGTGTAAGTATGTTGTTCGTTATTTTCAATTAGAAGTATTTGTGTTAAGTATGTTGTTCGTTATTTTCTATTAGAAGTATTTGTGTTAAGTATGTTGGTCGTTATTTTCTATTAGAAGTATTTGTGTCAAGTATTTTGGTCGTTATTTTCAATTAGAAGTATTTGTGTCAAGTATGTTGGTCGTTATTTTCAATTAGAAGTATTTGTGTCAAGTATGTTGTTCGTTATTTTCAATTAGAAGTATTTGTGTGAAGTATGTTGTTCGTTATTTTCAATTAGAAGTATTTGTGTGAAGTATGTTGTTCGTTATTTTCAATTAGAAGTATTTGTGTTAAGTATGTTGTTCGTTATTTTCAATTATAAGTATTTGTGTAAGTATGTTGTTCGTTATTTTCAATTAGAAGTATTTGTGTTAAGTATTTTGTTCGTTCTTTTCAATTAGAAGTATTTGTGTTAAGTATATTGTTCGTTCTTTTCTATTAGACGTATTTGTGTTAAGTATGTTGTTCGTTCTTTTCAATTAGAAGTATTTGTGTTAGTATGTTGTTCGTTCTTTTATACTATTAGAAGTATTTGTGTTAGAATGTTGTTCTTTCTTTTCAATTAGAAGTATTTGTGTTTAGTATGTTGTTCGTTATTTTCAATTAGAAGTATTTGTGTTAAGTATGGTGTTCGTTCTTTTCTGTTAGAAGTATTTGTGTTAGTATGCTGTTCTTTCTTTTCAATTAGAAGTATTTGTGTTAAGTATGTTGTTCGTTATTTTCAATTAGAAGTATTTGTGTTAAGTATGTTGGTCGTTATTTTCAATTAGAAGTATTTGTGTTAAGTATGTTGTTCGTTATTTTCTATTAGAAGTATTTGTGTTAAGTATGTTGTCCGTTCTTTTCTATTAGAAGTATTTGTGTTAGTATGTTGTTATTTCTTTTCAATTAGAAGTATTTGTGTTAGTATGTTGTTCGTTCTTTTCTATTAGAAGTATTTGTGTTAGTATGTTGTTCGTTTTTTTCTACTATTAGAAGTATTTGTGTTAGAATGTTGTTCTTTCTTTTCAATTAGAAGTATTTGTGTTAGTATGCTGTTCCCTCTTTTCTACTTATTAGAAGTTTCTGTGTTTTTTTTAGAAACCATGTTTTGGGGGCCAAGTAGTTGGTTCAAAATCTGTCTGTTGGAATCTGTTCGATTTTAGTATGTTGTGGATAAAGCATGTGGTTTTTATTTTTGTGATTTTTTACTGCCAGAAAAAAGTCAATTTAAAGACACGTTTTTGTGGAGATTTATGATATTTTATTTGATTAATGAGATAATATGGTCATTTTTTTTTTTTGAAAAAGAGTATTTCTCAACTGTTTGGCTAGATCTGTCTATAATATTCTCAATTCAGGTGTTTTTTTCTACTTCTACTGTCAATTAGTGGGTGTTAGTTTAATTTCTTCCTTAATCATCCATCCTTTTCAAAAAAAACCGCAATTAAAATTTCTTTTTATTTTGCAACCCTAATGCATTATGGCATTGTGTATGTTTGAGATCTTGTTTCTAGGGTGATCAGGTGGTGCCTAGTTATCAGTGTTAACCAACGACAAAAGGGGTAATCTAGACCTTCTTATAAGTTTATGCAATGTTTAATACTATTTGCCCAATACTACATTATATTTTATTTTGGAATTTTTTTCATTGGATCCATCTAGTTTGGATATGTGATTTGTTTTTAGCATGTAGTTTAGCTTGTTGTCCCGCGTGTATTGGATAGTTGAAGTATAATAACTAAGCCGTTATGTCAAAATAGAGGAGCAAACTTATGTAATTTAAGACAAATTTAGGAAGCCACCATCACGTGGAAGCCAGAATATCAGATGCGGCATTATAGAAGACGAAGAAAAATAGAGAAATAAGAGAACATCTTGTTACATGATGTATGCTCCCTCCCTCCCCCCCTCTCTGTGTGTGTGCCCGCGCGCCCGCGCGCGTTGAACTTAGAGTTCTCGATAGAGTTGCGTACTTTCTACTCCTTTCTAGTATCTTATATTACTATCTCACTCGCTGAATTTCTCTGCTTGAGTTAGTTGTTAAACCATATGTTCATCTCTGTATGGGTTTTTGCATGTATAAACTGCAATTGGAAGTTTTGATTTGTTTCGTTTTAATGTCATCTGTCTCTGATTTAGCATTGATTGGTGAACAAAAACCTAATTCTATTTCTGATCCAACTAAACCTTATTTGACCTCCACACACTTTCATAATATATGTAGATGTATTGAATCTAGGGTTTGAATAAGGACTGCTTGTTTTTTGGTCGTAACTAAAGATTTAAGATAATTTATTTTGTATAGCTTTTTGGTTTTATCAATCATTTCTGTCTAAATATTAGTGGTTGTTCATTCGATTGATTTAGTTTAGGGATTGAAGGAGTGTCTGGTTCTTTGGTCTTAAGACTCATAACTAAAGATTATAAGTTGACATCCATCTAGTTATTTTCTAGACTTAGCAAAAAAAATTCTATTCGTGTAAGCGCGTTTCCGCATCAAGGCAGTTAAAGACGTCAAGTGTTTATGCAGTGACAGTTTACTCCCATTTATATGCTTGCAGGATCAAAAAAAATCATAGAATATATTGACGTCTTAGCTGATACCTCTAAAAACCAAATGAAAGCTCCGTTTGTATGCTATCTATATAATTAAGATATTATTAGCATGTAAGTGATTTTGTACAAGTGCTTTGATCAAATTAAATTAAATGGCTAGAAAAGAGTAACGGTTTGTATAATTTTGATATCCGTTTTAATGTCTGTAGCTTTGTTCATTCCGTTTGTTGGCGTAGTTAAGATACAAAAAAATAGTGCATAGTAATTGTTGAAGACCCATCATAATAGTCGATTTATGCTTGAATAAGGCAGATTAATCCCGGCATCAGTTATAAGGTGGGACTGAGAACTGAATGACGAATTTGCATTTTTGGTCTTATTATATGCTCACATAACGACATCACCTTTGTTTGTTCTTTACTTCTTTGGTGATCTTTAATGGATCTTTGTGGTAGGACAAGAAATTATTTAGTTTGGTTAATTTCCTCAAGTATAGGTAAAGTTCTGTCTCTACACACTCTATGCATTGGGGAAGTTAAGAAAGTGCGATAATTGGTCAGAAATCCATTAATCTATGGACTAGTGCAGAGTTACTTTCTCTATTGTGCTTGATTGTTATTTTTCTATACCGTTTGCAGGAGATGATATTCCGCCAGATACGTATGAAAAATAACTACAATTCAACCATTGTTTGATACCTTGCTGATATATTTACCTCAGTAGCCTTACTAAAGTTACAGGATCACGTGTAGTCTAACATTATCCTTTCATGTAGTTCAACAAATTTTCTCTATTTCATATTTGCACATCGTCTCTTGTAATATGGTGCTGATAGTAACAGACCTGGACTTGCATGTTAGTTTGAATTTTAAAATTTACCATCTCATATTTTACTCTATTTCTACGGCAGATGAGCTGTAGTTGTTGACAAAATATGCATGTACATGTTGAGGAATTACAGTATTTGTAATTATCCTTCATATTTTCCTCTCTTTTTTTGATTCCTATCAACCTTTTTTGGACAAGACCTCCTTAGAATTACTCCCCTTTCTGTAGGCAACATATTGTTTCGTTGCATGGGTGTATCACTTGAGTCCACTATTTTATTCATTAATACCTTTCTTTATATATGAGTTGTATGCAACTCCAGGTATTAGGATTTCTTTTTAAACTAACAGTTTAATACACCTATTTTTTATTTGTCATTGTCGTATTTCCGAAACAGGTCATTTCTTTAGTTCTCATTTCAGGAGTCTCTCATGTTGTCCTCTATCATGTGATCTTACTCGTGGTGCCTTTTTACTATTCGATTGTTCTTCAACTGTCTCTTTTCCATCACTTTTTTGTTCTTCAACTTATTGTTACACCGAAGTGTATAGCTAAAAGCCTAAAACATTTAATTTTGTTCCTGCTTCTAAGTACATTTTACTAAGTAGCTCAGAGAGGAAAACCAGCCATGCGATTGTCCTAACTCACAATTTCCTTACAAATATGGTTATCTCACTTAAATGTTTACTTGTGTTTTCTTTTAATTAAAACGAGACTTTGTTTTGGCCTTCTTTTCCATAAAAAGCTCATCTTGATACGTGGTACAAATATACATCTGTTATACTGTATTAGCTAACTCTCTTATAGTACTACTAAAGATTTTAGCATTCCTTCAAAAGCATAACATTTACTTTTAAGTTTTTTTTTTATTATGGTTTGAAATCTAAATTATGGTTATCGAAGCAGTCTAGATTCTATCTGTTGTGTGAACTGATTTACTGTTTCTGTTCTTGTTGACGTTGACTGAACTTACATAGGCATCGAGCCGTGAGAGGAAAAGAACCAATTATGGATGTTTAAATTTATGAATATTTGCTGAAATGGGGTTTTAATCGTTGTCCCTCTCGCTTTTAAATGTTTCAGAAATTTAGCAGATTTCTTTTTCCTGTTTTACGTTCATAATTTTGGTTGTTTTGTATCACCATTTTCCATGCCTATCTCGCAAGTCCAAACTCCAATAATTAGACAAAATTCTGGCGCAGAATAGACAGACACTTTCATCATTAGGTTTCAATTGTTGCAATACTATGTGCGATTTTCTTTGAATGAAAGTACAGTAAATATAGCTTTTTTTTGGGTAAGTACAGTAGATATAGCTTTTTTTTGGGTAAGTACAGTAGATATAGCTTATAGAACCTATCAGCTTAAATTGCCTGTTGGACTCGCATCCTTTTCATCGTCAGTAAGTCACGTCTTATCCTCTGATATTGACCTTTTGTTCCCCAATTTAGCTCAATCAATTTTGTAAATATAGGAAGAAAAGAAAGACATAGTTTAATGAAAGAAAAGGGGTAAAATCATTTTTTAATAGGAACTTAAAGCAATTGTGTAGTGAATCACTGAGTGAAGTGCATGCCTGCCCGGTTATGCGTCGGGGCACCTAACAAAGCACGTCTTACACATTGATAAAAATAAATTGGATTACTACCATAGAGTATGCACTTGGCAGGTAATTTTGACTCATAAGTTCTAGCTTCCTCTGTTCTATGTTGTTTGTAGCGGTTCAAACATAACAATACTGCAGTGTTCTCCTATTTTATCTTCTTTTCTTGTATGAAATTTTCGTTTGGTCTAAATTATAAATTAGGAAATCTATTTCTTAACCTGTGATCGTAGAACTCCCATCTTTGCGAATAAGCTGAAAGGTCCAAGAATCAATATATTGACACAGATAACCTAAAAGGCAATGTTTTTTATGATGGTTCTTGATTCTATTTTGTATTCTATAAAGTTTGTTGGCAATATTCAAGTGTTAATGGTTAAAACGAGTGTTTAGTTTACATGTTGGGGTAAAAAATTAATAATATTTTTGCGCAGTATACTTTGAATACTCAGCAATTGTGTTGGATATATGCGTGAATAAGGTAAACAAACCTCCATGTGGATTGATGTTTAATGGAAGTTAACTTAAACTTCAGAATGAATGTTTAAATCTCTACAAGAAGTTCTTTTAGGTTTTCACATGTTAACATCACGTGTGTGTTCTCTAATTTGTTAATGAATGTGCTTGTGTGAAATTGATTAAGAAGAACTGACATTATACAGTTGAAGTTTTTTACAGTTTAAGTATGTTTGAAGTTCCCCATACGCCCTAATGCAGTGTGGAAATTAGGAGAGACATACTTCTATGCAGGATTTGTTCAAAACTCATTAATCTTATGTAGACAGATTACTTCAACATCATCCTCATATTGTTTCCAGCAGATGGTATTCCACCAATAGTTGGAAGAGTATGCGTGATTGTGATTTTCCTTATATTGTGCGCAGAATGTGGTCTTCCACCAAAAGTTACAATAGCACATATTACTTCGACATCATCCTTTGTTGGTGTAAAAGATACCCATTTAATAAAACAATAACTGTTATCTTCTTAATATTTACGCGTTATTACTTGTGAGCCATGACCCGTGTCGTTTTCTTCTTCCTGTTGGCAGCAAGTGGTATTTACCAGATATATATGATTCGTTAAATGTCTATGGTGTTTTCTTTGGCATGCTTGTAGTTTATATGTTATTAACTCGTGAATAGTACAGTGTTTGCTTTGTTTGTTATTTAGTTTCAAAAATTACAATGTTCTCGCTTAAGATGGGGCTTAAATGTATAATTTTTGAGGTAGTGTGCATGTACGGTTTAAACAATGATAATATTCCTAATGATTTTTAAACATGTCAAAATTTCTATTACTCGTTCTCTCTCTCTTTTTTCTTGCTAAAACTGTTATTTCATTTGTTCTTGTTCTATTTCATATTGGCATCTCTATGCTTATGGTCGACATCTCGGGTTGCCTAAGCCTTTTTTCCACATGCTTTCTATCTTGTTCAAGTAAAAATAAATATAAAAAAAAAGTAAGAGCAGAGTGGGATTGATCTTTGATATTTTTGGCTGTGAAACTCGAACTTGCCATTTGAGTTCTGTACACAATTTTACATTTTTGTGAAGATAATATATATTTTACTTTTATTTTGGACTTTCGGGTTGCCTGCCCCCACAGTACCCATTGCCTAAGCTGAAGGTCTTACCCCTTTCGAAAGGGCTCCCCTGACCGGTTTACCCAATTTATAACAATATTCTGTTTTGCTTTCTTTAACATTGACTTTTCTAACTTTTGGTTATGTTCTTGAGGAGAATTTTTGGTATTCTTTTTGAAAATTGCTCTTTCTTTTCACCTCAAGTTTATCATGCTATCTACATATCTAATAGTATATGTTTATTGATTTTTTAAAAGGTGCCTTACAGAAACGCTTACCCACCCAACAGACACAATGTCCACTCCCCAGTTTGGTAAATGTAGGCATGAAATATATTGAGCAACGGATCCTGAAACAAGTAGTGGGCAATTTGATAGATGGTCGGGTAAAAAAGTGCTCTGCACGGCATTACTTGAACAACACCAAGGTAAAAGAGAATTTATAGTTACAAATGTAACACGTAAGCCATTTTAAATAGAGTATTTTGGTGGCTAATTTTTTTTTATAAAGATTTTATTATAGATTTTTATGGTAGTGCTCTGAATTAGATGCTCATTTTGGATGAAAAGTATAAGAAGCTTCTTGCAGCCCAGTGTTTCAGCATCCATGTGTCGTAGAAATGAAAGATTACTAACAGCGCTCAATTTGATAGGTCTAATTATTAATCCGCTACCAAACAAGCACAAGAGTGCCAGTTTAAAATGCAACCTCTTAGATTAGTTTTATGAGGTAATAAATGTAAGAGTCCATCCAATCCTATCAAAAAAGGCCTTTTAGAACTCATATATAAACGACAGGCTTGATCGATATATAGTCGATTTGAGAAATAAACTCTTAACAATAAACCCAAGTATTTTCTTTCCACCATGGGTTGTCTCACTATCAAAAATTGCAATCATCGCTGGTCTCATCATGGAAAGATAGCAGATATACGCTGTGCGAACATGCAAACATTAAGCCTCTAAATGTAAAATGCTTGAATCTCGATATGGAAACCAATCGGCTTGCATGTTCTATATGACTCGTAGTTACTCATTTTTTAATGCGTTCAATTGTGAACTCAAAGTTCTAGACCGTACTGCTTTCCTAGTATCTGGATACACATTTCTACACATCGAAAGATGGTTTTGTAGTAAATTTAGCTGTAGTTTAGGTTCTATATATGTTCAGAAAGACAGCTAAATGGAAAATACAGTTCAGATCTCTGTGTAAATGGTCGGTCAATTTTACCCATTAACTTGTACACTGTCCACTGCCTAAGTCTTTAGGTTGATAGCATATCCTATGAGACCTCTGAGCTTCAGTTTCAATTATTTCATCTTTTCCAGAGTGGAAGGAGGAAACTTGAACATCTTTAAATGGCATGTCTCGTATTGAGTAATGAATTGGACAATCAGAGTCCTTACTGGGAGAAGCTTGTTTGAGCTTAGATCATGTGGAGCAACTTGGTCATTTCCTGTTAGTTGGTCTTGTATGTTTTTTATTTTAATTTGGTGATAATATGAATTTCGTTGTAATAGTCCAATGCTCTCTCTCTGATTCTAGGGGGTTTACCCTGGAGAAAAATGTTTTCCCATAACGATGTCAGCGTCACTGATAAAACTCGCAACACAAGACTCTCCTTAGATCTTTAATTATTTCTCCCTTGCGTACATGGATGCCTCACTTTTGTTGTTCTCTACATACCAACACTGTATCCCTAATTGTATAACATGACATGTTTGTCGAGATTTAATTTTTTATACTAAGATTAGTTTACCATGATATATTTTTGTCACTCTACAAATAGCTATCATATATCTATAGAAATATTAACTGCATCAAACCTGCAAATAATAAGTAATGACCTAATTATTCACTTTTTCTGAAGCCACTTTCACGTATTTTCTAGATATTATTCGTGCCATTATGTGCTTTTTTATTCTACCCTATTAAGGTTAATTCATTTTTATATTTTTTAAAACACCGGGATAAAAATTTGATATCATGTCAGTTTACCTTTGTATGAGTTGAGCATTGCCTTTGTATGGAATTCATCTTTTTTTTTACCTGAAGATGGTGTCGTGGTTTAGTTGGTATCATGTCAGTTTAACACTGAAGGCTTCCGGTTCGAACCCGGGCGACGCCACAATTCTTTACTTTGCTTTTCTTTCTATTAAACGCTCTTTATTGAAGGGACTAATTGTTATTAATTCAAGCTGCGCTGGGTCTGTTCTGGAAACAGCTTTTTGCAGTAGATAGCTTATTTTTCCTTCCATATGAACAGTTTTTTGCAGTAGATAGCTTATTTTTCCGTACATAACACGATTTTTTTTGGAAACAATCATGTTTTATTTGCCTGGGATCCTCTGAAACGCAGCTCTAATTAATAAAAAAAAATTGACTTGTTCGTTTGTGATTCTGGAATTTCAGAATTTGAGTTTTTTTTTCCAGTAGTGACTAAAGTCAATGTGTTTTTGGTGTTACTTTAAGTATGAGTAAAATTAAATTTTCTTTCGGTAGAGACTAAAGTCGATGTGTTTTAGGTGTTTGTTAATTAAAAGGTTAGCTAGTGACATTGCCATTGTTACACATTTTTCATGTACCAAATGAGCTAGGATGGTTGATCTGAATGTTCACAAAAGTCACTGAAATGATGGAACAAAGTACAATTTGTGTTTTGAGTTGGCAAAGGAAAAGTACAGCTGACACATACTTATCAATTAAATTATAATGGATCATCTCTCTGCATATCTTTACCCTGGTGTAGATGTACATAGCGTGCAACTTGTATAGCATAGCGGTGATACATTGTCAGTCTTTTAGCTATTTAGAGTTCTTTCGTTTTATTGTCAAATGAGACTGTCAACTCTCTCCAAAAGAAAAGTACCGCTACATATGGATGACCAATTACATATTTTCGTATGAGGATTTATGGTATGCATTTCAACTTTCAACACTATTATTTCTAAGTACTTATGCTTCTGTTTGCATATAGGTTGGTCTATGGTCATTTTTTTGTCTTTGTTTTTTTTCTGTATTGTTTGATAACTGTGAAGGGTATAAAACATGTGTTGTAAATGAGCATGGATTTATATGTTTGTATACTTTTTGTTGCTATGGCTTTCTTGTAACTAACACATATTACTGGTTCAGGTATTCGTGCAAGGAAATTAAAGATGATACGTCTGTTTATGTAAATTGTTAATTGCATTTTGGTTTTAAATTGGGATGTGTAATAATTAATGTACATATCTTGTTATTTTAACATGGGTTTTAATGTTTGTATACTTTCTGGGGTGATTCATATGATATGAAGGGCATTGACATTCTACAACTCCAACCATTTTATAGGGTTTTCAATCCTCCCTTGTTTTAATGATTCTGCTTGTTTTTTGAGTTTTGAGGATATCGTTGCTGACAGGGATAAGAAGATAATTGATCATTTGGTAATTTCACATTATTAGCTAACCTTAATTTGACCAATTATGGAGTTCTTTTACTTTGGGCTTTTTAGTTATTTTCGTTTGACAGATTAGTACTTGGTAAGTCAGTATTAGTAAATTATCAAAAGCATTAGAACTTGACACGGGGAAAGTTTTTTAATGATCTCCACGGCCCTTAATTTCTTTGAGAAACCCATTATTGGCGCTGAATAGTATTTTGTCATTTTGGGCATGTTAGTCCATATTTATTTTCGGAATCTATTAAAGCTAATGTTATTATTGGCTTGATGAAATTGACAATGCCAAGTACTTAACCATGGCCATCACAGGGAAGATGGAGATGTTCCATATTGTTCATTGCCTAAGGTACAAAATACAAAAAGAGATCTCTACTTCAGTGGCTGAGGTGTGCTCTCTTTGAAGCCTTTGTCAACAGTATTTTATTGGTATATTTTTAACATATTTGGCATATGACTAAGACTTAATAGAGATTTCTCTTTCATGTCCTTGTGGGATGAAAGTTCTCTGATCCTTATCAAAAATCTGGACTTGGAAGAAGTCTTTAATTTACTTATGTGACTGTGTATTCCAACTTCCAACTTCCAACTGTTATATATTTTTTTTATCAGTTCCTACATAAGATATTAAGCAAGTTCATCAGATGAGCCTAGTAGTTATGCTAATTAAGACTTCAAAATTATCGATGTCAGTGCATTGTTTCTCTTCATTGTAGAACGAATAAACGTCTTTAAAAAAAATACTATAATGGATAAGTAATCGAATAGATTAATAGTTGCTCTCACACTTGGTTTTCCCATAAATAATGCTATGTATGTTAGGAGTGTCACACAAAAAAAAAGGGTTGTTGATCAGATTTTAAATGCGATCCGTTAACCTAGATTGTCAAAATCTCCTTTCGAGTCACTTCTGGGCCCCTTGCATTTTTCTTTTGCAATTTCTGATTTTGCGCTGCTTAGTATGAATCTTGTCAAGCTACCAGGGTTTGCATATTTTGCTGTTCTCATAGATTATTTTGATGTAGGAGCCATCGGCTGCCGCCATTGTGATGGCTGCTTTAGTTGTATTTTTTATGTTCGGAAATGTTTTGATCTTTTGATGGTGAACATTCTCCCTCTCATTCTGTCCTTCCCTCTAGTGCAACTGTGCATAGTCTTTGTCATATACTTTTGGGAGATAGTAACTGAACACTTGCTAGCCACAAAATTAGCAAGAACTTACCAAACTTGGAACAACTTTCAACGATTTAACTCTATCTTCAGGGGCCAAGTGGTTGGGAAAACATCTTTACTTTGCGAAATTGGTCTTTGAATTGTATTCAGAAGATTTTTATTCCTTCGAGTAGTGTTTAACTGCTATTTTTGGTGAATGAGATACTTGGTCAACCTCTAATTGGCGAATGATTTAAACTTGTTAGAACAGTCTTTACATTGAGATATCATAGGCTGGCGGCTGACATTGTGTGATGGATATGCTTTGCTAGAGCCTATGCGAATTGTTGTCAAGTCCGGTGCCGTGTATACATGTAACTGAAACATACCAAAGACTTTTAACACTTTAAATTGTTTCTCACAGTTTCAGTTTTCAAATCTGAGGAAGGTCTTGTTGGCGGTTTCAAATTAGAAGTTTTACAATCTACTTTTTAACTAAGAGAAAAAAACCCCAATATTATGATGTGAATACAGTATTTTTTTTAATTTTTTTTAACAAACCAACTTTTATTAAAAATTAATAGTCTTACAATACTTTGGAAAGCGATAAATTACAACCGGAAACCGGTAATCAACCCAATTACAAAACTGGAGAAATGTGTTTTAAAAGAAACTTTATTTTGAAAAAGCCTTCTTGGTACTAGTCTCAGCTCTTATCATGTTTCAATAAACAAAAGAAAAGAAAACTAATTATGTATATGTAATACTTTATGTCGGAATAGCTTGTTCTTTCTGACGAAAGAAAACCCGATATAATGTTGTGTATATGTAATACTTTATGTCGGAATAGCTTGTTCTATAAACTAATTATTCTTAAGTCGAAGGAGTATAATATGGTACTACTTGAGATGGTATGCAGAGAGTTGAATCTTAGCCATAGGTAGACTCTAGCTCTAGTTCTAGCCTCCAGTAATATCATTCTTAATTTCTTATGTTAGGTGTACTTACGAGGAATTAAAATTGCGGTTGAATTTTGCTTGGTATCAAAAGTATCTTGGCCTAAGTTTCGATGTTGTGACCCAGTTTTACCCATGGAATCATTTTCTAGATGGAAATTTAGTTCTGGTGGTTAAAAAACTGATTCCGTGGCTGAAACTGCATCACATCTCTAAAAGTTAAGCGAAGTTTGTTGGAAAAAAACCATGAATCATTGTGTTTTCCGAATTGGTCACGGGTCCAAAAGTTTGGTTAAATTCCATATGAATAATCTAAAGTTTAGACTCCGTACTCAAATGGTTTGAGTAGCTCGTGTAACAAGCTTCGAAACGGTATATCGCATTACTTATTCGGTGAATGGGTGTGAATGGAAATTGGCTCCGAAGTTGCACCATGGAGAGACGAAATCTGGAATTTTGGGAGAGGAAGTGGGAAATCAAATGGATAGGGAAGCCACCCAAATGATTATCCCACATCAAAGAGGAAAAACTATTTTGAATAGTTTATATACATATTCACTACTAGAGAGTGGTAATAATGTGTAGCCTCATAGGTGTGTGTACGCAAGTGTACCACTCACACGCGTGCTTGCTCGGTCTCGGGTCGCAGGCGTTCTGGTTCTGGTTCTGGTTCCCAAGAAAGTCTGAACTGATGCAATTAAATAAGAAAGTGTTGACCATTTATGGCTGAGATTTCAGCTTAGCCTAAAATTAGGCAGCTCTCTCACACTCTCTAAACACACTTTTACCCACTCTCTAAAAACCAGCATACTTTTTTTCTCATAGCATATTAGAAATAGAGAGAACCACCTACCAACAGCTCGATCTTGACTCGTCGCCAGTTTTCGGCGAGTCATCCGAGACGTTGTACCTTGGGATCGAAGCGTCAATGCAACCAGAAACCTTAAGGTGGTTGGGCGAATATCGGTTAAGGACAGACTGTTTACAGTCGTCTCGTCTATTCATTTCTGTCTTTTAATTACCGCAATTTAAATTCTGTAATTTCTTTAAAGTACTGTTTTATTTTGTAATTTCAATTATGTAATTTAATTCCGTAATTAGAATAATTTCAATTCAGTCCTGTAATTTCTATTTCAATCAGAACAGTCCGGCTGTTAAGTATATACTTTCCAGTCCGGCAGTTTCTATTTATTGCAATTCAGTACATCAGATTATTAATTGATAATAATCTAAATAACGTTTGTTTTAAAAAAATTTCAGTACATACATGTTGTAATATGTAATTTCAGTTTCGTTTCTGAATTAATAAAGATTACACTGGTTTTTTATTATTTCTTTTTAGTCCTTTATTATTGTTTAATTGTTATTTCGTACACGGAAACCAACAATCTTAACCGATATTCTGTTGTTTCTTTCGTGTATTAATTAATACAATTATTTATTTTATAAGGAATAATGCTTTTTTGTTTTCAATTTTAAATCATATTAGAATTTGATTTACAAAGAAAAATTCCAAACAGTTTAATTTTTGTTTTAAAAATCTTGTTGATACCAACCGTATTGGTATTCAAGAAGAATTGATTTAATCCTTTTGATATCAACCGTATTGTTATTCAAAAGAAAACCGTTTAATTTCCTTTAGTTGTTTTAAATAAAATTCTTTTACAAACCCAAATTTCAGTTTTGGAGTTTTGTTTATAGAATTTATTATACACGTATCTCATACGTTTTTTGTGTTGTCGTTTCAGATGACAAACACTTCGCCTATTTAGTTGCCTGTCGGGAGTGAGCATGACCAAGTGGTTGATGGAAATGTCCATAACACTGGGGGCGATGCGAATATGGGGGCTAACGCCGATGACGTAGCTGCAGCGGCTGAGGCCGCCGTGGCTGCGGCTATGGCGGATGCTACGGCCAAAGCCGAGGCTGCGGCCGAGGCTGCGGCTACGGCGAAGGCCGCGGCAAAGGCTACGGCTAGAGCCAAGGCTGCGGTCGGGCAAGGCACCGATGTATTTGGCAGTGCCTACTTTGCAGACTTCTCATCTGGAGAAACCGGAAAAATTCAGGGGAGACAACTTCAAACGTTGGCAGCAAAAGATACTATTTTATCTCACCACCCTGAATCTGACCAGGTTTCTTAAGGAGACTGCTCCCGTCCTAAGCGAGGACGATCTAGACGAGCAGTCGTTCTCTGCGGTTGAGGCATAGAGACATGTCGACTACCTATGCAAGAACTATATCCTATGTGCTCTAGATGACACGTTGTTCAGTGTTTTCGAGCCCAAAGCTACATCAAATGAGCTGTGGGAAACTCTCAAAAACAAGTACAAAGTGAATAACGCTGGTACAAAGAGATTTGTTGTCACGAACTTTCATGAGTACCGTATGACTGACAGTAGGGGTGTCATGGAGCAAGTTGAGGAGCTCCAACTCATTTACCATCGTCTTGAGGCTGAAGGGCTAGTGATTAATGAGCCTTTCCAGGTGGCACTCATGATTGAGAAATTGTCACCGTCTTGTAAAGACTTTCAAAACTAGCTGAAGCACAAGCGGAAGGAAATGAGGCTAGAGGGGCTCATTGAGAAGCTCAATATCGAGGTCAGCAACCGTCGCTCCGTAAGGAGAGTCGGCGGTGCTAACATCTCGATGGCAAAGTCCAATGTGGTCGAAAGCTCCAACGTCAAGCGGAAACGTTTTGACAACGGAGGCAGTGCTGTTGTCGTAAAGAAATTTGCGGGAACCTGCTTTGTATGTAACAGGACCGGCCATCGTGTCGCGGACTGTTATGACAATAAAAGCACTATTAAGCCCAAGCCCCCCCCCCCCCCCGAAGAACTTCAAAGGCAAGGGGAAGAGGAAAGCTCCAGCTCAGGCACATTTGGCCGAGGGAGGACGAGATAATGACCACTTCACTGCTGTGGTCTCTGAGGTGAATCTCGTGGGGAGCAACCCCAAAGACTGGTGGCTGAATACCGGCGTCACAAGCCACATCTGCTCTAACCGGTGGATGTTTAAGACCTACGTGGCGGTAGAGGGAGAAAGCTGCTTCATGGGAAATTCTGCTACTTCCAAAGCGGAAGGAAAATGAACGGTGGTGATAAACATGACCTCTGAGAAAGAGCTGAGGTTGACAGGGGTGCTCCATGTTCCGGATATCCGTAAGAATCTGGAATCCGGATCTGTGATGGTGAAGAACGGGTTCAAACTTGTTTTTGAATCTGATAAAATTGTAATCACCAAAAATGGTGTCTATGTAAGCCGTGGCTATATGACCAACGCCATGTTTAAGTTAAACGTAGGGACACCTGCTCCCAATAAAAGTGTTAAAGTTGAGGCTAGCACTAGTAATGTAATGACTGTTGCCCAAGAGGCCAATAATAAAAATTCTAATTTTGCTTATTTATTTGAGTCATTTCATTTGTGGCATGGCAGATTAGGTCACGTGAATTATAATTCGTTAAATAAATTAATATCACTAAAACTAATACCAAATTTTATCTTTAATAAGCAACACAAATGTGAGATATGTGTAGAGGCAAAATTAACGAAATCATCGTTTCAACATGTTGAACGAGAAAGTGAACCTCTCGGTCTAATACACACGGATGTATGTGACTTAAAGTTTATATAAACACGAGGAGGGAAAAAGTACTTTATCACATTTATAGATGATTGTACTAAATACTGTTATGTTTACTTAATGAGAAGTAAAGACGAAGTAGTAGAGAAATTCGCTCTTTATAAGACCGAAGTTAAAAATCAACTTAGTAGAAAAATTAAAATATTGAGAAGTGATAGAGGCGGTGAATTTGAATCACCGTTTGAGCAAATATGCGCTGAAAGCGGCATTATACATCAAACCATAGCCCCATACACTCCCGAGCAAAATGAGGTTGTCGAGCGAAAAAATAGAACGCTAAAAGAAATGATGAATGTTATGCTAATTAGTTATGGGTTACCCTAGAACATGTTGGGGGAAGCAATACTTTCCGCAAACTATGTTTTAAACAGCTTACCACATAAGAAGCGAGAAAAGACTCCATATGAATTATGGAAAGGTCATCAACCCAGTTATAAGAACCTGCGGGTTTGGGGTTGTCTCGCAAAGGTCCTAGTTCCCACTCCTAAGAGGATGAGAATTGGTCCTAAAACGGTGGATTGTGTGTTCATCGGATATGCACATAATAGTAGTGCATATCGGTTTCTCGTACACAAGTCAAAAAATCCCGATGTGCACATAGATACATATATGGAAAGCCGAGAGGCCTCTTTCTTTGAAGATATCTTTCCCCGTAAATTACCTACATCTGTACCAACTCAAGAGTTGAACAGTGAAGGAAATGTGGGGGCAAGTGAACCGACAGAGGAAGAGGAAGAGCCTCGGCGTAGCAAAAGGGTAAGGAAGGAAACTTGTTTTGGACCTGATTTCTTAACCTTCATGGTTGAAGGCGAACCGGTGACATATAAACAAGCTAAGTCAACACCGGATTCCCAATATTGGGAAGAAGCTATCCAAAATAAGATTTAGTCAATCATGCAAAACCACACTTGGGAACTAGTGGATCTTCCGCCAGGATGTAAGCCCCTAGGTCACAAGTGGATCTTCAAGAGGAAGTTAAGGGTTGATGGCACGATTGAGAAATACAAGGCGAGACTTGTAGTAAAAGGCTTCAGGCAAACTGAAGGTGTCGATTATTTTGACATGTATGCTCCTGTATCCAGGAAAACATCTATCTGAATCATCATTGCTCTCGCAGATTTGTTTGAAATGGAAATACATCAAATGGAAGTCAAAACGGCGTTTCTAAATGGAGAACTGGAAGAAAAAATTTACATGGAACAACCGGAAGAGTTTGTAGTTCCTGGAAAAGAGCACCAAGTGTGCAAATTTGTAAAGTCTCTATATGGACTCAAACAAGCACCAAAGCAATGGCACGAAAAGATTGATATAATTATACTATATAACGGTTTTCGCATTAATGAGTGCGATAAATGTGTCTACACTAAAGGAAGTGGAAGAGAATGTGTCGTAGTCTGTCTCTATGTGGATGACATGGTTATAATTGGGAGTACTGATAGGATCAGCTCCACAAAGAAAATGTTGTCACAACACTTCGATATGAAGGATCTGGGTATAGCTGATGTAATACTTGGTATGAAGATTACCAAAACATCAGAGGGGTATTCCTTGTCACAAAGTCATTATGTTAAACAAGTACTAGACAAGTTTGACAAGGGCAGTAAGGTGATGTCTAGAACCCCAATTGAGTTCAAGTGTAACCTGAAAAAGAATTTCGGTAAAAGTGTGAATCAATTGGAGTTCTCTCGGGTCACAAGCAGTCTCATGTATATAATAAATTGCACTAGACCAGACATAGTAAACTCAGTAAGTAGACTGAGCAGGTACACCAGCAATCCGAATGAGAAACACTGGAAGGCCATCATGAAACTTCTCAGATATATGAGGTTTTCAGCCGATTACGGGCTGCACTATACCAGATATCCAGCGGTACTGGAAGGGTACTCAGATGCCAACCGGATATCGGACTCCAATAGCACAAGATCCACGAGTGGATATGTGTTTATAATGGGAGGAGCTGTTGTGTCTTGGAGATCCTCCAAAAAGACGTGTATTGCAAGGTCAACTATGGAATCTGAATTCACAGCGTTAGACTTAGCAACCGAGGAGGCAGACTGGCTGAGAAGTCTTTTGGAAGGAATTCCAATGTGGCCAAAACGTATTCCCGTAATAAGCATGCATTGTGATAGTCAATCAGCTATTGCGCAGGCTCGGGATCATATGTATAATGGAAAGTCTCGACATATACGTCGGAGACATAAATCCGTAAGAGAATTGTTATCCAACGGTGTGGTATCCTTAGATTTTGTAAGATCAAAGGAAAACATAGCGGATCCATTAACAAAAGGCTTGACTCAAGTAAGAGTCGAGGCGTCATCGAACGGAATGGGATTAAAGACCATTAAATTGGTGGCCCCCCCATAGGCAACCCAACCTAAACGGAATCTTTCCTGCTAGGTTTAAAGGGAAACTGAACTGTGAGGGAAACCAAACAAAGCACTCAGGAACCAGTAGTTCCCAGCCCATTTTCCGCGATGACAGAGTGATAGGCATGTACCATTGTAAGGGTGAGCTTGAGGCTCTTAATAATCCAAGTAAGTCGACGGTCGAGTAAGGTGAGTCAGGACACCTTCGACTTGGAACCACCTATAACGAGTGTGTAAAGCCGGTACCATATGATGAGTTTGGGCTAATTCACTAGAGCACTCAGTTGAAGTTGCCAAGGTAGTCCAGGCCAAATTTGGATAACAACTAAAGGGCCTAGTATGTGGGTAGAAAGGGCACTGTGCGGGTATCATGCTGGGATACACAAAGCTAAAGGGTTCAAAGCATCTATGCTACCTAATAGTAGTATTCCGGATGAAACTACGATACGGCAGGTTCAAGGCGCGCGCTACCTGACCTTAGGCAGTAAAATTTTGCGGTTCTCTTTATTTGCATTTAGGGCATGGGCTTTCAAGCCAATTGCATTCATGTGGGGGATTGTTGGAAAAAAACCAGGAAACGTGGTGTTTTCCAAATTGGTCACGAGTCCAAAAGTTTGGTCAAATTCCATGCGAAGAATCTAAAGTTTAGACTCCATACTCAAATGGTTTGAGTAGCTTGTGTGACAAGCTTCGAAACGGTATATCGCATGACCTATTCGGTGAATGGGTGTGAATGGAAATTGGCTCCGAAGTTGAACCATGGAGAGACGAAATCTGTAATTTTGATAGAGAAAGTGGGAAATCAAATGGATGGAGAAACCACCCAAATGATTATCCCACATTAAAGATGAAAAACTATTTTGAACAGTTTATATACATATTCACAACTGGAGAGTGGTAATAATGTGTAGCCTCATATGTGTGTGTTGGCAAATGTACCACACACGGGCACGGGTCGCAGGTCGCGGGCGCGGGCACGGGCACGGGACTTGGGACTTGGAACTTGGGGAATGTTCCGGTTCCAAGAAAGTCTGAGAGTTTTGAATAATAACAAAACGGTCCCAAAAATTCCAGCAAGCTTGTAACTTATGCAATTAAATGAGAATAATTGCATCATTAATTCAGCAGTTTCAAATACTGAATTAAGTGATCATTATGGCTGAGATTTCAGCTTAGCCTATAAGTAGGCAGCTCCCCCCCCTCCCCACCCCCACTCTCTAAACACACTTTTACACATTCTGAAAAACCAGCATACTTTTTTCCTCATAACATATTAGAAAGAGAGAGAACCACCCACCAACAGCTCGATCTTGACTCGTCGCCAGTTTCCGACGAGTCATCCGAGACGTTGTATATTGGGATCGAAGCGCCAACGCAACCAGAAACCTTAAGGTGGTTGAGCAAATATCGATTAAAGGCAAACTGTTTACAGTCGACTCGTCTATTCATTTATGTCTTTTAATTACCGCAATTTAAATTATGTCATCTATATTTTTGTCTTTTCAATTCTGTAATTTTAATTTCAGTATTTTAATTTGTTGTATTTAGCTGTAATTTTCAATTCTGTTTTTACCTTTCTGTAATTTCTTTAAAGTACTGTTTTATTCTGTAATTTCAATTCTGTAATTTAATTCTGTAATTAGAATAGTTTCAATTCAGTCATGTAATTTCTATTTTAATCAGAACAGTCCGGCTGTTAACTTTATACTTTCCAGTCCGGCAGTTTCTATTTATTGCAATTCAGTACATCAGATTATTAATTGATAATAATCTGAATAACGTTTGCTTTAATTTTTTTTCAGTACATACATGTTGTAATATGTAATTTCAGTTTCGTTTCTGAATTAATAAAGATTACACTGGTTTTTAATTATTTCTTTTTAATCATTTATTATTATTTAATTGTTATTTCGTACACAGAAACCAACAAAGTTTAATTTCGAAACTTAACAAAATCAACCCCATAAACTTGTGACACATACCTAGAAGTAAGATCGAATAATTATATGGGGTTTGGATAGAACAGTTTTTACGTTTTTCTCTGAGACCTTTCCCCTCTTGTGTAGTACTCAAGATCATTACAACATTTTTTTCCGAACTTGCATTCTCATTACATTTTTTGTGTATTTCCTTTTTTTTTTCCTTTGAATTAAAGGCTACCAATTTAAATAGTTTTGATGTCATCACTTTTGGCTCTGTTTATTTTGGTGCAAACACTTTCCGGTAAAAGATAGTTTGCCGACACACAAATTTCAAACATTCATGGGGAAATGATCAATAAGTTGGTTAAACCTCTTTTGTAGTTATCAGCTTTGGTACAATTTTCTCTGCATACTGCCAAATTGGCTTTATAGACTCCAAAGTTATGGGTGCGTAGTCAAACAGTGGAATTAGGTCCTTAATTGACATAATTTTATTTTGTTGCGTGATTAAACTAGTTTCTAATTTTGTACAAACATTGGTTATAGGAATTGAACCAAAAATGGGTTGTACATAGTGATGGCAATTCTTCGGCTTTTGACCTGATCCGACGGAAGTGGGGTACCTAACTCAGAGTCATGGTGACTCAAACTTTTTATATACAAGTCAAAATAATCCAATCGTTCATTTAAAACTCAACTAATAAAAAATAAACATATAAAACTTTCAAAATAAATAAATAAACAAAACGGTAGATGAAGTATATTGATGTATATAAATATTTTTTTTGAAAATTATGTATATGGATTTTTTTTTTTGAAAATTATATTTATAAAGATGTATATATATATATATATATATATATGTATAATGACTATGGATAATTTTTTTGCTACTTTATATTTTTATTTAGTTGAGTTTTAAATGAACGATTGGATTATTTTGACTTTATATAATATATATAAAGAGTTCGAGTCATGGTGACTCTGAGTTAGGTACCCCACTTCCCGATCCGATCCATTGCGGGTTGGATAAAAATGTAACTTTATTTGGATTGGGTCGGGTCAAGTTGGGTAAAAGTATAATTTTAGACAAATTAACACTCTCCCTTCTCTCTCTCTATGCTATACATTATTTTCTCTGTCTCCCTGTAATAATGGTACAGTAATACATATACATACATTTTGGTTGTTTGCTAAATAAATCATGTATACATTAATTAAAAATATTTATGATAAATGTCAATGTGTTAATTAGTGACTAATATCGTATCGTCACTTTTTTTAGAAGAATTTACGGGAAACAAATCATTATATCAATCATATATATTTATATTACATTTTTATATACAACAATGTTTTAATTGACGAAGTTAGTGAGCAAAAATTAATTCAATAAATATGGAAATGTCAAATAGAAGATTGTAAAATTTAAATCACTAAATTAATGTGAAATGATATTTAATGCCACATTAGTATTTATATATTCCAAATCAAATGATTTTTTATTTTACCATATAAGTTTTTAACAAATTATCTTCCAAATCTTGAGATTTATAAGGTTTATTTTTCAAATGAAAAAGAAAAATGTGACAAATGTGTAAATGTGTAACTTTATACATAAGTCGGATCGGATCTGATCGGATTTCCAATTGTATATGCTAAAAGACAATGTGACATTATACAGTATATGCTAAAAGATATGCTCAATGCTCACCCCTTTCCTGAAATAATTTGAAGCAATTTAATTTTAAGGAGTGTGTGAAAATACCTTGGGAAAAACATTGAGGCTTCAGTTTTCCCTTAAATCAATATTTACGGGATTTTTCTTATAAACTAAACTCAACTTGTTTTTAATCTTATAAAGTGAATGTTTTCTTATAAAGTGTTTGTTGCTTATATGAATAAACAACTCTTATTTGTCTGTTTTATATTCCGAACTTTTATTAGATTCGTAGTAAAAGAAAGTTGAAACGAATAACATATAAATATCGTCTGGACAAATGAATGCGAAAATATAATAAGAACTTCCATTCTTGAACGTAGTTATGAAATTGTAGAGTAAATAACAAGTTGTTATTGGTAATAATACATGTTGCAGTGTACTACACCACATCTTACTCTAATATCACTTTTAATAATTAAGTTTGATGTTGTACAAATTCTGGCACACTTGATGATATAATGTTAAACAAAATGACGTAATTGAACTCACGTTCTTTCACTTATCAGATAATGAGTGTAATTCTGTCAATATCCATAAAAAATAGATCTATTGACTGCAATTTCGTCGATTTATGATAACTGGTCTTTAATTGATCGAAAATTTATAAATGTGTACCCAATTGTTAAAAATGTTGTACTACAATACACAAAATGATTTTTTTTTTTTCATTTACTATTTAATTTATAACTTGTTTATAAGAAATCCATAGTTTTTAATTTATAGACTTATTTATAAAATGACCCGTAATATATTAATTTTCTAATCTATTTTACTCATTTGTACAATTTACTTTCTCATACTATTATATCGTATGCATTTAGTTTTTTTCAACCTTAAATGCCCACACCGTGGGCGACCGTACTTACTTTGCCTCTCCTCTGTCTTTTATTTTCTCCTATCTCTGTCTCTATCATCTTCAACAATCCACAACTGCTACGGCTGTCATCGTTTCTTCACCTTCGCCGTTGTTAATCTAAAAGCATTCACAACAATTAACTTATAACACCACCTTAACTTGGTTATAACCTAAAAAACCACTCACATCAATTCTCCTATTTGTTCCCTCAAACTATAGGAGAACTCTCTCTCTCCTTCATTCACCTTATAAATGAGGTGACCAATGTTTTTCTTATAAATAAAATATTAATTTTTAATCTCTTTATATTATTTTTTAACAAGAATAATATTTAAAAATTAAATGATAGAGAATAAATGATAAAACAATGAATACAAGGAGAATGAAAAGGAGACTGATATATTGTCAAAAGTAAAATTGTTAACCAAAGTTAATAAAATGTGTTTTTCACTTCAAATTTAAGGAACATTATAAGTACATTGATGCAGATGCTCTAAATCTCTCTATCAACATTCGATCTCCCACGTCATATCTTTCATCTTACAACTTTTTTCTCTCCATTATTCTTTATCTTTCTCGTATCGGCGAGAACGATGGAGTAGCTGTTCGAAGATAGTAACCAGCGTCCAGCAAGATCGTCACCTCAGCTTTAGACGACAGGTCACGGGTGATTCTTTGTTGCCCAATCTTTTGTTGTCATGTGTTGCAAATTCAACATGTTTTAGGATTGTTATCTACATTTCATAAAAAATTGCATTTAAAAACATATCCTAATATACAGGGATGTTTCCTTAATTAACCGTATGACTTGATTCCAAATTGAGAACTACTTTTCACATGTATAACTAGAGTCTACTGATTTTTTTCTTTATAAATCGCAGCTGGAAATATTTGCAATAAAACCTAATTTTCAGGTAAATATAGATTACTGTGTAAAGATTTTGAAACACAATTTTAATATGATTTCGAAGCAAACCATTGTAACCTTTACAAGAAAATGCATTTTTAACAACAAATTCTTGTAACAAGAATTTACTATGTTGCCAAATAATAATCTTTCAACAATATAATTACACTTTGTAATTGAATGTATACATATGACAACATACAATTTTTTTGTGGTTGATGGGTAAATTTTCAGCTACAACTCAATTTATTTGTTGCCGAAATCTGTGGTGTTTTGCAACATTGTTCATATTTGTTGTTAATGTACCTGTCCACCATGTAATGTTTTGTTGGGAACTACTATTTGATTACATTAATTTAATTTGATATTCTAATTTAATTGATAATAACATTTAACTTACATAAAAACAATTTGATATAACTAATAAAAAATAAAAAATGTGAAAAACAACTGAAATTATGAATTACCTCCTTCAAAACTCATCTAAGGGAAAAACATTATTCGTAATAAAATTTATGAAACAAAAAGATTTTTTTGGTAGAATTATTTTCGAAAACTAAGAATAAATCAGATTATAACCAAACATGCATTCTTTTTAAATTTGAGTGTTTATATTCTCCTAAATTTTAGCCATTATTCTCCCCACTCTCCTTCTTTATCTCTTTCCTTTCGTATTTATTTACATATATCTTCAAATATAAACTGTTACTACATGAAAAATGAAGAAACCGAGGGCCTGTGTGTGTTAGTTTCAAGCTGGTAGGATCTTTTAAGTTCATCTTATTTTGTGTATAATTAATTAATATCCATCCTTTAAACTTATACGTAGCATTTTTTATGTTTATGTTATATAGTTGTTGCCTGTATATAATATACGTTTGATCAGATTATTCAAACGCATAATAACGTTTACAAATTTTTTGTGTTGAAGGCTTAAATTTTTCAAAGTACATTTAAGATTTAAGAAACTTTATGTTATTCTAAACTCAGAAGTTCAGTTTACACTCTGTGACTCTGTCAAGTATCAACAATGTTTCTTATGTAAAAATACTTTTTTTAAGTGTATTTCTCTATATATTCTAAGTTCTAATTAATTCTAACATTGAGTTTGTATCTTTTGTTTTGTAGGTTACTTTAAATACATTTGATCACAATTCACCTCATACATATATATATTCCTACCTTGTCCGTACCTATTATTGACTTATTGCACAAACACAACATTAATTATAAAGCTTTAATACAACATGCATGATACTACAAGTAGCTAGTTTTTACATATATTCGTGATGGCATTATGCAAGTATCTCGAGATTACAAGAATATTAACAAAGACAACATTTTCCTGTCTTTTTCTACCAAGTTTATGAAAAGTATATATGTATTTTAAAGATAATATCTTTTCTAGGCATACACGTTTTCCAAGTTGACATTATCCCAACTTGATTTAAATAATTTGTTCTATCCGCTCTAAGTGAGATTTTTTCAACTAGAGAATTTTGAAGACTTGCACATATTCAATCACTCTGTTAATACTTAATATGAACTTCAATGAAGTACGGAGTATATATATAAATATATTCAAGCGTGTACTACTATTTAGTCGTACATAATTGGTTAGTATATCTATCACTCTCATCATTTGCAAGTGCTATCTCTTTCTTTCTCTCTCTTTAGAAAACAAAAAAAACAACAACAACAACAAAAAAACTATGAGCAATTTGTGTTCCGTGGAGGCGAAATTGCCTCCGGGATTTAGATTTCATCCTAAAGATGAAGAATTAATATGCGATTATCTGGTGAAAAAAGTGGCTTGTTGTGATCAATACCCTCAATTAGTTGAAGTTGACCTTAACAAGAGCGAGCCTTGGGACATTCCTGGTAATTATTTTACTCATTTACTAATTATATCTTTATTGTTTTTACTATTTAATTACTACTAGCTATTAAGTACCTAGGTTGATGCATATTAGAGCTGTTATAAGATCATTGGCGAATTGTGATGAATATCAATTTATTGAGACGATTGATGATCATAATTTTTGGATCTTTTTTTATTGCCTTTGTAGTAGTGCAATTATTAATGTTGACAAGAAAAAAGAATTGGATTGGAGGGGGAAGAGAAAAAAAAACTAATTTTTTCGAATCGTAATTAATTCTTTTACAGTTTTGGTGGATTCTATATCAAGTATGCCAATATTTTTAACATGGTTTTATGCATAAGTATAGTTGAACCTTAATTGTAACTTTTTCAACTTCATGACTCTTTATTTGCTTCAAAAATATTGCCTGGAAGTGAAGATTAGGTAGTCATCCTGTTCGACGACAAATTTTACAAAATTGTCAATATTTTTCATATGAAGTTTGAGATCTTTCGCATATAAATCTATATCCGTAATCTGATGGCCATAATATATGATTTAGCTCTTTCCCTATGTCAAAGTGTCCACATATTGCGCAAGATGATTACTAATAGTTCTGGTTATTATTAATCTTCCTCTGTCCGAGAAACATTAATATGAACCCGGCGCATTCTAATTAAGGATGCGTCAACCAATAGATTTTTTTAGTTTTAATTTTAAATTAATTTTAATATAGTTATTTTTGAATTCATTTATATGTGTTGAATTTTTAATGGATGACACACCCTAAATTATAGTGTACCGGGTTTACGGGAGTGTTACCCGTCCATGGTGTTCACTTATCGTAAATGATTCAACACTCTAATATTCCATGCTTTTTGTTAACAATTTATTATACGATGTCAATAAGTTACAACGGCTACTAGCTAGTATATAGTTTCTCCATCAATATTTTAGTTTTCTTTAGTGGTTACTGGTTAGAGATACCCATTATTATGATCAGCACCGAAAAAAACTGCAAAAATTGAGAATTATCAATTAGTACATAAAAACACAGTACCGTTTCAGCCTTTAGTTTATTAGCATTTTTTAGTTTTAGATGGAGTTTTAACTTTTCAGAGTCTTTAAATGAATCGTCATCTACGTGTGTCTCATAACTTCAATTAAAATATCATTTTCATAACTTTCCAACCAATTGACGCACTTGGGATTATGTAAATTACATGACAAAGTCGTAATCCGAATAGCTTTCCCGTAATAGTAACCACACACGTGTACAATCACGAAGTCCTACATGATAGAAAAGTTTCCTAGTTTTTGCTCTTCAAAATGAGTTTAATTAAGAAAATGATGTGCATGATGAATGATACAGTATTTCACATGCCATGTGTTAGTTCTCAACCGGTGCTTGTCACGATGGCAACTTGAAACACATCTAGACCAATGAAAAACCTTGAAATTGCAACACTAATATTGACTATAGTAATTTTATTTTATTCTATACAATGTTAACATAATTTTTCCTCGTTTACGTGGGAATCAGAATCTGCCTATTTAGGAGGCAAAGAATGGTACTTTTACAGCCAACGCGATAGAAAGTACGCAACTGGACTCAGAACCAACAGGGCCACAATGACCGGGTATTGGAAAGCGACGGGTAAAGATAGGGCGGTACATCAAAGGGGAACCCTAGTTGGAATGAGAAAAACCCTAGTGTTTTACCAAGGGAGAGCACCTAAGGGTAAAAAGACTGAGTGGGTTATGCATGAATTTAGGCTTGAAGGACCTTTAGGCACTCCCAAACCTTTATCTCTCAAGGTATTTTTCCTCTACTTGATTTTTGTAATTGGCAAGGGACGTCAATATTTGTGAATTATGCATAAAATATTGCCTTTCTATTTTTTTAAAGCAGACACTTGTGTTTTGGTGTATTCCTCGAGCTTGACAAATTCTTTTTTGGTTCTCTTTTAAAATTTTCAAGTTTGCAATATCAATTTCCATCTTTAGTTATTGCGCACACCAATAAAACCCTACCCTTTTATAAAGGTATAATGATGCTTTTGATGGTTGTACTTAGCTTGACGATTGGAGTTGATAACATATTTTGTCCTTTTGTTTGAGCTATACTTGAACGGTATTTATGAATTGTGATCAAATGTATTTAAAGTAAAGTATAGGATAGTGTCCCTCTATAACCCATAACTATCGTTGGTCATGAAGACAAAAATGTAAACACTCTACAAAAAGCATAACATGTGCAAGTACAAGGACAAGCTCATCCATATATATGACAAAGGCGAGCTATACTGCAACTTAGGAATAATAAAATGAAGCTAAACCATAAAAATGATATATATGCTATCATAATAATTTCGCTTTAAGTTGCAAGTCACGATGATATATATGGGTATAATTGCTTGAAATAAAAAATTAAAAATGTAGCGGGGAAAGTTCAAATTCATAGTTCATGTTGGATTCAAAAGATATAGTGTAATTAAATTTTCGGTTTATACAGGATGATTGGGTGTTGTGCCGAATGTTCTACAAAAACAAAGAACTTCCTCACAAACAAGACAATGAGGACTCGCATTCTTCATCTCTTCAACCATTAACTACGGACACTTTTAATCATATAACCTATAATATTAATCACCAATTTCAAACTCAATATGAGCAAGTACCCTGCTTCTCCAATTACAACCCTACAAATTTCTTTCAAATCACCCAAACGAGCCTTACCAAGAGCTTCCCACCATCCTTTGAAGCGAATCTTAGTCCCACTTCACTTATGAACCCTTCAATATCTTGTGACAAAAAATTCATTAATGATTTTTTTAATCATTGTACCAAGGTGGAAAGTAAAGGGTCGATTACAAGCTTGGGTGAAGGGAGCTCCGAAAGCTTCTTATCGGACGTCGGTTGTTTTCCAAATAATGCTTGGAATAACTATTGATTCCCAATCTTATTCTGTGATGTCTTTTTTGGTAATTGATCAGGAAATTGTAGTAGCATATATATAGATATATAGAATTGCTGTTACTGGATAGATAATATTATACCAGCTCTTCATTATTTATGTAGTCGTACACTGTGTCACGTATCATGTGTAATATGTACTTCGCATATATATTTTCTGACTATCTTGTAAAACCGATGTCAAAATTGTTATTTCTTTAATTTTCTTTTCTTTTGAACGTGTAAGTTTATGACAATGGTAATTATATATAAACACGTTTCACTGTTATCATGATTGATATATCGTATGAAGACTCGGTCTCTTTTATGATGATAATGATCATTTTCTATTATATATGTATATATGATTACTATATAAAAATTATATTGTAATAGTGATCATGGCTATCTTAATTTAAGGTATATAGTTATTTACCTATGTTCTTTACAAATTAAAAACGACAGTGTGCCCAGTTAATATTTTCAAGAGAGTTTGCAACTCTAAACAGATAGCAACAAGAGATTATTGGACATGTTATATAAGTTCGAAAAGTTTCTAACCATCCCTTTCATTTGTTCAACTAACTCTCTAGCTAACTCACAATATGAATAGCCCACCAGGAATAGTCTTAGTGCGTTAGTGCTCGCACTATTAAATATGAGTTGTATGATTCGAGTCTTGTCAGAAGTATATGTACGAAATCTCTTGATTTTTTTAATAAGATTTTAAAAAATAGAAAAACAAGTAACTCACAATATGAACAATCTAATTTTTTTTATAACATTGTAAGCTCTATAAATCGGTACAAGGACTGCAGGCTTTGAGTGGCTTAATACAAGTTTATACAACTACTAGGATTTTAGAAGTTAATCATTATACAATTTATGTTGAACTTTTATACTCTAGGCTTTTGAGTATTTGTTTTTCTTTTTCAGTATTTTTTTTTTTTAATATTTAGTATCTATTTTCTCTAAGGGCTCCAACATTTTAATTAGCTAGGACTAAAGTCGTCCCGCGATAATGACAGTGTAATTACAATTGCATAATGACAATAAAATAACATTAAGTTAGTTGGTGGAGCTAATAGCAAGCACTATATGTGGCGAATAATATTCTTCATATTTTGGGTTTTTCATTTCACTTTTACAATTTACAAAACAATAGCTTCCCTATAATTTTTCTATATCTTTAAAAGTATTTGATATCAATTTCATAATATTATTTGAATGTTAAATCATACTGTATTGTAATTATGCAAGAGCAAGTAAACCCATAAAAAAATATTTTAAAACAATTATGAGAAACAATTTTGGTTCATTAGATTTGAGGAATATTTTGACTACATGTAAAATTTGGGGACCGGGTGGTGTTGTAAAAAAATGGACTTGTTACTTATCATCTATGTAATCAATTCAAATGGCCTTGTACAATTTTTTAACCATTCATCATCAAGCAAATGTGAAGGCAACAACTTAAGAACAAGATTTACGGCACTCAGCATAAAAATATCCATAGCAGCTAAAATATTAAAATTAGAACCACAATAGGGAAAAAGTTGTTTATCTAGTAACTTTTAATATTTTGGTATCCATCCTTCAAGTTTTTCCAATTCAGTTCTCCCCTTACGTATTTTTCATTAAACTAGGTGTCCGCGTTTTATGAAATAATTGCAGTCATGTGCTCCCGTCTAAGAATATAGTAAGTTTAATTCCGACGATTCGTAAAAAAAAATACGATGTATGACGTCGGAAGTGTAATTCCACTGGTTCATCATTGTCGGAACTCTAGTAGAATTATTAAAAGCAATGGCCTCGTTTAGTCGCATCTTATAAGTACAAAAGTATTTTCTTATGGAGGTCAAAAATATAGTACTTATTAATGTCCTTAAAATTATTTGTAACTTTGTATGGTAAAACTTTTTTAAAAAAGTATACTGGGAAGGTGAAAAACAATTGGTCCCTATTTAGCTATTTGCAAAAACTATGAATCTCTTTACTTAAATTAATCCAACTCTTTTGTCTCGAAAACACAAAACATTACACTCTTCTCATTTTTACTGAACAACATATTCAATATTTGGACTTATAAGTAAAAAGTAAATATCAAGCATCAAACCCAAACAAGGCCAGTGTTCATCGGAAATGGGCCTAATCAAATCTACTACTGATCCGTTATTAGCACCGCCCAAACCAAATAAATAAAATTATCCATATACCGTAACTTGTAAAATAAAGAGTCTAAATTTTTTCACTGCAATTTATCTGTTTCCATGTTCAAACCGTTTTTTTTTTTCTCGAACCGTAAGTCAAATTTACGGTTTGACTGTGAAATTACCAAATTGTCCCTGCGTTGAAATCTAAAAATTTTACAGAGGCCGATCGATCGGCCAAGCTCTCTCGAATTTTCCAGAGAGATAATTAACTCAAAAAAAAACATTTACGGACCGTAATAGTGACTTATTCATAGATAAAAAGTCAATAAATTAATTTGTTTTGAGTAACATGATAAAATATCGTTTCGAGTACTGATCATTTAAAAAAATGGTCAATTTGTTTAAAATGAAAATTGCCTACTTATCTCAAAAAAATATTTACGGATCGTAATCGTGACTTACGGTTTTATAAAAGGCCAAAAAGTTAATTTGTTTCGAGTAACATGATAAAATATCGTTTCGAGTACTAATCATTTAAAAAAATGGTTCCACAATATACGATATCGAAAAAAAAATATGAATAGTTCCAAATTTAGTTCCGTTTCAACCGTTATGTTCGTTATTGAATCGTCTATCATTTTAAACAAATCAACAATTTTTTTAAATGATTACTACTCGAAACGATTTTTTATCATGTTACTCGAAACAAATTAACTTATTGGCCTTTTATAAAACCGTAAGTCACGATTACGATCCGTAAATATTTTTTTTTTAGATAAGTAGGCAATTTTTATTTTAAACAAATTGACCATTTTTTTAAATGATTAGTACTCGAAACGACATTTTATCATGTTACTCGAAACAAATTAACTTATTGGACTTTTATATATGAATAAGTCACGATTACAGTCGTAAATATATTTTTTTTTAGTTAATTAACTGTCTGTAAAAATTTTCAGAAAGCTTGACCGACCGATTTCAACCCGAATCAATTTGATATTTTCACAGTCAAACCGGTAAATGTGACTTAGCGTAAATCTGACTTCTTAGGAACGGTAGGTTGACGGTTATCAAACAGTAAATCGGTTCCGAAGTCAGATTGATTTACCGTTCGAAAAAAAAACTTACCATTTTAACATGAAACTCAGCGGAAAAATCCAGCCTCTAAAATAAACCTCTCTCTCTCTCTCTCTCTATATATATATATAGATAGATAGATATAAATAACCTACGAAGTTGAAGTTAGTAAAGTAAATACTGAATGGAAATGTACAGTACGGTAAAACTCCCCCAAATTACATTTACAGCAGTAAAACCAATTTCGCGTGTGGCTAGTCGGCGTTTGAGACCAAGTTTCGCGTTAAAGAAACAAGTTAAGGTTAAGGCTGAGATTGACGGTAAACTTAACGGCGTTTTATCCGGTGATTTCGACCCACGTGCCCTTGACCGGGTACTTTACTCTTAAATATTATTATTGTGTTTTACTTTTTTAAGTATGCCTAACGTTTTTGTTGCTACTTATGAGTAAGTAGAAAATTTGAGTTTAATTGAAACATTTAGTTTACTTTCAGTCGTTGTATTTTTAATGTAATCGGAGTTTAGAAGTTGCGGTAATGATACTTACAACTAATACTCGTATTTTAATAACACTCTTGTTGCTATTTATGAGTAAAGGAAAAAAATATAAGAGCTTGATTTAAAAATCAAACCTAGACTAGTAGTTTACGGGTCGTGGTAATGGTACTTGCTCGTGTGTGTGTGTGTGTGTGTATATATATATAGAGTGTGTGTGTGTATAGTGGCGATTGGTGAAGCTATTTGGGGTGCTTGAATTCCGAAAATAAATAACTTTAACCGCACAATGTATATTGGGTCGCTAATCCAATATATTTAAAAATTTGTATGTAAAAGATGAATTGCATGTGGTTTTGAATTAAAATATGGGGTACTATAGCCACTAACGGCCTCCTCCTAACTTTGCTTCTATACGTGTATATATATGGCCTAATGGAGCTATCAAAGTTGAGTACTTTTATTTGAGTTCTGAACTTACCTGGTTCCAAATTAGTGTACTTCAACGTTTAGCCTGAAATTTTTGTTAGGAGTATTATTGAGGGATAAAATACCATCATTTGTAAATGTTGGCTAAAATATGTGGTAAAAAAATGCGGGGTCTATAGCCTTCAGCCTTCTTATGTCCCTTTATAACTAGTTTAATTATATCCGGTAGAACTTATTAGAACATATCACTAATAGTGCTTTTAACTTTTAAGCTGTGTTTTGGTTAACTTTTAGGTGATTACAACTTACACAAGTGAGCCATTAATCTTTGAAATTGACAAAAACTCAGGGAGTTCCATTATGGTGACGTGTTAGATGATGTAGAAAAACTCTCACCTGATGCTAAAAACTTATCAATAACCCTCACTTTGAAGGCGCAATGGATAGAATCATAGAACTATAGTGGTGTATTAAGTCCCTAATCACTTTGAGGACCCTGTTGCTTGAAACGCTTGGTTTGTTAGGGAGAAAAGTTGTACATTATATAATATCCTCTGAACATTTTCTCCTGTGGCATATTTTTTGCGCAAACAAATGACTAAAGGGTACCATTTAAAATGAAATGTGATAGCTTAAACCGTTAGGTAGATGCTTAATTTATTATTTATTTTATTCAAATATATTAAAAGCTAAATAGAAGCTCTTTGTGGCAGCAAAAAGCATTGGAAGCAGCAATGAGTGACATAAACAGCTCTTTTGGAAAAGGCAGTGTTACGAGGCTAGGTAGCGCTGGTGGAGCTCTTGTGTATGTTTTATTCCTTCCTTGACATTTGACAACAAGCTTTATTTTTAACTTGTATTGTATTGTATTGTATTGTTAATTAGTAAAGTATTTCTTTCATTACACATGTTTGCCGCAGTTACACATGATTGGTTATATATATATTTGCAGAGAAACTTTTCCCAGTGGGTGTCTGACATTGGACTTCGCATTAGGCGGTGGTCTTCCAAAAGGGAGGATTGTAGAGGTACTTCCATTTGTCCCATCAATGGATTTTTCATATACTGATTCTGTTCCGATATTTTTTTTGATTCTGAATAAAAAGCCTTATAAAAGATTGATGTTTTATAACATCCTTTGAAAGACTCCTTTTTTTTTTATGACACTAATGGCTGACATTTCAATTTAGATAGATATATGTATTGCTTGAGACGAGTCCTTTACATGTTTCAACTAGTTCAATGAGTCCTTCACATGTTTGAACTAGCTCTCATGATCGTAGCCACAAGAGCCAATTTTAGTTGATATTATACTAAACTGTGATTTTTAACATACACCCCTCACATGTTTGAAAATATTTCTGAATGTTCTGAATCCTTTGAGCTTGATGTAAAGTTGCATAATCGTTTTGTTTTCTGTACTAAGTTCACTCATATTAAGCTGTCTGTATTGTTCTTTAATATGGTCACTGTTACTTAATTTACTTAAGTTGATGTGTGATAATTTATTTTTTTCATTTATTTTTTAAAGATATACGGCCCAGAAAGTAGTGGAAAGACCACATTAGCGCTCCATGCCATCGCAGAAGTTCAGGTACTGAAAAAATTCTAATTTATCGATATGTATCTTATCGTTGCTTTAATATATATATATATATATATATATATATATATACAGTTTTGATGCATTCTATGTACAGAAATTTGGAGGTAACGCCATGCTTGTTGATGCTGAGCATGCGTTTGATCCAGCATATTCGAAGGCATTGGGAGTAGATGTAGAAAATTTGATTGTATGTCAGCCTGATCATGGAGAAATGGCTCTGGAAAGTAATAAATTTATCTTCATGTTTACCTTCATTTTCAGAAACAATCTTGATCACTAAAGTAATAAAATAATTGTTTGTACCTCAGTTGCAGATCGTATGTGCAGATCTGGAGCAGTCGATCTCATATGTGTTGATTCTGTCTCGGCTCTTACTCCACGAGCAGAAATAGAAGTGAGTTACTTTTCACTTTTATGTGCTAATATTCACATTTCTTAATTGCTAATGCTTAACTATGTTTTTTTTTCCTTACGAAGGGTGAAATTGGGATGCAACAAATGGGGTTGCAAGCACGTCTTATGAGCCAGGCTCTTCGTAAAATGTCTGGAAATGCCTCAAAAGCTGGGTGCACTCTTATTTTCTTAAATCAAATAAGACACAAGGTACTTTAGTCAAGTTTGCATTTTGTGCTTTCTGTTGGTTTATATAAAATTCTAACTCTATTATTGAAATAACAATTTTGATATGGTGGACTGTGGTATTTTTTAAGATTGGTGTATATTACGGAAATCCTGAAGTCACGAGTGGAGGAATTGCTCTAAAATTCTTTGCCTCACTCCGCCTTGAAATTCGACCCACAGGGAAGATAAAGTCTGTAAGAACAAAACTACTTAAACCCATTAATTCGTTCTTAGTTTAAAATTTATTGATTATGAACATATGAATTTATGAACCCTGTCATATTTGTTTGTTATAGGCAAAAGGGGATGAAGATGTTGGTCTCAAGGTTCGTGTGAGAGTTCAAAAGAGTAAGGTAAGCGAACGTATTGCCTTGATGTGCATTACATGTGGTTTCACTTTTTATTTTGGTATAATTGGAGTTTTTTTTTTTGCTTCCGCTCATTCCCGTTAGGTGTCAAGGCCATACAAGCAAGCTGAGTTTGAAATTACTTTCGGAGAGGGAGTCAGTCAACTGGTTTGCATTTTCTCTTTTACTCATTGCGATTAGCTTTTTTTCTTCTTTTTTGCTATGCCAAAAATGTGTCATTTACAGTTGTCATTTGAACGCAGGGTTGCATTTTGGATTGTGCAGAACTAATGGATGTAGTGTTAAAGAAAGGTTCTTGGTATAGTTACGGTGATATCAGGTTTGCATTTTGGACTATTAACCTGCTAAGAGTGCAGCATCTGAAAATCCGTCTCTTTATTCTACTGAAAATCGTAGTGTTACGCACCTTGCAATTTTGTTAGACAGATCAATAATTAATGATATATATGAGATCGTCTATGATATCAACAATCTTTCAATTGTTCTGTAAGTTATATAGTTATACCAGTAGAAGTTAAATTGCAATGATAGATATAAAACTGACTAACCTTGCCATCTGCCATGATCCCCTAACAGTATCTTTATTTTCTTTCTTTTTTTCTAGTGAATTTACTTCTGTCTTTAGAGGCTTATGATGTCGAATAATTTGGACTTATGGCTTCTCTCATTTTCTTTATTTTCTTTAAGAATGGGACAAGGAAGAGACAGGTCGCTACAATACTTGAGAGACAATCCACTTGTTTCTGATCAGATAGAGAAGGTTAGTAGCTCTATTCCTCTTTGATAACTGCATATCTATGTAGAGCTGGCAATAAAATTGAAGTACAGACTCCGTTCCGAATCCAACACAAAAAATCCTATCAGGATCCGACGCCGGACCAATTCAATCCTAATCTGATGGTTTTGGATTTGGTATGAAGTTCAATATTAAGATCCAAAATCCAACCCGAAAACCAAATTCCTAAAAAAATCCGAAAAAACTCGAGAATACAACATTTTTCAAATATTAGTAATATATGTGATAAGTATTTATATTTTGTATATAGATTATAACTTCAAATAGTGTAGTTTTTTATGTCATCTTTAGTGTGTTTATGTATAACCGTCTTTTTATATCATCTATAGTATGTCAACGTAGTGTAATTTCAATTTTTTTTAGTATTACTGTCATTTGATAATTTCCTTTAATTTGTTAACTTCAAATAAATTGCTATTTATCATTTTTTTTTTGTTAACTACAAAAGTACATAATTAGAACTTAATGAAAAAAATATTTTCAGATTTTGAACATTGAATTAATAATAAATTAATTAAAAGGGTTAAATCAGAGCCGATCCTAATCTTATCTGAGAATATTCGAAAGTCGTCGGGTATAGTTCAAATTTTTTATGGGTGTTTTTGGAAAAATTCGGATCCAAATCCGATCCAAAAAACAAAACAAAAATCAGTCCAGAAATCAGAAATCCGACAAAGCGGATCGGATTGGATCGGATTTTCCCTCCCAGCCCTATATCTATGTTGCATATATGGGTATATTGGACTGCCTCTTCCCATAACAAAAAAGATCATATTATCTCCGTATAATTCCGGTTTAATTTTTTATATTGATAGCATATTCCTCCCCTGATTAACACAGTACCCTCTATTTATATATTTCAGCTTCTCTCCCCTAACTAAATCCTGTATCCTGATTTATGTAGGTCCACGTATATCTAAATTTGAAAAGTTGTCGTTCATAATGATTTCAATCCATAAGCCCTGAAGTTTACGTTTTAAGCTTGAAATCTCATTCTTTCTGGGGTTTCCCTTATTTGCATCACATCAAAAAATACATTTGGAAATGATGAGACTATATGCCCTTTATTTGCAGATTGTGCGGTCAATGATGGCAGAGGGAATCGGCTTAGGCGGCTCATCTCAGTCGAGAAACTCCCCATCGCAACATCAGGACGATGATGTTTTTGAGGAAGTATTGTAGACAAAGCAAAATCCACCAAGTTACCTTAAGTCAATGAATTTTATCATTCATTCAGAGGGAGAATTTCCCATTTTGTGTCCTTTTTTAGTTACACCTGCCCATGTTCACTTATCTTCTACTGCATTTTTGCCTGTTGTTCAGCAGTCTCGAAGTGTGATGAACTGTGGAATGATACGGGTGTCTGTAACATGGCTACTTTTGTAAGATAATAGTTTAAATTTTATGTCTATATGCTTATAAGTTTGATCAAATATTCACAGAGAGAAAACAAGCAGATGTTTTCTCCGTCCTTTATTCAGATTATGAACTCTTTTCATCTTGTGTTAATTCATGCTATTGCAAGCTACTAATAAATAAAATTAAAATCATTTTTGCCAAAATAGAACCAGACGTTCCCCGTGAGGGAATCCAAGGCCGAGATGCAAAGATGCAAAAAATGAAAGAGAATTACAGAGATTGCATCTTAGAATCCAAGGGATAACATGTGTAAATTAGAGCAGGTCGAATGGCTGATGTTCAAAGTGAGCATCAGCTACCCGGTCCCAATATAACCACCATCAAAATTTACAGCGCCAATGAAATAGTCTTACATGTGCAGATGTTCACAATAAGGTAAGGTGTAATACAAAGTAATGTCACGCAAATTTATATTACACAATTGATTCATACATAGTATTTTGGTAGCAAAGTAAGGTACAGGTACAAGAGAGATGAAATATTTTACTGTGCAAGAGCACTAGTGTTGTAAACAAGAAGTGCACCACCAGCAAGAATTCCCAACAAGGTCACTGCCCATATTGTCAATCCAGTAGTACCTGTATTCCCAGCAGCATTAAATTATTATTATTTTGATAAAGCAAGCATTATTTACATTTATTGAAACTATGCTGGAAAAAATTTCTACCTGTATTCCCAGCAGCATTAAATTATTATTATTTTGATAAAGCAGGCATTATTTACATTTATTGAAACTATGCTGGAAAAAATTTCTTACCTCCAACATAGACATCACCACTTGGGGACCATTCATCTTCATTGTAGATGGGACTGTAAATTCATTAACAGAAGATAAATGATAAACATATGGATTTGACAGTTATTGTTTCTTTATTTAACCCTTTTTATTGTGTTGAAAGTTTTAAGTTCAGAAATTCAGTTTTGCAATAAGGGAGCAGTAGGGGAAAGGGGTAGCAACCTGTAAAATTATTACAGCTGCTGCTGAAGTTAAATCTGAACCGTTCATTTTAAATCTAACGGTCATTAAAAGTAATAAGTTAAGCTCAAAAACTTAAATCCAAATAATACCGAGTTTTTCCAGCTATTGGATGATAATTTGATGGTCCGGATGTTTTACAGCAGCTGCAGCTGTAAAAGTAATACAGCTGCCACCCCAATCCCCTACTGCTCGACTCGGGATTGGGGTAGCAGCTGTATTAACTACCAACTATAAAAGGGCTAGAAATGATCATTACCTGTATCCATCCACATTAGCACCGTATTTGTCTACGAATTGGTAAACACCCTTTCCCTGAAAATATGCCATTATACCGAAAGGTCAACATTTTATTAATAGAATGCTCAGTGAATATTCGGTCAGGGTTACATGTATATCCGGAAAAAAGGCTTTGCAAAAGAATAAGGAGTATTGAGGGGGAAGCCTGGCACATTAATTGGTGAACCTGTTAAGGTTTTTGGCTTTTTGCTTTTCCCTATTAATTTTTTTTGTAAAATTAGTGATACTTCTAACATTTCTAAGTTTTCGAACTCATAAAATACCTAAAAGTTGCATTGGAGTAATTATAATAAACAATTCACACGCTCCCGATTATACTGCCCATGTCATTAACTTTATATAGCGAGAACCAAAACAAACTTATACCGAAGAATTATGTGTTAACCCCTTTGAGCGTAGCCAGGAGCGTAGCAGTTGTGAACATATCATTTACCCCAGTAGTTGTCAACTTATCATATATTATGAACTAATGGAGTAGTAGACAATATTAAGGCCCCCTAAACTGATGACTGATGAAAACACTAACCGTTGGCTTCCTGCCAGAGGCGTCAACTCCATTCTTCAAATCCATGCCGCCACCGGTTCCTGAAACATGATTCAAAAGATTAATATTTACCTTATATACGTAGTAGATTAATAGAATATACAAGGCATATTAATTTAACGAATCAAATTTACTACACTTAAATGGTTTAAATGGTGGAGACGGAGGGAGTACATATTCAAAGGTATTGTATAAAGTTATCTGGTTACAGAGAGATGGTGATATCCTGTTAAATGATATCTTGTAAAGATTTATTCATGCGGATTCCTTTATAATAAGCTATCTGTGGATGTCTTTAAATCCAAATAAAACTGAAGTATTTATTTTTTCAGAAATTTACAAGTCCCTAGTTCTGTTAAGATCCTAATTCATACACGGCACAGCTCTCAAATTCAACCTGTTCGTAGTGGAGACAAAAATGTATCCAACACTGCACAGTAAGCAGTAGCGAAACCATCAATTGTTTATGTGGGGCGTGAACTTTCATATTAAAAATAATACTACTGAGTAAAAAAAATACAGGGGTAGCCATATCGCTATTTTAGTCGGATTATACTCAAAATACACTACAGAACGTGAATTTCTCATAAATGTCATAGCAACCTATGGTCAGTTGCTCTACATTAGCTCCTTTCCTGACAATAAGTATTAGTAATAATTCGTTAGTTCTGAACGAAAAATTGATAAGCCATTAGCATGACTAGAATTCCGATGTGTGTGAGTTGAAAAGAAAAATATGCTTAACGGTATCGGATTCAAAACTAAATAAAAATATGTATATGTATGTTCAGATAACTTTCTACTTTCCTTTATTCTTCTCAACAAGGTACATAAATGGATGAAAGTAGTTTATGTTAACACTACAGACACTAAGTACTCAAATGCCAATTAGGGAACCATGATTTGCACAGTAAAGAGCTTGTAAGTCATAAATACAGACAGCTTTACTTACTTACAAGGCTAATTGGTTTTATATCAAAACTTGATAAAAACACAGGTGTATCAGTATTATACAGTTGGTGGCTGCAAGTTGATTAAAATATTCGTGATTTAGCGTTTGAGCCCTTCTCAGATTATGAAAAGAACTCGAATAGTTCATGTTTACGTACTTGTATTATTGGCTGTATAATTTATAAATATAAGAAAGTAAGTGAGTTAATTAGGGTAACAAACCATAAGGAGTATTAGTCTTGATCTTCTTAGCTCCACTAGCATGAACCTTAAGTGAGGAAGTTCTAACCAAAGAAGGAAGCCCTCTTGCTGATGTGGCTCTATCAACTGTGAATAGAGCAGGTTTCAAGCTCATTACTACAGATGCCATTTCTATCTTTCTGTGGAATGGTTTGTTCAATATTTTATCTCTATGTTTTTGGCTTGTGTGTTACATATTTCTCCTTGATAATCATGACAAACAAAACCAAGCATGAGTGGGTGCTTATTCCACGTGGCAATATCCCTGTGGTTATGAACGGATATGAAAGTGCTACATTATCAGAAACCTGAGAAAATTCTGTAATTAGGATTATTTGTTTATGAGGCTTGCTGAGATGACACGTAGATGGACATGAGATAAGACAATAACCATGTTTTAAATTTTTATTTGTATTGCTCTGATTGCCAATAAATTTGTAAAACCCTGGTAGCAAAACCCACATTTAAAGTAATGACCCCAACTCCAAATATTAACAAGCTACAACCCCTATATGCAAAATGCCAAATTGTAACCGGGTTAATTACTATAGTCTATAGTGGTGAATCTTTATAGTGAAAAAAGAGTAAATGACGACGTTCGGGTTTTATAGTTAACATGTTCTTACATTTCTGAAGATTGATGCAAATATGTAATGTAACTATTTTGGCTTTCAGACTTAAAGTTCAAAGGTAACATAGCTCGATAAAGAATTGAAACAAGTGGTAAAGCAAAAAATAACAATTCAGAAATTATTACAAGCACAACAGAATAGCTTGATTAGCTATTATTCACTCCTTTGAAAGCGGGGATAACAAGTTAACAACCCAAAAAGAAAATTTTAATTTAGATTACAATTGTAACATCACCCCTCTTCTTTTACAAGCATGTTTGCTCCCAACTGTTTGACATTGAACGAGTCCGAAATGGCAAAAAAGATCTGCATTCAAACATAGGCCAATTTTCCAAGCAGCAGAGAGTGAAATTGATAACAGAACTATCTAAAATTTATTGGTCATAGTGAGCAACTAAGGATATTAGTGAACTTTGAGGCTGCGGCTAAGCCACTAAGTATTGCGCCCTCCACATTTGGACTAACGCAGAAATCTCCACATATAGCCAGCCTCTTGCTCTCATTCCACAAGCATTTGTCTTCTCTTGCTACACTTGCATCTGGGAAAGCACTCCCCCTGCGATAAAACAATTTATTAATTGCTAATAATCTATTAAACCAACAGGAAAATGTAGCATATACGATCACAGGGTTGACATATCTTGCCCCAGGAAACCTATGGATAAATGCAGGAGAATGTATCTGTTAAAAGTTACTATTGATGTAAATTGTCCTGTATTTTAGAAGATGGATTTTAGAATTCATTTTGATTATAAGCTTCTAACAAGAAGAGGAGCTTATGCAATTAACAAGAATCCTTGTTAATCAAATAAGTCAGTGTTGTCTTTTCTCTCAACCTTTTCTGAGTGGTACACAGATCTTGATTTGTAATTCGCTCCATCAACTCTCACAAGGATCAGTCATGTACGCTACTAAAAATATTAACCTACATAATGCAACCACAAAATTTTAAATCATAATATCATAATATGATAATGAGAGACAATATGTGGACTGGACTGTAAATAGTCTTGTCTAACTGTCTTCATATCCAAATTGTGGTGCAAAAAGAAAGAAAAAAAGAGTAATCTCATCTGGTGGAAACGGTATAAGATATTATGAAGGAGTAATGGAGTATAAATTAATTTAATACTAAGTATCAAAAGGTTGAGATACTTGTTGGGTACGTTATAAATAAACACAATAATTTCTACGGAAAAGAAATGGACAGATAAACAGAAAATGGTTTCCTCAAATATATAAATATCAATTACAAGATTTAACATAAAATAATGTAAATGATACCGAAATGGACTAAAGTCCGAGACGAGGTAACTGCAAGCAGTTTCCCTTAAACGATATTTGCCCCGCCACCTCTGCTTCTGGCTAAATGGGCACTTCGTTCCCAAGGTACAACGTCTATCGCATGTGACTCGGCGGAAACGGCACCGAGCCACGATCGGACCGTTGGTGGTGCGGTACTCTCTCTCTATATGTATGCATATGTGTTTTTTGTGTGAATGTGTGTATGATATGTATGTTTTTTCCATAAAAGCTTATTGAAAAGCTCTAAGAAAAAATGGTTGGAAACCACCATTTTATGCATTTTCTTATGTAACTCTTTTTTCCAATAAAGAGCCACACTTAATGGGGTAATTAAGTTTTGAAACTCACAATTTTAATTGCATTCAAAACCATAAAACAAAGTTTTATCCAACAATCCCCCACATGAATGCAATTATAAAACATGCAATGTGCAACTAAATGCAATCGAGAGAACCACGAGAATTCACTGCATAAGGACAGGTAGCGCGCGCCTTGAACCTGCCATAGTGATGTAAAATCTGATATGCTACTATTGGGTAGCCTTAAAGCCTTGAACCCTTTAGCGTTTGTGCATACCAGGGTAATACTCACACAGTGTCCTCTCTACACCACTTACTAAGCCCTTTGGTTGTTGTCCATATTTGGCCCTGGACTGCCTTGGCAAATTCAACCGAGTGCTCTAGTGATTTAGCCCTAGATCATCACATAGTATCGGCCATACACACTCGTTATAGGTGATTTTCAAGTCAAAGGTGTCCTGACTCACCCCACTCGACCTTCGAGATACTTGATTCATTAAGAGCCTCATGCTCACCCTTAAAATGGTACAGGTCTATCACTCTTTCATCATAGAAATGGGCTGAGAACTTATGTTCTCGAGTGCTTTGTTCGGTAACCCGCACAGTTCAGTTTTCCCATTGAACCTGAGACTGAAATTTCCAGTACAGGTTGGGTAGCTTATGTGAAGGTTTCCAATTTATTGGGCTTCAAACCCCATTTCCCTCGATGATGCTTCAACTCCTCCACGAGTCAAGCATTTTGTATATGGATCCGCATTAATATCCTTAGACCTTGCAAAGTCTATGGATACCACAATTTTTGCTAGCAATTCCTCTTACGGATTTGTGTCTCCGACGAATATGTCATGACTTTGTCGGGACTTTCCATTATACAAATTATTCCGATCCCGTTTAATAACTGACTGACTGCAGCAGTGCACGTTTATTGCGGGAACAGATTTTGGCCACTTGGAATACCTTCCAAGACTTCTCAGTCAATCTGCCTCTTATGTAGCTTGATTCAACGTTATGAATTCTAACTCTACAGTTTCTCCAACTATGCAGGTCTATTTTACAGACCTCCATAAGACTGCAACCTCTTTAAGTACAAACATATCCACTAATGGACCTTGTACTGTTAAAGTTCGAGATACACTTGGTATCTAAAATACCCTCCAAACATTTTGGACATCTCGTATAATGCAGTTCATGATTGGCAGTATACCTCATGTATCTGAGAAGACTCATTGGCAAACCTACCGAGTCTGCTCATTGAGTTGGCTATAACTGGTCTAGTGCAGTTCTTGACGCGCAAGAGACTACCTATGATAAGTTAGGTGTTTGTTTTAGTCCATATAACGACTTAACAAGTTTTCGCACCTTGACTTACTTCACACGGAACCACGACCCAATGGGTTGTTCCTAATTCTCTAGATCTCCATTTATAAAACACATGTTCTCATTAATTAATGATGCGTCCTTTTTTATAGAGATTAGAGTATAGACATTAAAATTATTAAAACCGTCAGTTTACTTAAAAGTAATTGGCTTTATTTCTCACGTGCCTATCAACCTCATTGTTGATGGCATCTTCCCATATACACATTATATAGAAAACGTTGATTATTTCAATGTCGTCGATTCACCTTCACTCATGAAGGTCAAAGGACAAAGAAAGTTTCATTACTTACCCTTTTACTATGCCGATGCACTTCATCTTCCTTAAAAAATTCACTTTCCACATTTTTCCAGCACCGTTTGAGTGTTCACTTGTCTTGGGTAGCGTAATGCTTTGAACCCTCAACGTATTGGTCACACTCGCCAGGCGTTAGAGTTTTGCAGAAAACTTCTCTTTTAGAAAGTATGCTTCTCGGGCATAGAACAATGTTCTATATGCACTTTAAAGCCATATGCCTTATGCACTAGAAACCGATCAGCACTATATTTTGTGCTTATCCGATGAACACACAATCTACCATTTTCGATCCTATCCAAATCCTTCAAGGAACAAGATTGAGACCTTTCTTAGGTAGCACCAAACTTTCACGAACTTATAGTCAGGCACCATGCCTTCTATAATTCTGACTGTTTGGTCCAACTTCCTAAGCGATAGTTTGTTCAACACATAGCTTGCGGAAAGCTCACTTCCCGTACAAATTCAGAGTTTAATCCTGAACTTATCAACATGATATTCATCGTTTAAGAACTACATTTTTGCTCGAGAGCATAATAAGTCGTTCTTTAACGATTGGTGTCATTCCATCAACACAATTATGTGAACGGTGTCTCATATTCACCGTTTCAATCACACTGATCATGTATTCATATCCATGTGAATATACCATTTCGGAACTAGTTAGACAATATCTAACACTTCCAAAAATAGTCTATCATTTAATGATTAACACTTAATCATTGGATTAAAGTTGGTAGATTAACACAACAGAACACCCATGATTAAACATGTTTTCTGACAAGCCTTAATCCTCAACAATAGAATTCACGTATTCATTCTTACTTGAATGAATATCTCGACTGATTTGTCTTTACTTCTCATCAAGTAGACATATCAGTATTTAGTACAACCCTTCTTGATTTGCACTCATCTCAAATGCATCAAACCATTAGGTTATGTACTCCGTTCGAAACTTCGAACTGAAGACTTAGCAATACATTGCTTCGAACACAAACTCATATGTGTTTCAATTTAAATAATAGATTTAGAAAAATAAAACATTTATGGTTTTATATTTTCATGACCTAATATATCATGTCAAATCAGTGACTTAGTTGAATAACTCAACATGTCATTATTGACCACAAGAGTATCGACTAAAATGCTCATTTTGAACAAATAGTCACTCATGTATTGCCACAAACAAGCAAGCTTATCACAATTTGATCCTAGTGTTTTGGCTACCGAAAGGCTACTGCCCTTTAGGTTTCAAAACCACTAGTCATGATTCAGATTTGTATGCTTGCACTTGTTAGTGGATTTCCAAACGTTTAAAACGTTTCCACACATTAACGCCCCCACAGTTCATGCATTCCCTTTGTCCTCACTCAGAACATGCACACTGTTATAGAGAAACTTAATCGATTTCAATGTGGTAAATGAAACGATATCATTTATTTCAGACGTTTTAAGTCCATACCACTGAACCGTTAGGTTTTCTCCCACTCGCCCGTAGGCGCTTTTGGGTATGTTTAGATTCTCGATCTACATGATCGATGGGTTACCCCCACATTTGTGGGACCCTCGGGGTTCTCCCCCAATAATAGTAATATAATATTACTAAATTATTATTCTCAATAATAGCAAGCTCAACATATTCACAATATATTTTACTAACAAATTAATAATATGTTATTTCAACAAATTATTAAATTTTTTCCAACAAATAAATAAGATGTTAATTTCAACAAATTATTAAATGTTTTTTCAGCAAATTAATAAGATAATATTTCAACAAATAATAAATTAGCCGATATTTGTTTATTATTAAAATAAACTCAACGACCATTTATAATTTGTTAATCATCAAATTATTTGCTCTTGGATGAATCAAGTCGGTTATTAAATAACCTTTCATCCAAATATGTAACCGATTCGTCATTGCAATTCGTAGATAGCTAATAAAGCTTTCCATAAATGCCAACAACGACTGTCGTTACAATAATTTATAACTCTCCAAATTAAATTGCGATTAATCACAATTAATAAGAAGTTATAAATAATCGTCGTTAATCTCATTAATGATTACCATTACAAATTTTGTAACCCTCCAAATTAAATTGTAATAAATCACAATTAATAAGGATATCAACCATTATATCACCACATTAGTGTTTTTAATAATGGTGATTTCGAATTTGTAACATCCGTCATTAATATGCACTCATGCAAAATTAATAGGAGTTACACCGGCACCCACAATGTTCTGGTCAGTTCCAGCACCTATTGTGTTCCGGACATTTCCCGCAGGAAACTGTTTGTTATCTCAAATAACAAACACGCACAATCTAATTTCGAAAAATGAAACTAAAACTACTCCTTCGCAAACACCAAATTTCTATAACCACGCATGGTTTCAATAAACTGATTTTGCAAGAGTATTCTAGTTCATTCCCGAAAAAGATTATCAAATTCTGAAAGATTTATTCAACCGTAAACACCAGATAAATCTGATTTTTACAAAGAATAATCTCAGAATTTGAACCAGTTCTGTCGTAAGCCCCAAATTCCGAAAAATCAGAAAATGGTTTTACAAGAACTATTTCGAAACCAGTTCTGTCGTAATCCCCAATTTAATGGCTTTTACTAGAACTGTTTCGAATAATCACCAATCCTCCAATTCCATGCATAGATCCATATGACTACACAAAAACTCATTGGAAATTGTTAGTAATTTTATTAACATGAAAATAATAAACATGTATAAATCACTAACAATATAAATGTAGTCTATAACCAGATTGGTCATAAATAATTTATTAGGTTTTCCAACTAAAACAACAGTTGTAGTAAAACCACAATACCACCTCGAAATTGGCAGTAACATTAGCGTAACCGCTCAAACGCAAACAAAATAGGTAACAAGTTAATATAAAACCCACTGGAACGTTTTAATTACCATACAAAACCAGGCTCATGCTACTGGTACTAAACATATGACAATTTCTAGCCAAATTAATCATGAGCATGCATGTTCTATCAATTTAATAAATAAATTAAGAACCATTAATATCCAGCAAACAAAGAGTTACAAAACCCTTAATACTTCTAACCAATTAAGTGTAACAGAAAGTATTCCATGCGTGAAAAACTAATAGTGTAACAGAAAGTATTACATGCGTAGAAAACAAATACAGTGTAACAGAAAGTAATATACTTTCTGGAAAACTAACCAACGCTAATCCTCCAAAGTAATATACTTCCTGGAAAACTAAAATAGCTAACAGAAAGTAACCCATCCAAAGTCCCAATTTGAAGAAAATGAGCCACTGAGGAAAAATTATTCTAACTCCACCGTGCTAAAAACAATATACATGATTAACCATTTATATCACCTAGATCATCACCAAGCAAAATATATATTTTCTCAAAATTCAAACGATGATAAAACATTTTATCAAAACGCAATCAACATGCTCATATGCGAACAATAATATATATCATAAACATACATACGATACGGTTAAAAACCGAAAAATTGGAATTTCACAAAAATCCCAAACAAGGTAAAGCAAACACAAAACGCTTTCGACAATTCAACCGGAAACACCAATTTCTTAAAACCAAGGTTTGTTAGAAAATGATTTTCCAAAAAATTGTCTTAGCCACGAAAATAATTTTCTGTTTATCCAAACACCAAAATTATTGTATTAACGTACGAAACATAAAAAATATCGTTTAAGATTGTTGGGTACGTTATAAATAAACACAATAATTTCTACGGAAAAGAAATGGACAGATAAACAGAAAATGGTTTCCTCAAATATATAAATATCAATTACAAGATTTAACATAAAATAATGTAAATGATACCGAAATGGACTAAAGTCCGAGACGAGGTAACTGCAAGCAGTTTCCCTTAAACGATATTTGCCCCGCCACCTCTGCTTCTGGCTAAATGGGCACTTCGTTCCCAAGGTACGACGTCTATCGCATGTGACTCGGCGGAAACGGCACCGAGCCACGGTCGGACCGTTGGTGGTGCGGCACTCTCTCTCTATATGTATGCATATGTGTTTTTTGTGTGAATGTGTGTATGATATGTATGTTTTTTCCATAAAAGCTTATTGAAAAAGCTCTAAGAAAAAATGGTTGGAAACCACCATTTTATGCATTTTCTTATGTAACTCTTTTTTCCAATAAAGAGCCACACTTAATGGGGTAATTAAGTTTTGAAACTCACAATTTTAATTGCATTCAAAACCATAAAACAAAGTTTTATCCAACAATACTAACCACCTATGAGCTTTCATGAAAATAGCACGAGGAATATTGAGACCAATGTTCTGAAACTCTTGAAATAATTCATCAGCAATTTTACTCAACGCCGCATTAGAGAGCTTTTGCAGTCCTGTCTGAGCAATTACACTTTGTGCATATCTTTCAGTGGAATGCAACACCCACTGCTCACTGAGGAACAAAGAAAAATGTTGTAATCAAATAAGAGCAATACAAGCTACAAAAAAATGTTTCTTTTACTGGTCTATTAGCATTACATGAGAAGATACCTTATGTTCGAACGATTTGGCTTGCTGCTGTTGCAGAACGCCCAGCTTAAAATTTCGGAATTTTTAAAAGAGAAACCTTTGAGAGGCATCTGATCGTATAAGTTAAAAAAAGTCATTTGATACGGCATAGAAACACGTACATAAAATGATAATATACAGTTAACAGTCCCATGACCAAGGTTAGGCAGATAAGACAGACACCAGTTTTTAGTTCAATGGTAAGTGCAGAGATGTAAAACTAAAGAGAAGCGGAGGAAAAGGGAAAGGACACAAGTGAAATGGATACTGCGAATTCATTAAGTATATTTCTTGATCTTTGAAAGAGCACTAGAGACAGGGGATTAACTAGGTGCGGACTCAAGTAGACGATGGCAACACAAACAAACACAACACACATTTTGTGAAAAAAATACAAAATTTGATTTTTTACCATCTAAGAATGTTTAAATCTTGCTATTATAGAACTTTAGAACCTCCAATAATATAAAACTTGTTTCATTTAATATTATCAAAGAAAGTAGAGATCTTACCAAAGGCAATGGTTCTTGAAATGCCAGCATGAGGGCAAAGCATGCTTTAGTAGGGATTTCTTTCACCCTCATGGCCAGCTCTGGAACCAAACTAAAATCTATATCATTCAACAAGGAAAGGGAGAATAATTCAAAATTCAAAACTTGAGCTGTATAACAGATTAAGAAGGAAAAACCTGAGGGAAAGAAGAGACAAAAAGACTGTTAGGTCCAAAGTACAAGTCTATTGTACCATATTTGTTTGTCATTATATTGCTAAAAATATATTGAGTTAGCTTATATTGAACTCTTATTATGTTAACAGTTAATGCGTAACACGTTGTTTGTTAAGTTATGGTTAAATATATGTTGAATTTATAATTTCAATTATAACTGAAACTGGCGGACAGATTACTTGGCGATCAAGTCAAAGGTTTCTATAAGGTCCACAAACGTGAGCAGCAAGTCGAGAATATTTCGTGTAATCTCAGAAGATTAGATTGAATAGAATGAAGAGCTTTCCTTGTTGGATTAGAAGACTTGAAGAGGAAAGAAGAATCCTAGTTAAGGAAGGAAAGAGAGAAAAAGGAAATACTTCATATTTGATTAAGATTAGTATTCTTTGTAAGGCTATAAATAAAGACATTTATACTCTAATATTTTGTATCTCTATTATACACCAAATAGAGAGAGACCCACGAAATATTAGAGAGAAATTCGTGACGGGATGTCAGTAAATATTGAGAGGTGTTATGTAGAAGCAATAGTTTGATAGGCAAATACTAGTGATGGAGTCGTTGAGTATTGTAAGACTTGAGTCTACTATTGTAACCCTGACAATATCAATAAATACTGGGTGAGTGCCTCGGAGACGTAGATGTGGTGAGCACATCGAACTTCGTAATTAAACGTCGTGTGTTATTTACTATTCTGTCAGAACTCTTCAGTTATAACATTAGGCAAACGTATTTTTCAAAGACCATACGCTTGGAAAACTAGATCATTCGAGGCTCCTCTAAGAAAGGTTTATTCAATTCCTTTTATGGAATCTTTCTCAGAACTACTAAACTGTTCGGGCTCTTCGGTTAACTATAAAGAACTTTTCCTGCTAGTTATGTACTGCAATTACTTCTTAAGTCCATGTTTACCCAATTAGAAGAAACTTTTAAGGCCCGTATTTTATGGGCTACTTAAAGGCTGGCAACCTCCTATAACCCGCGACTATGGTAAGGATAAAAAAAATTCCCATAATTTTTCTTTAACTAATTAGATTATTTTCATTGTTCAAACTCTTTTTCTCACAAGTGCAAAATTAAAACTATGGGTAGGTAAAGTTGCCGGCAGGATTAACTGTAGACACACCAAGAAAATAAACCACCACGGGATAAATTTCAGAAATTATAAATGAACTCACATGAAATGAAGAACTGGTAACAAGGGTCTGTAATTACGTTTAACTTTGGATGAACAAGAAAATGGGGGCAAAAGGCATCATACCAAGAGGGGGTAGCCTTCCTGTAACATTTGTAAACCTCGGGGAAACTATATTCTTATCAGATGCAACTACACCATTAAAATGACCAAGAAATTGTCCATCCACTCCTGTCAACAACCACGAACCCTTGTCGTCCAGCCACTCTAACCTCCCAACACCAACTCCAAACATGCTTTCAATACCTACAGAAGATTTAATTGGTGAAATTAGACAGCCTCACACGTTAATACTACGATAAATAGCATCATATAAACCACTTCGGGATAATACATTACCTTGGTCCTGGCATAATGCTTTGCAAATGGAATTCATTCCTGGAATACCAACAAATTTCTTGCTTAAACTCTCCTGTATTAAACTAAAATAGAATCACGGTGTTGCCTTTCCAAAGATAAAGACAGAGACGGTTAACTAATAATTGGGAAATACATTTTTCTACACCATACTATTGGCTTTATTAACACTTAGGAAACCAAACTATAATGTTTCACAAAATATACACCAAAAATGAACTTAAATGCAATAGACATGTGCTAATTGTCCGAATATGTTGGAGTACTAAGATTCAATCTAAAAATCTAGGAACGTAAATACTTGTGAATTATAACATGCTGGTGCTCTAATTATTCGATTTAGTATATATTGGCATCTAAATTGTGAATTTTTATAGATTAGTGTAATAAGTTATGATATTTTGTGTACCAATAGTCTAAACTTTAAATTGTCTAATTGACAAAAGATGATATGTTGTGTGTAAAAAAAAGACATTTCTCTTTATCTAGTAAACCTTGTCATTGTGATCAAATTGTCTGGAGACGAAATCGAAATTTCCAAAATTCTCTTTCCACTCTGCAACAACACCTCTTGCTTCCCAATCACGTACAAGGCTTAACACTTCAGGGTTTGTGGCTGTGAAATAAGGGGCACCGTGGTCGAATAACAACTCTTTTCCATCCTCGGTAATTTCTCTAGTATGAAAATGTCATGAACAAAAGTCACATTAAACTATTAGAAACTCTTTAAGGAAATCATTGTTTCAAACATAAGAGTTTATGATCCTTCCAAATTCAAATCAAGCTAGCGATCAACAGATATATCATATATATATATATATATATATATATATATATATATATATATATATATATATATATATATATGTATGTATGAATAACACAGGTACTAGAATTCCTTGATTAAGATTTAAGAGTAAGAATTCATACGTTATGAATCATAAGATATTCATTACTTAAAAGGTTAATAATGGACCGAACAAAAAATTAATATCTTGAAAATGAACAGCCATCTTCTTAAGTAAATATAAACATTCTTAATTCTTTCCTAGCAGATTCACTTCACCATCATCATTATCGCCAAACTGAGCCTATAACAGTAGCAAAATCACTAATTTCCTTATACAACATTTGATTACTAAAAAACTTATTGACCCATAATCTGAAAACAAGTAATGATAGGTTCACCCCCTTTACACTCCAAACTTCACTCCTTACTATTTGGCATCAAGATAAGAAACAAAGAGTGTAAAAAGAAGTAGCGTCATTGAGCATTTGTACCTAAGTTTAAAAATAGATTTTAATCATGGCTTTTTTATGATTAAATGTCAAAATATGTATTAAATAAATGATAATTTTTCACTAAATTAAAGTAATAGTAGACCGTAGTATACCTTCTTTGGGACATTCGACCACCGGGGCCTCTACCGGACTCGAAGATAGTAACTAATATTCCATTTCTTGCCAAAGTAGACGCACACACTGCTCCAGATACTTCAACATTTCCAAATTGTCAAACATGGGTATCATATTAAACATGCATACGAATATATACGTGTGTGTATATATATATATATATATATATATAAAAGAAGGAAAATGTGGAAGCAGACTATCTGACTCTGAGTCAGGGTTACTTTGCTTCCCACAGCCATTGGATCTGTTACAGTTTAAATTTAATAACAAATCCAATGACTGTGGGAAGCAGAGTAACCCTGACTCTGAGTCAGGTACTCTGCTTCCGGAAAATGTTGGGTAACTTACTTCCGCTTCCAATGACTGCAATTCTGGGGACAGAACTAGCCATGACTAATCACTTATTTAATTTTCTATAAGACTGTTTTGTATCGAAACTATATGTGATACATAAAAACAAACGTGTGATCATATCAGCATTAATGTATCGGATACCAACACCGCACAATTTATCGTGGTTGGTCGATAATATTATTAAGATGGTGCATATTGAAAATTTACCGGGAAAATATATAGAAAAGAGGTAAATAGATCACAGCAGTGTGATTGATGGTTGGTTGAGTTTGAGTAAATATTTTAGTGGTCTCAGCTAAGCCACGAAGAATGCATCTTAACCGTAGATCTGTTATTTTTTGTAATTTATTTTATCCTTTCCACTTTGTATTTTTGGAATATTTCTTTTTTAAGAATCAAATAATTTCTCTATATACTTATATATAGTTGATTTTATTTTTTGTTTAGATTTCTTTTTAGTAGAATTATATCTAATTTTAAATATAAATGATAGACGTATTTTAAGAGTAGGAAAAAGGGAAAAAACATTAAAGAACCACATACTCGCAATAAAAAAATCAAATTAGGGAAAATCAAATAACAAGTACCCCTTTCTCCAAAAAACAATTGTCCAATAGGTAAGCACATGCAAAGTTAACTTGCAAAAATCACATATCTAAATTGGTTAACGGAAATTTTTAAAAATTAACCATAAAAATTTACATTTAAATTATGTGTTAAGCTTTTAAAAATTTTGATTTCAGCAATTTAAAAAATATGATTTTTGCAAGTCAAAGTCGACGTGATTTCATAATGTACACTTATTTAGGGACGAAATAAGTACTAAATAGCCACGGAAATTATTATTTAGGTGATCATCATGGTAACATCAACTTTACTCGGCGAATAATAACTAGAATAAGCATAGGTATTGCCGTATTGCACAGTGATTCGGTTATTCTTCAGGAAGAAATGAGACCATATATCAATTCATCCAGAAATCCATAATATTAAAGCAAGCAATATTCTCCTAGACAGAAATTTAAACCCCAAAGCATTTCAGACCTGAGTCTAGCAAATGTGACAAGAATAATGTAACGTCCCAACAAGAAAAAGAAATCGTCTAATTTATCATTTAAGTTTCTGTTGAAACCATATTTTTTATGCTGAATTTTATTTATTTGAAGGTCATTTGGCACCAGAGCACACTAGCAGAGGGCAAGTAACATGTAAAACAGACATGTTTAGTTTCGGAGTACTTATTGTGTAATTAGCCTTTCTGCTGGTGGGAAATGTAACACAATTTCGCGAATTGCGATTACCTCCCAGAAAATAGTATCTTCTTGAAGAGGCATGAGGGAAAATCACTCGGAAAAAAACCGTTTCTTTAATGCTAATTGCTAACTGTAATATGTTGATCAGTAAAAACTGCCATTTGAATTCGCTCGAACTTGAATGCATCTGTTAAATATGAGAACTGGTCATTTTGCAGATTTGCCACTTTCTTGATAGAAATGAGCTTTTATGTGTGATACATTCGTCACCAAATGGTGATTTCGATGTTAGAAACCTATAAAAGCTTGTAGATACCTAAAGATTGACCTAACTTGCACCTCAAGACGATCCAAGTTATGCCCATGTATGCGGACCATCGTAAATATGTTAGCAAACCAAGATGAAATAAAAAAAATCCGAACACTAGACCAGATCTAATAGCCTAATTTATGGTAATTTAATTTTTAAAGTACCTATCCAAAAGTAAGGATGAGACATTTTGTCTACAGAATCATTAGCTTCTCCTATGTTTTCAAATTGAATTTTCTCAAAGCTTTATTAGTAATTCATTGGCATGGACTGCTCTACTAATATATAAGAACAATATACTGATAATTAATTGCACCTTTTTAATGAACACAATAAAAGATAATTGCACCTTTTTTTAGCCGACCTCAAGGTCGTATAAACAGTGTTTTATAATATTGCATTCTAGCCAATAAGTTATGGCGTCTTTATGCAGTCGAACTTTTCTAAATCCAGCCTAAGAGTCGTAGTTCAAAAAACAAACTCGTTTTTCCAAAGAGCGGGTCGTGTTTCTCAATTACGAGGCTTAACTATTTTGACTTTATTTAATTTTTTTTATTAACTCAAACTTGCAACAATGAAGAGAACTATCTTTTTGAAAATAACATTAACATGACAGAATATTAAACCAACAAAAATTAACGTCAAATACAAACATTAAGATCTTGACCGTCTCTCTACACTCACTCTCTCCGGCGACTCCCTCCAACATCACTGACGTACTTTTCTGATGGAGATACCTCCTCCTCTCTCTCATTGTCTTTGTTTCTCTATGTATACACACATGTTGATATTTAATGATGATGCTGTATAATGGTTGAGTAATTAAGTAAGGTTTTGTTTATTTGGTTTCACTGTTGAAATTTAGAGCTTATACAAAATTGAAATTAACCCTTAATGGGTTATGTGCATATATGTATGAGATATATTGATGATTTTAAGCAAATAAGTTGGCGTTTTTTAAACAAATAAAGAACAAGAAAATTCAAAAAAGTAAACATTTTAAAAAAAAGTCAAAACTAGTATTTTGGAAGAACGAGTTTGTTTTCAGAATCACGAGTTTGATTTTCAAATAACGAATCTATGACTGGATTTAGAAAAAATTGATTGTATAAAAACGCTATAAGTTAAAGTCTACAAGGGATATGCTACGAAAGTCTATGGACTCATTTGCATTCATTCTCCTGAGGCATGCAAGTTCTATGTTTATTTTTGGTTAAAAAATGCTGTGTAGTAAAATGATACTCCTACTTTGGCAATAAGTTACTAACAAGTTTTGCTTCTTCTTTTTCCGTATCGAACAAATAATCTTTGAGCCATTAATAGGCTTTTGTTTTCCGACTTTTTTCCTCTCATTAGAAACCGAATCTGAATTCAGAATAGAGCTATTGAAGCAAAAGATGATGAGATTTGTAATACGACTCAACGGTCCAATCCGGTGTTTGTTTGTTTTATCTTGGCTTAATATGACAATGTATGATTTAATTATTGACCATGTACAAAATTCAAGAAAACAACTCTATTTGACAGAGTTAAACTATTTTCAATTTCATAGAGCATACACGAATTAACGTCTCGCGAGATCAATTCCATTTCAGATTTTATCTAGTTTTACATGTGATGCCTGGTACAAGTTGAGTTGTTTTTATATAAGACAAATATTATAGGACAGTGGTGGTTGTACTCTACAGCCATGTGTGTAGTTTCAGCTAATGTTATTATAAGAATATAGTATGATATAAGTAACAACTAATGCCGGCCCCAATATTGCCTTATTTCACAACTCCTATCAATTCATGTTCCAACTAATGCTTCTACTTCTATTTAAACTTATCTTAGCTTTATAAACACTCCAAATGTAGTTCACCAAACATGTATTACAAGTTTAGTCTTGACAAACTTTCGGGCTTTTTAAATTTTGTTCTATCCAATTTCAACTCATTTATTACAGTTGTCGACTACGGAGCTACGTTGTTTGACTTGCAAAAAAATCGTACCTAAAATGTAAAAATTAATGAAAATTTAAAAAGTTAGTAGCAATGTAGTTTAAATATAAACCATATTGTAAGATTTTGAAATTTTACATGCTAAGATTTTAATATTTTATATTTTAACAATATTTTTCCTCATTTGACTTGCAAAAAAATCGTAGATAAAATGTAAAAATTAACGAAATTTTAAAAAGTTAGTAGTAATGTAGTTTAAATATAAACCATATTGTAAGATTTTGAAATTTTACATGCTAATATTTTAATATTTTATATTTTAACAATATTTTTCGTTTCGTAATGGTCTAGTAAACTGGAACGGAACGAATATACTTGAGTAAAAGTCTACACTCGTCACTATGTTAATTGCTAATCAGTGGTAAAGGGACGTTTTCATTTTTGTATGTCAAACATGTACAAGTGGTATGAGTTTTAACATATAAGAATAGCTTAATTAGAACGAATAAATTAATCTTATCCAAGTAGTAGTATGAGTTTTTAATTTGTGTTTGGTTTCTCCACCCGTGAAAAATGCTATAAAATTAGTAACTCTTCCTTTGTAAAGCAATATGTCCTTCAACACTTGCATAAAATAAAAACAATGTCAAATGTCAATTATGACAAATTAATTCAATGTAACATCATGCATCACACGCCCTCAACAAACAATTAAGAAGAAAAATATAGTCATGCTCATTCGGGAATTTTATATTGAAATTGATAAAACCAATTACTCAACCCAATGTAAACAAATAACTGTTCCTAATAATATTGCAAGCATTAGTATAATTTTATTTCTGTGATGTATAACAACTGGTCTCGATTAAAGTTGTTTGCAGTAATAAAAGTATCATGTATACTACTTTAACTGCACGACATGACTATACAATTATGGTATTAATAACAAAGCTTTTTATATTTGGCAATATTTGTGATGATAAAAATAATAATTCTGAACTAAATGACCCGTGATGTATGTGTGGACCGGTTTTAAAGCAGACACTAATTAATAAAGCAAAGTTGGGAATGTGAAATAAAAGACAACGGGTTCATTGCCTCTTCTTCTTCTTTTTTTCTTAAAGAAAAAGAAGGCTCCTCCTCTTATATTATTGGCAACTTATTTTAGAGTCTCATAGTTATTTTAAAAACCTTATTGTTCTTTTCTAAATAGAGTGTCTGGTATATAATGATTTTTTTTTACTTTTAGAGCAACTCCATTGGTTATCATACGATTTTCTTTAAAATTTGAGGTAAAAAAATAAACAATCAAAATTTAGGGTAATCAATTTACTTTAGAATTTTTTTTCCCGTCTGCATATGAGATATAAACACTTTATTACAATAAATTAATGATTTATGTAAAATTTCATGATTATGTTTGAATGATTGATGGTTGAAAATAGAGTATGAATATTAAAATGTATTTACATGGTTTTAAGGAGAGACATTAATTTTCCTTGTAAAAAAAAATTTGATTGTTTTGAATATGCTAATGCATATGCTTTTAAATAAAATATATACTTACTTAACTGCAGTGAACAACCGAACCTAAACTAAACCCAGATTAGCAGCACCTGGTCCCCACACCATCCTCAATTTTATCCACTCTTTCAATTTAATTAATTTAACAAATATAGTACCAAAATGGAAAATAGGACTCAGACTCTCCCTAAAAAATAAGGAGTCCTCATAATCTTTTTTATTTCAAAAGAGTACTGATATGGAATATTACACATGATCTTTACCGCAATCTTTTTATTTTGTCTTCTTTGTACTTAGGCCCTTGAATCCTTGATAAAGCAAAATATAGAACTAACCAACACAATGATTAATTAATGGATAAATTAACAAAACATACTACTTTTGAAACTAAATTACAAAAAACATACCCTTACAACTTTAACTATCAAAAACATACCAAACAATTTTAACGATGTTTATTCTCTTCTTTCTCTATCTCTCATTTACTCTCTCTCTCCTCCCTTATTATCTCTCTCCTCCATTCTTCTCTCTCTCATCAATTCTTCTCTACATCTCTCTCATCTTAGTCTCTCTCTCCTCCATTGTTGTTTATATTTTTATTTTATATCTCACTCTATCTCTCTCCACTCCTCCACCACGAAAACCCGTCACTAACTATATATGAAAAATATATGAAATTGGTGAGATTGTTTTCTATCCCGTAATATATGAAAAATAAATGAAATTGGTGATATTGTTTTCTGTTTATTGAGCTTTGAGACTATTGTAAAACTTGTGAGTTTAAAGTTGAAGGAGGAGAATTTATATCTATAGTATTGAGAGAAATTTATATGTAGAGTATGAAGTTTTAAAATTAGGGTATGAAGTTTTAAAATTAGGGTATGAAGTTTTAAAATTAGGGTATGAAGTTTTGAAATTAGGGTATGAAGTTTTAAAATTAGGGTATGAAGTTTTGAAATGAGGGTATGAAGTTTTAAAATTAGGGTATGAAGTTTTGAAATCAGGGTATGAAGTTTTGAAATGAGGGTATGAAGTTTTAAAATTAGGGTATGAACTCTTTTTTAGATATTTGATTGTGATTCAGAACATTTAGGGTATGACATTTTAAAATTAGGGTATGACATTTTAAAATTAGTATATGAATATTTTGTGAGTTTTTAGTCATTTTGAGAGAGAGAGATGGGTGATTAACATGTGTTAAAAAGATGTGTGATTATCGTGTGTTAGAGAGAGATGTACGATTAGAGAGAAAGAGTTGCGGTTAGAGAGAGAAATGTTATATTATGGTTTGATTAGAATTAGATAAATAATAAGTATATATAGGTATGTTTTTTGTAAGTTAAAGTTTTGGAGGTATGTTTTTTGTAATATAATAGAGGTAGGGTATGTTTTTGTTAATTGCCCCTTAATTAATTAATAAGTTTGATGATTTTTTTTAATTAATAATTAAATTTAGGATAGTATCAACAAGAGTTTTTCATTTTTATTTGAGTTTTTATTGGACTAGAATGTTAGTTTTATGTTTTTTTTTATTTCTTATAATGTTTGATGAAAAATTAATAATAATTTTTTTTCAATTAATAATTAAGTTTACGGGTGATACCAACTAGAGTTATTCATTTTTATTTGATTTTTTATTAGATTGGAAGGTTAGTTTTATAAATTTTGTTTTTTTTCTTATTTTTGAAAATTTGATTTGTCACTTTAGTTTATAAGCCATTTGGATGAATTTAATTAAATCTAATGGCTCTTAATGGCGGAGTTTGAGTACTCCACTTGGTACTAGGGAGTCTGGTGCACTTTGTCCACTAAATACTGCGTATTTTGAGTAAGTAATAAATTGATTTCCTTAATAAATCCAACAAAAAGTAAATTCTGCTACTTCATTCTCTCTCTCTCTCTCTACACAGAGAGCCCTTTTCAAACCTTTTTCACGAGCATTCTATGTAAAAAAAGTAAAAAAAAAAAACTAGGGTTTTTATCTCTCTCATCACGCATAAAATGTCAATTGGAATCTAATTAAAAGATTCCACTGTCGGTGATTCTGATTAATACCACTTTTGTATCTATTTATCATATCTATTTACCTAATTGATTGGATTTATTCAGTTGGGTTTTTATTAGTAACTTTTAAGGAGATTAAATTAAGTATTTTTTTTCCAGAGAAAAAAATAAAAGAAAAAGTGGGTTGAGATAAAAAGTGGGTAGTGAGCAATTACTGTTATCATGTACAAAAAAGCTAATCTTTTTTAGCTTTGAGTACATGTGAAGCAATATAGTGATTTCCTGTGATTTATCCAACTGTTTTTTTTTCTTTCTTTTAGTGTTGGTTTTATTTATTGAAGATGGGAGAGAAGTTTAGTCTAGGGCTATTTACATTTAATTTAATCCGGGGTCGGTTTTCAAGTTAGCATTTTAATTTTAATGCTCGGAGATGTCTCTTGTTATCGGATTAAACTGATGATTAGAGATAGTGAGTTAATTATACGATCGGTTAGTGGTTTAGGGAATTAGCAAGATTTGACTTTTTAGATGGAGGATATATGGTTATTTAAAGAAGGGTGGAAATGGTTTAAATCGAAAAGAAACTGCTATCCGGTTGCCAAAACTGCTGTGGTTTGTGTCAGGGACAAGATCGGTGTATTTATGGATCGTCATTGGCCGATTGTTTGTAACGGGTGTGCGAAAATGGGGAGGGTTATGCTATTGATGTTGGGTTATTGGAGAAATTGTATTATTAAAGGGATTCAGTCACTTTTTGCGCTTGGTTCAGTGGCGCTGCTTGTTATAATGTGGAGTTGTTTTCTTAGCTTGACATCGATGTCTTGCCTGACCTATTTATTGCTGAGTATGGTACGTGTTCGATTTAGTAATTGGTTTGGTTTATATGCACTTGTTCCGTTGACTTATCTTTACGAATTTTTGTCTGTTAGTTTTATGTGCATTTGTTAGATTCCATTTCAAGCAGAGCAGAATCCCTTGGATTTCGTTGTTTTGATAATACTTTCTCTGTTTCATCTTCCCGGGGCACTAATCCCTTTGTGGAAAAATAGTTCGAAATATGTTTTGGTTACATTCCTATTTTTCCTTTCCCAAAACATCAAAAGTAAGCAATCATCATAGATAAAAGGGAGAAATGAAAATTAATCGTAAAAGTAGATTAATAGTTTTGTGCACTTAATATTTTGCTTTCTCCACACAGCCCTAACACTTTGGGATGGAGGAAGTAATTACCTGCAATAGAGAAAATGACATTTATGCTAAGACAATTTACAGAGTTTAAGGAAAATTTATTAAGGTTCCTGAAACCATCTACGAGTAGTGGCTTTCATTAAGAAATTTTAGTGTTATTGAAGTTATGCCATAACTATCTATTTGAATTGCTGAAGTGTATAAAGAGAAATGGTTCAAGAAAACAAATAGCATATAGATAGTAGTTAAAAAGTATACTAGGGTAACTCAGAGTTGGATTTGGCATATGGAGTATTAGGATGAAGTCGGTGTGTTGTACCTACAGTATAAAATATTTATGTGCTATAAAAGTCGAAAGGTGTGAGAAAATGGAATGATTTTGAATTTGGTGGATTTCAGTTAAGGGTTGCTGGGCTTTTGGGAGTGCTTCCAGAGCTTTTTTGATATGTTATGGTTCTGTTTAACTATACAAATATAGGTTCAACCATAGGAGTGAATAGTTTAAATCTTATGTCATTTACAGCTTCTCTTAATAGAGTTTATCATTGAAAAGAAGTCAGAGTCGTCCACAGACTGCTAATGCTAAAAGAGAAATTAACATAGTACTATTATCTAATTTATAAGGATATGAACGAACAATTGGTTTTATTGCCAAAAGGAGAATTAGTCTGAATATAACTGTTCTAACTTCTAACCCTATCAACTATGATGTACTTCTTCTCGAGTCTGCTTTACTTGTTTTAAGCGTTTATCTGCAAGGAATATCGTCTGATTTAGTCTATTTTTTTCTGAAATAATTTTAGCATATACTTTTTTTGTCACTTTTATTATACTTTACTAGAAGATTTATTTCTGTTTTATGGTTTCACACATATTGTGGGATTTTTTTCTGATATTTGAATATGTTTTCTCAGGGAGTTGCAGGAGGTGCTGTCCGGTACTTGGGTTACACTCCTGGAATATTTATTGTAGGGATATTTGCTATTTTAATCTTATGGATGTATGCTAACTTTTGGATCACGGGGACATTGTTCATTGTTGGAGGTATGCCATTTGTTATGTGAAGATTGATATAAGTTTAAAGGGGATACATGGAATTTAGCTTTGTTTGGTAATTTCTGCATGTTTTTGCTATAATAAACACGACTTTCCGAGGGATTGAAAATAGCCCGAATATGATTACAAGAACATTTTTTTATATAATGTCTGTAGACTGCTGAGAATCTCAAATGTTATATTTTTTGAGGGAATAAAAGTGACTTTATTGTGCCCAATATCTTCAGAAAAGGCTAGTTTTATATTTGTTGATTTATGTAAAAAACCTTAGTCTTTATCATGGAGGACTTGAGACTATTTTTCATTTCATTTCATCTCTTTCAAATTTCATGTTTGTTCTGTAAATTGCAGGCTATTTATTTTCTTTGAATCATGCACGGTTAGTGGTCCTAATCGCAACAGTTTATGCAATTTATTGTGTCCAAGTTCAAGTTGGATGGCTTGGAGTATTTCTCTCACTAAACCTCGCTTTCCTCTCCAATGATGGATTTCATTACTTGCTCCAATGGTGTGATAAATTAAGTGAAGCTACTCATGTTGAGGATCCAAAGGAATCTAAGTTATTCACAGAAGATGATATATCCGGTGAAGATGAATATTCTATTCCTGTGGAAGAGGCTGAAAAACCAAATCCGAGTAAATTATCTAGCAATAAAGTTGCAACACCAATTAGTGTGGATAAACAGAAAGAACCCATCAGTAAACAACAGATGGTGAAAGAAGATACAAATTCAATCAATGAGATGAAACGGATTTTAAGTTGCAAGGACCATTACCAAGCATTGGGAGTCAGCCGCCATATAAAAATCGACGCAATTGTATTGAAAAAGGAATATCGTAAAAAGGTATCTTCCTGTTCGTTTTAACTCTCATGCTATTATAATTTTCTTCATAATTCAGTTTATGTTATCCATTGTTTCCCGACCTCTGACCGTCGTTTGCTCAGGCCATGCTCGTCCATCCTGATAAGAATATGGGAAGTCCACAAGCAAGTGAATCATTCAAAAAGCTTCAATGTGCATATGAGGCATGTTTTTTTATTCTTCCTTTAATTTTGTGTTATTTGAGCCTCTTGATTATTAAAACAACATCATAATTCTTACAAACTCAAAAAAAAATCAGGTTCTTTCTGATTCTGTGAAGAAGAGGGATTATGATGACCATTTGAGAAAGGAAGAAGCCAAGAGTGTCTCTCAGGAATCACACTATGCTTCACATCAGGTATCCCATTGTTTTGCCGTCAAAATTTTCCAAATGAAAAGGAATTTTGTACAGAAATTAGATTTTGTCAGTCTGTCCCTCTATCTATTTTTTCTCAATAGAAGAATGTAGAAATTTAGGGAAAAAGAATATTTTATTTTCCCCACAAGTGAATCTTCAGGAATAAGAAGAGCATATGATTTATACGGGGAAATTTATGTGGAAATGTGTTGTTATATTGCTATTTGACGCTTGCACTTCACTTTGTTATTTTATTTTTGGAATTGTCTTAAGAGGCGTGAGTTATGACCAAAATAGAAAAAATTCCAGTCTCAGTCACTTAGAATTTGGTTATTGCCACTCCAATAATTGGCTGAGCCTAATAAAATATATCTAATTTTTACCAACATAATTATAGGCTGGACATTGCCATTTCAATCTATGGCGGATCATAATAATATATGCTTTTTTACCATTATACTTTTTTACCAATATACTTGTAGGATGATCCTCAGTACTTCTCAGAGGAATCTAGACGTATTCAGTGCACAAAATGTGGTAATTCGCATGTTTGGGTTTGTACCAAGAGGACTAAGGCCAAAGCAAGATGGTGCCAGGTTGAAACTCTCTCTATCCCTCTCTGTTGGCAAAGGAAGAGACGATATGTTTTTAATACTTTTGAGATTATAACGTAGGACTGCTGTCAATATCATCAAGCCAAGGATGGCGATGGATGGGTTGAATATAAAGGCTCACTAGTCTTTGATAGGCCTCAGAAGGTACCACTTTTACTAAAACCCAACTTGTTATTTTATCAATTTTGCCATTGTTAGATATAGAGATAAACATGTATTAAAGAGAGTCTACCTTGAGGGTTAAAATCTCTAAAATAAGAGAAACTGCCAATATATACATATACCGCATGTTGGTGCCTTGCACGATATAGAGGATGTTAATTAAACCAGAATATTTATATTTTACCGTGGCGATAAATAGGAGAGTTTCATTGATTTCAGGTAATATGAAAATTAATGGTGATTTTCTATTCGTATGCTCCCAGTGTTGATTTTTTTTTCTAAGTTGCATAGCATATCCCCTTTATGTTGTAATATGTATCTATTTTGAACTTGGTTGTGTATGTTGATCTCTGATATAATGGGCTTATGCACTAATTTAACTGATGATGGGCATTAATGGGAGTTCAAGACATTTATCATTGTATATCAACTATCAAGTACTTATATAGTTCTATATCTACAAAATATTTTCTTATAAGAAGTTACGAAAGTTTGTTCGTTTGTTTAAGAACGATGTACACTTCTCGGATGATATGTTACAAATGTATGTAATGACCAAAAAAACATTACAAATTTTAGCATACTATTAGTGGTGGAACCCAAGCCTAGGCGTTATAATAGCTTTTGCTCCCTTCGCCTTCTATTGTTGGGCTTCATATATAAAGACACCTTTAACCCAAAATACAGAGCATTACAAATGTTGATGAACCTTGATGAGGTTTAAGTTTTCCCACAACCTTGATGAACCTTTAACCCCTCCTTCGACGTTTTACTGGTTATATTCTATTTCTTTTTAACAAAGTAGTAATATGAGGTCATTTTATGTTAGGATTGCTCCATTACACTGTGATGTCTGTATACTTGTTTTTTCACCCCTAATTGAGTAATTCTGAATAATTCCCCAGTTTGAAAGTTTGATTAATAATGGGTTGCTATCTGCTTATACCATTTAGGTGGAAATACCCCGTGCTTTTGTTTGTGCCGAGAGTAAGATTTTTGACGTATCAGAATGGGCTATTTGCCAGGTTAGTTTGTGTCATTATTTTAAAGCATTTTTTGCTATCTCAGACATCAGTTTTTTGCCTCAAGAAACCGAGCTTGTATGATGAGTTATATTTATTTGTTGATGACTTATGGATAAATTATCAAAAGAAACCAAGTACTTCTTATCAAAACATTATAATTAAATGTGGATAATTGTTACTTTCATACGACCTGATGATTTCTCTCGGTTATACAGCATAATTCATGAGGCATATGTACCACCTACCCTAATTTTCTTTCATTACTTCCTAAGAAACACCATTTTTCTACACCAACCTATCTGCCTATAACCATTATTTCTCTATACCAATATTTTAACAATCTAAGTTTTACTAATTTACACAGAATTTGACTATTAAAGCACCATCTTAAAAAATTCAACTCAATAGCAGTGGTTGTAGGCTAATTGTTTGATCACATCGGTGTACAGTGTACTGAGAAAATCATTAAGTTAGTACACCAATATTAAAATTAGATTTTTTACTCTTGTGTGTCGATAATTTCGTGTACTTATTGTAATTTCTTGTCTATATAGTCTAAAGCTGTGTAGGATACTTTTTTTTTATTGTGTAAACTGGTCTCTAAATAGTGAAAGAAAATAATATTTGTAGTTCTATATATCTAAAAATTGAAGTTGAGAAGTGTTCTCTCTACAGGGAATGGCATGTAGGCCTAATACTCATAGGCCGAGCTTCCATGTAAACATGGTTGGCCTTGAGAAATCTACTCAGAGATCCAACTCAAGTAGGTATCCTTGGGATTTAGATGCTGAAATGATGGACGAAGAAATTGAGTTTGAACTTTGGCTACAAAAAGCTGTAGCTTCAGGCCTCTTTTGCGAAACGTCCAAAAGAAGAAAAAGTTGGAGCCCCTTTAAATTGAGTCAAAAGAAAACAACAAATAAACAATGGCGAAGAACATCTCAGTGAATACATTTAGCTCTGTTTGGTTTGGTTTATTGGTTAAACACGGTTTTTAATTGGTACGTGTCTTTCAAAAAGTATTTTTTACCACTGTTAAACTTTACCTAGAGAAGATTTTTTTTTCCGAGCGAGTTCTCTGACATGGTGTTTATGAGAACTTGGCTTTCAGAAAACTGAACCGGAAATCTTAAACGAAACAATATTTTCCAGCCAAAAAATCAGAAAACACTAACCAAAAGCTTACTCAAACAGACCCAAATATCTTGATTCCTGAGAAGATCTCAGTATATCATCTGCTATGTATGGCGAAGATAGAAATAATAAAAAAGAGATTGATGTATGTCCCCCCTGTAAATAGCGTTAGGGTTCACCATGTTGTCATTGTTTCTTCCGTTATAGTATTGTAGAACAGTTTTGTCCTGTTGTCTCCTTTTAAGATCTTGGGGACAGAAGCGTATGCTGACAATGTAAATCCAACATCTCGCTTTATGTTTACCTTGTGTTTCAAATAAAGGGGAAGAAACTTGATTCTACTGATAGTTCATCACTCTTGTATGTCAAGATTTCTAATCTGCATGTTTACCAGAAAGTCGCTGTTTTTACAGTATATTTGCATCATATAGTGCATGTTGTACTTGGTAGTAAGATTTAAGAATAGACGCACCATATTAGGACATTACATTCAGTTGGTTGAGCTCTAATTCTATCATAAGATTCCATAACAAACAGCTATACGCACTTGAAGCTCTCTATACAATTTTAAAAAAAACCCTAGTCACGTTGACTAGTTTAAAAGAATTGGTGATTTGACTCACTAAAAACCAAAATACGTGTACCATAAACTATAAACAACTTTGTATATCTCACCAGTAGCAGTATTCACAGTTAGCCTTAGTCCTGTTTTTAACGAAAACATTAGCCGAACTAATTGAAAATCATCAGTTTATTTCCATCCGATTCGGTCAAAATAATATTTGAAACCGAATTCAAACCAACTGCAAACCAGTAGCAATCGGGCTGGTTAGGTCGGTTTACATTGATTCGGTCGGTTTAAACTTTGAAGACGGAAAAACTAAGCGTAAAAGTTATACCATTATAAATTTTATTTGCAGAATGTTACGAGGTTTGTAACGTGTAGCATTAAAATAAGTTAGGGACGGGACAAATTGGTCATAGACCACCACAAATGTGGAAAACAAAAAAAAAGATGTCAGGTGACAGTAACCCCGAAATGTTGATTGCGTTCACGTTTGTTTGAGCCACGTTGTCTTCAATCAAGCTAACGAATCAACGTGGCTAAGACCCGAGTATACCTACCGGTTGCCACTAATATCCGATCTTTGACATTTCCAAATAAGGATACATTCAAATTGAAATCGATTATTATTAGGAAAAAAAACGCATATATGCACCAGCTATTATTATAAATTATTTGGGGATGGGGAGTTGATGTAGTTGCAATCAACGGTTGAAGTCTGTCATCACGCTCTTTGATCGAAATACAATGATCAAACTTAAGAGTGCTAAACAAAAGGAAGGATATAATGCATTTCCGCTGTTGGTTCAAGATCCAACTATCGGAAAATGAACTTCAATCGCTAGAGTTCATGTCGAATTGCACCAATCCATTATTTGGTTGGTCCAATAAACAAAGGAATGAGCATGTGCACGATGAGAAATCATGTGGTCCTCTTATAGTATGTCGCATAAGATCATTTAAGCCACACATTTAATATTTTTAATTGTTACTGCGTTGCGGATCCTGAAAATAAGTTGCGTGGATGATCTTATAAAGAATAGTGTAATAATACCACATAACTTCTCGTGCACAACAACAAAAAGGTCCTAACAATGAAGGATGTAATGCATCCCCGCCGTTAGTTCAAGAAATTATATTTCAGCCGCTAGAGTTCATATCGGACTGCACCAAATCATTATTCATTTTTTGGTAGTGTCCAATAAAAAAACGATTCACGATAAGAAATTATGTGGTACTCTTATGGGATGTCAAATAACGTCATCTAAGTCACATACTTAATATTTTTAATTATTGATATACTGCGGATCCTGAAAACGAGTTATATGGATCTTATAACACACAGTGTAATAGTACCAAATAACTTCTCATGCACAACAACAAAAAGGTCCTAACAATGAAGAATGTAATGCATCTCAGTCGTTGGTTCAAGATCCCACGACCGAAAACTAGATTACAACCGCTAAAGTTCATGTCGGATTGCATCAATTTTTTATTTATTATTCGATAGTGTCCAATAAAAACAATAATGACCATGCGGACGCTAAGAAATTATACGGTCCTCTTATAATTAAGATGGTCATATAAGTCATCTAATTTACACACTTAATATACTTAATTGTGAGGACACTGCAGTACTTCAATTAAGTTGTGTTGACCTTATAATACATATTGTTGTAATAGTAGTGTAGTTATAGTACCAAATAACTTCTTGTGCACACAAGTAAAAAGTCCAGCCAACCAGAATAAAAAGTCAATTCCCAAGTCAAGTTGATATTTGGTTCCTTTCTTTAATTTAAATAATGTTATTGATTTTTAAAAAATTAATAATTAATTGTTTGATAATCTTATAAACTAATACAGTACAATGTCAACATTTAGTATTGTTTCATTTTTTGATTTGAAAAGTCTAAGAAATTTTTAACAAAATTGCTAGTTATGTTGTAATTTTTTTTAAATTTTTTTTTAGAAGCAGGAAGTATCAGGAAATACCCGTACCGATCTTTCGGGATCTCGAACTATCGAGAATCCATATTATCGGGACTCAACCATTTTCGGGTCGGGATCGAGACTTTTTAACAACATCCAAAAATTATCGGATCAAGACACGGTTTTAAACTTTTCGGATCGGATACGTTGTAATACCAAATAAATTTCACCTGCACAACAAGGAAGAAACCAAAATAAAAAGTCAATTATTGGTTACCTGGACTTCTTCTTCTTGTTTTCATCTGTTTTCTCACAAAACGAGTTGGATTACATCATATATCATATGATTAATTCTTTCAAATTTATCAAATACATTATTTCTCTGCTTACGCGCACACACATGACACACCCTTATAATAATAATAGTTAGTATTTGTTTACATATTACAAAAATAAATACTAATATCTCCCTTTCTTTGAATAAGCCTGCAAATGTTATAAACAAACTATGAGCAATTCAAGAAATTTCATCATGAAATTTCTTAAACCTTTTCTATCAAATAAAGGTAACCATCTTTTGCTTATAGTTTGTATCCGATACTTTGTGCAATTATTTATAGAAAAACTCAGTTTTGAGTCTTTTGACTGTTAAGTGTCTTTGCTTTTTGTAACTCTTTTTGTATTGTGCTAGATTGTTATTTTTATGGGTATATTTAATTTATCATGTATCTGATGAATAAGATGGGGGTAGCCAGTTGGAAGATGAAAAGAAATGTTTTTTTTTTTTTTTTCTAGAAAAGGGTACTGTTTTTTATTTGTTTTTATATGCATTTTGTTAGGGGAATTCTTTGATTTTGACTGTATTCGTTAATCAGGTGAAAATAAAGAAGAAGATTTAGAGAAGATTGCAGCACAAGAACGGAAGCAGATCCCTTTCGAAACATTAGCTTCCGCTACACGGAATTTCCATGATGATCGCAAGCTTGGAGAAGGTGGATTCGGTTCTGTTTACAAGGTTTTTGAGCTAATCTACAACTTCTATTGTAAATTTTACTCCATCTTTTTGTTTTCTGTGCTTAATCCTACTAGTGAATATGTTTCACTTGAGCTATGGATTTCAATTGATTCTTTTGATAGGAGGTTGTTAGACTTAGACATACTTAAGCATATACGAAATGATGCAGCAACGCCAGAGTCTAATATATTGACAGCAGTTCTGTAATTTTGTGTCATTAACCCGGGACTTTCTTTCTAAATCGGAAGTGTGCTTGCCAACTAGATTATTGATTCATCTCTTAGTACAGTTTGAGGCAGACACTTTTGTTTTAGTATTAAAATTTTCGATTTTGCATGTTACTTTCTAGTAATTGATATCGTATAGTTAATACTTAATACTATTGGGAACTTATTTGAAAGAACAGTATATTAGGTTTATGATATACTGTACACAACTTTTCCTACGAGAAGTACTAGGTAAACCAGTATTACAAATTTACAAGCATGCTGCACAATTCGAAGCAAACGACATATGAGCTTCTGATCTGGAAATGATCATTTATGGAACTTGTTATCTAATTAATAGTTTTGTATACTTTGCTTGTTTAGGGATTGTTGGCCCGTACGGCTAAAACTTAGAGGGGTTGAATAAGGTTTTAGGCGTTTTTTGCGGAATTAAAATTCTAAGCGCAACTAACAACCCAACTAGCTCGATATCTATTTGCGACAATAAATATGCGATGATAATCTATGAATAAATTGAAACATGCGCACAATCACAAATAATATAAGTTGCGGAAAGTAAATAGTAAGGGAAGAGATTGACACCACGATATATAGAGGTTCGACAAACCCGCCTACGTCCTCTTCTCGGTATTCACGCTACCGAGTATTTCACTATAATCTTCTTCCCAATATTACAAATACTACCGAGCTAATCAACCGATTTGCTCACCCTCTACCCGAGGATACAATCTTGATACAAGTGCAAGAGTACACAAAAGACAAGTCAACGACTCCCCCTCAATCTATGAGTACCCAGATGTTTAACCTAGAACTTTTAACCAACACTTTGGCTTAAAAGCTTCTAGCCAAACACTCACTCACAAATGATCTTATAATTTGCTCTTTACAATTTTGTTACAACAATGTAACTACACTCACTATTTTATTGCTTCTAAATAAGCTAATTTGTGAGTTTTTTATGTTGTTTGAGCTTGATCACTTTTCTACTTATTTTTCTCTTTTTGAGCTTTTTTGTTCAACAATGGAGTTTTTTGTGTTTTTGATAGAGAGAGATTAAGGGATGGTGATTGGTGTGTTTATAAGAGGTATTTTGGGGGTTTTGTAGACCAAAAATGTCTATTGGATTTCTCATGACCGTTTGGAGTGGTTAAGAGCTTTACCCAATGGTTAAAGCCACTTTTTGAAAAAGCTAAAAAGCTGTTTTTTGTGATCTGCACTTTGACCCACCGGTGGGTGTCTTCTGACCCATTGGTGGGTGAAATCCTGCTTGGTTCTGGAACATTGACCCACGGGTGGGTATCATCTGAGAAAATTATTCTTGTTCTCTCCACTTGACCCACTGGTGGGTTCTGTATTATCCACCGGTGGGTGCACCTGGAGATTTATGTGTTGGACTTTCGACTTTGAAATGCTCGTAACTTGCTTGTTCGGACTTCAAATTTACTTCCGTTTGAACCGTTGACTTCGTTATCGAATGCTCTATCATTTTAAAGTCCTGAAATATACATTTTTTATTTTTAGAAAAGACAGCATTATATCATCGAATAGAGAAATCGTAAAATCATTAATAGATAATCAAACGTATAATCAAAATCAATTATTGAACCCATGGTTCAACAGGATGTATTGTTGTTCATGGACTAGTAAAAGGATATAAAACTTTACCTTCATGTAATACCCCAATCCGGTCTATGAAAACTTGGCCTAGGTAACGGATACGGATCTCAAGGCCTGTTTCACTTTTGTTTTTGTTTTTTGTTAATATGATTTCCAATGTGTGAGAGTTCTTGTTTGGTATTTATCGTTAGTAATTTTATCCCTACGGTCTCTTGGCATTCAGTATACACAGAATACTACAACATTTATAAATTTGTTGATTTTAATTTCGGAAGAGTCGGTAGGTCAGGCCAAGTTGCAACTTATTTCATTAAATGCGCTAAGCATTGGCTAATATTGATAAATTTAAAATGTGAAGGGGAAGTTGGATGATGGTAGAGATATTGCAGTTAAGAAGCTATCTCGCAACTCAAGACAAGGGAAAAGAGAGTTCATGAATGAAGCGAAGCTTTTGGCCAGGGTGCAGCACCGCAATGTTGTGAATTTGTTGGGATATTGTGCACACGGTGTAGAGAAGCTTTTGGTATACGAGTATGTAGTAAATGAAAGCCTTGACAAGCTTCTATTCAGTAAGTCTCTTGCTTCGATATTCTACTGATCTAAGGTTCATTTATGATAATAAATTAAATAGAGATAGCTCCTTTGAGAGTGGGGTTCTTAGCTCAAGTTGTTTGCGATACTTGAGCATGATAGTTGGTTTAATTCATAATATGTGCCATAAATTTGACAATAATTTTGTGTAAGCTTAATTAATGTCACTGAGCGCTTGTCAATTAGTAAATACCCAGGATCCTTCACATCCTATTGCTACTATGTTTGGTACTGATGACTGGTTCCTCACACCAGTAACACACAATAGCTCTTCACAAAGTTTCCTTTAGAAGATTATAAATAATGTCAAATAGAAATCCCAGGTAAAAGTCTCAACCTAAACTTTGTAACATTAGAAAAGTTAGGATTGTGACATTTTCCCTTTGATCTATTATACTGACTTAATCTTTAATCTTTTTAAATAACCATCTGTGCTTATATGTACTCTTAATTCTTCTTTATGCAATGAAAATGTCCTATGTGATCTTTTGTGTTACCCTTCAGATAGCAGCCACCAAATCTTTTACCGTGTCAAATAATCAATGTTTTGACCAGTTCAGGAGCAACTTTATGTCAAAGAGCTCACTCAGTTTGACCTTGTCAAGAGCAAGCTACGAAGGAATACATTAGTTAACGATTGGCTATTGTTTCTCTATACCCTTAATAACCAGCTACCTTTAAATTTTTTATAGACCTTGGAATTTACTTAAAATTTTGTTCAGTACAGTTATGCTAGTTTTTAGCTTATCTAACTTAAGGGAGATAGGTATCGTAGTTCAAACAATAATATTGAGTTATTTCTTCATTCAGAGTTGGGTAGACGAGATGTGCTAGATTGGAAAAGAAGATATGATATAATAGCAGGCATTGCCCGCGGTTTGTTATACCTTCATGAAGACTCCCACAGTGTAATCATTCACCGTGACATTAAGGCTAGCAATATCCTTCTAGATGACAAATGGGTACCGAAAATTGCTGATTTTGGGATGGCACGTCTCTACCCTGAAGACCAAACACATGTAAATACCCGCGTTGCCGGTACCAAGTATGTTTCTAAGCATCTTATATTTCTTAGGGATCATTTGGTTTTGCTTCTGCTATTGTGGTTGTGCTGATCAATTTCCTAATACGTTGAAGAAAATTTCTTTTCTTTGGTTTAAAGATAATTACTTGCTTGGTTGAGCTTGTATGTTTCAGTTTTCACTATAAATTCTTTCTATTGCTTCGTAAACCTGTTTGATGGAGTGCCAATTTTTTATTTCGGAAAACTATTCATTGTGGGAAATCAGAATGAATGCATATTCTGATTTTTCTATATTTTTTAAATTGAATCATCTGAAGGTTTAAGAGTTGATCATTGTATTAAGATCGAATATTGCTGGTTTGGTATAAAAGTTCCTCATCTCTAAATAAATGTTTTTGGACCCCAGTTTTCAATTCCTGAAAGAGAAATCCCGTCCAACACTTAAGTAGAATATACCTTCAGTTGTAACTTGTCAACATAAAAAATTTCAAACTGGCCCTGACTAAACGATGCCTTTGAACAGTGGGTATATGGCTCCCGAGTACGTAATGCACGGGAAATTAACACCAAAAGCAGATGTGTTCAGCTTTGGGGTTGTCGTTTTGGAGCTGATATGTGGTCAGAAGAACTCAACATTCACCCCAACTTCACATGCTCAAAGCCTTCTCGAATGGGTTAGCCTTCATCTTGTCCCCTTTCCGTTCTCATTTTAATTTTCAAAGGCAAATGAAAGGTTGTGTTCAGGCTACAATTTTCCACGTTTTCTTATCATTTTCAATGGTTTTATTCAGGCCATTTCTGCAGTTAACACTGTTATGGACCTGAATTATAATTGAGATGTTTAAGATTAAACTTCTTAAAAGCAAATTTTGTAACTGTTGTGAAAAGTAATTATCATTTATATACCAGAAATAAAACTGATTGTGATTTTAATCTTGAAATGAGAACTGACAAACTTGAATGGAGTCGCTAAAAAAATTCCAATTGTTTCTTTTTTGTCTTAGATATTTGAAATCGACCAATATTCGTTCCCCGTACACTTTGTATCATTTACTAACCTAGCGATGAAATCATAACTGTTGGTGCAAAGAGTTCTTACCATGTTACTATATTCGTTTAATTAATGCAGGCTTATAAGCTATACAAGAAAGGCAATAGCTTAGAAATGATGGACCCAGTATTAGCATCATCAGCACAACTAGACCAAGTAGCGATGTGCGTACAAATAGGGTTACTATGCACCCAGTCCGATCCACAACTACGGCCCACTATGCGACGTGTGGTGGTGATGTTGTCAAAGAAACTTGGCACCCTAGAAGAACCGACTAGACCAGGTTACCTAGGTTCCAGATACAGACGTATTCAAAGACCCACTGGGTCCACATCATCCACTGCTGGCAGTTCCGGTGGGTCCAATTCTAGGTCGTTTGGTTCCAATATTGATACTGTAAGTCACAGTACAACTAGTACTACTACAGTGTCTGCTAGTGCCATTGTTAATTCGACCATGAGATCATCTAACCATATTAGCTCTCGATCTGATCCACATGGAAAACGCCCTGTAAAAGGGTAGTTAGCTTACAATAGATGAAAGAATTTTACTTCTGATTTCTTTGTAGAGGACTATAAAATGCCTAGTAGGTTTGTTGTTCTTTTTGTAGTCAGCCGAGTTTAGGTAGCGTTCTTATTGCTTCAGGTTGCATATGTATTCTTTTGCCTATTTGATTGTATATATACAGTAAAGATGGCTTGGATGGACCCGAGGTTCTGATTTGAATTGCAACTACATAGATTATTAAGAATGATTATACAGAAGATCCTCTCGTCTATTTGTAAATTGATGTAAATTTTGCTATGTAAGCCTTCATTCTTTGTACAAAGTGTGAGATCTTTGTAATATTTATAATTATGTCCAACGAAAAAAATTAAAATTTGAAGCTATTGCCTGTTGTAATCTATTTCAAGTTGCATGTTTTGTCATGGCAGTGCGTCAGATTACTTTGTTTTGGAGAAACTGAATGGTCATCCTCCAACATAATCTAAAACACACATTCATTTTTATTTTTTTAATTGTAATGCACTTGGGAGATGCAAACATCTGTGGCTTAGACCTCGGAAAGGATAATATAGATAATCTGTGGCTTTTCTTTTTGAAAAATAGTAAGCATACCCATTTATGGGTTAATCTGTGGCCTTTCTTTTTGAAAAATAGTCGGCATATTCAGGTAAGAGGGTAACCATATACAGTCATGTGAATAACATTTTTTCAAGGCAGAGAGGCAAATTTCCCACATAAAGACAGCAAACATACGAGATTTTCTCTTTTCTTAGTAAAACAACAAATGAGGAGTGCTATACGGATCAAAATGGTGCTTAACCGATGACTATGGTCTGCTAGTTTACACTGTAAAGATACTCTGAAATAAAAAACTTAACAAATCAACAGTCTTCAGATTTGTGATAGTGCCATCCATCAGTACACCCTATTTCACAGCCTTCCAAACACAGAGTCATCCATGGCCTCTCCTCGCAAATCCGAGTCAACTTACTTTTTCCCCTACTATCCCACTGTGTAAACCCAACACCAAGCCACCATAAACCACGAAAAAGGGGCTTTTTTACCGACTGTAAATACTCAACAGACAATCCCAAACAGTGATAAAGATCTAGCCTCCTAATCAGCTTTTTACCCTCCCCAAATCTTTTCTCAGAACCCAGTTCTTTCAATGTTATACCAGTAACAGAAAAACAGTATCTCATACGAAGTTCGATAATATTTAACCCAAAAGCAGCAATGGTAGAAACAGCATAGTCTGATATTCCCGAGATGTATCCTATGTCAAGACTTGTTAGAGTTGTGCTAATAACATTTTTTCCACTTAGCAAAAGAGAAACCCCCTTATCGGATATTCTCTTACAATTTCTGAGACATAAATTTGAAATGGGTGAAAATCCTCTACCAAGAATAGCCATACCACTGTCAGTAATATCTGATCCTTCTAAATTGAGAGTGGTTAAATAGCTTAAAGATGATATAGAATTTAGACACCCGTCTGCTACACTTTTACATCCTGATAAATTCAGCACTTCTAGTTTAAAACATGGGGATAATTCATTGACAGTGTCGCTAGTTACAAGATCACATGACCATAACTTCACATCGATGAGAGAACATGAGGTACTACTACTGATATTGTGGAATGCCAGGTCAGATAGAAGTGGCGCATTTCGAACCTCGAATTTTTCTAACTTTCGGCAAGATTGCAAAATCGAGGAATAACCTGCATCACTAACTTTAGAGAAACCACCGAGTTTGATTGATCGGAGGCCTTTGCAACACTCGGAAAGTAGTAACATGCCCATGTCGTTTACTCTATTGAAAAATATAGGGAACTGATGCCTACTCCGTACAAGAGAGAGAGTAGAGAGATGTTGACAAGTTCCCAATGATTGAAGTCCATTGTTTGTCAAGTTTTCATTTGGGTTAGGTATAAATGGTCTGTCTTCGAGATTCAGCTCTATCAAATGAGGGAGGGAATTAGTGATCAAGATGATAAGCCCGTCATCTATATAATCTACTAGAAATGATAAACTCTTCAACGCAAAAGTAGGAGAGCTATTAGGGGATGGTACTATAACATTTTTATGATCTTTAAGTTTATTTACGATACGGATGACATCTTCAGCATATATAGGTTTCAACTTCAGAACTTCAATAGTTTTGGGTAGAGAGTTTTCTATACACTCAAACCGGCATGCATCCAGTTCCGTCCCTCGTATCTTAACGCAAAGAGACTGTAAGAGAGGGAAAATACAGTGTAAATAAAAAATAGAGGTGCTAATAGGTGATCATATATTTTAAACTGAAATTGAAGTAAGTTCGTGTTGTATTGCTTACCTCCAAGTTTGATAAATTGTCTAGCATACAAGAAAGTTTCCTTCCACCAAACCCAACCGAGCTGATACTTCCTAATTCTAGCACAAGCGTTCTGGAATAGATATAACACATCCCTTACTGAGTGCATGTTATAATTTATCAAAAGATATTAGGGCACTTGTAGGGAAAAAATAAGTGTCGGTATAGCATCTAGTACAGAAGTGATGATTTGAGTCAATTTCTTATTTGAATTACAAGCATAGCTTTAGCAGAGAAATCCAAAAAGATACAACAGAGTTTTTATTTTGAGGTAAAAGTGATCTCTTCAATGTAATCCTTCTCGAAGATCCTCCGCTCAATCTCATAAATATTAATCAGCAATTTTCTTAAACTATGGAAATAATATAGTTTCGTCTTAGCTTCAAGTTACTACCGCAATTCAACATCCAACTGATCAGTTCATACCTTAAATTTTCGATGATCACCTCCAGGTTCTTAAAAAAAACACATAATTAAATCGGTAAATCTATGTTCAAGAAAATTTACTCAAACCCAAAAAGACTCTATCGTTTCAAGAGCTATGATATAACATTGCTTCAATTACCTTAATTTTGGACAACTTTGTCCAACGGAAGTAAATATTTGATCCGAAAGCTTTGCACACTTCAACAGGTTCAATTCTTGAATCCCTCCTCCAAGAAATTTGGTAATTGACGGGTCGTCAAGGCGAAGGCAATCAAGGGTTACACTTTTGTATCCACCAAGCTGATCATTAATATGATTTGCAGTTTCAGAATCTGGAGAAAAAAACTACATCCACCACATGTAAGCAAATGACCCTCACTAGACAATACGCTTCGTCATAACGTAGTGAACAAATACTCATATTTCTGTTACTTTGATGCGTTAATATTATAGACAAAAATCATCGTCCAAATTCTTATATCTGAAGTGTAGGAGGAGAGACAGCATCATTCACTCGTAAATGAGCTGTGCACCTGTGCCATTCCCTATTCATCTAATAAACGATACAAGCAACAACTACACACACACCCCTATAACTGAAAGCACTTCGCATCGACTCTCTTTTTTGAAAAAGCTACTTAAAAAAAACAATGAGAAAAGAGAATGCTTTAAAAAAGCTGCGGTTCAATGCTTTGCACCACCTTAGCCTTTTTTTACCTATAAGTGACTCATAACTTAATTTTTCTTGATATGTCATTCTTTACTTACTTTTAACTTATAAGTGACTTGTAGATTTTCGAAAAGATTTTATTAGAAACTATCTATTTTTGGTTTTTTTTCTGTGGAAAAGCTAAAAAAATACACCCCAGATTCCTAACTTATCTTCTCTTGCGTTCTTTTAGCTATTTTGACCCAAAAGCTTGCTTTTTAAAAGATAAAAAAGCTAACAAACCAAGCACACGGTTTTTGACAGCAAAAAAAGCAATTGCTCAATAGGCAGTGAATTTCATATCAAGGACATTAGAGATATTTGGAAAATGATCGTATTGTACATAATTCAAGACTTAATTATCAAAAACTCATGGTTAAAATCTCATTTAAACTTAGGTACATATGCTACATGATGCTACTTCTTTTTACTCTTTGTTTTTAACTTTAATGTCCAATGATGCTACGTTAATATGTACTAAATCTTAAACAAAAACAACAAATTGGGGTTCTTGATAATTAAGTCCAAAAGTATGTATTAAACAATAACTTTTGCATATATATTAAAAGTAGGTTCAGATGCCCAATGATGCTACTTTCTTTTTAATCTTTGTTTTTAGCTTTAATTCTCACCGATGCTACGTTGATATGTACAAAATATTAAATAAAAGTTGAGAATGTGGGTTTTTGTATATTCTAACTAAGTGTGTTTTTATGTAGTAATCAATGATTCTCCCATTTTTATTGCAAATGCAAAAGAGTGAATGGTGAACAAGTGGAAAAATACCCCATAAATATCTATACTAATGTCATATGTAGAGGTCTTATGAAATCTTGGAACTTCCTATTGCCAAAATACCCTAGCCAAACAAATTACACATAAAACAAATAGTTACAAGAAAAACTGCTCCATCTGTCAGTACCTAAATAAAATATATAGGATACTCACATTTTTTACACAATTATTTTTAGATTTGATTCGTTGATAAAAAAAAATAAAAAAAAATTAAGATTTTACTTTTATATAATCAGGTTGTACTAATCACATACACATCACGCGCGCTTCGTTCGCCTGGTAAACATATAATAAGTATACTAAAAACTGGCTTGTTTTAACTTGTGAGTTAAGCTTTTTTTTACCCAAAACTCGCTATTTCAAAGCTAACAAAAAACTAACAAAGTCAAACACATAGTTTTTCTTTAGCAAAAAACAAAAAAAGTTGCCAAACAGGCACTAAAAAGGTACTAAACAGGCACTAAAATTAGATAAAAAAAGTATAGAGATAGATTATTAAAAAAAAGAAGGTAAGTTGAAAGAGACATACAGAGAGGTCGAGTATGGGAAAAAAAGAGGAGAGAAAGTGAGAGAGAAATGAACGAAGAGTAGTGGAAACGCAAGATAATGTAAATATTGATTTTAAATCTAGGGTTTTTATTATTTCTAATACGATGCAATTTGGTAGACTCTCTATTATGCTTATTCCTCCGCCAACCCACTTTTTAACTCTTCTTCTACCCTCCATTCTCTCTCTTTCTCTCTCTCTCTCTATATATATCTATATATATATATATCTATATCTATCTATCTATTTTTATATATTGCTATTCAATCTTTACTGCTTTTGTTTTTAATTGAATCACTATTAAATTGTTGACCTCTTTTTTCTAATTTGAAAAGCCCTGTTTTAATTTAATATACTGTGTCATTTATTACTAATTTATACTCAACTTACAATACTTATGATCAAACTTTGATAAGCAGTTTATAATACTTAATTGGTCATTGGGTGAATCGTTAACAACAAAGTTTGTATACCAATTTAGAAAAATAATGAGATTGCCTACTACATTGTTAAAATACAATAGGTTGAATATTAATTTAACATTTTTTCATATGATATGATGTCAATATATATAACTATACAAGAATATATATCACCTACAGGTGTAAATTTTAGATTACGTAAATATAATTAAAAGAAAATAAATCTATTTTCAAACTATATTTCCAAAAATTATTATCCAAACGTTTCATTACAAAAAATACAATGTTTCATCCAATCTTTAAAAACGACAACCACAATTGATGTCAAATGTATTACCCCAACGAATTTCAAATAAAAATGGAGTTTGCTACCCCACCCACCCACGACTTTTATATGGGTAGATGAAAATCCGTGAAAACACATGTCACTCGTGAACTACATACATATTTGAAAAAAATGCATACTATTTCTTTCTGTTTTTGGATCACCGACGGAGGTCGTCGAATGTTTGACAAACCTTAATGAGGTTCTCGTACGTCCGAAGAAGTACATACTCATTCATGAAAATAAATATTCATCGTATTTTGGAAGAACATATCCTTTCGACCTAAAATGTATACTTATTTTTCAGCTTCGGGCGCAAAGCTCCAATGACGTCGTCGAAGGTCCGACAAATCTTTGTCGATCTCCACCGTTGATTGATGATCTCCCCCGTTTGTGGAAGTTGTGACAAGTAGTGATAGATTTGAGGCGAATATATGGAAAGTCGCGATTTTTGAAAATAAACGTTTGAGAGTAACGATATTTGGTAATATAACATGTTTGTTATAATTTTTTTTTAAAATTGACTTTGAAATTATATAACCGACATTAGGGCTAGGTGAAAAACCGGAAAACCGAACCGGACCGATAACCGAACCGAAAAAAACCGAAACCGAAATTTTTTTGGGTCGGTTTCGACCGAAACCGAAAAAGACCGAAAAAACCCGAAAAAAATTGGTCCGGTTCGGTAAAAAAAAAAACCGAAACCGAAAAAAAACGAACCGAAAAATATAATCGATTTTTGTTTTGTTAAAAACCGAACCGAACTGACATGCACTAACCGACATAACTAGGTACAACGAGGAAATTAATATCAATAGTATAATTTTCATGACTTCATAATGTGATAAACACGGAGTAGCACATTTCTATCTACATATTTACAGATAAAGCTTATCCTTATTTAATATACTCCAATAATACTAATTATCTGTTTCCTTAAGCTACCATCATACAAGAGGAAAAGTTTAAATATTAAACCAGTCGATATTATTCATTAATAATTTTGTACTCAAATTTGGAATGTATTGCGCCCACGTTGCACGGTTCCATCCAATCCACACCAACTTGTTGTCATGTCATTTCTTTTTGCACCTAAATACGCATTTGTCTTTTGCTTCTTATGGAATTAGTATTTTAGTAAACCGACACATAGTTTACTCACGAACCTTAGTTATGCAAATGTCATGTACTTGTTTGTGGTTAAAACGTTGTGAATTACGTTGGAATGGGTGAAATTATAGATCTCACGCAATCGGTTTTATAAAAAAAACAACTGAGTGAGATGAATTTAATTGAAAAATATTTTTTGATGCTTTTTGAAGATTAGTGCATTTTTCGGTGGTCGAATAACCCATTGCACTTTATTATGAATTGTATCAACTCCTAATAAGTTAAAGTTAAAAAACTTCTCTTCTCATTTCCCGAACAATGAATAGTTAAGTTTTTCTTTAGTTTACAAAAAATTCCGCCCCTAAATAATTCCATTGCAAAACCATGTACAAGTTTGATTTGTAAATTTTTTGTACTAAATTCGTGAAATGAAATATTTGAAAAGTTAATTACGTGGTTCCATAAGACATTTAGTTGATTATTTTTCATGTATTCCATATACCGAATGGTCCAAATCATTGATTGAAATCTGAACAATTGCATATATACTCTCATTTCTTGCATAGGTCATGTTATACAATAGGTCAATGTTATACAATCGGTAATTTCTGGATTTACAAAAAAATATATATCAATAAAATATGTCGTCACATGTTTAGACAAGTACCTTGACCCAAAATAAAAATGAATCTCAGTGAAAATTTAGTATTTGAACAAGTCAGCCAGTCTATAAACATATGGTTCCAAATAAATGGTCTCCGATAATATTGTTTTCATTTTGTCCTTATTTGTATTACAGACCCACATATATCTCCCCTTTTAATCTAATTAGGTGGCATCATATATGAGGCCAAAGTTAACAGATATTGGGGACTCCGAATTATTTATAATAATATTGTGTAACTCAAAATTAAAGTGTTGTGTTTGGAATTAATGGACGAAAGAAAATAGGAAGGTAACGACTAACACAAAAGGTTGGTGAATCGATTATTAGTTAGCAATTGATAAGTAATGCTCTCTTTGCATTGTGTACTGTATAACTAAACTATTGTGTGAGTATTTCACTTAAAACAGTTGTTTACTATATTCACTTATGACTTGTGTGCCTAACTAAGTACTCAAACAGTTGTAGAAATACTCAATTTTCCTGTCTTAATCCATATACTTTAGCCGATCAATTACCACACAAAAATGTTTGATTAGCAAGGATCATAAACTCACAAATCGACTAAACTTTCAATCACGAAAGCCGTTGCTTCGCCACAAAAATTATGCCACTATTCCCGTCAATATTTCGACATTATTTGTGTAGTCAATCGAAATTAGATGATTTTGCCACCTTAGGTCCTTCAACAGTGGCTCTTTTCCAATTTCTATGCTAAACAAGTACAAATTATAAAAGGCATTGCTCATATATAATATGTAATGTATTCTAATAGGATATACAAGTTTCAACAAAAAATTTGGTTTGGTATTAACAGTTTTGTTGGGATGATTATGAAAGTATTTTTAACCACGTCCGCACGTGTTACCGTGTAGATAAGTTCGTTACATAAATTAATCACAAAATTATATACTACTAATTAACCAAAATTAATTATCACAACCATAATAGAAAATATGTAACATGTAATGTACTCTAACAGAATATATATAATCTTCACGAAATATTCTGGTTTAGTATGAATATTTTTTTTCCGGATAATTATAAAAAAGTTATTAGTCGCACCCGCATGTACCACGTGCAGATAAGTTCGTCACACAAATTAATAAAACTAATCACAAAAAAAATATACACTAATTAACCAAAATTAATTATCACAACCATAATATAGCTAAGAAATTAAACCACAATTAATGAAATCATTATTTCCAAAACTACAATTAGTCAAAGAATCCCTCCACGTGGCACTCCTTCATTCGTCAGTCAAAGGGTCCTGGCCCAATAAAGGAATTTAATTAAATGAATAAATAAACAAAATTAACAAAAAATGATTACAATAATAAAAAATTTAATTAAGTTGAGAGACAAAGTGTGTATAAATGCTTATAAAACTACAGTAGTTTAGTTTCCATCTCTCTCCTCTCTCTCTCTCTCTCTATCTCTCTCCAGAGAGATTCCATGCATTCCAATTATTTTCTTAACAAACCCAAATCTCTCCCAATTGGTCTGTGTACAGAGTTATTTTACAAAGAGAAAGAGAGAAAAAAACAATAAAGAGAATATATTAGGTGGGTCCTTTTTTATTTCCCCAAAATTCCCTTACAAAAAGCAATAAAGCTTCAGTTTTTATCAGATAAAAAAAGATCCTATCTTTATTTACCAGGTACAACTTTGACCCAACCTTCTATTTATTTTATTTTCATTTCTCATAAATTTTCTATTATTTTTATAATTTATAAACTTGTCTGGATTTTTATAGCTCGTGTGTTCAAATTGGGTAATTTTGTGTTGTTCTAATTTAGGTTTTTTTATTACCAGAATTGGTAGTCAAATTTAGATCCTGATAATGTGTTTTTTTTCTCTCTCTATAAATAGATTATTAGTTTATAGAAGTGTGTTTATGTTATCTGATGGTGTTTTTCAGGGTTGGATTGTGTTTTTTAAGTCTTAGATTTTGTTTGATTATAGTATTAAATTTCGTATTTGTACATGTGTATAGTGTAAACATAAGGTTAATAAATGTTGGAACTTTTTTTGTCTATGTATGGAATTTCCAGAATTGATCATACTAAATCATTTCCTTATATTAATCTTTGAAAGTCTGCAAAATCTCAGAAAACAATCACTAGTCTAAAATATAAATGCTTTTGTGCTTAGTTCAGCTCATTTTTTTTTTCTCTAATAAAATTGATTTTCAAGGTTTTAAATTAATTCTAAGACAATTTAATATAAACTGCACTTATTGGACTTTATACAAATAGGCCAACCTTTGGCTCGATGGCTTGTTTCATAATTTCATTGCATTTCCTCTCGGCTTTTGGTAGATAAATTATCGTCAGCTTTCTAAAAAAAAATTCTTTTGATTTCATTGGATACGCTGATGCAACATTTTCAACCCAAATACAGCCTTTTAGTACTTAATTTCTTGTCATTGGAAGTATTGATATCTTGTCCATTTGATGTAAATTGCAGATTATATTGCCAACGCTCTTATTCTTAGATCTTAGCTGGTTAACGGAAAGAAAAAAATTCAATCATTTGACCAGAAAATAGCAGTATAAATGGGGGGACAGGGCAATCATGTTTCTACTTTCGACGACTGGGGAGCTCCTAGCCCGAGCCCAAGAACATTTTTCTCATCGATTTTAGCTGACGATATGAACACAAGGTCAGTGTTGGAAGACAATAACGAGTTATTCCCAGGATTTTCGGACGGGGGCTTAAATGATAACAAGAACGAGCTAAATCGTGGCTTAGACAGAGGTGAATTTACGAGACTAGACTTGTATTCTCAGCAGAAAATGAACTCTCGTGTGGGGTTAGTGGAAAGAATGGCTGCTAGGACTGGATTTAATGCTCCAAAATTAAATACGGAAGGAGTTAGGCCAATGGGTTTTTCTCAAGACCAAGGTGATCATGCTCCTTACCTGACAATTCCACCTGGCCTTAGCCCGACAACATTATTGGAATCTCCAGTTTTCCTTTCAAACGCATTGGTATGAATCTTAGGTCTTGCTTGGTTAAAACTTTTTTCTTTTTGTCCCCTTGAAATCTGGACTGTAGTTGGTTGAGCAACAAACTCCTCTCGATTTTTGGCTTGAGGTCATAGTTTTAGGGATGAGACTAGCTTTTTCGTGAATCTCAAAGATCCTGCTTATTTTCTGAAAGCTGCAACCTAACAAGCTTTCGCCTAAATTACTTTCACACACGTGTCTCCTAGATAATCAATTATTTGTTTCATAGAATTTGCTACACAAAAAAGGTTAAAAGATTTTTTGGATTGAAAAACGGATGAATTATAGCATCGTCATTTATTTGAACTTAGTATTTTGTACATCATTTGAATCTATGGTTTTGGTCTTATAGCCTGCGGTAGTAGAAGCCTCAGAACTTTGTGTCTAGCCTGTATTCTCTTGGTTCATAATCTCAATTTAGATCGTAGCCTATACATCATGTAATTTATATGGGGCAGCTGATCTTTTTATTAGGTTCTTACGCATTTCCTGCTTGAGGTTTTAAAATTGTTGATACCGATCAAAGGATCCGAAAAGCCCGCTAGAAAATGTTCCTCTCTTCTAGGCTAATTATATAAATACAGATATGTATCTTTTATCTAATAAATTTAAGAATCCAGTCGAGAAGTGGGCGGACATATGATTAGGGAACTGGTAGTTGCATGTGGTGGAACTTAGTCTGTGGGTTGTAAGATATGATTCCCTAAATCAAACTTTGACTCTCTTCTACTCCTAGTGCATCCACTTTCAAACCATAAATTCAAATGCAACAAAGTAGTAGGGACTCAAATTGTTTTTCTTGTTTACAAGGGTGCTTCCACCCTTCGATTTCATAAATTATAATAATAACTAATATTTTTCTATCTGTTTTTAGGCTCAGCCATCTCCGACAACTGGGAAGTTCCCATTTAACTTCAATGGATTCGACACCAGAAACTTCTCCTCAGATCAAGAGGGTCCTAATAAAAATAGAGAAAATTTATACGGAGACATCAATTTTTCGTCATTCGCATTTAAACCCGTCCAAGACATGGTGACATCTTCTTTTCTTAACCACACAAGCAATGTAATCTTTTGATTTCTAACTTTTTCTCAGATTTTTAACACTAAATGTACACTAGTGTCTGATCTAAGTTTAATTTTTGTTGTTATTTTTTTCCTAGAATTTTCCTGGCTTCGAGGTTCCAAAGGGAATTGTTGTTAGCTCAGAGAATTCATCACCACCAGATGATGAGCCAGGCGAGGAAAACGATCAACCTAGTGCTGGTGATCCCTTGCCAGGTGTCACTCCCCCAGCAGAAGACGGTTATAACTGGAGAAAGTACGGACAAAAACAAGTAAAGGGAAGTGAATACCCTCGAAGCTATTACAAATGCACACACACGAATTGTCCCGTTAAGAAAAAGGTAGAGCGGTCCCATGAGGGGCACATTACGGAGATTATATATAAGGGGGCTCATAATCACCCTAAGCCCCCATCCAATCGCAGATCAGGTGTGGTTATGCTATCAGATAATAGCCTGGAGGTGACATCATCGGAATGTATTGAGGCCGAAAACTTGCTAACATCAGAGAACGTAGCAGACGAGGTAGAGGAAGATGATCGAGTGACACATGGCAGTGCTTCATTGGGTTGTGATGGGGATGAAGACGAGTCCGAGTCGAAAAGGAGGTATATCAAGTTTTTGTTATGTTCTGTACTCTATCCTTTAGGGGAAATTCTCATTAAGTGACATGTTTTTGACTTATTTTCTATCGAGGGTTAGAGGGAGCTTTTTCTCGTGAAGTAGTATTGCATATTATTCAGTATGCATATCGGAAAACAGTTTATCGAAGTGTTTACCTTCAAAATTTAATTTTCTGCAAAATTGGTTTAATACTATAAAGTTATAAACTTTATTGGACAATATGCCAAATCATAAACTTTGTTGCCTATGACTAATTGTGAATTAAGTATTCCATTAGTCACGACTCCGGGCGCCACCTCGCCTTCTCGCGACAGGAGAAACGAAGCCCATTAACGGTAATTTTCTAATGTTCTTTTGTGGTGGTGTAGGAAAATAGAAGCTTATACAGCAGCAGATGTAAGTGGGGCGACTAGAGCTATTAGAGAGCCTAGAGTTGTGGTCCAAACAACTAGTGAGGTTGACATTCTCGATGATGGGTATCGCTGGCGCAAGTATGGGCAGAAAGTTGTCAAAGGAAATCCAAATCCAAGGTCATTTCTTCAACTCTTTCATTAGTCTACTCTTTAAGATATACAAACATAAATGAATCAAATTCCTCTCTTCCTCTTTCTCTTTTATTATTTTGTTCGGACCCTATGTGGATCCACTCCTCATCATGAGAGGATGTAGAAATGAAAATTTAAAAGGGTTGTTTTAGGTTCTGTAGAAAGATGGTAAAGCAATTTGAAACCAGCACCGGAATCATTGCCATTGTAGAATCAAATGTTTGTTATGATTTGAATAATAAAGGATTAAAAGGTTGTTGGACTAATAGTTATTAAAAGTTGTCAGAGAGAACAAAATACTGGAACTTTAATCATGTTTTGTTCTCACAGGGATAATCTTATAAATATAGATTGAAACATTGAAGGCATTGTTTCTATTACTCTTCTATTTGTAATTCTCACGTGTTCGTTTGCATAAGTTGGCAGATGAAAAATGAATTGACCTTTATGGAGTCTGTTATACAATCATGTCAATTTCAAGGTATCCTTGTAGAATATTTTTTATGCAAACTGATCTTAGAACCTCAGGAATGACCAAAATTATAAAATGAATCAGGTACTTATTAATAATGTTTGATCTACTGGGGTTATGCGTTGCTAATTATATTTCTGCTACTTCCAAATGAATCGGGTGTACAACTACACTGTGATCCATGCAAACAACTTGCATTGCTGAATTAAGTTTTCGTCGTATATGTGCAGGAGTTACTACAAGTGCACACATACTGGTTGCGCTGTGAGAAAGCATGTAGAGAGGGCCTCTCATGACCTCAAATCGGTGATAACTACTTACGAAGGTAAACACAATCATGAGGTCCCCGCCGCCCGAAATACCTCAAGCCATGTCAGCAACCCTACCAACGGACAAGCCCATCTTCAGAGGCCCGACCCAGCCCAGTTACACAACGCCATGGCTAGATTCGATAATAGAAACAACCCTATGATGGGACCATATGGTAGGCAACAACAACTTGGGCCTAATCATGGGTTTAGCTATGGGCCGGCAGGCTTTGCCAACCTGGCGATGCCCGGGCTGGGTCCTGAAAGGAATAATTTTAATTATTTGGGACAACAGCAACAAAATTATAATGAGGCGGGGTTTATGTTACCCAAAGGAGAACCTAAGGTGGAACCTTTTGCAGAAGCTCCTATGAATCTTCAAAATGGTTCTTCAGGTTATAATCAGATGATGAGTAGGTTGCCCCTTGGACCCTAGCAGTAAAATCGATTTTAACATTTCCTTTTTAACATGTTTCATACAATCCTATAGAAAAAGAGTTTAGTTGTATTACCGAGTTTATATGATATTGGTGGTGAATTTTTTGTTTTGCTTATATGACATTATCGTTAAATGAAGATTCCATTTATGAGAATCATTTTATAAAGTCTCCCTCTCTCTCTCTTGCTCGATTGTTTTGTAAGGATAGTAAATGTGTATATCGGCAAAGTGACACGAAAGCGCTAAAGATTGGCGAAATCAAGATGCGAGTCAATTACGATATTTTACTGTGCATGCATGATGCTTCAATTAATTGAGAACTCAATTCTTCAGGACATAATAGCTAGCCAAAAGAAACCAGTCACAGAAGTGAATGAACTCCAAATAAAACAGTATACCTCTTTTATAATTTAATCTGTGTCTCGGTAAAAAATGAATACATAGTTCACAAACTTAACAACTAGTACACTTGCACTCACAAGCACATAATACATGCAAAGGTTAACGGTACCGGTGAACACTTCAACAATGGTATCTAATCTAGTTCCCCAAAATGGAATGTATGAGAGGTTACATCTCGATTTCGCTGTGTATTTCTTGCCTCACTGTCAAGAAATGTATATATATAAAAAAAATAGGAGCATTTCACCATCATCTCACCATGCTAATGGCTAGTGTCTTCGTTTCTCTGCTGATGTACTAACTTCCGATGACTCATCTCTTCCCTGCATGATTATTCCACAAAACTTAATGACTCGATTGAAATGCAAGACTTGACTTAAAAATCACATACGTAAAACTAAAAAACATGTGCTAAACAATAATTGACAGATGTTGCTTTGAGAAGATTCAAGACAAGAGAAAAAAAGACAGATTTAAGTTCATGTATGTGAAGAAATAAAAAATAAAAGCAAAAGAGCATCTATACTAACAAACAAAGACAGGAATATCAGATAATTCAAAGAAAAGGAAAGATTTCATAATTTATAATCCAGAAAGAGTACAAACCTTAGAATTTTCCAGATCGAGTCATAATATAGAATAGCAACCATACATCGTTTGCTGTATAAGTCTCTTCCGTGTTTAACCACGGGTAGTTGCTTTATTCCCTTGGCTTCCATTAGCTTTTTTGCGATCACCAAATCTGTGTCTGGATAACAAGTTAAAAGCCCAAGCTCTCTCCCTCTATAATTTATCCCTCTAGTGCATATCGATGAAACAAGACACGTATTTGCCTGTAAATATGACAAAAACTAAAATTATGATGAAAGGAGAAAAAATAATAATAACAACAATGAACATCATCGTATTCACATGACACTAATATTAACAATATAGAGTCTCACGCTAGTTCAGAGTTTAAACTTCTTAGGGTGAATAAAATTTTCTACTAAAATACATAATAATCCCCTAAAAAGCAACATCAAAAACTAAAAGGGACTTACGTCATCAACTGATGAAATGCCAACAAAAGCATCATCAGATTCATCGGAAAGAAATCGTTGTATGTCACCATATGTTAGAATTCCTTCTAGAAAACCTTCAGCATCAACTACTAGCACACAATGCAGTTGCTCATCATTCATAGATTTTAGGACCTCTTTTAAGGTTAGACTAGGAGAAACCTTCACATAGTTCTTGGACATGGCTTGAGAAACCTGATTTCCACAAATTGAAAAAAAAATATTACATACGGCCTCTGTTTAAAAATTCGCTCTAAGCACCTTAAAGCTTGCATTGTTTGTTACATTTGGTTGGAAACTTAAAAAAGCTTAAAGCTTGGATTTTTTCTCTCTTTTTGGAAGTTAACATCATGCGCTGAGCAAACCAATCTGAATATTTAAGCTTCAAGGAATGATTTTTGCACTCGAGACGGGTATTTTTTCAAAATCAAAAGTATAAATTTACTTTTGTTTTTCTTTTATAAATGACGAAACCGTAATATCATAAGCTATTGATAATTTGACCAATTGTTTTAATCTTTAAATTATTGTTTTAGGCTTTTGATGTTATTAATTATTTTCACAATTTACTGAGTAATGTGTTTTAAGTTTCGAACTTAACAAATATGATTTTAATGATGGTTTAGCCTCGATGAAACTCTTGCAGAAAGCATTTGAAAAAATAAAATATAATTCTAAAATTAATATAGTTGAGAAAGGAAAACTTAAACAAAAAATAGACCTTGAGGTCTTCTAAGAACGTGTCCTCGTCAATGTCATCATGGTTTTCACCATTTCCCATGAACAAAAGTTCGGAGTCCTTCAAATCATCCGTTAGTTTCTGGTTTTCCTCGTAATTTTCTTCAATAGGCGAGAGGTTAGAGTAAGCTCTTCGACTACCTGTATCAGAAGTCTCAGTCTCTTTTGGATGATTTGCTACAGATGGGACCCATATGGCTAACCCAACGGCACCCTATTTGAGAATATTTAAACAGGAATAAATTTTTAGCCAGAACAAATGATGGTTTCACATACATCAAAATAAAGGGTAGGGGGAAAAGTTAGCACAAGACTGCCATTAACTATAACAACAAACATTTTCAACTTTTTTGATAATGAGAATGCTCTAGCTTCATTTTTTATGATCATAAGAAGGATTACATATAAATATATTAAAAGCATAACGTTTTTTTTATAAAAAAAAATCTTATTAAGAAGATCATTGGATTTTACACCTACCCTCTCAATAAGACTCAAACCCTGCACCTCCTATTTGATAGTGCGGAGCCCACTAAGCGATTCCTAGTGGGATCTATTAAAAGCATAACGTAAAGGAATTACCATGAGAGGAAGCAAGATCCTGTAATCTTTTGTCAGCTCAAACAGAAGTAGAACTGATGTCAAAGGTACTGAACAAACTGAAGCCAATGTAGCAGCCATCCCAACCTGAAAAGCAAACCAGAAATGAACACACTAGAAGAAAATATTTCAACTAGAAAAGTAACACGCCCATTATTACTTGCCACATCTCACAATTTGGTTGTTTTTGGTACTGGGTAAAGAATTTTAAATACTGTGGGATTACATGTACCACAGAGCTTGATTTATTGCGTTAGATTAATAACATGCTATTTCTTATGTTTAATAGACGGAAATGTAAGAAGCATTAGTAAGTGGCAGTTGAATTGGTGAAGAAAGTAACCGCAAAGGATCCACAATACAGTGGCCATAAAAGCTCTACAAGTTAACTAATTCATCTAAATTATGTCTTACCACGCGAAACCGTACCTAAAACATTTTTGTAGGAGTTTCAGTAAGCTAATGCAATGGTTATAAAGCGCCATTGCATAATCATATTCTTAGTTTCAAAACTAAAAAGCCATGAACACACAACTAAACAAAATCATGCAAAGAAATATGAAAGTCAAGGTCTATAACTGAAATTCTAAAAATAATAAACGCATTTGTTAATGAATCATAAAACACATTTTATATATCGCTATTTCGACTTTTTTAACAAAAATAAATAGGTTTATTCATATGCGTTTTAAGGGGAAAAACAAAGCATAAGCTTTGACGATTCAGAGCAGCTTTGGCTATTCAGAGCACAAAGAGCGCCCCTCTCAACCAACAAAGAGGAAGCCTTAATCAACATATTGTAACAGCAACTATATTGATATCTAAGGCAAACCACGAGCTTTAACGCGCTTTTTTGTGAAACAGAAACTTTTACCAAGTTTATGTACTTTTCACAGAGTTCAAAACTTGTTAATGAATATGTTTAATTATAAATCTAATTACATTTCCAAATCAATTAAGCAGATTTGACCCACAACTAGTGAAGCATAATGAATACCTAATGAATTTGACACTACCCAATAACCAAATATACCAGTGCATAGGCTTGTGGCTGAGCAATAACAACGTTCCCCGGAAATAGAAATTTAATAATTTTAGCAGCAAAGCCACCAAAAACAGCACCAACAGCCGCACCAATCATCAAACTTGGGGCATATAAACCGCCAACAAGCCCTGACCCTTTACAAACAGCTGTGGCAACTACTTTAGCTGCTGCTAACTGAGCTAACAGCCAAATCCCAGGTGCATAAGCATTTTTTCCAGTATGTAAGATTTCGTTAACGTTAGTAAAACCCCAATAAAGTGTTCCGGGATATTTTAAAGCTATTATTCCTGCTCCTAAACCCCCCAATGCCGGACATACAATAGCAGGTATATGAAGCTTTTCCTTTATAATTTCGAATGCCATATCGAACCAAGCCACTAAACGAGTGAATAATACACTTACAATCCCACATAGCATGCCTAATATCAGGTACAAAGGTAGTTCTGAAAAACAAATAGCATTGAGTATTCAATAGGAGTACGTTAGATCATAAGAACAAGGTTTTGAATATTATAGAGTTATGAGACCAGTAAATATTGGAATCCCCTTCATACATATGGAATTATAAATATAGCTATATGACGTAAGGTTCAGATAGAGAGGAAATTTCCTACAGTCAGAGAGAAAGATAAAGTAAAACAAAGATGGTAACAAGTTTAAAAGATATATATTGCTACGAATTTATGTTAATTTAAGCATTTCTTATTTCCTATCAATGAGGAAGCAATGTTATCAGAAACTCTATGTCCAAGACAAATTGACTAATTGATTGTCCAATTCAAGATTATTGAGAACCTATAGCAGCTCTTAAACTGATAAGATTTTCATATGGCTGATGGGGCATGTACTTTTTGCACAAGTTCATAACCCTTAAAATGTGCATGAAACTAATTCAATCTCCTTCACACTTTCTATATCATCCAACATTTGCAATAGTTAGAAGAGCATTAAAAAAAACATTTGCATAAAAGGCAACAGTTCATTATGAATGGCATAGGGAGTGGTGCATCATCATGGAAAACCATCTACGCAAATGACACATACAAAATAAAGAATGTAAATGTTTTTGAATACCGTGGAAAACCATTACCATATTATTTTCTAAGAAGTGAATACTCAAATAAATGAACGAAGAGAGACACCTTCAAAGTCAAGCTAATCAAACAAGAATAAGATAAAATACCAGCAGCAGATTTTAAATCATACGTGGGCACAGTGAAAGCCTGTTTTTCCCCAAGTACCGCATTTGATACAGTGGATGAAACAACAGATGCTAAAATGATCATAGCAGTTGTAAATGGAGGTGAATTTTCGGCACGAAGAGGCCTCAAAACAGTTTCAATAGCAAAGAAGCAACCGGCTACTGCCGCGTTAAAACCTGAGTCAAAGAAACAAATCCCATAACAGATGTAAGACAATGGATTATTACGGAATAGTAGTTCTACTTGCTGGGAAAAAAATCTTATTATAATTCAAACTAAATTCACAACTTAAAATAGTCTTTTCTCCTGACAAGGTTAAGCAGTTATGGTCTTATGCATAGTGAAGAAATAAGACAAAAAGAAGTAGTAGTATTTCTCTAGAGGAAATAATTTTTTTGTCAGCATGTGACCACACACCTCCAAGCCAATAACATCTCGCTGATATCATATATGAAATAGTCACAAATCTTTCTTATGTTCTAACTTCCTCAAATACTAGGAGTTTTAGAACTCGTTGCATTCAGCTTCTGTTAAATAATAGGACTTTTAGAACTCATTGCATTCAGCTTCTGTTAATAATATTACTTTGCCGTCTATTGCGAAACTGAACATAGTTCTTTGAAAATCTATTCTGTTTATGACTACATACTAGGCTGAACAAGTAGAGATGGTTATTAAGAGGAAGAAGATGTTAAGGAAAAAGAGGAGAAAATAAAGAAACGAGTAGGAAAATGCGATTTAGCTTGGCTTATCTGAAAATACTGAGTTAAAAATGTCCGTCAATCAAACTTGCTTTAAGATTCTGTGGCGAATATTGTGAGAGTGTAAAATAGTTCAGAAGATGCTGCTTTGAGGGCGGGGGGTGATGAGTTAAACGTGATAAATTATCTTTATTTGATAAAAGATACTTGTATATATAGATTGAAAATATATGGCATTACTGATGGTGCATTAGTAAGTAGTTATAATGAACAATAGCGTAAATAACCATACAAAAATACAAACAAACTATTGGGAATAATGATATGACTTCATTGACGGTGCTTGGTAAGTAGTTATCACAAAAAGCAGAATAACGTGTTATAAAAAGAGGAAGAAACTAAAGCAACTCATCATAAGTATTATTAACGTCAGCCATCACAAAAGAAAATACCTGAAGCTATACCAGCAGCAGCGCCAGCTGCAACAAGAGCTATTTTCCTTTCCCTATTATTTTCCATCATTATTGAGCATCCATTTGCACATGATTTCCCAATATCTACACTTGGGCCCTCGGGTCCCAGAGAACAACCAGTACCTAACGTTATAGCAGCCTGGACAACTTTTATAACAGGGAAAAATGGTGCAAGCAAATCAAGTCCTTGAGAATTATAATTCAATTGCTTTATTTGCCCAAGTATTTCGATTAAACCTTGTAATAGTCCCACTATTACTCCTCCGCACACAGGTATTAAAAGGATCTTAAGCCAAGTATCTGATAGATTTTGTAAACGCAGCCAAGCAGCACCTTGGTTTGGAGTACCATCCCAAACCCAATCATGTATTACATGCTCCTACAATGCAATTTCAAAAATCTTGAACCACTGTTTGTTAAAAGGTTAATTAATTTGTTTAACTTTTGGATTAATAATAGCAAGAAAGGAAAAATGGTAAAAAAAAATTAGATGATTAAAAAGTTAAGGAGACTGCATTAATTTACAACACTTAACAATGAAACCAGTACAATTCTCCAGTAAATGTATGTGTAGTGCTGAAGTTCAGAGCATTTACATGTCAAGGTCTACGGGAAAATATACTGTACCACTACCATGTTTTCGCGTTAAATCACTGAAATAAGTTGGATTAATAAGCATCTTTTGAAGCTTTGTAGTAGGTTTAAATCTATGAGTTCTGAAATAGGTGGTGTTCAGAACAATACTGATTGTATTCACAATTTACAAGGTTACATAATTCACTCTATTCGTAATAATTCAAATCTCTTCTCACCAATTTCCTTCTATATGTATAAAGCAAACTTTGCCAAAGCTAACATTTTTTCCAAAAGAGAAGGTTCCTTGTTTCTGAAGATAGCAACACCTCTAAGCCTAAAATATTAACAATCACTGCAGCTAATGGATGCAATAAATTCTCGACATTTAATAATACTTTTAGAGGTGCTATTTATTTTTGTTAATTGTCCAAACATCAAGCTGGTAAACTCGCAGATCAAATTTTATTGAGTTTAAACTCCATTCACTGTTTTTTGACTTTCTTTTATACCATCAGGTCTTTACATAATTGAAACCACACACCAGGAAATCAATTGCCATGCAACTGCTAATTCTAGCGAACATGTTTCAATTAAGAAGTCCAGAAGATACGAAAATATTCCTCTAGGCGACATTAAACTGACTCATTTACATGGACATCGAAATTCTATCACGATTCACCGATTCACAGGTATACTATCAATTACAATAACTGCAATTGAACTCCACTTACATGTCCACCAGACTAATCGTAAGTCTAAACTAGACTCAACTAAACCTTGAATCATCCAAATCGACCAATCCATACTAATGCCAAACAAACACAATTAGGGCAGCAGCATACAAATTTTAGAAACAAAAAAGAATTAGCTGCACCAAAACAATGTAATACTCCCTCTGACCCAAAATGCAGTCAACTTTCCTTTTCAATTTGTCCCAAAATATAGTGCACTCTCCATTTTATCAAGTGGTATTTTTTTCTTTTTCTTATATACCCAGATTTTTTTAGCATCGATAAGTACAAACCTTAACTATAAAAATTATTTAAACTGTATATTACTTGAACTGTGAGCATATCAATTAATCTAGCTTGAATAAAACCTCTATAAATTAATAATCGATTTATTAATAACCTCTCTAAAATAATACATCTTACTGGTCCAACTTGGGTTGTTAAAGAACATATATCATACCCAGTTCGTTCCAAATTATAAGTCCATGTTCTCATTTTGGTTGTTCCATAAATAGAAAATTTTTATAGGTAATTTTACATATTTGTACTTGTTACATTAACTTTGCTATAAGCGAAAAGGTAATGGGCAAATTTGAAAAGTAAATGTAAAAGTATGGTAATCATGATGTTCTCTAAAATTTGGGAGAATAATGAACTTATAAATTGGACGAGTGCCACCAAAGGGTCTTTTGTGGTAATCAATAAACTCTAATATCATAATATGGTATCAGAGCCAGCCATCGATGTTTGGCATCAGCTCCACCCGGTACATCCGCTCATTATAAGTCCATACACTTGAAATATCCAGCCATGAGCGAGTGAGTGTCGGAGTTGAATTTCTTACATCAGCGAAATTTTCGATCAAATGTATGGTTTAATGATACGCTCCTTCCTTCTTCCTTCTTCCTATTATAATTCCTATTATAAGCTATTTTGGTTGGAGTGTATGAAATTTGATATAGACTAATATAATAAATTGATATATCTATTACCAATTACTATTAATAACTCTCTAAATTTACAAAACTCTATGATCTGTTACCGCATTAACACTCGCACTTAATATTGCACCGAACCATGTAAACTAAGAATCACTATTTAAACTCCAATCTCATATTTTCATAATGAAATTGTTCACAGGTCCCAATGTGGAACAATCATTGGGAATTTTCTCATTAATTTATCGAGTCTGCACAGTAACTATAAACTACTACTTATATCTACGTAAAACCGGATTTGACTATTTCTTTGGGACGGAGAAAGTAGTAATAATACTAAATAAAATAAAGGGTAACTAACTCCGTGATTAAACGTAGCTACAGAGAGACCGGTAGCGAGGCCGAGCAAGCACCCGAGCACCAGCATTGCCCATTCAGGTGGAGCACTGCTGTCACTGTTACCACCATCGTTACTGTTAGGGAAATTGGAGTCAGGGTGACAACGGTTTAATATCAGCCGTCGATCTAAACGGTTTGACACGTGTCGGTATCTCTGGCTCTCTAAATCTCGCTCCGATAACGTTGATTTGGACCGTGACATCTTTTGCCGGTCACTGAATATGCCTCCGCTATTGGGCATTATTTATGGATGAATTTTGTATTTTATTTTATTTTATTTTTGTTACGGAGTGTTATTTGGTTTTATAATGACCGCGAAAAAACAGCCCACCGACTCTTTTTTTTTCATTTTGCCTTTTTCTCCTTAATGTTTTTGAGAAATGTTATAATTTGTACAATTTGGGTGTGAATCTACAACTTGTTTTTTTGTTCTTTTGATTAGTTTTTGTTTTGTCCATATAATTTTAAATATTTTAATTAATATTTAAAATTAGTATGAGCTCAACCAATGTTTTATTTTTATTTGAATTTTATTTTGTTGTAAAATTAGTTTTAAATTTATCAAGTCATAATTTGTCTTATACTATATAATAAAACTAGAAAAAAATTAATTATTGAAAAAAAGACCATCTATCCCTTCATTTTATAAGCTAACGATTGTTAAGGTGACTGAACTTTGTTCCGTTCAACAAGGTGACCCAACAAAATGGCACTCATGTTAGACAATGGTAAAAAATACATTTACTAAACAAAACTATAGTGTTGTTAACGATTTGGGTATCCAACCTTTCAAATTTTTCAATTTAAGTATCATACTATAATAACTTTTCAATTTAGCTACCACGCTATAAAAACATTTTCCCCAAGTTCACACGTAACAAAAATTTGAATTATATGTTGTTGTTTTTTGTGTGTGAAATTGGAAGAAATTTTGTTCTATGATGACATATTTTTATGCAAAATTGTCAAATTAGTCTATCAAATTAATGTTTGTCAAATGTCACGTGACATGATTTCGTGATTTATTTAGACGGTGGCACATAAATTGAAAAGTTGTTATAGTGTGGTATCTAAATTGAAAAATTTTAAATGTGGGTAATCAAATCGTTAAAAGCAGAAGTTTAGTATAATAAACCTATAAAACCCCATTAAACAAGTTAATGAATTACTTACGATACATACAATAATATTACACTCTCAACCACACTCAATTATTTAACATTATGATTTGACGTGAATCTTTAATAATTTAATTGTAAATTAGAATCGAAGGGATTGTTAAAGTAGTGTATATCATTACTCATGAATAAATAAGAACCAACTTTTTATAATTCGTTTGACTTTTAAAAATAGTACTTTAAAAGTACATTAGATCTTAATTCAAAGGTAAAAGTTTCAGTAGAAAAATTAATTATAATCATAATTGTCACATAGATGATAGAACCAAAATAAGAAATATTCAAATGTTATAAAAATATCATTGCCGGGCTTTATACCACATTAACATATTTGGGAACAAAAATAGATTTCTCCATTTTAAATGCTGAAATGGAAAATGAATGGAATTTACGTCGATTATCGCAAATATGTAACACTATATTGTCATTAAAGTGTCTCATGCAATGCAGAAGAAATCATAATGTACGTCGCACTATATTATCTAAATTGTCATCTTATAATAAATTTATTTATATAAAATAGTTTTTATGATAAATAATAAATTTGTTTAAAAGTTAAGAAATTATAAAAAATTGGTTCTTATTTATTTTGGGTAATAATATACACTACTCTAACAATCCCTTCAATTATAGTTTTTACTTAAATTCTTAAATTGTCATTTGAGTGTCGTATACGTATCATTACCCTGTTTTCTTACCAAACAATGGTGTTTTTTTCTTTATATTTGATGTTTATCTATATTGAAGAATTATACAATTCTATCTTGCATACAAATAGACATTATGGTATCAATAATCATACAAGTTTAGAAAGAGACGCTTAATATTCATAACGATATCATATGGAATAATATTTTTTTAAAAACTTTTTTGAAGGGGAGGGGTGATCATAGCCCTTATATTTTTTATTATTTTCTTAATAAGACTGCACTTATCTATATGAAAAATGTGTCATTTCGATAAATTTTTGTTTGTTTTCTGATATAGAATGATAGAATACGAAACAACTTAACTAGGAATAAATTTATAAGTTAAAGGTTATCCACTAAGATGATTCGTTTCACTTGTTAAACAGAAGTGCTTTTACAAGAATAAACTAAATTAGAAAATTGCAGTTGATTGTAAAAGAGTTGGTATAATATTGGGATATTGTCACATTCTCTAGCCACATATGAGACATTAAAACAAATAATTAATTAAAACTCCTCTAATTAACATAAATTACAAATAAATCAATACGAATAGACGGTTGGAATAAAAAAAATTGATGCACAGTTAAAAAACTGCATCTCTCTATTTTTCCACTCGGTATTCCCTCTCTTCGCTTTGGTTTGTAGGGATTTATGAGTCTTATTTCTCAGGTATTTATTTTGTATTTTAATGTTATTTACGTTTTTAAGTTTGTTTATCCCTTTGAAGTTTTAAATTAGTTTACATTTAATTCCTATTTTTGAATTAATTAATTCCAATGTCTTATGAATAAGTTGATAATTAAAAATTTAAGATTAAACCAAACACGCGTTACACCACGCATCGCGTGGGCGAGGTGCGCTAATATATGTTAAGTAAGGATACAAATGTAAGCATGGTACTTTTTTTTCGTTATATTTTGAGAAAATTATATTTAATTTGAGACTTTTCAAAATATAATAACTATCATTTAATTTGGGACGGAGGGAATATACATTGAACCAATTTATTTCAGAGATCAATATAGCAAAGTTTTTAGAAAGATAAATTAAAATGAATATTGTATGGTAAATGCTTGGGAGTATACATTGAACCAATTTGTTTCACAGATCAATATAGCAAAGTTTTTAGAAAGATAAGTTAAAGTGAATATTGTATGGTAAATGCTTGTAAAAAATAGGGTATGATATTCCATTTTGGTGATTGGGAATATATATATAAATTTATGATTTGGTGTCATAATTAATCATTATCTTATTTAGGATTAGGGATAATAATACTTTCACTACTTAATAATTTCATAATTATCAACATAGTCCACTTGTCCCATGGTCCCTTCAAATAATTATCAACATAATTTTATAAACTTTACACATTTTTAATTATCAACATAGTCCACTTGTCCCATGGTCCCTCCAAATTGAGTAACACTATTGTAGATCGGGTCTATTAAAAATGTGGGTGTGACAACCATTCAAAAACCAACAAATATGTGAGAACAAAAAATAATCACCATAAATTTATTTTAAAATTCAAAATAAATTATTCTATTGGTTGTCACATGCTTAAAAAATGTAGAATAAGTTTGTATAAGTGTTTCAATAAGGAATTATGTATTTGAGGTAATTTGTTATGAATTGTTGTGTAAAAAATATTTATGTCGAATATTTTCAAATATTAAGACCTGATATGTTTGAAAAGTCCATGAGATTAGTACCAAGTGGATAAGTCTAATACTCAGAATTCCTTCGATCAAAATAACAACAAAACAGAACTTGATGTCGAGTTGGGCAATAATTATAGTCGATTAAGATATTTTTAGTCAATATACGAACAATATAATTAATGTAGTCATGTGTTTAGAATCCATTCAATCCAAATATCAGCAAATAAGAACTTAATGTCGAGTTGGGGCAATAAATGTAGTCGACTGTGATATTTTTAGTCATTATACCGACTACATAATTAAGGTAGTAAGATGCTCACAATCCGTTCAATCCAAACAAACAACAAGTAAGAACTTGATGTCGAGTTGGGGCAATAAATGCAATCGATCATGATATTTTTAGTCAATATACCCGACTATTGCTCACAATCCGTTCAATACAAACAACGACAATGAAGAACTTGATGTCAAGTTGGGGCATTAAATGTGTGATATTTTTAGTCAATATATGGCCCATATAATTAATTTAGCCCGGTGTTCAGAATCCGTTCAATTCAAACAAAGAAGAAGTTAATGTCGAGTTGAACCAGTAAATATAGTCGACTATGATATTTTTATTCAATATACCGACCATTGCAACACTACATATCACAATCATCCATAATAACAAAAATGAAATATAAATATGATTTCAGATACCTTTTCGACTAGACTTTAAGAAAAGATCAGGAGAAATTAAAGAGAGTTAAAAGTAGGGAATATTTGATTAGTATAAAAATACAACAGACTAAAATGAAATTTTATGTAAGATACAGGGGTTATAGATATAGTTATCGTAAAAAACAAACATGACGTGAGGTACCAACCGAGCATGGTGGATTCTTTTTTTTTAATATAAATATCTAATTAGACACTTTTTTTTTTCTGACCAATCTAAACAAACAAGAAAAGAAAAGAAAGAGAAAATAAAAACCCTAAGTAAAAAAAGGTATACAACTATATATATCTATATATCTCTCCTCTTGAAAATGGCCTCAATAAAGCAATGAATTGGTAAATCAGACTATATAATCAGAAGAAGAAGGATATTCTCTCTCTATATCTATCTGATCCATGTTTTGGCAGATCTGATTAGATGAATTTGACCCTGTGACTTTTATATCAGATTCATTTCCTGAACTATTTTATTTGATTGATTTGTTTACACCAAAAATTTGAACATTTATATACACATATTGACATATATATTATACAGATGTGTATATATGCGGGTGTGGACTGGATCTGAAATGTTAAACAAACGCCGTGCATCAGTCGAAGGTAACACCTTAAAAACATCAGATCTGAACCTAAATCGGTTAATTTTCACTATATCTGGACTTTATTGGACTTGAATATATTTATTTGACATCAAAATTAGTATTGGATTAGGATAATTTTTTTGTATATCTCGACTCTGGGACTTGTTAGTTGTTAGTTGTTACCAGAAGATTTAATTTAATTACAGTGTGACTCTTAGTGGATCCAATTTAGTGAAATTGGGAAATATTATGCAGCATATTGAGAATATATTGTTTTGAATACGTATTAATTATGAAAACTTAATGTAATTGCAGGCGTGGACTGGATCTGAAACTTATAAAACTTTTGGGAGGCATCGGCTGAAAAGGTTAATTTCGAGTGAATTTGTAATCCTGAGAATTATTTAATTGACCTCAAATTAGTGTTGATTTTTGGATTTATCGTAACTATAATTCTGCAATTTTCAGCTGTTGACTGGTTTGGAAAAATAAAATGACCTGAAAATTGTTCTGCTATGTGGAGTTCAGTTTGAAATATAGGAATTTAATACCAGATATTAATATATTTGCTGAACTATTTATTGATTACAATATACTGAATGCATGCAGACTGGATCTGAGATTTTATTCAAACGGCATGCATCGGTAGAAGGTACCAGCTCAAATCTCTAATTTTGCAGTAGATCTGGAACAAATTTGTTTCACAATTTTATTCCACAAATCGATATATTAAAGTTTTCAGAAAGATAAACCAAAGTGATATTGTATGGTAACTGCTTGTAAAAGATCGGGTATGATCTTCCACTTTGGTGATTGGGAGTATATATAAATTATGATCTGGACTCATAATTAATTAATATCTTATTTAGGAGCTATAACAATACATTTAGTACTTGTATTACTTGCGGATTTTCTTAGTTCAACACAGTCTACGTGGTCCCTTCAAATTAATAAGGGATTATATAATTGACGAAATTCGTTTCGAATTGTTGTATACAAAAAGATCTATGTCTAAAATGCAAAATTATACATGATATGTTTGGAAAGTTCATGGGATTAGTATCAAATTGATAATTAATGTAGTCAGTTGCTCAGGATCCGTCTAATCCAAACAGCGACAAAGAAGAACTTGATGTCGAGTTGAGGTAATAAATGTCGTAAACAGGCCGACTATGATATTTTTAGTCAACATACGATAATAATTCATGAAAACTAGTAACTTGAAATGAAATTATACTAAACTTGATGCAGAAGCAAAAGCTCTTTAAAACATTAGTCAGTATACCGATCGTTGCAAACACTGTATATCATAATCTTCTTTAATATTACAAACATCAAATATCAATATGATTTCAAATTCCTTTCCTCCCTAGACTTTGAGAAGGGATTACGAGAAATGTGAAGTTAAAGTAGGAAATGTTTTGTTTGTATACAAATACAACGGACCAAAGTGAAATTCTATGTAAAATACAGGGGTCATAATGTAGTTATCGTAAAAAGAAGCATCTAATAGGAAACTCGTCATCAAACTATGCTTTTATCCTAAAAATTTGGGGTCGGCAATTTATGGCAACTATAATTCCGCAATTTTCTCCCAAAAGGGGATTGTCGACTGTTTGGGGAAAAATGACTTCAAAATTGTTCTGCTGTGGAGTTCAATTGATATTTTGGAAATTTGTACCAGATATTAATATATTTGCTAAACTATTTATTGATTACTGTATATTGAATGATTGCAGACTCGATCTGAAATTTTTATATAAATGGCCTGCACAGTAGAAGGTACCAGCTCAAATCTCTAATTTTGCAGTAGATCTGGAACATTTTAGACTTGGGAAAAATATTTGATCCCGATTCTCTTCTAACTCTAGGATTTTATCTACAGCATAATTCAGGATTTTTTGCCTTTCTGGAGAGGTGGTAAATGGTTTGTTGGCTATCTTGAACAGCAACAACCGAGACAGTTAATAGTTTGAATTTTAGGGGTGGACTTTAGCTGGAAAATCTGAAGTTTTTTGTGGAGCCAGAGTTAAAACGTATATAATCATATTGTGCTTTTAAACATGCACTCAAGGCATAGAGGTCCTGGAAATGGGTATAGGTCTAATCCTAGGGAATGGGGAGGTGCACCTTCTCGTGTTCCACCTGAAAGTTCATTTAGAGGAGGCTATAATACGTTCAACCCAGAATATCGTAACTACAATCATGGTTTTGGGCGTGGTAGCCAAAGGCCACCAGGCCCACCACCGGCCTATATAAGTCCCCCAACTCCCCAACGTAGGCCCGATATTTTTTCAGAAGCGGGGCGCTTAGCAACCGAATACTTAGTTGCAAGAGGTGTTTTGCCGCCTAATGTGTTTAATGGGAACTGGCAAAACGGTAATTTAAAGAACCTTATGGCTGATTTTCGTGGGTTTAAGCAGCAAGAAAGAGATAGTTTGCCACATCATCGCTCTAGGAATGGGTCGAAAAGGCAATCTGATGAGTATAATAAGCCAGATGGGCCGAGAAGTCACTCACGAGATAAGAGGAGAGAGAGGAGTAATGAGTCTGATTCGGGTCGAGAGATGGGTAGGAGTAGCAGCTCATTGTCTGACAATGTTAAGTCTAATTTGGAGTCGGAGGTAAAAAAAGATGATATTGAAGCTAATGTAGCGGGGCTACAGACTTCCCAATCAAGAGATTTAGAACCAAGGAGTGATGTTATTAGTGAATCACAGCCTGTAGTGGTTAATTTCCTCCAAAACGCTGACTTAGCTAGTAATGGGAAAGACCTTAAAGTTGAAACAGATGATCCTAAGACAGTTGATGATGTTAAATGTTTAGACAAGGAGACTGTTGATAGAAACGATGGAAGTGACAGCTGTCAAGTTGAAAAGAAAAGTGTGAACAACGACACCATTGAAGATGAACATATGAACCGTAGTGACGATAATATGAAGGATTTGAAAGGTGATTTAGTCCCTATTATCGGTGAGGAAGAAGAACTTGATGTTTCACAAGGCAACAACTGTGATGCTGAACCTTTAGCTGGATCCGAGGTTGTCTTTAAGGATGTCTCTGTCGATGATTCATCAGTTGTTGAGATACCTAATCAAATTGAAAGTCCAAAATGTGCTGATTCTGATAGTGCAAAGCAGAGACCTGAGATAGGAGAGAGAGTTCAAATGGACATTGACCTAGAAAAATTTGCAAGGTCTCAATCTTTGCCACTTGGCTCTTTGATGTATGAGCATGAAAATAATGAGGGCTTTCTTCAGATCGGAAGGTGCAATTCCATGAATATAGAGAGAGGTGGGAAGAGGCCAGGTGAACACGTTGATGACATGGCAGTAACAAAGAAACCTAGAGAGTGGGAGGATCTACACTCGCGCCTTCCTCACTCTACCTTGATTCAAGATCAGCCAGACCTGGAGAAAGAGGGTGTTGAAGTTATTGAGTATGCAGAAGAGATGCAGCTTTTTCCTGCTTCATTTAAGATATGTGACCTTAATTCTGTTGAAGCTTCTCACGGGAACGAAGCATCTATAACTGACCAAACTCTGTTACTCCCAAATTTAAGTGAAAGCAAAAAAGAAATTGATTTATCCACAAGTAGTAACCTTGATATGTGCGGTAAATTTGCTGCACGTGGTGCAAACGGAAAAGAGATTGAGGTGATTGATTTGGACGATGATTGTTTACAACAAGACAGTATCTTCGAAAGCTCTGAAAGAAAGTAAGTACGATAATCTTAGAAATGATCTTGTTCGTTTATTTTTTCATTTTTTTAAAGAATGATAAACTAACAGGGATGATAATGTATTTTTGAGCTCCGATAGTTTTCCTAACCATGCACGAATTGTTAATGAAATTTCCAGCGCTCAAGATGACTACGGGCTTATGATATCGGATTTTCTTGGTAATGATATTACGGGTCCTGGAAATGTTAACTCTCTGCAAAATGATATGGCACTGGATAATGGAGAGGTAAGGGGAAAACTACTGAATTTTATAGTATTTTATTTGTCATTCTTTACGTAAGCGGAGTTATGGTCAAGTGTTGTTACTTCCATTGAATCAGTTTATTGTAATGTCAAATTTTCTCCTCCACTTTTCGATCAACTCAATGTGATAATGAAGCTATTCATTTTGATTTATTATTGCAGGGAATTCTTGCTGATGATGAATCCATATACATGTCCTTGGGAGAAATACCAATAAGTAAGCCAGAAATTTAATTTAACGGTATTTATTGTTTTCTTTACGTCCTATTGTTTGCGGTAGACCTGCCAAAGTTGGTTGTGAGATATCAAGTAAGCTCAATGTGACTACCTATGGTTTTCTATGTTTTGTTAAAGGACTATGCTCATAACACGGTCTTAGTTATAGGTCATTTTGTTGCTTATCACCCCTCATCCCCTCTATTACGAGTCTAGAGCCCCTGGAAGACATATATGCAACTATTCATTACTCCTGTTTCTTGCTGGCCAAACTAAAAAAAACACCGATCTACACATGAGTGCTAGCTGTTAGTGTCTCTAAGTAGTTGGTTGTGCTGAACCCCCACTGGCTTTATAGCCTGAACACGCACATATTTCTATTTTAGTATTTTCGTATTGTCAACTTCATTGCTATTCTTATTAACGTTGGGAGAATGAGTTGAAATTCTAGAGGGTGGATATGGCCAGCTTGTCTGAATGGTTTTTATAAGCGAGTACCTAAGACGAGTTTTTTAAATTAACCATTAGCAGTGTGTATATTTACATGGTTACAACAGAAACAACTGATGTTCACCTTGTGAAGTATTACATAGATAATGCCATCTTTTTCTGTTGAGAGGAATGACCTCACTCAGTAGGAAATCTTAGACGAAGTACTCGTTGACTCAAACTTGGCGTCGTTTAAGGATCAGAGGATTTATTGAGAGAAAATTCTTTAAAACGACAACCATGTGAAATCTGATAAGAAATTGCTTTGAGTAGAGTCTGCTATTCAATTGAGCGATAAACAAGTAGAAAAGGAACTAAAAACTCTTCTGCCATTATGTTTACTTTTCAAAAGTTTCTCAAATAGTCATGTCTACTTTCAAGGAATAATACGAGGTTATCCAGTCAAAATCTACTATGGTATCTTTTCTGTTCTCCCTCTCTCTTTTTACTGAAGTAAAAACCATTTGTACATTTACTTTAAATCTTATACCTTTAATTAACGTTCCATGACAAGCTTAATTTCCCGTGTAAATTGCCTGTTACATTTCCCCCCTTTTGGTATAGAAGTCCTACTAAAACTGTTGTGAAGCAACTTCTCCATATACATGCGTACATTTGTTTTTCTTGGTCTCTAAATCAGAAAAGTTTCAAGTGAACAGCTAAATACAACTCTAGCTTTAATATTTAATGTTCAAATTTGATACTCGTATAGATCTGTTTGTTTGCTAAGTGCTCTCATTTTAATTTATTTCAGGCTTTTTGGGGGTCTGGGAGCAGTCAACACAGGATTTTGATAACAAACCGTTCTGAACTCAATTTTTGCCCAAATCTTTGGATCAGTTGGGAATTCATAGGCTCATTATAGAAATAATCAAGGTCCAGTAGATCTCTTGTGTATTCTATAGCTATATTGGTATACCTGTAGCTATGTTAATTACCGCAAGTTATTATCCTAATGTTTTGTTTCGACTTTAAATTATTTCTGACAGATGTTTTTCCCCTAGTAGGGCTTTTTAAATTTTAAGACATGCTGAGTTTTCTACTTATTGTAATGGCCTCTCTTGTACTTTGCTCTTGTTTACATATATGGTGCTCACCTTAGACCTGTTTATATGTGGTTAATCCACTTGTTCGTCTGCTGTTATTCTTTTCGGGATATGCTAGCAGTATATCATGAATTGAGCAATGCCAATATAGGTTTATATTGTAATATCGTATCAGTCCATTGCTTCTGATTTACTTTTTGGTAAGGAAATAAAGGATTGATAACACTGGAAATGGGTGCTTTATGTCCTTTTTTCTGTATAAATCATTGGGGTATCATTACTGGAATTGTTAGCCGTCTGCTAGGGAATTTACTTTCTTTTCTTACGAGTTTAAGAAAGTACCCATTTTAATAAGATTTTTAAGAAATACCCTTGAGATAATACTATTCTCTTTTCTTTATATAATACTATTACCTTCTCCGGAATAGTCTTTTGTTGCATTTATCTTTAAAATTCCCCATCTCTGATTCCATATTATGGCATTTTCGTGGAGATCATCCGATTTTGTTCTCAAAGTCGGCCTTTTGGCTAGTGAAGAGAACCAGCCAGGTTAAGATGAATGTCTTAATTTCTCTATAAAATTATATTCGAGGTTGACAAGTCTTTTGTTCAATACTGTTATAAGGGTGAATTTTCAGTTCGGCTAAGGTGCTGGAAACCTTTGGGCCGTTGGGAAATACGCTTGAAAAGTAGTTGTTCCCGATTCTTATTCTCTTTTGGTGTCTGTTATTGAGACTCCGTTTATAAGGAGACTCACCGATACCATTTTTCTTTCTTGCTCGAGTCCTTTTCCCCCTAGTCATTTTGTGAAATAATAATGACTTTCTAGGAAAGTTCGAGGTAAATTTTATGAAGATACTTGGGAGGTTCAGCAGATTTTGCAAAAGTTGTAATTTTCAATGTATGGGGAAAGCAAATATCTATTTCTTATATGTTTTTTCTGTGTACACTCTACTCTATCTGCTCTATTTAACTAGATTAAGTATTACTACAAATAATTTCTTATCTATTTCCTGCAAGTTCCTTGCTATGTTCGTATGCTAGTTTTACATGCAAAAAAGTCTCAAAACATATAAAACTTTTCTCATATTATGTTGTCCCGAACATCTTTTAGTTTTGAAAATTCCTTAAGGCTTCTTGTTTATTTTAGTTATAAATTATAACGTAAACATATTTAATTTGTGTTAAAGCTCATTTTTCTGTTAGATTAATACACCGTTTTGAAGAATTTTATGGGCCATATTTATACACCCTATGCATACAAATGTTGTAGATATCTCCTATGCATGTGGTTATATGTCGTTGTTACTAGAACAATGCAAACATTTAGTGAAAGGGCCTATTGCCGTACTGCCTAATTCTACAATTTTATTTGACTTTGTTAGCAAGCGAATTGATATTGATACATAATGTTACTAGAACAGTGTATGCTACACATGGAATTAATGATGATGGATCTGCAATCGGTATATAATCACTTATGCAAATCAGCTTTTAAAAATCGTTAAACAATACTAAGCTATAGTAGCAATTATATCAACGTGACGCAAAATCACAAACGTACTCATAACTTTGTCCTTTAAGGAAAGAAATGCTAAGACCTCCCCTACCAAATTTGAAATTAAAAATGAAAGTGATCATTGTGTAATGTTTGTTCGAAATAATATTTAGTAATTTTGGTGCAACACTCTAACCGCTACCATTAGGTCATTGTCAGTTGAAAGCTCATGAATAAAACTGCATCACATTTTTCTTTTAAGATTTTATATATCATATCATAAAGAACTATAGAAGTACTATGCTGTTGTCAATTAGCATCATCGATATCAATTGTACATCAGGTATTTTTGTTTTCAAGTACCAGTACTTATTAAGATGTCACGCTTTATATGCGGTTGATAAAAGACTGATTCGGAATTTGGCCAATATCCGAAATATCTTAGCTAATTATGATTAGGACCATATAAATGTACCTTATTAATTATGACTTGGAAATTTGAAGTTGTAGACTTTCACAAATTTGTTTCGCAAGATTTTTGTTTGCTCTCCCTTATTTAGCCATGTTCGGACATTTTACGTGTTGTTACTTTAAAAAAAAAGGGGAAGGCCGGAACCATTTAGCCAAACAACTTGCAAGTTGCAACTCGACGTTAGATTTATTCCATCAAGGGCGTGTGACAATGATTCATCCGAGTATCCAAGAAGAATCTTTCAGCATCGGGAACGGAAAGATTTTCATTCAACAAAATGTAATGTATCATCCTTTTGTGTAATTATTTTTGGATTTAATAGTACATTAAACTTCTGCATAATTCTGATTTTTCAAACAAAATTGATTTTGTACTAAATTTTTTTTGTCAGTTTACTACATTATTGTCAATCTTGTATTAGGTAATGATATAAACATGGAACTTTTTGACACACACATTCAAAGATTCGTGGATGAGCATTTGATTATTGCATATCGAGTTAGATTTGATTATTCTATACCGAGTTTTCTAAGATATAAAATATCGTGTATATCAGGATATATATGTAATCACACAGACAAGGTAGTTTAAATTGATGATACGACTCTGTTAAAATAAATTTGAACCCTTCGACTTATTCAGCAAATTGCTAGCTCATAAAACAAAAACAGATATATTTTGTTTTTCCTTTTCTCTCACACGTATGATGGTCATCCAAGGATAAAAAAAAAGAGTGTCTGAATGATCTTTTACAGTTTTACCATTCGGCAAAACCAAGTCCCACAACTAACAACTTCATGTTACTTTTTGTTGCACATATAGCACCCCTGAACATGGTCTGATTTAAATATTATAAACTCTTACTGAAAATATTTATTAGGATAAAACAAAAATATATTAAGAAGAAAATTCCTTCTTGTTCTGAATGTATCGTACGAAATCACACCTCAATAACAGTCTAAATTATAATCAGTAAAATTCTGCACTTAGTTATGATGGGATAGAAAAGAGAGAAAGTTTGTACTACCTGGTTGGCACCAGCAAGTTCCCTTTGCATTTGGTTGGCTCTAATTAATTTGTGCAACTAAATATAAGACTACACCTTTCTTTCATGGGTTGGCTGTTATGTGACAACAACAAGCCATTCAACAATTTCTTTAAATTTTTATCACTCTGCTAAAAGTCTCTAAGCACGTTTACTTAAGTTACTACATTAATTTTAATATCTTAGTGTTTATGTATTAATAGGACCGGCTTGACTTGACTAATAAATAAATAAATCATAAGAATGATCTCAATACATTAACAAAACATACTACTTTTAAAACTAAATTAACAAAAACATACCTAAAAATTTCTAATTAACAAAAGCATATCCAAAAGTTCATACCCTAATTTGTATATTTCATACACTTATTCCAAAAATTCATACCTTTATTTCATAATTTCATACTCTTATTCCAAAAGTTCATACCCTTATTTCATAATTTCATAGCCTAATTTGTATATTTCATGCGTTTATTCCAAAAGTTTATACCCTTATTTCATAAATTCATACCCTAATTTGTATATTTTCATGCCATTATTCCAAAATTTCATACCCTTATTTCAAAACTCCATATACTAATTTGTAAAGTTGACCATTATTTTCAAAGTTCATACCCCAATTTACAGAATTTATTTCCTTACTTACATAATTCATATCCATAATTTTCAACTTCATACCCTTAATCCACGGAATTCGTACACTTATTTTTCAATGTTATACACTAGTTAACAAATCCAACTCTTCCCCGTTTTTCGATCTCGAACTAACATGTCGTCGTCGTGGGCCTCTCCTTCGACAACCGTATCTCCGTCGACATCAATATCGAGTTTTCGACCTTACTCTGCACCATCGCCGCCCATTCCGACGGATGTCTCCATCTCCATATCCACCGCAGAGAGAAATCGGAGAAAGAGAGCGGTGAGGAGAAAAAGATCGGAAATATAGAGCGAGGAGGAAGAGAGAATCGAAAAAACATATGAAGAATGAGAGATCGGAGAGAGAGGAGGAGGAGAGAGATCGGAAGGAGAGAGATTGGAGAGAGAGTGAGAGGAGGAGAGAGAGATGAAAAAGATTGATTGAGATGAACGAGTTTGTATATTTTTTTATTAATTATTAATTGAATGTATATTTTTGATGATTTAATTTTTGAGCGTATATTTTTCTTAATATAATAGGCATAGAGTATGTTTATGTTAATTATTCTTAACCAATTTTCATTCTAATTATACAATGTCTGTTATGCATTTTTCTCGCCCATTGGCAAAGTAGGTTTTCGGATTGGATTCAATGGGCGAACACAAGATTATGGCTAAGAGCCTAGTACATTTTTTTTCGATTTACATCGTCTTATCTGAATCTTTAGTGATATGGCTCCAATGTTCTAAAAACCATTCTAGGTCGCCGGTCGTTCCTCAAATCAGACCCGACTGATGGTAGCTAATTTAGTTGTTGAAGAAGTCAATGACGGTCAACGCCAGTCAGCGATTAGTTAAATTAGTCGGGTCAAACCAATTAGTTGAAAACTATTTGTAAGCTATTAGCCGGATCAACCGACAATTAATCGGATTATTCAGCGTTTAACGAGACTAGTCTAGTCAATTAACATGTGATTGAACTTAAAAAAGCTATTTGAATACTATACATGTTTGAAATAAAATTAATAATCGCCGACGATTATTCGGCTACCCAGATAAGATAGAAAATTCGTGGAATACCTGACGACTTCTATAACCTTGTATGACGCTGAAGTTTGATATGTGACTTTGTTCAAGGTTAGCGGTAGGGCGTCATGAATACAACCATTTCTCAAACTCAAAAAAAACATAAAACATCAAACTTGTATCTGAAACTTAATCTGTCTTTGGCCCGAATCGTGCTACACCTTAAGAGTAATTGTCAAGCGGGTAAGGTGCTTCTATTATGCTGAATAGTTTTCTTAGATGCATTCAAAAAGGTCACTAAGTTTATTTGGAAGAATAAAAAGATACATAAATACATGTGTTGTAATACAACTATTAGCTAAGTATTTAGGGAGAGAGAAGTAGAGAGAGAGGGAGAACAGTATCGTCTTTATTATGAATGAATGTAAAATACAAGACCCCTAGCCCTCTTTATATAGATAGAGGGGTAGGGTTACAAGCCCACTTGGGCCCATAAAGAATAAGCCCAAGAGTCCAATAATATCCTACAACACTCCCCCTTTGGACGTCTTGAATTCTTCGTCTTCATGCAGTCGATCTGAGTCGAGTTCATTCGCAGTGCTAAACACATAAAAACCTTATGGTCGGAAAACCCAGTGTGGGACAAAACCGGTACCTAGGAGAAACTGTGTAGTCGAATGATATAGACCGAAATATCATGTAAGTAACTAACCACAAAAACAGTGTGCCTCATCAAAACCTTGCCAGAGCAAACCCAATGGGAAAATCTCTGATCGAAGGAAAAAGAGTGCAACAATGGTAGTAGTAGTGATCAACCACAAAACAGGTGCCTCATCAAAACCTTGCCAGAGTAAACCCAGTGGGAAAAAACTCTGGTCGAAGGACAAAAGAGTACACAGTGGTAAGAAGTATACGACAGGATACTCCCCCTGATTTCGGCAATCCTTAGTGAGGTATAACAGGGAACGTGTCTCGCTAAAAACCTTGCCAAGGAAAACCCAGTGGGAAAAAACCTTGGTCTAAGGACAAAAAGAGTACACGAGCATGCGACTGGATGCTCCCCCTCACTTGCACACGACAGGGTGTGAAGATTTCGACTAAGTAGTAATTAGTGCAATAAGCATTCGCCTGGATGCTCCCACTCACTTGCACACGACTGGGTGCAAAGATTTCATATTCCAAGAAAGAGTACGAACATTCGACTGGATGCCTCATTTACTTGCACACGACTGTATGCAAGAAAATATAACGTGGAATAAAACGAGCATTCGACAGGATGCTCTTTAACTTCATATGTGAAGATTCATTTCGGCAAGAAATCCTAAATAGCATAATCTAGTCATGTCTCTCTTGATCGATAACAACAAGTTGTCCTCAAATAAGACAAGTGTTTTATCTGGATCGTGAGACAGAGCATATGTAATTCAAATATGGCTAATACGAGCTCGAAGCCATATACACTATCTAGTCGTCTCATAGAGCACGAGTAGATCAGAGTGATTCGTTTGGAGTCATTCCAAGACCTCCAAGATATTGCCTTATTCCTAATGGTAAAGACAGACCATGTTAGGAATATCCCTTATGCGGGTCTGATAAGTAACCGGCATCGGTATAACCGAAAAAAGGGTTGCGTTAATTCGAGTACCGAAGGGGGTAGGTACACTCGATGACGCAAAATGGGATAAGACAAGCCCTCATCCACAGTTACTTTAAGGTAATGGGAAAATGTCTTTTATGCTATTTCGATGGCAGCGTGTTAGCGCGATGCTGTGTCGAGCTATACCATTCACAGCAGACGAGATGTTCGTCCTAGCACATTAGACCAAGTGCAATGATGCACTTATTGTACTTAGATATGAACATCATGATTCAATATCTCTTCATCGTCTCATCAGGGACGGACTGGGTCTATATCAATGTCTAGTGATCGAACGATCATGGAAGAATCTGACGACTTAGCGTCATAATGACTAAAACGTCATAACACCTTTTGGGTGTAGTCTGAATCATGGACTTAGATTCAATCTTTACGGGACTCAATCATCAGGCCGAGTCACTACCGTGTCTTCCCAAGATCCTTCATCTCGAAGGAAAATCCAAAAATGGATCGCGTAATAAAACACGCAAGGGCATAATACTTGTTCAAGTATCCCAAACTAAACAAGTACTCATTTAGGCGGGTATACCACATCCGCTCGGATTATATTAATCCATATAGTTAACGTCTCATTTAATTGAGATCGTGTTCCGTGGTCAGGAACTAATTGATTAAAGCATACGAAGTCACACAGGAACCTTCATCTATATCTCTTTGTCTAAATTCTCATAGAGATAAAACAGTGACCACAATCACATGCTGCATAATCAGTTTTTGGGAAACTACTAAACTGATAAAGTAGGGGACCGTTATAACGTCCATTACGAGAAAATTAGCCATCTCGTAATCAATTCCAAGGTGTGAGAGAAGCCTTGCGCTACTAGGTGAGAATTCTACAATCTCATTATTCTCATCACTTTTCCTTACGAATAACCAAATAAACGAACTCGTTTAACATTGGTGGTGTTGGAGCTACAGGTCCGAACACACTTTCGCTAAGGAGTCTACTTGGATTGCAAGTTTCCATTAGTCTAGTCTATTCTACGTTGACTTCAGGCAACGGTACATGGTTCACTGTCATAATTTGCTCATATTATCAGTCGTCACTGAATATATGAACAAGTAATCAATGACAGTCTCGTTTCACTTCAATATCGTCTAAGATATCATGATCGACAGATATTTCGAGATTTTTAGGATGAGGAGGAAATCACACATCTCCTTGATCATTTATAATCTCGTGCGACAAACGAGTTTCAGTTCACCACCTCTGGGGATGAACGAATTAAGAACCAGTCAACTTCCTCATATCTTGGGAAGGACGACAGACTGACGGCCGACGGCAGCGTCCTTTGCTTGGCGGGTTCGGCCAAAGCAACGTGTTACGACAGGAACACGGCGTCCGACAGGGACGTCTATCCTTGCAAGCATTTTGCAGCAGGTATAAATGATCTCGTGACATCTCATAAAGTCATTAAATGCGTCTGGCATTTAGTTAGACTTGAGGGAGTCTATGCACTTACTTATCACTAAGTGCAGTTTTGGGGATCAAGCTAAGACTGAGTGGGTTATGCCACGTTACTTCACGTCGTTCCTTATCAACGCTAACGTGCAAGTCTCTCCTTAACGACGGGGAGAACAGTCTTAGCGATGTCACTTTCGCATATCATGCGGTAAAGAGATCGTTTGCCAAGGTTACTCTATCAAATGATAAGCAGGAGATTCATAATCGACTTATGTCCCCTTCAGAGGTCCATATTTTGAACGCTATAGCGGCTCAATCAAAATATTAATTAATCACTCTAAACACGCGTTAATATGAGACTTCTGGCTCATAACCAGTAACCAGCTGGTACGCATATGATGATTGAGTGTCTATGGGCCTCATAACGGACCAATCCAGCAAAATAGCATAACCCCACACGGAAATATAAATCTTGGTGCGCAAGACCAATAAATGCTTGCAATCATTTGCAGTCGCATCATCAAACTTTCCGTGAGTCCATTTGGGTCTGAACATAATCGACAGGATGTTCAATTTTAATTTCCAAACTCAAGTAATTCAAATCAAAATTTCGATTATTACTCTTCGGAATTATCAAGTTGACTAGACTTTTCAGGATAATCCGGATCATGAGCCATCAACTTAATGATAGGGCTAAAAGTTTGAAAAGTGCTGCATTTATGTGGACAACATTAAAATGTGACCATATTGTCGATGCATCAACCATAACCATTTATATTTATGGTCCGTCTTATGGTTGGATAAGTCCACAATAACTCCTTCAATTCTTTACAAGAATTCTACGAGTTCATTTCGTGATCTTTACACATACTAGTCTTTCAAAGTGAACATTAATGGCATGTATTTTGGATTAATCGCGAAATATATTCTCAGAGAGAATCCAAATGCGATGCGATTATAAATCAAGCATCGTCTTTTGACACAGGAATATCTCATCCGGTCAATGCCACAATATCAAAATGCTCTTATCAATCGACGACAGGCGAATGATAGTACAGACAATCATGTCTTAGCATCTAAATCATTTATCATTTCGACGACAGGCGAAATGATAAGGTAACTTTAAATGCTTTAAAGAATGTGGTAGCAACCACTTGAAAGACATTTCAACTTCTCTAAAATACGCTTTTGGTCGTATTGAATGGAGGCTATGTAAAGAAATTTCAATTCTTTCATGAGCTATTACCAGATAACACTGGTTTTCTCAAATATTTTATAACTCAACAAGGTACGGCAGGACCTACATGAGTATAAGACCTCATATTTGACAAATCAATTTGGTTTTACCAAAGATTTTGATTTGGAACGACAGGTCCAGAATCGTTGTCATTGAGTACTCTTTTAGGCAAATAGTTGGTGAAATTATGTGGTACACTGTTACCCACTATTTTCAAAAAAACAACTACCCCACAAGTATTACCTAAAATTTCATAATTTAAAGTTTGGTCACATTTGTCAAAGTAATTTGCTCAAAACACTTTAAATTATTTCGAGAAATTTCATAAACAGGCAAACCATAATCCAAAAGTATGTCCAAATGGAAAAATCATAATCCAAATGGAAAAACATAATCCAGATGAGCGAAAAAATGGCTCAATGATTTATCAAAATCAATAAAGAAAGGTATCAAACTCATTTGAGCCACAAAATCGGGGGTCTCAAGAGTTTCCTTTCAATTAACTTTAACCACATTATCATTGGTTTTTCCACCTTTATAATAGTTGTGAACTATTTAAGAAGTAATCGTGCATGACCTTTGTCTTTATAGCATAGAGTTGGCTTCTTGAGCATTATCTCTTGCTTTGTGACAACGGGCCATATTGTTCCTTTCGATTACTGTCTTGGAGCCACAGGTTTTCGATTTTGACGATTGTCTAAAATCTTGCTTGGCTAGGCGATTCATCAGGATCACGATAGTTCGAGACAAATAACATTTGTCTCGGTTCTCAATTCATGGAAAAAAAATGTACACGAATAGCATTAATATCAGGCAAACAATTCGCCATTGACCCAATAGGATTAAAACTACTCACCGGGGTAATTTTCTTATCCAATAATAGATGGGCGATAAAGGAACATGGTGAATATAAATTCACGATACTGCTTATGGAATACAATTTCCAAGCTAGTATTTTGGTGAAGGATTGCTCTAATATGTCAATTTCAGACATTTGTTCACCATAGACGTCATCGCGTCTCCAATGTGGCGGCGGAATAAAATCCATGCCTTAGCATTCATCCTGAGGGTAACAACAAACTCGTGTTTTATTCATCAAAGATGGCATCCAAAAAAAAATTTGGGCATCACATTTTCACACATCAGGGTGAGTAACATGTGGTGACAGATTAAAATCGACGTTTAAACAGTCATTTCGCAAGTATGTTTTTATGATTTTTCTCATCATAGATGGCATCCAACATTTGTTGGGAGTTCTGGATTATTTATCATATAAAACGACTGGTTTATATGTTTATGGTTTGCACAAGCACAAACGTTTTTTCGAAATGATAGGTTCGAAAACATTAGTTTTGCTTCTCATGTGAATCGGTTCTCATTGATCGAACGACGGGTCGATACTGAAACACCAATTCGGCGAAATACATATCTATATAGACACATTCGGGGAAATTATTATTTACTCAACCCCTTTCGGTAGCTCTATTTGAACACGACCAGGAAAGACGGTGAGGGGGGTGGGCACGAATGCCTCTTAAAAACCGACCTCATTAGGAGAACGACTTCCGCCTTTATCTTTCCTAGACATCGTATCCAAATAGGTGAGCCTATTTGGGGAAGATTCATAATTTTTCCAACTTAAATGTGAATATATACGATTTTCGCTTTTTATATATGGCAATAATATTAATAAAATAGACAATATCTATCTAGATTAACCACCTATATATAAACATGCAGTAAATATATTTTAGAATCTATCTAATCATGCAGTAGATTTGGTGTTATAAACAAATCAATTTAAGATTATCAATCAATCCATAAAGATTCTAACATATCAAATCAAATCAATTTAAGATTATCAATCAATCCATGAAGATTCTAACATATCAAATCAAATCAATTTAAGATTATCAATCGATTCATGAAAATTCTAACATATCAAATTAAATCAATTTAAGATTATCAATCAATTCATGAAGATTCTAACATATCAAATCAAATCAATTTAAGATTATCAATCAATTTAAGATTATCAATCAATCCATGAAGATTTTAACATATCAAATCAAATCAATTTAAGATTATCAATCAATACATGAAGATTCTAACATATCAAATCAAATCAATTTACATGCAATTTTTTTTTATTCGTTTGCCTTTTAATAAAAAAAATTATATGCATGTGTGTGTATATTTAGCAAATATTGTATCTTTATCAACCATGTGTACTGTTTTCGTATAAATATTATACTACAGGACCATACATGTAATTACAGCAAACTATATATCTATTTACAGCATTATTACATATACAGTCCAGAAATTCAGACAAGTTTCAGTTTAGTCCTTGAGTAATTTACAGAATAGTTTACAGCTTTCAGATAATTACAAATCAGTACATACGTTTCAGTTTGTTACAGATTTAATCCGACAGATTAATACATGAGGTCAATACATAAATTATGTACTTAACACAGATAAGCAATTCAATTTATATCAACCAGCAGCATATATTAAGAGATTAAAATATTCAATTCAATTCAATTTGAACCAGCAGCAATTCAATTCAATACTATGCATGGTATATTAATCAATTCAATACTATGCATGATATATTAATCAATTCAATACTATGCATGATCACAGTACTAGTACAAACATGGAGTAACTTACAACCATGCAATTCGTGCAGAGTAATATACAAACATACAAATCAGTACAACTATTACTCAAACATACAAATCAGTACAACTATTACTCGAATTGTAATAGTTGTACAGTTAAAAAAAAAATTATATCCGGTACCTTACGCACGGTATGTTGGTGAAGGTCGATATAGCAAAATCCTTAAAAAAATCCGGATAAACCTCAAGGTTTATTGAATCTATAATCCGTACTTCGATCTCCGAGAGCAGTGCTGATAACATGTTGTAATACAACTATTAGCTAAGTAGAGAGAGAGGGAGAACAGTATCGTCTTTATTATGAATGAATCTGAATGAATGTAAAATACAAGACCCCTAGCCCTCTTTATATAGATAGAGGGGTAGGGTTACAAGCCCACTTGGACCCATAAAGAATAAGCCCAAGAGTCTAATAATATCCTATAACAACATGTATGATTTATGCATAAATACATGTATTTATGTATCTTTTTCTCAAAAAACCGCATGCATCAGTATCCCTAGAACTCCCCCTTAAAACATGAAAAATTGATTACTTTTCCTCAAATATTAAAATATCGATTTTATAGTTCTTCATTTTCTATCTCTTCACACCTTTCTCTCTCTTATCAAGGAAAAAATAGTACACTTTTGAGAAAAACCCTAGTAGAATAAGAGAGGTAATATTTTGTTAAGGGGATAAAAATAAATTAAGTATTTTAAAGAGAAGTTATAAGGATATTGCTACCATACGATCTTAGAAACTTTCCCAAAATTAGAAAACAAATAGCATTTTATATCGTTTTTTTTTTAGTTAATTGATGTAGACGATCTAATTAGACATAAGTTTATAACCATAAAGTCCATATGGTGACATTCTCATTACGCAAAATGTTTGAAATTTTGTCACATAAATCAGAACTTGTTTAGATTCTAGGAGAAGACATAGATAGACCCCACCCACTAACCATTAATAAAGTAGACTCGAAACGATCATCTATGAAGGAAAAACGAGTCGGAAAACAATATAATAGTATCATAGCATCAAGAAATTATCTTCACCACTTGTTTAGTTAATTGTTTATTTCATAGTACTATTTGTATAAGTTTGTCACATTTTGTGCGTGTAATTTGTATGCGACCTCACATACGCAATATACATTATCTATCACAAACGCACAGTGTTCATAATTATTATGTAATTAATAATAGCAAGTACTATAGTAAGAGTTCCATAAGAAAAAATTAACAAAACGTATCACTTTTATAATTAAATTAACAAAAATATACCCCAAAATTTTTAACTATCAAAAACACATTTTGATGACATCATCCTATTATTCTAATTTCCTGTAACAGTCTTTCCCGTTTATACATAGAACCTCATCTTTCTCTCTCCTCTTTCCCTCTCTCTCCTCTCCGACGACGGTGCTGCATTTTCGACGATGGCCACTTGTCAAAGTCTCTCTCTCTATCTCGATCTATCTCTATATATTTATATACAAATATCAACACACATGTTGATACATACATATACATACATAACAGTATAACACATATAGATACATATACATATAGTCATCAACTTTTCCTCCGCCTCCATATCCCACAAAAAAAGTAAAAACAAAATTTCGTACTCTTATTTAAAGAGTTCATATCCTAATTTACAAAATTTATACTCATTTTTAAAATTATACCTAATTTGTATATGTCATCCTAATTTGTAGATGCAATACCCTAATTTGTAGATATCGAACTATCTCTAATTTGTATATGTTATCCTAATTTGTAGATGCAATATATATGTTGTATCGAATAAACCTTAATTAAAAAGGTAACAAGCAACAACAATTAGTTTATATGCCCTAAATTTTAATTTTAAACAATTATTATAATAAAACTAAAAAAACCCCAATTAGAACTAAGAATGGCCACATACTAGAATTTTATTAGATAATTTTTATTTATTACAAATTTACGAAATTTAAGAGGGAGAGAGAGAGAGAAAATTATCTCGGATAACTTAACAAATAAATAGAGTAAAATGATTCAAAGATAACCCCGGTAAGCAATTCAGGTGTAGAGAAACTATTATATATATGTCCGTCGGTTACTTAGGATTTGTGGGTGGGTTTGGTTAAAATGGAAGACAAAGAGGAATAACTATTTGGTAAGAGAAGAAGTGAAGAGCTATGCTATTTTACTAAACTCTATCTTGCTGATCTAATATGCGTGATACAGTAGGCCAATTTGACAATTACCATCTCACCTAGGTCAAAATGAGAATTTATGTGGGCCACTAGGCCAATTTAGAAAAAATCTCGAGAAATAACCTGGAGAGGGATGGAGATGATAGGTAGAAGAAAGAGAGAACATAGGGATGAATGGAGTTTTTCTGTTTTTTTTTATTAATTAAAAATTAAATATATATTTTTGATGTTATAACTTTTAATGATATATTTTTGTTAATATAATAAGGATATACTATATATATATATATGCTTGTTCTTGTAAACAAATATTGAGTGGGGAGCCACTGAAAAGGTTCTTTAACTAGATGTGAATAATGATTTTTTAATTTATGGTACATATCTATTCATCTATCAGCATAATGTTTCAATAATGTCTTTTGTTGTGTATTAAATATACCCATATTAAAGTTACTGCCGACCTAATAACAACTTAACTTACAAGTAATTCACAGCTTATCACAGACAATAGAAATATTTATCACATATAACTGTCAACTGTGACCGGAAAGCTTTCATTTTTTTTTAAAAATGCACCTGTGTGCGTAAATGATCCGGTCAAAGTTGTGTTCAAGTTCAGTTCATTTACTAGACGAAAGATATAAACTAGTATTTTTATAAATAAATGAAAATAAATCGGTTACGGAGACAACACAAATATTAATTGTGACAAACAATACAGTCCATTAATTTACAACCTTACAGAGCAGAATGGAATGAGTGGTAACAAAATTTAAGGGAAAACTTGTCATTATTAAATTTTCTACTAGGTACCAAATAATTATATTGAACTTGCAAGTTGCAATGGTGCACCTCACACTCCAGCTGGATGACGTATCCTTAAAAAAATTGCATTTCATGTTTTTTCCCTATGCAAAGTTCCATGATGTTGGTTCATTCCTGCAAATGGATGTTTTTGTATAGGGCCATCACATACTCACAAATTGCACACAGATTTCATACTTTTGATTAATAAAATATATATATTTATTCTTTTATATATATATAAAATACAATTTATAATTTGATAAACCAAAATATAAATATTTAACATAATAAAAACTCAATCTACTAAAAACTCAAATAAAAATATGATAGAACCGTAATTGAGCTTATTCTAAATTTAAATATCAATTAAAAATAAGAAAATTTATTAAATCTATTATTACTAATATATATATATATATATTTATTTTTTTATTTTTTGAAAAGACCGGCCATTGATTAATTTTTTAAAAGTAGCTAATACTTGTTTACATTGGCATATATATATATATATATATATATATATACTAGTAATCGTGCCCCACGCGTTGCGTGTACGGCGTGTAACGCAATAAAAATATAAAAAATATGTATAGTTATGATAAAATTAAATATGTGGATAATACAAAAAAAAACATAGTTTAAGATTTAAAAGAATTTTTGTTTGTTAAAGAGGGATAAATATATAGTTTTATTAGTTTTTACTTTTTATATTTTTATGGAGTATGATATTATTGTAATTAATATAAAGGTTTAAGAGCATTTTTTATTAGTTTTTACTTTTTATATTTTTATGGAGTATGATATTATTGTAATTAATATAAAGGTTTAAGGTATTTTTGAAAAAAAAAATAACTAAATTTGGCAAGCTCATTTGACTTGAGTTGACCTATTATAATATATATATATATATATATATATATATATATATATATATATATATATATATATAAAACTCACACACTCCATACATGTATATTTGGAGGGATAAAAATGTATTTTTTAACAAAAATATATTATTATACATGTAAGAGAGTATGGAAGAGAGTGACAAAGTTGTGTGAATATATTTTTTCTTTTCTATACCACACATTTTAAGTTTGCATTTTCGTACCTATAGAATAATGATATGATCTCATTTCTTTTCTAACTTTTTTATTTTTACACTTCATTGTTCATCATTTCAATATGGAATTTTCAGTATCGAAAACCATTATATATTAAATAATTTACAAGTAAATATTCTCTCCATTCTATATTTTGTTGGATGCAAGGAGAGGGTTAATTATATTTTTGCGAACACATATCCTCACCTCACCCATTTGATTAATTAAGTCAGTTTGGATTTTAGTGAGTAATTTTTATTTTTATGCTTTCATACCAAGTTCTAATATATTGATTTGGTTCCAAGGTGAAATATCTTAAGAAACTGGCCTAGAAAAAACGGAACTTCGGAAAAAGTAATTGTTGCCCAATTAAAACTCATTCGAACGAGTCTGTTGCAAAACTCAAAACAAACGTGTATTATTGTAATTTGAACAAACTTGAATCTGTCATGAGATATATTTATTATATATATAAAATAATCATTTCTTTTATTAGGGACTGGAAAAAGTGTATATATTGGAAATTTTGCTGGCATTCTATTTCGTACCAATAGGTACAAAATCCTGATACCAAAGGCCGAAAGAAAATCATGAAATGTCATGATATGATATTCGTTAATAGCTGAAATTACATTTTGGAAAATTTGTTACAAACACACTAATGAATCGATAAATTAATTAAGTGTTGTTAATTAAGTTCCTTAAACTTAGATTAACATAACCCCGATCAATTTGAAAAATTAGCACGGAAAGAAAAGTTAAAAATATATCCATAAGTAGATAATTAGTAGTCTTTTACATACGTGGGGAGTGGTACAACCCGTTCTAACAAATAAATATAAAATGCAACTTTTTCCTTATATTATGATTTTTAGTTAAAAACTTGCTCATGTAGTAATTCTTGGCTGTGGCATGAAAAATCAATGGAATGTTTCGGATTTCTTTTTAAAATCCGATCATGACTTTTACAATAAGCATGCTCTTAAAAATTCTCTTGCTATATTACTACAACCAGATTTATGACGATTTATCGAAGCAAAAGGCACAAACAAGAGTATGCAATTGGCCGAGTGCGAAGCAAGTTGATTGGTGCCTGTCCACCATATCGTTGTCGAACAACAATTTCACTTCTTAATTAGGTCAGGTACCATTTTGGTCTTTATATTGTTATACAAGAACTTTATGCATCGACGTATATGTCTGTTGGCAAGTTGTTAAAAACTGCATTTCAATATATTTTATGTAGTTCAAACTTCGGTTTTATAGGTTTGATTTTATGTTTGATCAAATGTATTAATATACACAACAAGTAATGTGATCAATTAAAACCTTAAGTAATTCCACCTTCTATACCTTTGGATTTCAATTATTGAACCTTAAACAGATTATAGAAGAAGAAAAAATAAAACTAGTCACTAAATTACTAATGAGTTTAGAAGCCAGATCACGACTAATGATGTCTATAGATTCGTCTTTGAAGCATCTCAATTACATTATAAAATAAGAAAAGTCGAATTTACTGAAATTGGTATTCAGTCTCCACAAAAACTTTGGTCAAAGTATCAAAACACATGCGTAATGTACATATCTTTATATAATAAGTCATTAACTCAACTTGAATCAACTAATTATACTCATTCTCATTAACTAAAACTAATGGCCGAATAAATCTTCATTAACAATTTTAAAATATAATACTACTAAAAGAATACGTACACATACAGTACATTGGCTGCTATTTAACGTGTAGGTGTACGAATTTAAAAATCAAGTTGTCAACATTACAATTTTGTCGTCTAGTCCGACGCGTGCGGTCCACAGTCGTAAATTTTCCCAAACCATAGTGCTAAAATAAAAATTTCTGTAAGTGGGTAAAAAACATATTTTCTCAATATGATAAGCCCCTACTATATTAATAATTTCTATATAACATCACCAATTTCAAAAACTACAGTAATTTTACTCAACTTTAAATGATAACATATTTTATTTTACACCCCTATTGTATTAATAATTTTTATATAATAGCCCTTTCTTTATTACCGGTTCCAATTTCTACATTTCAACATACTGGGTCTCCTGGTCTTAAGGAGGTTTTAATTCGATCATTTTACTACTTCTCCACTTATTCAAATTTGTTTGACAAAAAATTTACGCAACTCATTTTTTTTCCTTTTTTGTTTTGAACATCATGCATTTGGGTATTCCTTTTCAATCTAATTCTCTTCTTGTATTAGATAACTAAGCTCCAAGCCTTAATCTTTGTTGTTCCAATTTTTTTTTTCTCTTGAATAAACTGTCTTTCGCCTAGAATCATGTAACCAAAATTGAACGGAAGCTAAAAAACACAAGAATTTAGGTTAGGGTATATATTTAGAGAAAATATCCCTTAAATTTTACCAAACTATCATTTAGTATAACAATTCCATTATTGAAAATAAAATTATCTACTGATAATCAACGAGTAGTACTAAGTTCACTCCTCCTACATGTCGTTATCACCTTTAAAATGTGTTATTATTATTATTATATCCAAATTGGATTAGAATGCGATCAATTGAGAGTCGAAGAAGCGTTTGTTTTCGTCTTTTATCTCATAAATAGCATTTAAACACAACCGATAAATAAAGTGAAGTGGTAAACAAATCGAGAAATCACGAGAAACATGTTTCACAGGGGTTGATGTGATGGACTCCTCCTCACAAATAATGTCGTGTATAAAAAGTATAAGATGAATAAATATATATATATGTAACTCTACCACACTTGAAGGCTAGAGTGAGCAAATAGGAATTTTAATGAAACTATAAGGAAAAGTGTATTTATAAAAAATGAATAAAATAAATAAGAGTAAAATTGGCAACAAAAAAACAAAAGGTGGAAAATGAAATTAAGGGAGAGTGTAGGATAGGTTAGGTGTAGGATAAGACATATTTTGTAGTGTAACACAACACAACACATTCATCTCATCTCTCTCTATCTATCTATATACACTCTCTCTCTCTCTCTCTCTATCTATATACTCTCTTTTTATGTATGTATCTATATATATTAAGGGAGGTGAATTTTTGTTAATGGTACAAAGAAGAAGAACCTAATTCTCTCTCTCTTCCTTTTTGATGTGTGAGTGAGTGGTACTCTTTTTTTTTCCCATCTCTATCTATATCTCTTTTATTTTTTATATCTCTCTCTCTCCCCTTATATTCTTACTTTTCACCCTTCATCTTTATCTCCATCTCTTCAATTTACTATTTAATATTTAAGGTATGTTGCTAAATCTCACTTGTTTTCTTCAATTTTTTCAAACTGTTTTATTCTTGAAATTGAAAGTTTTTTATGTTTTTTGGATTTTTGCTCAAATTTGGTATTTGTTTTTATTTATTTACTAGAAGAAAAGTTGGGTATTTTATGTGGGTTTGCTTCAGATTTTCATTTCATTTCTGGGATTTGCTCAAGATCAGATTTTTATTTTCATCTTATATACAAAAAAATTAATATTAGTAACTACTTTATTTAGGTATCTGTGCTATTATTTGGAAGCTTGGACTTTCAAACTACTCGTGATTTTATGAAATTCTTCGCCTTTGTTTCTAGATTGTGTAAATGTTTTGACCACTTTTTGAATATTTTTCTCATTAATTTATTATAACCAAGTTAACAAAAATCTGATATTTGATTTTATACTAGACTAGTTTAATTAGATCTTAGTTTGGTCATTTCTATATTCATCTAAAGTAAACACCCATCCTTTGTTTTTTAGGCCTTTTTTTCTTCTCATAGTATTTACTGAATCTCCATCTATTTTCATCTTCTTTCCCAACCAAGTGTTTGTGAAATTTCTACTATTTATTTATCTTGCCATTATATTTTTTCCAATAACTTTACCAATATATTGATGCAACTTAGTGAACAGTGGTCTTTAATCCCCTCAATTTTGACCAAAAACATGTGATATTTCTATAAACATGCCCACATAAAATAACACTCCCAAGACTTTGATCTAATATTGTTACCAATTCAATCCAATCTCTTTCTCTTAATAGTCCTTAGCTAGATAGTAGCTATACATAGTTAACACCAAATTTTCAAACCTCAAAACTCAAGCACATAAAATAACACTCTAGTTGGGCATAGGATCTACTATCTCCTTGTGTTTTTTTCCTTAGCTCATGCCTAATTTTTATTTCTTGCTACATATGCAGATTGATTGATGAAGAAAAAGGGCTTTGTTGCAGATTTCAATATCTGAATTTTTATTAGCACTGTTTGTTGCTGTGGTGGTGGGACCTTTGAGGTTTTTGCTAGTTTTTTGTTGGTATACATATATGCTGAAGGCTAAGGAGAAGAGGAGGAGAAGCTTTTCATCAGATGTTATCCATTGAAAATCATTCACCAACAGATTCTAATGAAATATTACTCAATAGGGTAGATCTGTCAAATTCATCACTAGATGATCACAACCCTGTTCCCAAATTCTCCATCAGGTACTAATCTTTTGACCCTTGTTTAGTTTTTCAATTTATTTGATCAGAATCCGGTTCACTTTTGCTATTGAATAATTTGTGTTGTATCATAACCAGTTTAACTTTAATCAGTCAATGTCTAAATACCATCTTATTGGTTATCAATTTTGAAATCATACCTTATGATTTTTTTTTAAATATGTTTTAGAACTAATATGATGGTTTTAATATGTATGTATTAAGTATTAACTGTCTTTTGCCTTTATTCAAAGTAGTACCTGCTCAGTTGAATTAGTAAGGGTTTAATTAATGCCTTTTTGTCTTCTATAACTGATGCTGTATGAGGTACTATTATTGATCTCACTGTCTATGATACAGAGATTTTGTGTTCAATGCCCGGAGCAAAGATATCAAGACAAATTGGCCATTTTCTCAGAAAAGTCTGCAGCTTTGTCTAGACCATGGAGTAAAAGACCTTTTACCTCCTTTCCAGTGTCTCGATTGTGTCAAAAACTGTCCTAGAGAGAAAGACGGTGTCGAGTCAAGCTCGAGTGGAAAAAGAAAGATCATAAATATGGATTCGGAGATGATAGTTGGAAGTGTAAAATCCGATGTTTTGGATAGTTGCAATAAGCAAATCCCAGTTACCATAAATATTCCTCTTCCTCAAGAAGTAAACACTAAAACACCTCAAATGCCGAAAGCTGGAAATAGAAATCCTAGTGGATTTGATAGTTGTAATGAGTTCCTTTCAGCCACAGACAATCCTTCTTTTCAACAAGTGTCTCCTAAAACACCTGAAAAATCAATAACTCATTTTCCCAAAAAGCCTGAAATTTCAAAACCATCATCGATGAAAAAGTGTAGATTGACATTAAAACTTGGTCTTAATGGGGTTGAGCCAAACTCTAACTCATATAGCGGTTCAACAATAGCCGAACCAATGGGATCGTCTAAGTTATGCCCCGTTTGCAAGAAATGTTCATTCTCATCGAACACGACATTAAATGCTCACATCGATCAATGCCTTTCTATGGACTCACCTATCGAACTGGTTTCAAAATCAATGGTGGTTAAGCATAAAATAAAGCCGAAGAAGACTAGATCAGTGGTGGATATTTACGCCACTGCCCCACATTGCACGATAGAAGAGCTTGATCGGAGAAACGGGAGAACTTGGATTGAGAAGCCAAACTTGCTGCCAACCATTCAAGAGGATGATGAAAGAGATTATGGTGAAGAGAAAAAGAAAAAAGTTGATCCTGGTGAAAAGGGTGATGATGGTGTTGTTTATATTGATTCGAATGGTACTAAAGTTCGAATTTTGAATAAGATAAATGACACATCATTAGTTCCGAAATTAGGAGTGAGTCATCGTCGGTTGGGTAATTCTTTGAAAGGCGATAAAGCAAAGAAAAAGAAGAAACATACCAAGTACTTGAAATTACTTTCTTCTGAGAGGGAAAAAACATGCTCTTACAAAACTCGACTTGCATCTCGGGTATAATGCTCTCTTATTTTATGCTCTTTTATTTTGTTTTTTGAGAACTTATGTCTATTTTCAATTTGTCTAGATTTCTTTTTGAGCATATTTTTGTTTTCCTTTAGATGCTACTATTAAATACTTCATGCAATTAGGAGATTTATTTCAGCTTATACTCTAATTATGATTTTTCCTCTTTTTTCAATCTAATGTTTTTGGGTAATTTTAAACAGTTGGAGTTGTGCTTGTGCAGGGTTGTAAAATTTGTTTTTTCTGAAATAGAAAGTACGCAAGGTACATTAGCAAAGATGATTCCATATTTTGGGTTAGCTGCCTGCTTTTGTAGACCTACAGAAATAATCATTATTGTTTCGGAAAATGATTAACTATAACTTTCGACATTACCTTATAATGCAGTTCTAACATATTGGCTATATTTAGTCCTAAGATGAGGGGAAAATGACAAGGAGATTAAAATTATCTACTACCGGAATTAAACATACCCTATATTAGGATTAGATCATATTCCAAGCATAATATTAAGATATACATACGTCTGTTGATGCCTTATTGCTTTGGCAAAATTCGTAAAAGGCCTTCGGATTTCAATTGTTTTAAGTTATTTATGTCGCTTTTTTTCCTTATCAAATTATTGTAAATAGGTACTTGAAGATCAAGAAAAGGCTATGACCCTGGAAGAAAGCCCTAAGAAATATGAAAACATTGACAGAAATGCTACCCAAATTTCGAAATCTCGAGAGAAGTTCAACAACTCTGAAACCATAATACTGAAATGGGGAAGCTCCAACAGAACCGATCTTTTGGAAAGGCGATTCAAAAGAAATCTATCTGTAGACAACTCATACCTTGAGAGAAGTTCCGCACAGAAGAGCAAACAAATAGATAATTCTTCTCGTGAAGGTCCAATCGCTAATAACCATGAAGAGCCTCCTTCGAAAAAACAAATGGGATTTAAATCATTTGAGTCTCAAAGTATCAATTCTATGGATAAAAAAGTCTCACCTTCAAGGAAACAAATATTATCCGTCGACCAATCATCTTCATGTGAACCTAAATCGAGTAAATTCAGTCCATTTCGTGCCAAAAATGGTGACTATTACAATGAAAAGCTTCAACGTAGAGTTGATGAAGACGCTGGCAATGCCCTTCTTAAGAGATCCACCATTTTGAAAATAAAAAAAAAGAAATCACCAGCTATTATTTCTCAGAGAAATGAGTCCACACATGATCGTGAGACTTGCGAGATTCTTCCTTCTTCTAGAGTAAATTCACATTTTGAAGATGATCTTTTTAACGGGAAACTTCCAGCTCCTGGAGGTGAAATCGTTATTGGACAATCTTCAGGGACCGACTCTGCAAATGTTTTGAGCTTGACCAAGTCTTTTGATAAAGGTTTCTACTCAATATGTGATACAGATATGGAAACAGATAATGAGGTGGGAAATTACTTTTCTGGGGTTGATCCAATAACTATCCCGGGCCCACCTGGTTCGTTTTTACCTAGCCCAGGTCGATCTAGCTCAGATGAAGATCATCATGGTAATTCGTCATTAACCACAAGCCAACTACAATCCTCGGTAGATCATTTAGAAACAGCTAAAAGAGATTCATCTAATTCACCTAAATCTGCGAACTCAGCTGTATCTAACTTGTTAATAGTAAGATCAGATTTGAAATTAACGGAGAATATGGCTCAAGATGAGATAATCAAACTTGGTTTTTCTGACGAAATTACCAAGAGTACCCTCGGTTTTGAAGATAGTCGTCAGCCTTGTTGTTGCTCAAGAAAAGAGGACGTTTTGGTAAATTGTCAAGAGTCTCAGCTTATGAGACGGAGGGTCATGTCCACTTTTCCAGATCCAATGGTGGATAAGCCGTCGAACTTTTCTCAAGATAATACCCTTTTTCCAAGTGCTGAGTCGGATGTGGGTCCCGTCTCTGTTAAAGTTCCTATAAAACCCTCTGTTTATGGAGATTTTGGATCACCAAGTCCATCAGTGCCTAGTCCTGTCCTCAGATTAATGGGAAAAAATTTAGTAGTGGCCAATAACGATGAAAATATAAACCAAAGCCCTAACTTGAAATTCCAGACAGGTTCCTCAGATAATCATGTTCGTCAAATGAATCCTAGTTATGGCCATAAAGGTATGGATTTCGATCTTCATGAAAGCAACTTTAGTAGCTTGAATCGATCTTTCGGTAATCCCTTTTCTCCTCTGAAATACAATAAAAGCGAGAGCGTCGGAACACTTTCGGATCCATTCCAAAATGCAGTTCACAGCGATGGCATGAATGTAATCCGGACGAGTTCAGGAGGGTTTCCTATTCCACTTTCTGGTTATTACAACTCGGGGAATTTAAATCCTTTTCATAATTACCCAGGGACGGAATTTTTAAACTATAGAGATCCACATATGATACCGAATGTTAGCTCGCCATTGTCTCATCAGTCTTCGGACCCGATGAGGTGGAACAACAGTGTTCTAGAAGGTTCCTCTATGTTGCCTCAAAGCCCTTTAAACTCTTCGCCATCGACAAACCGTGCCAGGTCATCGTTATATTTTTCTCCGAGCATGTCATGATAGCTTCTAATAAATGTGAGGCTTTGTCTTCATGGTTTCGTTACAATCTTAGCTTTCAAGGATACAGATGAGCTCTTGATTTGCTTTTTTATTTTGAAAGGTATAAACGCTGCTAAATTGTATGTACTTAAAACTTTTGCGGTTTTCGAGCAGTTTTTTTTTTCATCTCTAGAGACTACATCATCTTCAAACGTCCATCGGACACTTTTTTCCATTTTATATATCAAGACTGTTTATAGTACTTCAAGTGTTTTGTATACCTTGATGCTTCTATTTCATCTTTCATTATGTTTTACCTTAGAATTATAGTTACATAATTTGCCAGCTAAATTACATTTTTTCGTGTTGCTAAGTTGGGCACAAAATTGCATGTCATTTGATGTTCATTTCACGCAAACATGAAAATATTGACTTTATTGTTAAGCAAAAACATGGTGTGTTTGTATATTATTGTATGTAGTGAAAGACGACAACTCGACTCCTAAACAGCCATTGGTCAAAGTGGGCGTGACAGTGGGACCTAGTTATATTTTTCCACAATACAATTATATTCTAATATTGCTGTGTATAACGTTCATTTCTCTTAAAAAAACCAGATATTTCTCTTAAACTCTGCTAATCTTGGCATTTCTTTTTCCTCTTATTTTCTTCGTATTTCCAAAATTGAGAAGTATAAACTGTCGTCCATAAAAAATATTTATGTTTTACTTCATGTTTCTCTAATAACTCCATTTGCTTGAAACAAACCTTTTTCTTAAATTATAACCGTTACTGGCAGATATTATGGAATACTGGCTAGTTTTGTTTGTCCCTCTATGTGGGGCTGTCGTATATACATATACAGAACATACATATATATATTGAGGTAGTAAAAAAGTAAGTAGCCTTGAATTTTCAGATTTTTTGAGGTTGGATTTGGAAATTTTTGCAAGTTTATTCCTTGGATACTCTTACTACTTTCTAAAATCCAGCATCGTTACGCAACATTGTGATTCATAAAACTTAGGACAATGACTTGTATTTTGCTTGTAGCTTAATATAAGCTTCCATGTTTGGAATCTAAAGCGAAAAATGACAATATTGTTTTAGTTTTAAAAAAAAGTTCTTTGAGGCTAGAAAATGCACATCTAAATTTTTATGTATTTTTTTTTTTTTGAAATGAAATTTTTTTATGTAAGTCAAGCGAAATAATCTACAGGTTAAAAGTAAAAGACAGAGGCTGTTGTAATTCGAAACCAAATGAAATGTTCGATGTATGACAGGTCGAAAAAAATGTTTGGGATAAGAGTTATGCTATGGTTTGATTATTTAGCCAATAGTCAAAACATACAATTAATCAAAACATATAATATTTAAAAATTTCTTCTCAAAACATACAAACATATAAATACATATATTTATTAGAACCATATGCTTTGTGAATATTTGTTTTTATTTGTAGTTTTAGTAATTAGACTTAAATTTTGTATGGTTGAATAATTTATGCAATGATTGATTGTTTTTAGGAGAAAGGTTGATGGAAATGTGTATGGTGGAATTTGCATGTTGATAGCTAGACAGCTCAAAATTAAAGTTTTATGAAAAAGATTGAATGCTCTATTTAGTGTAGGTCCCATTTTGTCTTTTTATTACTCCATTAACTTTTTTTTGCAACCTTTTAAAATGGTACTTCTCTATTTCTCATACGTATCGTCTTTGTCAAAAGCCTTATTCCTTCCCTCATACTGTTATATATACACCATTGAGCACCAAATAAAATTGCATAATATCATAACGGCTCGAATATACTTTTGCGAAAGTTAGCATATATATATAGCCGTACCAGAAAATGACGATGACTTTAAAGCTTTTTGCGTTTTACACAACCTTTGTTATGATGTTCTCAAATTTTTAGTTCATAAAAAGAAAGCAAATTCGGCATTATATGGTGGGAGTGTAAAGTTACTTGTGTAAATAAGTAGTAAATTAAAAATACATATATCGAACATAGGGGTAAAACGGTGACTAGTCTATTGAGTAGCAACAAGAAGATACGCATAGGGATGTTATAGAATGCTAAAAAGGAGCTATGACGCCCGACAAATTGAATTTTTTTTTAAAAAAAAATTACCCTGCATTGTATTTTACCAAAGATTTTTAGATTATGCATCCCAATAGTAAATAGTGGTGAACATGAGACAGAATAAAATAAAATGGAGAATACATATAAGTACATAATTGTCAAAAAATACATATGTCAAAACAATTTTAAATATTAGTACAGATGCTACTAAATGATGCTACACATTTTTACTCATGATGCATGATGCTACATTATATATACCAAATTATAATTAAGATTTAAAATTTCAGATTTTTTAAATTAAATACGTTTTGTACTAATCAATGATTGGTTTCTTATTCTTATATGTTCATTTTTTATATATATTTTGTTGAAGTTTGTTTCCAACCAAGTCAAATGTGTAGTTATTGTCCCATGGTTCCCAAATTCAATTTTAGCACAACTGATAAATTAGATTTGGTTTTATTTTAACCTTTCAATATCCAAGCGACTGAAATACAAATTAGTCTTCGTAAAAGTAAACATGCAAGCTTTCTAATACGTACTTGTCTGATGTTACATAAGAAAAAAGTGAAAAATTATACATCTGGCAAAACATCCTAATCTGTTGCTAACAATTAATGTGATGATGGATTAATTAATTCACCTAAAGGTCTCGACCTGCTTACTTTTTACAGATATGTTGTGTAAATATATTTTTAAGTTAATATGCAAATTCTATATAAATAAAATAATTGTTGTTTCTGTTGTTAATTCGGAATTCGATTCTTTGCAACTGGCCAAGAGAGTTATTTTCATCAACTCGGTCATCTAACATTTACTAATTAAGTAAACTTTGATCACCTACATTTTTTTTCTTAATTTTTTCTTCTGGTAAATTATTCAGGTAACTCACAAACTAACGTTAATGCATGGTATATTTCTCACAATATGATCATCTCTGCATTCTGTTGGATTGGTTGGCTAATAAACTAAACCTTTCTTGTTCTTCAAGTCTGCGTCATATATATATATATATAATATATGTGTGTGTATATATATATATATATATATATATATATATATATATAATCTCAGCTCTTTTCTCATACTCAGATAAAACAAGTTCTTAGCATGAAAACTGCAGAAATATAAGGCAATACTTACAAAAGTATATTTTAAGCCGGAGATGGAGAGAGAAATTTTTATTGTTTTCTAGTATTTTGTAGCCATCGAAAACCATCGATTGTTAACGAGGTTGATTAACAAGATTGTTCAATTGTCGGGAAGTTCAAGTACTACAAAAAATGAAAGGACAGATTAGCTACTAACAAAACACATCATGCTTGTCCAATAACCGTGCTATTTTGTAGTGTGTTATTTTCCCAAAAGTATTTTGTAGTTTCCCTACCTTACGGTAAGCTCTTATAATCTTATCCTATTGAGGAAAACAAACCGATTTGGTGTAAATTAAGGTCTTTAAGACTTAATATAAGCACAAACAGAAAATAAACTAGATGGAAATTGATAGAAATTGATAGAAATTGATGAAAAGGGGAAAAAATCTATGTATTTTGTATAGCATCGTAAAGATTAGCGTTCCATCCCCTTGCCAAAATTAGTGTTACAGAACCTGCACTTTAAAGTTCATGGTTTCGTGACTTTCGTCCCCGAGCGCAGACTTGATTAACTAGAATGCTAGATTTGGTGTTATTCTTATTTTCCGCTTACGTTTAAAACTACAAATGGAGTCGTTAACATTTTTCACCCACAAATAGCTCCAAGTATAATGGGCCTAGGAATCTCACACAATCAGGTCCACTAATTTGATTGAGCTAAGAACTATTTCCATGAAATCTATCAATTTCTTGAGCTCTCATAAGTCATATCCATCAAATGTTTCATGCAGTTGGAAAAGTTCGGTAAGGTAAATGCTAAATAGCTTTGTTATTGAGAGAAGTAAAACGAAAATTGATTTTCGACTAGGAAAACCCAAAATTGCACTGTTTTTGTGCACATTAAGAAATCAGCCAGAAGATAATTTCAAAATTGTATTTAGACTGCTCATCAGTATGAGTTGATCAGTTGCAGGATAGGTCAAGACTTCGATCCCAGGATTAACACCAATACAAAAATGCGGTGCACAAATCATTGCTCTTATTGTTTCATTGTATAGATCGATGATTTTGCACTTGAAGAGGTAAAGACAACCCATCACTGTAATATATGTATACGTTATTGTTCATTGAACAAATGATGTACAGTTTCAAGGGTCATAAATTCTGTTGTTCGGATTTTTTTTATATTAAGCTCACATCATTTTGGCAGATAACCTCTACAAGAAAAATACTAGAACAATCAGGAACTGAGATTGTTGTCATCTTCCGATCAAAAGAACCGGTTGGTAGTTTCTTTTTGTCTATCGGTGTCAGCAGTTGGGTGGAATTTGTAACGAGTGTTTAAGCCAATCAAAATTTTAAAGTGACATTTAAAACACAATAGTACGGTACCAGGAATATGAAAAATCAGTAATTAGTAAGAGAAAAATGGATAATGATCTTTAGGTGGAGAAAGTCGGGTTCGTAGACTTCTTAGTTCTTATCTAATCAAAGTTGATGAAAAGTATCTTTTTTTCTCTAGATGTTTTGACTAAACTATGTCAAAATAAAAGTTTAAACCACTCTCATATTATGAGAAAAAATTATTCTATAACATTAGCCACTCTCATTGAAGTTTCCCGATTCCGTCGCTCTTCAAATTTCTCGCTACAACCGGCTTTTTCTCCTATTCTTCACCCCTTCCAAACCATCGTGCACTTCCTTGAGGAAGGCACTGGGTGGATACATTTGATAGTGTCACATTTCATGAAATTTGATGAAAAACTAATTTCTTTTATGTATTTTGACTAATATCTGTTAAAATTACCACTTGTTCCTTTTGTACTGTGATTTTATTTTTACATAAAATAGCTCCTTGTTCCCGCGTGGGTGTTAGGTTGTTTTTTTCGAAAAGCTTCAGTTGTATTTTACGGCCGGCACGTGGAGGATTTAATGGTGACGATTGGGTTGAGTTTTGGGATTGTAAAGACAAATTTGATGGGTGTTTCAGTTGGGGTTTTGATCTCGGTTGTTTATGGGATTTTCAGGGATATGAATGGGTTGTTTCTTGATGAGGATGATGCCGGTTTCTCTGTATAGCCATGTAACGATCTTTTTTTGTTTAAAGATGATGTTAATTAGATTGGGAAAGGGTATATACTTGAACTGTTGGTGTTAGTAATTTGTAATTAGTCATTTGGTTGTTGATTCACCTGGATGCTATTTGTAAGTTGGTTGTTCTCTTGTTCTTGAATGAATTTGTCTTCATTTGCTTATTTGTAACTTTATTGCTACTCATATTCATGACTGCAGTTTTTTTTTTTGCTGATACTGTGGAGCTTTTTTTTCCTTATTTAGTTTCAGATTGTGGTTGTTTGGTTGCGCTGTTCAAGCTTGGGTGATCACTAATCAGCTCTATAATAGTAGTATTAACTTTTTAGGTTAGGGGAGAGATAATTAAATTTACTTATTTAGTAATACTTAAGCAAGCCAGATCAATGACATAAAAAATGCAGCAAGACAAGCTTACAATAAACTTGTTGATTTGAGTAGGAGGGGCCATTTGTACCGATCCGTACCAACCGATCGATTTTCGAACCGAACCGAATCAGTCGGTACCGAATTTTCGGTATACCGATTTGTTTGATTCGGTAATGGTACTAATTTTTGAAAACCAAACTAGTTCGGTACGGTATTGGTATGAGTTTAAAAAGGTCGGTACCGTACCGATACCACCCGAGATTGAGCTCGAGTTTTATACTTTGCTGGAAGAAGTCGAAAAGGATATGCAAAATTGTTAGATTCTTGATTTAATTAACTTTTTATTCCTTGTTCAAGCTAGTTTATACCTTTATGAATTATTTTATATTTTTGCAGAGAGTTTAGGATCAAGTTTCGTAGAGAGCGCAACTGAAAATAGTAATTCATTTGATTTTGATTTTGAAAGTTAATGTTTTTTTTCTTCATGAGTCATTGAGCAGTTAAGTTTCTATTTTTTTTGTAGTTATTACATGTTTGGTATAAAACCGATACCGAACCGATACCGACCGACATTGTCGGTATACCGAAAGTCGGTATACCGATTTGTTTGGTTCGGTAATGGTACTAATCTTTGAAAACCAAACTAGTTCGGTACGGTATTGGTATGAGTTCAAAAAGATCGGTACCGTACCGATGTCACCCCTAGATTTGAGAACTGATTCCAGTATTTTAACCAGAACGGCACAACTTAATTTATTTTTTGAAAGCTCTGCACAGCTTACATTAGCTAAGCTGTTCTAATTTGGATTGAAAAGCTTTTCTGGAGTTGGATTCTATTTTTCATTTTTAAAATTAGTTTTGGGGTCACATGCAAATCACCGGTTTGATTTCACTCTTTCACATCATATTTTCTCCTTAAATGCCAATTGGCCAGTTCTGTTTTTCTTGTATCAATAGGCGTCAATTTATCCTCAATGAAGAAGATACATAATCTTTACAGTCATATGTCGCTGATTATCCGGAAATAAAACGAAGCACAACTCATCATCTATTGACGGGTTAATACACAAAACTAGTTCTTGCTTCTTCTCTGTCACCTTTATTATTCGAATACTAACATCAAGTGGAGTTTAAGAGGATTGTTTGGTTGCAGATTTTATCTCATTTTTTTTATTTTGTATCGCTTACTACAAGTTGTGCTATATTTGATTGGCCCAACTTGAAACCTGCATTTCTTTGTTCTGAATCGATAGAAGAATAGAAATTTAAAAGCTGAATGGTTCAACTTTTCCCCAATCTTAACAAGCTGTTTCTTTACTCAATAGCTGCAACAAAAACAAACCGAACATGAAATTTTCGAAAAGAAGTCTTTACGAGAAGCATCGGAAAAAGTTTTTACATCTAACTAGGAGCATTGATACAATTTCAAATCAAAATTGACTAACGGAAGTGAAAAACACGGCCTTTATCATCATATTTTACTCCTCATTCTAACTAACTTCGCAAGTGTCTCTTGTGCAGCCAAAGTCTGAGCATGGTTATGCCCCAGCATAACAGTCCTAATGCTTATACAAGTCCTACAAAGCTCTTCACCGCTATCAAAACACCCTCCTCTTAATAAAAGCTTCGCTCTCGTCTCTAACAAACTTGCTTTTAGTAAAGTCACCTCTTGCCAAACATACTCGTCCACCCTTTGGCCTTTTTCTTTCGATTTTAACCAGCATAACGAATAATGCGACCAGTTCTGTATTTGTGAAACAAACGATTTCTCAACTTCTTCGAGAACATTAGTGCATACCTTTAGCAGCTCTAGCGAAGAGCTACATCTCGAGAATGTGGTGAAAGCTTTTATAGCTAAAGGGAGAGCTGTTTTACTTATGAATAAGACCATATCGATGGCTTTTAATTGAACTAGAGGGGGTTCAGATTTGAACCCAAAGACTATAAAAGCTGAGGCCCATAAATGGTCTGAGTTTATTAAAGGGTTTCCGTTTTTTCTAACCCCTTGTACAGTAGCTTTTGCTAGAGTTGAGTTTGGAAATTCTCTTGTTTTCGAAAACATTTGTGTTATTGGGTGAAATTGGATGTGAAAACCAGGTTGTCTATTAGCCTTTTTTGCCAAACCTAGTCTGACTAATAGATGCGCCGATTCTTCTTCATTTTTCCATGTTTGGTTAGCGAAATAACAACCAGAGAAGCAACATAGAGAGAGGCTTAAACCTTTGGTCCAATTAGCTTTTCTTTTCGTTGGTATACTCTTAGCTGCCGCTGCAATCAAATTAGCCGAAATCGGTGAAGGGGCAAACCAAGCTCCGACAAGAAGCATGTTTAGCGAGAGAGTGTTCTTTCTTTTTTCGCCTGCTTGCTGAAGAATAGCGATGCAAAACATGAGCACTTTGATCAAAAAAGGGTTGCTTCTGAAAAACTGCTTCTCAGAAATGGACAAGCTCGAATTAGTCGACGATTCATCAATAGGGATTTGGGCAATAGCCTGATATAGAGCAGATGGAGAGATTTGAAACTCGGATAATAAAGAGCCGATTAACCATAGACCAAAGCTCGATCTCCCTAACTCCTCGTCGAATTTCCCGAAATATTCCATTTCTTCAGCCGAATAATCTTTTTTCCTTCTCCCTTTAGCCAAAATCATCGCATCAGGTACCGGTAAAGGCCCGAGATTCATCGGGTCGAAATTTATAACCCTAAAAAGCCTCGTGGTGATGATCACATGGGTCCCACCGGTGATCCTCGGTATCAAATCTTGCAAGTCTTTCCCTTCCCACCATTCTTTTTCCGATTCCAAATTATCTATAATTAGCAAGTAAGGCATTTCTCTAAAAAGCTCTCTTTTTACTCTCTTGAAAGCTTCCGTTTCCTGTTCCTCGAAGCTCCTAATCCTCCCCCTATCTCTCTCTTCATCGGCACTCACGTCGAGCCCCAAATTAAGCGACAAATTAAGCAAATTTTGCCTGAAATACCGAGCTTCACCACCTACCCACAAAACCATTTTATATCTATGCGCGTATCTATACGCAAACTCCAAAGCCAGCTCTGTTTTCCCAATCCCCGCACCTCCGTTTATGCACATTACACCGCTGTTAAAACCCTTATACTTCCCGCTCTTTGATTTCTTATATTTTGATCTTTTTAACGAATTTCGCCCAATAGCCGGCTCGACCCATGCTTCTAATTTCGGTTCTTTACATTTCCCTAATTCCAAATTAATAAATCTCCCCTCTTCTCTTTCCACTCCACTTTCCTCATCAGCTAGCCCTTCTGATTGATTCGGTGTACCCCCTTTTATTGTTCGCATGCAATTTTCTTGTTCTAAACTATCATTTGATCCGAAAAAAGCGGCTTCCATTTCTGCCATCTCTCGCTCTCTGCCCAGAAAGAATTTGTTTCTAGGAAAAGGAAGCTCTTCAAGCCCTTCGATATCGTTCTCGGTCACACTATTTCTTCCCAATTTGCCCCTCAAAATCCCAACAGTTTTCGAAACAAGGCCTCTCCAATGTCCTTCACTTGATTCCAATTTGAACTCATTAAACCTCAATAGCCCATCTACGGCTTCATTACACTCTTTACTATCCGAATTTTGACCAAATTCAGTTACCTCACCCGTACCTATGTCGAAAAATACAGGAATCAAATTCCTCTTCTGAGCAAAAAACCGAATCTCCTCTAAGCTATGATGATTAGAAAGTGTACTATTCGTAACAACGATAACCCCAAAGGTGACAGAGCAAATCACCCTATCGGCTATCTCGTGGCTTTGGGTATCCGAATATTTAGCCCTATCAGCGACGAAACAAGCGATCCCTTGTAACTCAAGCTCCGATTTAAACCACTTACAAAACCTGATCAAGTTAGGGTTTTGCCCATTAAACCCTATGTACACGTCACAGCTTCTTAGTTTCGCGTTCGAAGCTGGCGAAGCAGACCCTTTTGCAAAGGAAATACGAGGAACTGGAAAAGAAAACGATATACGTGGAGCCGAATCCGGGGCCGAGATTGGTACACAAGTAACTATCTTGAGCTTTGTTTCGGAAAAATCGGATCTTTCTGGTGGAGGTGTGTAGGAGCTGCTAGGGATGTCGTCGGATTGGGAACCGGAGTACGAGAGTGGAGGAGAGAGAGGATTTAGAGGGTGGGTATCGTCGGAGCTAGGGTTTAGAGTTGCCCTAGGGGAAATGTAGGGTGATTGAAGAGCTGAGACAAAAGCTGAAGATGGTGGTGATATTAGTGATGGGGAGTAAAATGGAGATGAAGATGTTGAATTTGAACTTGGGTATGTTTTTATTGTTAAAGATTTGGGTTCTAAACTTGGGTTTTTTGGAGAAAGCAAAACTTTTTCATTCATTTTTTCAAGTTTTTGAGGGAAGAACTAAAATGGGGTTGTTTTGAATGTATCTATAGATATGTTGAAGTTGGGCTCATTTTTGTATTTTTTTTCTTCTTCTTCTGAAATGGAGATGATATAATAATGGGGCTGATTTTTCAGGTAAGTGGCAGATGTGAGCACATGAAGGTTATTTGGATTTTTGTAATGATAGAAGAAAATTGAAAAAGATTGTTGAAATATTTGCTTGTGACTGAGGAATCTACAGAGGTTGAATGCAACAGTGTTGAAAGATTTTCAAACAAAACTGGTGAGTGCTAGTAATCTTAGTACAAGTGATTTAATACATCACCTCTTTTATTTGTGGGCCTATACCTAACTCACAACCTTAAGACTTTACATTCAGTTATTACCTGTTCAGAAAAAAAAGGAAAAAAAATAGAGTAATTAGGAGAAAAAACATCACTTCTTGATAAGTTGAAGAAATTTTTTTTGTAACAGACTTTACCTGGTTTTGAGGGGAGAAGTTGAAGAAAAATCTCTTAGAAACTAATTACTATCTCTTATGGAGAAGAAATTGGACAGATGTGAGCATCTAATGTATGGGCTGGATATGCAGGAATTTGAACATAAAATATTGAATAATTTTAGTTAAAAGATGATGCATAGGGGGCAATGGTGTGTTATTCAATGTTGCATAGTTTAATCTTTTTGTCCTAAACTTGGACTTTATCTTTTTGTTGTATATGTTGGTTGCACATATTACGATTTCCTACTGTACTATTTTATAAATCTAAAGCTAGGTTTAAAGTTAAACTCATGACTTTGGGTTTGTTTACTTGTTCAATTAATGCCTACATAAGCCAAAAATTGGTTACAGGAATACAGCAAAAGGATATTGGGAAAAGGAACCACTAATGCAGACCTTGTTGTGGGGTAATGGTTTTTAATTCAATGGAGATTTAAATGGATTTTAGAATGAAAACAAAATTTAATAAACTGGTATCGCAAAAATAAAGATTTTTTATGTTTCTCAGAGCATGTGTAGCACATCTGACACAGCTGTGCCTACTCTACATGCACTGGAAATTGGACCAAAGACCAGTCCAACTAGGGACATAAACAGAACCCTTGTAATTATTGATTGTCAAGAAATAGCAAAAGATGATTTTTAAAAGAGAAATAAAATTGAAGGGTAAAAACCAGAATGAAAATTAAGTTTGTTGTTTTCGTGGGAATCTTTTTTCATCTGCTGAATTTGTTATGTTTAAAACACTTTTCAATTTCTAAAGAAAAGGAACTTTGATGTACTTGCTTTTTCTGTATCTGTCAATATTAGCCTACTTTTCAAAATAAAATAAAATTAGTACTCTATACAATGAACACGAAAGAAATAAGTAAGCAGTAGAAAATCATCTTTTTGTGTGAGTAAAAAGTGATTATTTATTAAAGTTTAGTCAGTGACTCGGTAATAATATACTGGTAGTGTGGTAAGTGATCATCATGTCCTTCAAATGGATTGTACTATGCATGGTTAATAAGTAGAAAGTCACTTCTTAATACAATTTGATAGCGTATGTAAAAAGGTCAATTTTCATTTACTCATGCCAAGTTGCTAACACATCGTACTAACAAAGCCACTTGTAAATACTTTGGTCGCATCTGATGACTTATATGTACTATTTTTAGTGGTTATAAAAACTATAAAAATAAATAAAAAATTGTTGTTACCCTAACCATTTCTTAAAATTTAAGTAGTCACTTAATCCTTTTTCATAAAAACAAGAAACCAAAATCTACCTCAATTTTTTTTAATAAGTTTTTCTCTCTTCTCTCCTCTATTCATATATGAAATATATTGGTAGAATATATGTTAAGAAGATAAAATAATAAGAATAAGGAGAATGATAAGAAAGTTAATATAGTGTGTAACTGCAAAATGAATAGATAAATAAGAAAAAAAGAGATTTACACTTAAAATTTAGGACATTGAATAGAGAACGTAATGGGGTTGCTGCATCACTTGTATAATAGTACTAGTATTCTACTTGAGGTGCTTTTCATTTGTTTTTCATAATGTTTATGTGTGTAACCTACTAACTTATACTTACCGATTATCCTTGTAATTAAGAGATCAAATTGTTTGTTTATGAAGAACTGATTGCACATTCTGGCAACATGTGGCTCGTGGACTTGGCTCAAGATTCGTCGGTTAGTTAAAGTTTATTTAATAAGTGGACCTTCCTCCAAGTGTCGGTTCTTATATTTTTTATTTTATTTGGTTATGTTTTTTAGATTCCTATGTTGTTAGACTTGTTTGTTAAATACCAAAAACATACTATTTCATCCGTTGTTATTAAATTGTCAATTACAAAAATACATACAATTTTAATCGTATTTTAACCGGTTTATAACTTGTATCAAAATTATCGAAATGAATTTTTTTAAAATCTAATCATAAAATTGAACATTTGAATTATATGATCAACTTTTAAAATTCCGACAATTTTGATACAATTTTTTGCTCGATCAAAATTGTACGTAGTTTAATGGTACAAAATTAAATAGGAACGAATGAAGTTATATAATGTGATAGCATTATAAATTCTATATAATACTATTGCATAAAATTTATGTAAGTATGGTTAATTACACGCATCATCAAACTTTCCATAGTAATTCCTAATTATAGTGGCGAGCATTTGCATTAAATCATACTCACTCTGTTTTCATTTAACTGTCTATTATGAAATTACGTTACTTATAACTTGTATCAAAATTGTTGAAATAGTTTTTTTTTTAAATCTAATCATAAAATTAAACATTTGAACTATATGATAAATTTTTGAAAAATTTCATTCCGACAATTTTGATACAAGTTTCTGACCGGTCAAAATTGCACTTAATTTCATAACGTAGAATTAAATAGTAACGGGGAATATCAATTAACTCTCATTATCTGCTTTTTTTTAAAGGGGTTCTGCATCCATAACATCAATTATATCAATTAAAATCCATTAATGATGAGTATCAATTGGGAAGAGGAATCTATAAATAAGAACAAGGCTTATGCATACTATTGGAACTAGAATTTCAGATAGTGGGGCTGAATTATATGTTTTTATATATTTTTTTAATAATAAGCGTGCTGAAATGATATAATCGTCAAATTTTTAGCAAAATATATAGATTTTTTTTGAATTTTCTCAAAATGAGAGGTGTTTTAGCCCATATTTAGTTCATCCCCTGCTTATGCAATAAAATTACAATTTCCTTGTTATTCCTTACTCCCCTTAGACTAAACAAAAATATGGGACATGCTAATGATAATAATGTAAAAGCGTCCGTGGCAGTTTTTATTATTATGATATCGTTTTCGGTAGTTTCGGCTCAACCTTTTATCGACCACGCATGCGAGCTGAGAAGAAGAGCGGGGTGCATTGCAATTTATGCCGCGGTAAGTCTTGATTACCGCCAATGTGTATTTTGGGGAATACAATTGTATTGCAATAGAAGACTTCATAGTCAAGAGAATAACAGCGATACGAATGTTACATGCGGCATACCATCAGCATGCAAAGATTATAAAAAAAGGTGAAATTGTGTCCTTTTTGTATGTTTTGCATGCATGAAAATCTTTCTATTATATTCTTCTTCTATTTTAAAATTGTTGTGCAAAAATCTATACGGAAAAAAGCTATAAACAAACACTATTTTTATAATCTCAAAAAGATATAGTTTTTCCGTCATTTTTTTTTATATAAACTGTTCTGTTATATGTATTCATTATTTTTCTTCATCACTTACACGGTGACGGAGCCAGGAATTAGTGTCAGAGGAGTCGGGATTAAATTATAAAACCAGTCAATATAAAAAACAAATATCACTCGTAATAAAGACTATTCTTTAAAAAAAATTCTGAAAATAATATACAAAACATTTAGTTTTAGGTATTAAATACGTATGGAAACCTTGAATCAGACCTCCGCATATCTAGTTATAAGCTTCATTACTTAAGTGATGAGATTATCAACTAAACATACCGCCATCGACATTGATAATTTTCTTTTATAGTCATATCTTATATCAAGTGTTTGAATATGTGACACGTTTTGGCTCAAATGCATTTTTGATATCTTATAATTTACCAATTATCGATAAAATTTAGGGCATAGTTACTATCATTTATGTTGATATCATCTTTATCTTAATATTTAAGTGAGTCAAGTATATAAAGTTGTAATATAGTAATCTTCTTAAACATTGGGTACAACCGATGTAAAGTCAAAACTAAACGACTAAGAAGAATATAGATTGAAATTTGTGAGGACCATTTTGTAGTTAATCCCAATAAATGACACAAAGACACGTGTACTTCCCATTTACCAAGCAAATAAAAAAGAAAAGTGTCCTTCTCCCCCATATCTCTGCATCACAAATGAAACTCACAACGTTCAAACTCCAAATTTCAGAGATAACATAGTAGTTAGCTAAGGGGGAAGACATACTATACTTTTAGGTATAGTCTGAAAAACTCTTCCTCTTTTTACCATTGGATTCTTTCCAATGGTAAAAGAGGGAGAGTTTTTCAGAGGCTCATTCTCCGTAGTTAGCAGCACAAGTTCACGGGGTCAAGTGACCCATCTAAACCCTCTGTAGCTCCGCCCCTGCATGTACATCGAGACATGTTTGAAGACATGTAGGGGCGTAACCAGAACTAAATGTGTTGAGTTGTCAAAATTAATAAAACCGTATAATATTTTTCAAAAAGTATAAACGCGGAAAAACCGGATTTTTTAAAACTTTTTTACCGTATTTTCTTTATTTTTTTACCTTAGTTTCTTCGTTAAAATGTATTTGATTTATATTTTTTCCTTTTCGCTCGATTTCGAATTTCTTTTCAAACTCACAAAAAATCCACGGTAATGTTCACCTGCAGTCATGTGTCGAAAGTTTCAACGTTTCAAAATTGATTAAAAAATAAATAAAATAGAAAACCAAAAGATATAAAAGTTAAATTTAACAAATCAAGTTATAACAAGTAAAAACATTAGTACACGAAAGTAAAAAAATATTTTAAAAAAACCTGAAAAAACTAAACGTATATTAAATAATAGATATATACGAACAATTAAATATTTATTACACAATTTCAGTATATTCATTTCAATTAAAATAGAAACCATCAAAAATTCTTTTATAAATTTTGTTTAATTTTTTTAAAGATGTATGTTACCTTCTTAAAAAGATGTGTTACGTGTCAAGCCAAATAATATGTTTTTTTTAAGAAACGTTGTAAATTGTAATGTTTCGAAAAGACATGATTAAATTTATACAAATTATAAAAAATATGACCAAAATGAAAAGTGGAACTAAATTTTATCTAACTAAATTAACGTCAGTATCTGAATTGTGAATATTATGATAGTTCAGTATGTCAATTGTTAACTTTGTTAGTATGATATTTAAATCGTTAAAAAGCAGATAATACAGTAAACTAAGTGTATTTTTTTGGACAGTATTTTTTGTAATTCATTACATAGATATCTCACTGTTGTATTCATAATTAAATTGTGTATGTGTACTTCAGTGTCTTCTTCACTATTGTTCAATTTGATTTAGTAGATGCCACCGTTTTGGGACAAATTATTTTTAGCCTTTTTGAACGACAAATATGTGGTCCTCTAAACCATAAATCAAGTGCAACGTGTATGTATGGACCACCTATAAGGCTATTATAACCATTTTTATGAAACTAATGCCATTTAACTCTATTTTTTACCGGATAAAAAAGAAATTTTCCTTCTTCCACCAAAGTAAGTAATCGTTACTTTCTCTTCCCCATATGACTTCACACACAAAAATCATTTCATTTATGATTGTCCATCATAATAAATTTGTGTAAATATTTTCCTAATAGTATGTGTTTTCTGATTGAACTACTGAAAAACACAAACTCATTTTGCTGTGATTAATTTATCATTCTATAATATTGACTAAGTATATTTTTTTGTGTTTACTGAGTTGGAGGAATCATTGAAAGATACTAATTATCAAAGAAAAGGATATTAATCTTTCATTTGCATTTTTAATTGTATTGTTGAAAGAAAACTAATTGAACCATTTTCTTTTGTTTTTTTTGATATTTCATTCAATTGATTAAAAAATCAAATCTTTTCTTAACAAAACTAATGCTAGAAAAATAAAAATAAACTCGTCGATTGGAGACTTTGGAGTAAATTATTGGCATATATATTTTTTCATGTTTTTCTTTCTTCAAGTAAAGTGCAACAAAAACCCACGTAGGCATGAACCGTGTAATTAATAATTTTTATCCCATTAGATAAATAATTTCTTAATTTTTTCATACTCAGATAATTGCAAAAATTAAATTAAAATTAATATTATAATAAAAACTACATTTAATTAAGGATAAATTAATAAAACATCCTACTTTTGAAACTAAATTAACAAAAACACACACAAAATTTTTTAATTAACAAAAACATACCCAAAATTTCATATCCTACACTACAAAAAAATACTCAAATAGCGACGGGATTAGTGACGGTATTTTTTGTTACGAGCTTATTAGCGACGGTTTTTGTGACGGCTTTGTGACAGTTTAGTCAATTTGCGACAGATTTATGACAACTTTTTAAATTAGCGACAAGTTTGTGACAGCTTTTGACTCTCACTAAATCAAACATTATTTTGTAGTGCTAATTTGTATATTTAATACCATTATTTCAAAAGTTCATATCTTTATTTCAAAAGTTCATACCCTAATTTATATTTTTAATACACTTATTTCAAAAGTTCATACCCTAATTTGTAATTTTCATACACTTTTTTCAAAAGTTCATACTTTTATTTCAAAAGTTCATGCCATAATTTGTATTTTTCATACATTTATTCCAAAAATTCATACCCTTATTTCAAAAGTTCATATCCTGATTTGTAGAGTTCATCCTTATTTTTAAATTTCATACCCCAATTTACATAATTCATATATTTACTTACATAATTCATATACATAATTTTCAACTTCATAACCTTAATTCATGTAATTCATACCCTTATTTTTTAACATTATACACTAATTAACAAATCCAACTCTTACCCGTTATCCGATCTCGAACTATCACGTCGCCGTCATGGGCCTCTCATTCGACGACCGCATCTCCGTCGACATCAATCTCGAGTTTTCGATATCACTCTATACACTCGCCGCCCATTTCTACAGATGTGTCTGTCTCAATCTCCATGAAACAGAGAGATCGAAGAGAGATAAAGGAGAATAAAAAGATCGAAAAAATAAAGTGAGTATGGGGAGAGAGATCAAAGAGAGTGGGAAGGAGGGGGAGTTATCTTTTCAATAGGGTAATTGCTAACCACTATGAATGACGTGGGAGCAGCAATCGCACGTCTACGTGGATTTAAATTTCTTTCTTTTTTTTTTTTTTTTTTCTTTCTTTTGCTTCATCACGTGGCTGCAATTATTTTCTTTTCTTCTCTGTCTCTTCTTCTTCACTTCGTTTTTACTTTTAATATATCAAACAATTCTCCAATTTTACCCAAAAACTTTCTCAATTTTATCCCAAAAAAACCCTAATCATCAACCATCAAATTCCTTCATATATCAAATTAATATATTTTTTTACCAAATCAACACCACTCTACCACTACAATTATTCCCAATTTTACCCAAAAAAAAAAGCTCTCCCAGTTTACCAAAAAAAAAAAACTTCCCAAAAAAAAAATCTAACCATCAACAATCAAACTCATTCATATATCAAATTAATATATTTTTTTTTCTCAAATCAACATATCTCTACCACTACATTTATCCCTAATTTTATCCAAAAAAAAAAACTATCACAATTTACCAAAATAAAAACTCTAACCATCAACCACCAAACTACTTCCTATATATCATTTTTTTTTCTCAAATCAACATCACTCTACCACTACAATTATCAAGTAAGTATTTCTTTTTATTATTGAGCTTTAATTTTATGTAAATAAATATAATTATTAATAAGTTATAACATTTATTAATTAAAAGTTTTTAACTTTTTTTATTAACCTTTAAATATTTATCTTCAAATTTGTTTAATCACAACTAATATTAAGTTCTAATTATATAATGTTATATGTTGCTCTAATAACACTTGAGTAATGAAAATAACTTAGATAAATGATTAAAAAAAACTTGTTTCGGCATGTACATGTGAACTTGTTTTGTTAGAGACATTTTATTAATTTGGAGTTTAGGTTAGTAATTAAGTTGTTGGATTCTTATAATTTTTTGGAAGTTAAATGTATTATCTCATATATTTAAATTTATGTTAAATATGTTATTGTATCATTTATATTTGATAGTGATATTTGTTAATATATTCAATTGTTTAGGTACCTATGACAGAAAAAATAAAGTTAAATCCAGGTCCCATTGATGATACCGTTTTATATGAGCAGAAACATTATATTTGTAATATCATTTGGGGATCAACTTTGTTAGACGAAAAAAAGGACATTCGTAACTATAATCGGTTTCCGGTAATTGATGATCATAGAGTTTTATATTTGCTAAATGTGGTTGTTTTTATGGGTTGTATAGTTTGGGATATAAAAAAGTTGATAATCATTTGATAACTGCATTAATCGAGCGCTGGAGACCAGAGACTAGTACGTTTCATTTTTCGATTGGAGAGTTAACAATGACTCTTCAAGATATAGAGGTATTAGGTGGGGTTAAAGTGGACGGAAATGCTCTTGTATGTGATGAAAGTGGATTTACAACAACGGCTAAACATGCTTTGGTAACTGATTTATTAGGTATAGTTACACGTGATACTTTTACTGATGATGGGATGATTAAATTTAGTTGGTTGTGTTATACATTTAACCCTCAATCTGTCAACAAGTTTTCATCTGTGGACTATATTATGCGTGTTACAAGAGCATGTATGTTATTGATTATTGGAAGTCAGTATTTACAAGACGACAAAGGAGTTGGTGTGCCAGTACACTATTTAACTTATATGAGAGATTTTGATATCTACGGACAATATAGTTGGGGTTCAGCCATATTAGGATATACATATAGGTCACTAACAAAAGCAGCTCTTATTGACAAAAGAGGCAAATCAAAAAGGGGGGTGACTGGCGCATTGCAATTGTTGCAATATTGGGCATTGAGTAGATTTAGGTTTTTGCGTCCTGAATATTCAGCGGATGATACGCCACCTGAAGGGTTTCCATCTTATCCCTTTGGACGCAGGTTGATAAGTTTGCTTTTAGTTTTCGTCGTTAAAATTATTGATATGAATTTTATGATTAATTTTGCTATTTGGTTTTTTAAATATTATACAGATTGGCTAGATGTAAGATGACGTATACAACAGGTATCCCTTTTCATAGCGTTCGAGTATTTCGTGACTTGTTTGACATGGTGGGTCATCGTCAGTTAAATATTTTTTCATATTTGTTTGTCCATTTATATATAGAAAATTGTAACTCTCTTTCTCACTATTAATAATTTTTATTTTTTACTATCAGGTCATTTGGGAGCCGTATCCAAAACTGGATGATTTGGCTGATTGCTCGAAGGCAGATCAATGTATATGGCGTACAAGTAGTCTTTCATTTCATTGAGTGAAGCAAAAACCTGTAGAAATAAGATATTAAGAAATAACTCTACAATTAAGGAAAAATTCCGCGAAAAACTTTCACCTATATATCATAACTATATTTGCAGCGACTAATGAACGAGAGGAGTGGGAGCAGTACACGGAAAGGAGGACGACTAAACACGCATGTCTCAGGACGGTTTTTATATAATATAGATTTAATCAATTACACAAGCATCCATAAATATTTTAAACAATTTAAAATTTAAATCGCAAAAAACTAGTTTTTAGCAAGAAATAAACCAGCTAGTATACAACTCAAACATTCCAAAGGAAAACCATAAACCGCTAAAATCCATCAAATCTAACATGAAAAAAAATACATTATTTGATACAATCTAAATTTCATAATACTAAGTATTCTGAATTCCAACACCAAATTCCAGCTAGTACTGGACTTCTTGTTGACACAGTGTACGAATTCACAACTATGTTTGTATAGCCTCTCTCTGAGAATTGCTTGAAATAATCCAGAACAAATAAATAAATTTTTTTATTAAATTATTTATATGAGTCTTAAACAAAACAAGTCTTTTAAGTCAATTTTGGGAAATAACAATTCATTCTATATAAATACCATACTTATAAAAAAAACACATTAAACGAAATATTTATCTAATAAATAACATTCATTTATCTAATTTATTCAATCACACTATAAACGATTGTAAAAAAATGTAAATAATTATTTTTAGCTACAACATTAAACGGAGTATATCACGTGGTTTTGAAAATAAATAAAAATAGACAATTACTTAAAATATGAAAATGATTTTTTGAGACAAATCAGAGTACTTTGGAAATGATTTCTATAATCATAACCTGTCCCGAATGCAGTTGGCGAAGAATTAATATTATGTTCGTTATCATCTGGTTGGGGATTTTCGTTATATCCATCATGATCCCGCTGAGGTTCTACAAACTGACTTGTAAAAACTTTTTGTGATGCGTCAGGTTGGTGACTCGTGTAATTATAGTCACCACTTACAAACTGATTATCAAAATACGGATTGAGATGATTATTCAAATATGAATCATAAGAAAACTGAGCATTGTCATAAGGATCAGTCGGAAAATTGATATTTTGAGATGGAAAAAAAGTATTTTGATTAGAATCGATCGGAAATTGGGTGTTTTGGGGAGTATTATCCGGAGGAGATAAATTAAGATCCATTCCCCAAATATTATAATTGTTATCCATCCTTGAGAAAAAAAAATGATCTTAATTTGATATAGGAAGTAATTTGGTGGTTGATGGTTAGAGTTTATTTTTTTATAAAATTGGGGGAGATATTATTTTGGTAAATTGGGATAGTTTTTTTTTGGGTTAAAATTGGGGATAAATGTAGTGGTAGAGTGATGTTGATTTGAGAAAAAAATATATTAATTTGATATATGAAGGAGTTTGATGGTTGATGGTTAGAGTTTTTTTTTTGGTAAAATTGATAATGTTTTTTTTTTGGGTAAATTGGGAGATGTTTTTTTTGGGTAAAATTGGGAATAATTGTAGTGGTAGAGTGATGTTGATTTGAGAAAAAAAAATGATATATATGAAGTAGTTTGGTGGTTGATGGTTAGATTTTATTTTTTGTAAAATTGGGGGAGTTTTTATTTTAGTAAATTGTGATAGGTTTTTTTTGGGGGGGAAAATTGGGGATAAATGTAGTGGTAGAGTGATGTTGATTTGAGAAAAAAAAAATATTAATTTGATATATGAATGAGTTTGATTGTTGATGCTTAAAGTTTTTTTTGGGTAAATTTGAAGAGGTTTTTTTTTGGGTAAAATTGGGAATAATTGTAGTGGTAGAGTGATGTTGATTTGGTAAAAAAATATATTAATTTGATATATGAAGGAATTGATGGTTAATGATTAGTGTTTTTTTGGGATAAAATTGGGGAAGTTTTTGGGTAAAATTGAAGAATTGTTTGATATATTAAAAGTAAAAACGAAGTGAAGAAGAAGAGAAGAAGAGACCGGGAAGAAAAGAAAATAATTGCAGCCAGGTGATGAAGCAAAAGAAAGAAAAAAAAAATTAAATCCACATAGACGTGGGATTGCTGCTCCCACGTACTTTATAGTGGTTAGCAATTAGCCTATTCAAAAGAGAACTCCTCGAGAAGGAGGGGGAGATATATTGGAGGGAGAGATAAGGATAAGAGATAGATTGGAGAGAGGGTGAGAGAATGAGAGAGTGAAAAGAGGAGAGGGAGAGTAAATAGATTGATAGATGAAAATATGTTTTTAATAATTTAACTTTTAAGTGTATGATTTTGTTAAATATAATAGGTGTAAAATATGTTTATGTTAATTGTCTATTTAATTAATAAACTACGGAACCAAGGTTAGTACAATCAAAGTATAAACAAAAGAGTAGCGTTAATTTATTTGGAGAAGTGGGATTGTCCTTTTTTGTATTCCATAGAAAGAGACACAGTGGGGGTTCTATTGTCATTTCGGCCAAGAGTGGAATGGCCCATATTTACCTCTCATTTGATTTGTGCTATAGAGGAGCAAGTCACTCGTCCTCAAACGGGACTGAATAATTTGTCCCGTTTTGGGATTTGGATCTGCTTTTGCTCTACTTTTTACACTAATCAATTATGTAGCTGGTTATTGTATGAGTTGTTCAAAACAACTTCACAAAAGAATTCTCTGATTGATCATAATGGCATACGAGTTTTTTTTATATGATTTTTTTTGCTAATTGGTTTGTTTAAGAGCTGTAATTGAGTTGTTGTATAGACAGATGTTTGTATGACTATATGATTGGAATAGAGTTTACTTACAAAATTTTCTCTGTTTTGATTTGCAAAAATGCCTTTATTTGCGAAAATTGATCAGGAGAAAATGATGAAAATATAAGGGGTATTTAATTATAAAAAACGCCGACCCTCAAACACTTTTAAAGATTAGCACATATGTTACATGATGCTACTATATATGTTATATGATGTTACTTATTTTTACTCTTTGTTTTTAACGTTGATACTACGTTACATTATATGTAACAAATCTTAAAAAAGACTTGAGAATTCAGAATTTTAAAAATTAAATATATGTTTTTACGTACTAATCAATACTTCTCCCAAAATTGAGTAATGTTTCTTTAGGATTATATGAGTTTGTGTTTGTATTAAACTTTATTTCTAATTCACAAATGCTTAGAATAATCTATATTCTCTCCGTTCCAATTTAATTATTCATTACGAAACTACGTGTAATTTTGATCGGTCAATAATTTGTATCAAAATCGTCGCAATGAAATTTTTTAAAAGTTGATCATATAGTTCAAATGTTAGATTTTTTAATTAGATTAAAAAAAAATCGACAATTTTGATAAAAGTTATAAAACGGTCAGAATTACACCTAGTTACGTAGTGAATAATTAAATGCGATGCGAGGGAGTATTACTTTTGAAACTTGAACTTGTCTTTCTACGTTAACATTCTAATGATTACCATTTGTTGACAAATAGGGGATCCAGACTCCCCTACGGGCACTCCTAACTTATAAGCCATTTGATGTGTTTTATAAATTATTTAAAACTTATAATAAAAAAACATTAGAAAAGTAAAATGTAATATATTAAAACTCTTTTGCCCCTTTATTGTGTTTTATATTATTTTTAAGCTTCTTTATTTAATATTATTTAAGTTGAAGGTAAAAAATTTACTTTAATTATTATTTAAGTTTAAGATAGTTACAAGTAGAGTTCTATATTTTTTTTATTTAGATTTTTATTGTGTTATATTGGAAACCTATAAATATATATGTATATATGATAGAACATAAAAATTAGACCCGAATATTCTATTCGGGTAGCAATCGACCCACACTTCAAAAACGGGTATCCAATGCTTGATGGGTCATCACATGTCTTTTCTAGATATTAGAGGAATATGTTAATAAAAGCTCAATCCCACTTAACTAGTGACCCATACTTGGAAAAACCCCTGAGATGAAGACATTTGTCAACATCCTAAAAGACATAGTTGCCTATAAATAGCCAACTACCCCTCCTAGAAAACCCCGGAAAAAATCCATTAAAAAATATAGAGAGAAGTTGAGAAAAGAGAAAAACTAATCAAAGCTTATCCAGTTAAGAAACAAACCGAACAGAGAAAGAACCGAGAATCGAAGAAGAAGGAGAACGACCAAGATAAGATGATAAATAGTTAAATCGAGCGTAATTGTAGTAAGTTAATAATAATCCGAGCAAGTGTAACATTCCGAACAAGTGTAATGACCTAATCAATAATAAAGACCAAGAAGTGTTCATTACTTGCAGCTGATTTATCATTATTTTATTGTTGAAAAGCCTAACGCGACCGACCAAAGTTATGCTTTTATCAATATATTATTTTAATTATTATTTAAGTTTAGCGTAGTTGCAACTAGGGTTCTATATTTTTTTATTTGGGTTTTTATTGTGTTATTTTGAAAACCTGTAAATATAAATAAATATATATATATATATACTAGTAAAAGTTACTCATGCGTTGCGTATGAGACGCGTAATGACATAAATCTCGTAATATATTTTATTTTGAACATAATATTCAGATTTAGTATCATTTATTATAGTTATGCAGGTTAAAACGAATTGTTAATTAATTTACATCCGTAATTCGAAAAATATAGTGAGAACAAATTGTTAATTAATTAAATTATGTACGTACATTGGTAATTATTAAGATAGGGTGAGTGTATTTTTAAAAAAATTAGGTAAAATTTGACAGACTCAATTTTTTTTTGACTTTGCTTATATTAATAATATGATGATATATAAGTTTTTTTTTTTAAGTTATACCGTAATTCAATCTCATTTGTTGATTTTATATAAAAGTATATAAGGGATCATAAAATTGGAGTGAGTACTCTCTCTATAGGGAGAGTCCGAGACGCTCTTTCATCGGATTTAGAAATGATTAAAATGTGGAGCACATATTTTCTAATTTAGCAATGTTTTCAATGCAATAAGTGTTTTTTTTTTGTAAGCAATATAATCAATTAGCTTGTTATAGACTATTACTTTTAGGAGTAAAATCAAAATATTGATCTGCCGAGAATCAGGATAAGATTTACTAAGACTTGCTATCATCGTGTGCTAAGAGAATCCTATTATTAAGAATAAATAATAGTCGTGTTTCTTTGGAAAAATAATAAAAATGTATCTACTATTGGTATTTAATTATGAAAAAAAGCATAACATAAATAAGTTTTAAAGTTTAGTACAAATGCTACTATATGATGCTACTTATTTTTACTGTTAGTTTTTACTATATAGACGACATGGTCGTCAAAAGCGAAAAGGCTACGTCCCACCTCCAAGATATAAGAGATGTCTTCAGTACGCTGGGCGAGCACAAATTGAAACTCAATGCGAGCAAGTGTGCCTTCGGAATCAGCAAAGGAAAATTTCTGGGGCACATGGTTAGCCGACGAGGAATAGAGGCAAATCCCGACCAGATCACAGCACTACAGAACCTGGCAGCGCCCAAGAATAAGAAACAGGTACAAGAGCTCACGGGAATGATGGCCGCCTTGAGCAGGTTCATCAGTCGATCCGCAGATAAGGGACGACCGTTTTTCGAATCACTCAAGAAAGATAGAAAATTCGTATGGGACCCGGAATGTGAGGCTTCATTCAACAATCTCAAAGAGTACTTGAGGACGCTGCCACTGCTGGTAAGGCCGAACAAAGGAGATATTCTGGCATGCTACCTAGCAGTTTCCACTACAGCCGTGAGTGCAGTCATCCTCAGAGAGGAGGGTCGCGAGCAATTTCCGATCTACTTCGTCAGCAAAACTCTGGTTGAAGCCGAAACACGTTACCTACCCTTGGAAAAGCTTTGTCTGGCATTGGTCGTCGCAACCAGGAAGTTGCCACACTATTTTATAGCTCATCAGGTCCGGGTATACACGAAGTTTCATATCAAAGAGTCACTTCGACGGACAGACATAAGCGGTCGAGTTGCCGCCTGGGGGGTCCAACTATCCCAATTTCATATCGAGTTCGTACCCTGACATGCCATAAAAGGACAAGTCTTGGCCGATTTTGTCGCGGAGTTCACCGAAGGCTACGACGAGCCATTGGCACTCTCTCCGCAATCACACTGGCAGATACATGTCGACGGATCAGCCACCAAGGACGGATCCGGAGCAGGGATCGTCCTAAAGTCTAGAGAGGGAGCAATCATCGAAAAAAGCATAAAATTGGGCTTCCGAGCTACCAACAATGAGGCAGAATACGAAGCCATGATAAATGGCATGCTCGTCGCCCGGTCCTTCGGATGCTCCCACTTAGTTGCGAGTTCAGACTCCATGCTCATTGTCAATCAAGCCCTCGGCGAGTACCAAGCCAAAGATGACAGGATGATCCTCTATCAAGAGAAAGTCCAAAGCTTGATGGCCACCTTCGAACAGTGCGAGTTAGTCAGGATCAATCGCACCGAAAATGCACATGCCAATGCCTTGGCCACCTTAGCCTCGACCTTAACATTGACCGATAACCGGTCGATCACAGTAGAACTATTGATGACCCCGAGCATAACTAAAAGGATAGACCGAGTGACGTCAGTACAATACGAACTAGGTTGGATGGACGACATGACTCATTATCTGCGAAGTGGAACGCTCCCGGCCGACAAGATAAAAGCGCTGAAAATTACGAGAAAAGCTCCTCGGTTCTGGCTATCCGAGGACGACAAACTGTACAAATCCAGTTACCAGGGACCCCACCTACTGTGCGTGCCTCCCGAGCTACAATTGCCGGTCCTGGAGGAAATCCATGAAGGATCCTGCGGAGCACACATCAAAGGGCGATCCCTTGCAAACAAGGCAGTTACCCAAGGGTATTGGTGGCCCTATATCAAGCGAGACGCGGATGTATATGTCCAACGTTGTGATAAGTGCCAACGATTTGCCAAAATACCATGACTCCCCTCGTCTCTAATGGCCCCCGTATTGGCTCCATGGCCGTTTGCACAATGGGCAATAGATCTGGTCGGAAAACTCCCAAAGGCCCCGGGGAGCGTGGAATATCTGATCGTCGCGACGGATTATTTCACCAAATGGGTTGAAGCTAAGCCCCTCCGAGAAATCAAAGCGAGCAACGTCAAACAATTCATCTGGGAATACATCATAACCAGGTTCGGAATACCGTACGCTATTGTCGCCGACAACGGAACCCAGTTCAAAGATGCACAATTACAACTGTGGTACGAGGAACTAGGAATCCGAAAGTTCTATTCGACGCCGACATACCCACGAACCGAACAATACTGGACGGCATCAAGATGACCCTTGAGCAAGCAAAGGGGAGATGGCCCGAGCGGCTACTCAACGTCTTGTGGTCGTGCCGAACTACGCCGAAGACGGGCACCAAGGAAACCCCATTTAGCTTAGCATACGGTGTTGAGGCCATCATACCAACAGAAATTGGGCTACCCACGCTCCGAACAACTTTAGTCAAGCAGGGAAACAATGAACAAAGAATGAGAGAAGAACTTGACATGATAGACGAGAAACGAGAGATAGCATCTCTTACACTCGCGAAGTATCAACAAGACGTCAAACAAGCATATGACAAGAGGGTAAAAGAGACTAAGGAGTTCATGGTCGGAGAATTGGTGCTACGACGAGTAACGGTATATACCCGAAATGAAATACATGGTAAATTGAGCCCCACATGGGAGGGACCATACGAGATCGTCAAAAGAACAAGCCCAGTTACCTACAAACTCAAAAGCGTTCTGTTCGAAAATAGTAGAGGGGAGAAAAATTCTTGGAACGTGGCTAACCTAAAGAAGTACTACATATAAGCCAGACCGTCAGTACAAATACAGGTGCCGCCTTATCTCTCTAACCTAATGTCCTTGACTTTTGAATAAATAAAGTATCATATCATGCTGTCTAACCAATGCAGATGAAATTCCCAACATGGCCGAAGTGCCTAGGAATACTATGAAATTCCCAACATGGCCGAAACGCCTAGGAATACTATGAAATTCCCAACATGGCCGAAGTGCCTAGGAATACTATGAAATTCCCAACATGGCCGAAACGCCTAGGAATACTATGAAATTCCCAACATGGCCGAAGTGCCTAGGAATACTATGAAATTCCCAACATGGCCGAAGTGCCTAGGAATACTATGAAATGCCCAACATGGCCGAAGTGCCTAGGAATACTATGAAATTCCCAACATGGCCGAAGTGCCTAGGAATACTATGAAATTCCCAACATGGCCGAAGTGCCTAGGAATACTATGAAATTCCCAACATGGCCGAAGTGCCTAGGAATACTATGAAATTCCCAACATGGCCGAAACGCCTAGGAATACTATGAAATTCCCAATATGGCCGAAGTGCCTAGGAATACTATGAAATTCTCAACATGGCCGAAACGCCTAGGAATACTATGAAATTCCCAACATGGCCGAAACGCCTAGGAATACTATGAAATTCCCAACATGGCCGAAGTGCCTAGGAATACTATGAAATTCCCAACATGGCCGAAGTGCCTAGGAATACTATGAAATTCCCAACATGGCCGAAGTGCCTAGAAATACTATGAAATTCCCAACATGGCCGAAGTGCCTAGGAATACTATGAAATTCCCAACATGGCATGTCTAAAATAATGCCTAGGAATACTTATGTATATGCAGGTACACGTTGACCCAATGAGCAAGGATGAAAAGAAATACAGCAATGAGGAGAATAATTCAGGCCCACATTCTGGGGACGATAAATTACCAAATGGCGAAAACAATGAAAAGAAATCAATCAAAACAATGAAATAGCAGCAACGGGAATGTCCAATACACGTATAATGAAATGACGCAGATAATAAAGGCCCACATTATGGAGGCAACACCATGCCAAACGAAGAAATCAGCAAAGGAAAATCAATCCAGTCAATGAAATACCCGTACAACAATGAGAAGATCCGAACACAGGAGTAAAGAAATAAAACAAATAGTCCTCGCCCGCGTTACGGAGGCAACAGGGTACGACCAACAAATAAAGAAATTTATTTAAGAGCTACTACATGAGGAACACGACGGTAACTGACCGAGTGACACTTCTTCGTCATCCGTCGACGTATCCCTATCAGTTTCCTCGCCATCAAAACGCTCCTCAGAAATAAGGGCATCAAAGTTGGTCGTATGTGCGTCAACGCATGTCAGCGTCTTAAGCCGTGCAGAGAATTCGGCTCCTTTAGCGACCTCGTGAGCATCCGATGCCGATTTCCGGCGAGCATCGTCGAAAGGAAGCTTGCGAGTTTCGATCATAGCTGCAGAGGCATCGTATCTGGATCGGGACAAACGGAAATACTTCACCAGCATGTTTGCTTGGGTTACCAACGACTTTAGTTTACTGAAGTATTTTTCCTTTACCCGCCAATATCGATCTAAACGACGCTCCTGAACCTTAACAACATGCTAGGAACGCCGAACGTACTCACGAAAAGAAGACGCATGAGTTTTCAACTTGGCCCTAAGTCGGCCACACAGATTGAGCAACTCGACATTCTTACCCAATAAAAAGATATAAGCAACCTTGGCATGATCATCACTAGCCACACTAGATGGGACCTCGTCTCGGGCGGCACAAGTAGGTCCTGGACCCGGACTAACTAGGCTTGGAGAGCCAGCCTGGTGCGACGTAGTATCATGTGCCTAAAAAAAAAATGGGAAGAAAGGAAGAGATGAATACTCAAAAACAAAAAAAAAAAAAAAAAAAAAAAGCTACAAATAATACGACAAAACAAACAACTCAATTATTAATCCGATAGCCCCTCAACGGACGCTGAGGTCTCTACTACATCAGCGAAATGAATATCTCGCAATGAAACAATTTGAGTCCCCAAGCGCTCACGAACGACCGCATCGATTCGATTCAAGGCAGCCGTGGTCTCAGTTACCCCGGCTTTCGCATCAACCATGCGTTCTGCCCGGGCAACACCACTCATCCCTTTCACATGCTCAAGCACCTCTAGAGCACAAGCTCGGGCCCAATACGCTTTGACAAAGGTTAGCAGTAGGTCCGCATCCTCGAAAACGGCACCTAGGGCCAAGTTCAAGCTCGTCACACGGCCTCGGGCTTCATCACGAGAGCGCCGAAGTGCACCAAGAAGTTCCTTCGCCTTACCCTTGTTCGCCTTATAATATGCGGTCTTTTTACTGAATTTCTCTCCCAAGTCACGTAACCGAATCGACATGTTTGAAATATGAACATTCAGATCATCGATTTTATGACGGGCAGAATTCAGTTCTGCAGTTAGGAAAGCCTTAGATCTCTCAAGGCCATCTATAACGTTACCTCCGCTACGACTAGGCGAGGTCCAGACCACCATGGCCAGAGGGTTATAGGGTACCTGACAATGTTTTGTTTTCACATTTTTCAAAATATGATGACCCTAGAAAAGGGGAAATTAATTCGGAAAAGCCAAACAAAAAACAAACACATCACCTATATTACCACTTCTCCAAAAGAATATGTTTCTAGATACAAAAGAGACCCACAATTCGGGTACCCAAAGACTTTACAATAAGATACAGAGAAAATACTACAAGAAAATGGTCAAGGCTCCACCTGAGGGGATGCGGGTGGGGGAGTGACGGTGGGAGAAGACCGAGGAGTCGTTGGAGCCGACCCGGAATGGGGACGCAGCGCCGTCGAAGTAGTGTGTCCCGGCAGCCGTGGGAGCTCCTCGTCTCGGAGGTTGGCCCAATCCTGAGGCTTAGGAGGTACACCATGAGGACAGGGGTACACCAATTCCGACCACGCTTGATCCGACAAGGGAACCTTCGCGAAATTAAGCGCGCGCACATGAGCGCAATAGACGGCGAAATTCGTCGTCATAGCGTACTTTGTCCGCTCCTCAGCATGCGCCGCTTTTAGAGCCGCAACCTCGGCCTTTTCGGCTTCCACATCCTCCGCCAAGAGAAAATTCTCCTCCTCTAGTTGGTCGTACTTTTCGACCATGCTCTCTTTTTCAGCCTCCAATTTACCGACCTCCTCTGTCACGTGCAGGAAGTCCCCCGACAGCTTGTCATAATTATCGCCCAGGGCTTTATTCTCGGCGACCAGTTTCTCTTTCTCCTCCTCGAAGGCCGCAAGCAGATCCTTCTTCTCGGCCACTAGCTTCTCTTTCTCAGCCTCGAGCGCCTTCCACTGATCCCTCAGAACAACGGAACCCAAGAAAGCCTGCCATCAAAAACAAAAGTAGACATGCAACATCAGACACCCGCCAACTAAGGGTATAAAGACCTATATAACTAAATACATGCTAAACATACCCGAAGCGCACCACTGCTGGCTTGCTCAATTAACGACGCTAACGGGAGAGCAGAAATTTCCTCGGCATCCTTGAAAACAAGGGGCTTCAGAGCAGTATACCCCATCCTTACAGCTTGGGGCTGCTCCAGCAATTTTCCCTTACACCGACCAATGTAACGGGTCATCGCGACCCCGTCCACCAACACCTCTTCAGGTAGCTCGAGAACCTCATCCTCGACGCCCACCACTACATCCTCGGCAGTCTCTTTGCCGACTTCCTCCACTTTCTCAGTCACATCCTTCTCTGAAAGGCCAGTCTCAGGGGCCCTGTGCTCGCCCACACCCTCAATACGGGTGGGCGAGACAACAAGCGGGTCCATCATCTCCTCAGTATGAATAGGCGAGATCGCAGGCAGAGTCAGTGTACTCTTGCCCATGTTCACCATGAGGTTGAGATGTTCGAATATGTTATCCATCGACCCCTGAAACATAATAATACCCATAGACCGGGCAAGAGCGAGGATAACCAATGGAGAAGTCAGTAGCTGAAACAAGATAACCAATGAAGCAAAGAACTAGAGAACAACACAACAATCACAAGACAAGAGAATAAATATACATATACACATACCTCGCCAGTTGCAGGGACATCCTCGGGGATATTCCCTTGGGAAGTAGCCTCCTCGGTGACCGATGTATCGGTCCCCCTAGCCCTCTTCATTGTTCTAACGACGGGGTCAGGTCCACGACGCTTCGAGCGAACGGTCTTTTTTCCTACCCGAGCAGCACTTCGAGCTCGGACCACCTTTAAAAATTCCTCCTCGGACTCTTTAGGAATCTCGAGGACAGGATTCCCCTTTGTCACTGGCCCCACAGGGTATCCGAGAAGCACGGGAGTAGTACGACTAGCAGGATCCCTCGTTGATCCAGGCCCCCACCATTTCCAAAGAGCTAAGAGAGTCTCGACATTGGGAGCACCGAGGTCTGGAATCATGGGAGCCTTGGTAGCAGGGCCGGGAATTTGGTGTCCAACACAACCCCAATTACCGGAAACAATCACAACACCAAGGTTCTCCCCCTTGTTGGTATCCGGCAGACCAAAAACAAGCCGACAGAAGGCACGCATGGTCTTCAGATACGAGCTACGGCGATCAAAACTCAAAGTATAGATCCCGAACACATCCTTTAGTTCGATCGGGATTCCGGCCAACTCCGATAGCCTTTGAATACCGATTAGGGTACGGTAACCATTCAGGGCCAGTTGGACCGGAGCAATCTGAACGGCCTCAAAGAACGAAGCCACCCACTTGCTAAAAGGAAGTCTTAAACCCCCAGTAAAGAATGCCGAGGAAAGTACAGCTACCTCGCCGGTGGGAACAAACCCCAACACCTCGTCGTCCGATATCGGAAGCCGAACATGTATGTTATCGGGTATTCCGGCAAGTTTCTTAAAATCCTTTTCCACAAATGGGCCCACTTGGGCCAGGCATTGGGTCAAAATTTCCTGTCCAAACATCAACAAAAATCCATCAATATACTAATACACAACCCACAATAACATCAACATAAAGAAACCCCCCCTGCTAACAATTAACCAGCAACCCTACGTTTTACTCCTTTTCCAATCAGTATAAATCCAATACATAACTCAATATCGCCAGACATATATCGACAACCACGGCATGTTACCAACGCCATATCTACGACTACAACAACGAATCAAATATCAGTCCTCAAACAAAAAGAACATAATGATAACAAAGCACTTACAGTTGTCATTCTGAGCGGATACGTTCGAACAGCAGCAAATATATCGACAATACAACGAAACCCTAGATGGAGCGGCAGCACGTTTTTCCTTTTTGGCGGGAAGAGTATCCTTTAGAGAGAGACAGATATTTTCTTCAGCAAATTATGTGATAAACACAAAATGGATTGCTTGGCACAGTAAAAAAGGAGTGGAGTCACAAAAAAAATAAAATAATAACCACCTTTTCGTGTGACTGAGGTTTACCTTTTTTCCAACCATAGATAAGTCAACAACCGCTGTTATTTCTCACTTATAAACGCTCCAGATTTCGCCACGTCAGCGCATATCACACTACCCAAGGCAATTCACATCATTACACCTAAATAAACGGCTAGTGGACCCTACCACAAAAAGTTTCCAGCATACGCTACCAATAATATCCCCGATTAAGATCCTCGACGCTCAACTATTCCTTACCAAAAGGACACACCGAACAAGGTGGACGGAGACCGTTCATAGCTTGACGACTTTAAGCATCAAGTCTAACAACGCTCTCCGGGGGGATAACCAGGCACATTGCTCGATGTGTATTGACATAAAGGCAAAGTGAACAAGAAATAAAACAGAATAGATAGAATCAAATATAAAGCAAAAGTTTTATTCATCCACAAGGGGGAAAAACACAAAAATACAACCAAAGAGAATTTTGACAAGAAAATACACCGTCCTACTTCTTAGAACTACCCCCCATATCGGCATCCTTCTTCGCCAAGAGCTCCTCCAGACTCTCTCTCTCCCTAATCAAACGAGCAATCGCCATCTCGGCCTGCTGCAAGGAGTAAGACTGCGACTTGCATTTCTGCTCGGCTTTGAAACGAGCGATGCCCTCCGCATCCCAATATTGTTTGAACCTCCTCACTTCAGTCTGAGCACACTTGAGATCATGCTTCAGCCATGACATCTCAATCTCTTTTAGCTGAAGAGGAGTCAAATCCTCCTCCCCAAAACCAGGGGGACGGGGTAGCAAGAAAGTAGGCTCCTTTTCCAGAAGGGCTTTCTTTTTGGAGACAGATCTAGTAATGGGAGCCATCTCAAAACAAAAGCAAGTTAGAGAAAACAAAAATTATCAACAAGAGAGAGGAAAGAAGATTGGATAATGAAAAACAAGCAATAGGGAGCATTTATAGAGAGTCAAAGGGCACAAAGCAACAAAAGCACGAGATACGAACAGATACATCTGATTCAAATACAAAAAAAAAAGAGAAAAAGAGAAAAAGATACAAGTTCCAAAACGGGAAATACATCAGAAAACTAGCCCAATCTAACTAAGGACCAATGGGTGGAAAAACCGAACTACCAGACCGAGAGAAGGCAAAACGAGCAGAGCAGTTCAACCGGGCTTGGTAGGAATCATTCATAGTAATCAAATTTTCGTTCTCCGCGGAGAGTTCGGATTTCTCCCTAGTAAGAACCATGACGCGCTCCTCCAACCGAGCATTCATAACCATCATGTTAGCCAGGCCTTGAGGGGAGTTATCGAACTCGTCTTGAGCATGGTCCCAAATTTCCTCGGCATCATACCAGGAGTTAGCCAGACGATTTCTCTGTAACAACAAGTGATCGAGCTGACGACTCAAGGCCGAAATCTCGGTCCACTTCACAGTCTCTTCGGGATGAGATCCGAACAAGCTCAAGGCCAAAACGCCGTACTCTTTCTCAAGCCTTGCCATCCGACGTCGGACGCGAGATACCTCCGCATCCAAACCCTTCATTTGAGCATGATATCTCCCCACAGATTCAGATATTCTGGGGAATTGCTATAGTACAAGAGAAAGTAGGGGAGGGAAGAGCAAACAACAAAAGTAAAAAGGAGAAATGATAACTACTAAAGAAAAGAAGAGGAGTATTTATAGAGAAAATATAGTATGGTATTTTATGACAGTACTTGGGAGCAAGCATATTTCCTGACATACTTGGGAGCAAGCATATCTCCTGACGTGCTTGGGAGGGTGCACCTATGATCGACAGTACACCCACATACATCTGATATCACAGTACAGCAGAAAATAGAAAAGATATTCAAAGATCTGGATTTCGGAAAAACGACAAACCACAAGTACAACATAAAAAGAAGTGCCAAAATAAAGGGGCAAAAATACTTCTCATTAATAAAAATGGAATACATCATTGTTCATTACATCAAAGGACAATCTATTACATTGAGGTCTATTACATCCGAGGATTACATCAAAAGAAAATATACTACATTGTGTGTTGAGTGGTGGAGCCAAATGAGTAGACAACATGGCCAAAGAAGATCGACAACATCAGCGGATCAAGCGAACAGCAGGAGACGAAGGAAATAAACATAAAAAGAAAACAAAAAGGGGAGAAAGAAGCGAAGAGAAGGAACATAAAGAAGAAGTGAAAAGAAAGAAGAGTCAAAAAGAACAATGACAAAAATCCTAGAAGTAACACAAAATCCTTAGGATCACAGGATTGATTGTTACGTCGTAGTGGTGAGAAAGAAGAGGATGAAGAAAGTAAAAGGAACACGATAAAAAAGAAAAAAAAAAGAGATAGTAAGAAGAAAATGGAGGAGGAAGAAATGAAGGAAACAGACAAATAAAAAAGAAGTCAAAGAAACAAAAAACAGAAAAGAAGAAGAGTGCAAAAAAGAGGAGGAGGAAGAAATGAAGAAAATTGAAGAAAATCAAAAGAAAAAAAAGGAAAATGGAGAGGTTAGGGGGAGGTCGATCGGTATCGATGAGAGGGCCCGGCAGAGACCTCCCTGTCTCGAAGTGCCGAGTTCCCCCTTAGCACCTCATTCTCTTCAACTAGAGCCTGACGAGCACGTCGGCAATAATCTAGTTCGGATCTTAGCCAAGTTAATTCCCGAACCATCTCGGTATGGTGATAACGCATCACTTTTAACTCCTCCTCGGCATCCTTCAACAGTTTTAGTGCATGGCCATAGGAAGCTTCAAAAGCCTCCACTTGCAAAACCAATGCAGATTTGGTGAAAGAACTGGCCATTATAAAAAGATTATAAGATGAAGATTTGTATATAGGGGAAGATAATATGATAAGGGTTGTGAATATAACCATGCTTTAAGCAGGTATTTATAGATCAATTAGATGAGGGCTGGTATCGAGGTGTCGCAACCGTTCGCCAATGAGTTCTAAGAAGCGATGGCAATTAAAAGATGTGTCTATTCAAGAAAAAACGTTTGGATTCCCAAAAGGCTCTGAAAAAGCGTGGGTAATTAAAAGCCACTCTTGTTCAAAAAACGCTTGGGTTCTTGCCAATATTTAAAGGGGGTAAGTAATAATGGAAGCAAAACACGCGTCATTTTGGGGAAAGGCAGCAGTTCAAATAAAATATCTAAAATCTTTTGCACAGAGCTCAAGAAAACTCTGGTGAATAAGATTTTTGCGCACAGGGCTCAAGAAACCTCAGTGGTCCCTAGATACAGAGATTAAGAAGATCCAGTGGATAAGGTCAAACACCAGGCCCAAGAAAAAGCATTAATACAGCCACAAGCACGCGCAGTCAAATAAATTGCGTTGGGAAAGTAATATTTATTGATTGATTGATACTTTATTACAAAAAAGGCAGTCAGCAGAAAGGAAATACAATAAAAATAATAAAATCATTTCATAGAAGGGCCTGCTTTGTCATTCGGCTTCCCCTTCGACCGAGCATACACTTCCTTAAGGGCCAGTTTGTAAGCCCTCTTGGAAGCAATGTGCCTATTTCTAGAAGCCTCAAGCTCTTTGATCCGAGCATGAGCCCAAATATTGTCGATCAGAGACTTCTGATATTCACGCTCCATGGCCTCCAAGCGCTCGTCCATCTCTTCAGCTCGGCGAGCCTCCATGGATAAAAAGGCAACCCTCTTTTCAAGGATACGAGCCTTCCTAACCTCCTCCTCGAGATGGGCAACGTATTCACAAAGATTGTCACCACTATCTTCACAAGGAGAAGCCATTTGTACGATAATAAAGAATGAGTTGCAACAAGAATACAGGGACGATCACCTTTTATAGACAGAAATAAGAGATAGATCAAAGGTCATCTCGAAGAAAGACAACCTCTTGAACTTCCCTAGAGCATTTATGGCTAACTACAGCAGTACAAGTCCAATTAAGTCATCCCATAGGGTATCAAGAAGATAAACAGACAAGAACAAGGATCGGGAAATCTTTTATTAATTTCAAAAACTTCGATTACAACTAAGGAGAAAACTCCCCGTTCGAAGGAAATTACAATAGAAATCGTAAAAGACTAATTATTTCGAGGAAGAGCCTTCTTCATCTTCATCCGAGCTCGGTTTAGATCGAGCATGCAACTCTTTGAAAGCAAGCTTATAGGCCCTTTTCGCTGCCTTCTGCTTAGCCAGACAAACCTCGAGCCTCTTTATACGCTCGAAGGCCCAATCCCGATCGACCATCGTCACATGATGAGCAGAATCCATGTCAGACAACCTTTTCTTGTAGTTTGAAACCTTGGCCATGAGTTTCTTATTGGCGGTGCGAGATTTCGTGACCTCAATTTCTAAATAAGAAATATAGTTAAAGAGCTCTCACCAGTAGAACCCGAGGAAGCCATTACGTCACAAGCACAGTAGTAGTAAAATGCATGATTATGGAGGGGGCGCACCCCATTTATAGGAGTTTTTTCCTCGAAGAAAGATATTAGGGTGGGTAACTACAAATGGGCCCCCCTGGGAACCGTCATGATATTTTTGCGCTTCTCGATGAAGCATTGGGAACGACAAGACCGAAGTAGTATCCTCGACAGACCGAGCATGACTCCCTCGACATGGAAACCCATGCCGAGGAAGTCAGGGAGCACTTGATAGAACATAAAAATTGGACCCGAATATTCTATTCGGGTAGCAATCGACCCACACTTCAAAAACGGGTATCCAATGCTTGATGGGTCATCACATGCCTTTTCTAGATATTAGAGGAAGATGTTAATAAAAGCCCAAGCCCACTTAACTAGGGACCCATACTTGGAAAAACCCCTGAGATGAAGACATTTGTCAACATCCTAGAAGGCATAGTTGCCTATAAATAGCCAACTACCCCTCCTAGAAAACCCCGGAAAAAATCCATTAAAAAATATAGAGAGAAGTTGAGAAAAGAGAAAAACTAATCAAAGCTTATCCAGTTAAGAAACAAACCGAACAGAGAAAGAACCGAGCATCGAAGAAGAAGGAGAACGACCAAGATAAGATGATAAATAGTTAAATCGAGCGTAATTGTAGTAAGTTAATAATAATCCGAGCAAGTGTAACATTCCGAACAAGTGTAATGACCTAATCAATAATAAAGACCAAGAAGTGTTCATTACTTGCAGCTGATTTATCATTATTTTATTGTTGAAAAGACTAACGCGACCGACCAAAGTTATGGCTATATCAATATATTATTTTAATTATTATTTAAGTTTAGCGTAGTTGCAACTAGGGTTCTATATTTTTTTATTTGGGTTTTTATTGTGTTATTTTGAAAACCTGTAAATATAAATATATATATATATATATATACTAGTAAAAGTTACTCATGCGTTGCGTATGAGACGCGTAATGACATAAATCTCGTAATATATTTTATTTTGAACATAATATTCAGATTTAGTATCATTTATTATAGTTATGCAGGTTAAAACTAATTGTTAATTAATTTACATCCGTAATTCGAAAAATATAGTGAGAACAAATTGTTAATTAATTAAATTATGTACGTACATTGGTAATTATTAAGATAGGGTGAGTGTATTTTTAAAAAAATTAGGTAAAATTTGACAGACTCAATTTTTTTTTGACTTTGCTTATATTAATAATATGATGATATATAAGTTTTTTTTTTTAAGTTATACCGTAATTCAATCTCATTTGTTGATTTTATATAAAAGTATATAAGGGATCATAAAATTGGAGTGAGTACTCTCTCTATAGGGAGAGTCCGAGACGCTCTTTCATCGGATTTAAAAATGATTAAAATGTGGAGCACATATTTTCTAATTTAGCAATGTTTTCAATGCAATAAGTGTTTTTTTTTTTGTAAGCAATATAATCAATTAGCTTGTTATAGACTATTACTTTTAGGAGTAAAATCAAAAAATTGATCTGCCGAGAATCAGGATAAGATTTACTAAGACTTGCTATCATCGTGTGCTAAGAGAATCCTATTATTAAGAATAAATAATAGTCGTGTTTCTTTGGAAAAATAATAAAAATGTATCTACTATTGGTATTTAATTATGAAAAAAAGCATAACATAAATAAGTTTTAAAGTTTAGTGCAAATGCTACTATATGATGCTACTTATTTTTACTGTTAGTTTTTAACTTTAATGTTACGTGATACTACATTTTATGTACTAAATAATAAAACAAGATTTGAAAATACGGGTATTTGAAAATTAAGTATGTTTTTATATACTAATCAATGATTCAACCTTCTTTGTAGTTGGTTGAAAATAATTGGAACGACAATTTGGGAAGTGACGGAGGCCCTGAGATGAAGGCACGCAAAAGAGGAACCAACATCTCGCCTTTCGAATTGATAGAGAAAGATAACGACGGGCCTTTGCTTCAATGACTCAATTAAGTTATAAGACTGCTTTGTAAAAACTTTTATCCTGGACCCGTTTCTTCTCTATGTAAGAAAGTGCCATTATACTCTTCGTTTGTGTTAAATTTGAGAGCTGAGGAGGTTATGTTCAGTCATATATATAATGCCGCTGTAGATTTTTTGATTGGTTTTTTCAATTTTTGATTATTTATCTACGAGGTTGTAGTGAAATTTTTGTAGTCCATTGTTGTAAAATTTTAGTGTCTAATTGTTGTACTTCCATCGCTATGTATCTGTGTAACCTGGAGAAATGAAGAAATACGAACATTACATGTTCTGTTTTACCACCTTAATTAACAAATCGTCATGATATTCTACTTCTTTTTTCCACCTTACACTGGTATTATTATTAAGAAGCATCTGTGGTGGTTTACATTTATATGTTGCAAGCAAAATTACAAACCATTATGGCACAGTGTGACTTTTGTTTATGTTTACTTTGGAAGTTTATTATTCATATTCAGATACATATTTTCGTGACACGACTCATGATACATGCCACCTGGGGTAAGATCTCTCACTGCTACATGTTTTATTTTGCATCGTGTGAAACTTCGAACAAATGATATTTTTACTGTTTGTTTAATATTTTATTACTTGTTAATCGTGTCTTATATAATTAGTCAACATTCAAACACAAATTTACATACAGTAATTTAAAAAAAAAAACGTAAATACTACAAAGAAAAAATAAGTTACCAGCGTTTATTAGTTATATTCGTCTTATTTGCTTTGGTGGGACAATTTAAGTAGGTTTTTCAAAGCCATAGAACTTTTATGACGATATATCTTCGGTTCTACTGCCCATTTAGAGGTTGTTTTAAAGGCGATCAAATTTTTAACATTACTCCCATAAAAGAAGGAAAATAAGGTAGACGCAATATGCATGTTCATGTACATATGTTACGAATACGAAGTGTATTAATTAATTAATTCTGCATTGAGATCCTTTACTGTCCACTTTGTACTGGATCGTGTCTGTCCTATATTTAAAAATTGACACATCAACTAACTAATTATTTTATTAGCCATTCTGAGTGCATTGGATTAATATGAATAATTGATTTTGGACCGACGATTTGTCAGTCAGTCATATATATACACAAGGATGATAAAGAATGCCAATCCATCAAATCTATACATTTTTCTTACAAATATTACTATACATAAAGTAGATATAACACCTAATTAGTGTGGTCCTAAGGTGCTCGATATCTTAGTACGGACTGAACATATTTTCAAACGTACATCTTTATTTGTATAAAAAAATCACATGTATATATAGTTTTTTTTCAAAAAATTGAAAATAAAAAACGGAAGTACCAACTCTGCACATAAGATTAAAATATACTCCTTTCGTATCTAAATAAGTGCCCCTTACAAAAATATGTATAAATTTGACTGGTAAAATTTTCATAAATAGATTGTCGAAAAAAATTATTTGAAAAGCTAATCAGATATGAAAATTTTAAAATTTTATTTTGACAATCTAAATATGAAAATAAAATGATATGTAAAGAAAAGAATATTACTATTTGTATATACACCTATATAAATTAAATAAAAGTCACAGATCCAACAATTATATTATAGTACAACGATACATATTACATAAATACCAAGTGAGTTGTCATGGTGCTGACGTGGCACCCCCATGTTCTGCATTTGCCCCCCCATCATTTCTTATTCCTTACAATTAAATAAATAAAAACCATTTATAAATAAATTTCCAATATTCACCCATGTTTCTAGGGTTCTAATATTCTCTCTCTTATAAAATTAATCCCTCCAAATAAATTTCCTCAATTATGGCGCTAAAGGTATGTCCCTTGTTGACCCACCTCTAATAATCCCTCCAATTTTTGTTTTTTTATAATATATATATTAGGAAAAATAATTCTGCACACATATTTGGCAAAAAATAAATAAACAGGGACTTGAGTTTGATCTAGCTATTACATCTTGATCTGATTTTTTTAGTTGAATACTTTAATTAGGGGAAAATTATATTAATGGATGAATCAGTAGAAGAGATTGAAAATATGAATTCTGAAGAATTGAGTAAAGATTGCGATGACCCGATTGGGATTAATGGATCTGATGAGAGTTTAGAGGTGTTTAATGATAATTCTCAATCTTTGATGAATGAATCAGTGGAAAACATTAAATCTGTAAGTTCTGAGAAATTAAGCGAAGGAAATCCGATTGGAGTTGATGGATCTGATGAGATTTTAGAGTTGTTTAATCATGATTTGTCACCGAGGGAGAAAGTGATCGTTGAATCGAATAATTCTCAATCTTTGATGAATGAATCGGTGGAAAAGATAGAAACTTTTAATTCTGAAAAATTAAGCGACGGAAACCCGATTGGAGTATCTGATGAGAGTTTGAAGGTGTTCGATGATAATTTATCACTGAGCAAGATAGAAACTTCGAAATCTGAAAACTTGGGTAGTAAAGATAATGATAATGCAGTTCGAATAAACGGATCTGATGAGAGTGTTAAGGCTTTCGATGATGAAGCGTCACCAAGGGCTAATTCAAAAGATGATCCTATCGTTGAATCAAGTAATTCTCCCTCTTCGGTAGGATTAGCGAAAGGGAAAGGTTTAAGAAAGTGGAGGAGGATTAGGCGGGAGAATATCAAGGACGGTACAGGCAGCGCTGATTTCATTAAAGCCCAAAAACGAGGCTTAACTGGGGCAGCACCGAATCCTAGCAGAGGGCAAACGAGCGAGGGTTCTTTATCATCCACTGGGGCGGTAGTTAGAAATATTGGTATTGTGGCAAATGGGTTTGGTTTGGATACGAAAATAGATATTGTGGGTCCTGCTAATTCGGAGAATAGTATATCATCAACTGGGGCGAGTGGGTCGGTGTTGAGGAGTGAGAAGAAAGAGGTTAACGGGGTTGGTAAGGCTCATGTTAAGAGTAAGAAAGCTAGAGGAGTAGAGAGGGAGAAAATCGAGAAGGAAAATTCGATCACTAGTAGTTTGGAATCTGACTCAAGAAGCTCCAACTTTATGTTTGTAAAGGGGTCTGGTTCCGTGGTGAATAATAACGGGACACAGTTTGGGAATAGTGTTGGTGAGAACAGTGATGATGAAATTGTAGATGGTGAGAAGGTTATTAGTGATGGGGTCGAGAATGGTATAGGCAAAGAAAATGGTGGGAAATTGGGAGATTTAGCTGATGATGAGAATCATAGCTCAGAGAGAGAGTTAGATCCTTTGGCGGAGAGTATTTCGGACTTGCAATCTGCACAGGAGGCACTAGAAAAAGGTGTGTTTATTTTTTATTATACTTGTTTTTTTTTGCGTTTCGTTACTTTTACATTTTCTTTTTAAACTGTTATTTGGTATCAAAGTACGCAAAAGGGCGCGATTAGTTGTGATTACTCAGTCACCTGTATTTGTAGAAGAATATATAAGCTTGTGGTGTTTTTTTTTCGAATCTGGATTAACAGAAATTAATAGTCAAAATTTATCCTAAAATATGTTGTCCAGTAACCGCTTAAACCTATCTCATTGTCTCAGTTCTTTATATTTAGCTATATATTTTCTTGTAAGCCCAAATTAGAGTTGAGGTAAATGATTCTCTATATTGTTCTGCAATAAAGTATGATGCAGATTCTGGCATGTCTTAATTTAAATTTGTTGTTGAACATAAAATTATTTTCAGGTTCATGTATTTATTATTTAGAGATTTTAAGAGTTGTTGGGATACAAATAGGTTAGGGGTAGAGGTGATGAATCAGAAAGATTAGATGAACCATATTGCCTATAAATAGCTGCATGTAATTGAATGAAATAAAGTGCATATGGTGAATATTTTTTTAAACAATTTGGTTTTCTTTTATCGTTAGTTGTGGAACCCAACATCTCTTGTGAAAATGGTTTTTTTTTTGTTGATTTCTATCATATTCAGGTATATTCTATGTTATGGATCCTTTTCTTGTTAAGGACTACAGTTGTCCTGCTCCAATATGTATAGAAAATGTTGCATATTTAACGGATGTGTGTACTATAATTGCAGAAATTCAAAAATTGAGGGAGATGGGAGATAAATGTCAGGCAATTCAAAAATTGAGGGAGATGGGAGATAAATGTCAGGCAACCATCGACGAAAACAGCCATAAAGCCAGCTCAACCAATATATTTAACCTTGAAAAGAATGCAGTAAACATCCCTCATTACTCAAAGTCCAGTGTAAACAGTGAAAAACAAAATGTTGATGTCTCCGAAAGCAAACTCAAAGAATCCAAGGTGACAAAACATGAAGATGAAGAGATTGAGGAACTTTTGAAGCAAAAACTCGAGGCTGAGTTTCAATATTTGGCAATATCGGAAGCTGTAGAGAAGTTCAAAATCGAGATAATGAATCAATCTACACTTTCGGATAAGCTGACAAGTACGTTGAATGTGGTGAAGGATGCTGAAAATAGTGTTCATATTCTAAACAAAAAAGGCGAGAAATTAGAGGCTCGCGTTGAAGAAACTATCGAGATTGAGCAGGTACCAAAGTTGCAGAAGAGGGTATGCCAGGTCACTTCGTTTTTGTTCATACAGTTGACTTTGTTATTCTTAGTATTTGTTTCATATATTTTGCAATTATCGCCCCATGATGTAGGGGTTGTGCCCACCTAGTTTTGAGGTCTTTACTACCTCTTGTTCCAATACATCTTTTTTTGTAAACAAATCTTTTCAAGTGCTTACACTTATCTTTCAGATCCCGTTTGTATCAATGATTAAATTTGTCTAGTTTTGTTATGGTTGTGACTTTCCGTATTGTCCCTCATATACATTTAAAGAAGAATACGACGTATTGTAAGTTTTGCTGAAGTCAGTAAGCGTTTTCAGGTGCGTACACTTTTTTTCAGATTTGTTAGAGATAACTGTTGTATGCAATTACAGTGTACAATTACGCATTAGTGTGTTACGGATAATGATATATACACTATTCCCACACTAACCACGTCATCAATCCTATGTGGCAGGGACCAAAACAGATTTGTACCAAATATGTTTGAGTGTTAAAAAATTTGTTATATTTACCTTTCAACCCCTATGAGTGTGGAAATAGTGTACATATCATTACTCGTGTATAACTGTGTATTGATGGACTGATGGTTATGCAGTCCATAATGGTGATATAATTTATCCTTGTGTTGAAGTCTAAAAGAGACAAGTATGCCATAGCAGAAAATTATTGACGAATGCTATTGTTAAAAGATTTAAAGATTTAGCTACCAACTAACAAACCGTAACTTGCTCCCATGCTACTAATTAACATTCTGAAACTCCGAGTCTCTAACCTAATAGTCACCGGTTTGAACATTTGCAGAAAAGCTACAAACTAGAGTAGTAAAACTAGATTCTAGAAAAGAAAAAAAAAATTGGTAAGGAAAATTGCTTTCATAACTTTCTAGCTAGACCTGCACTTTTTGAAAGTGTTTGTTAAGGTCCAACCTCGTCATCTTCATCCTCTATGGGTGGGAGATCATTGAGATCGAAGAGAACTTTGGGGTCCATTTGGGTCGATCTTATAGGGCTAATAGAAGCTTCTTTTGCCCTGTTAGTGGGAAACCTCATGTGATCAGTTGGGTCTCGGTTTTTTTGAGAACTTTTTCCAGGGCTGGTGCTTCTGTTACAATGTTTTGTTCTTGGCTTTTCCTCAAGAAAATACTCGTGCTTATTCTTGTAAATCTTAATTTTCCGGGAATTGCTGTTCATGGGAAGCTCTTCACGGAGTATGGTAGAGCTGGAATTGTCAGAATCACAATCAGATTCCATCACTGGCTTCCCTTTTCCTTTTTCTAACAAATTATTCTCTTTCGCGCCAACACCATTATAACCATCTTTGCACCCTCTTTTACCCGTTGTAAACGTCTTCGATGGAAAACCTCCCCTTTTTTCACTACGTTCTGATTCAAGAACCGCTTTCTTGCCGTCAGTCACTTGCTTCTCTCCCACTGCGATAGTACTGCGTCGTCCCCGTCTTCCTGTAACAGGCCAGCGTGGCAAATAATTGCTCAAATTGTCAAATTCTTGATCATCCGACTCAGAATCGGAAGATGAAGACGAACCCCAAACAGGGTTAAATGACATGTTCTTCTGAAAGGATTTTGTGGATGGGAAATCGTGTTCTTGGGAATCTGATTCTGAAAAGGAAACTGGGCTTTGATATCTTTTTCTCTTGTGTTTGTTTTTCATGGTAGTAGAGAATGGAGGCCCTTTGTGGAGTTGCAAAACAAGAAATCTGGATAAGAGAGAACCAAGAAACTTAATAACCAAGGAAGGGTACATTACACTCTCAGTCTCTTATATTGACTAAAAAATGCCGCTTTTATTGAATTCACTAGGCAACAGTGTGAACTAATAAAAAAAGTAGTACTAACTGATTGTGAAAACAAGAAAATCTAAGGAATTTCTACAAAGGAAAGACAAAGGGAAAAGGCAACTTGACATATTCGTATAGATAGATAGATTCCCCTATGATAACTCGCCTAATATGTCTCTACTTTTGGATTAATAGGCGTCTGCTTCTTTATCTCGTCAAATTTAGGCAACCATAAATTATGTTTATAATTTGCTACATGTTTGTCAGGTGTGCTATGTAACAACAAATCATGTACTTTTCAATAAAATAAATTATGTTTGATAATAGCTACATATTTGTCGAGGTGTGCTATAAAAACAACAAACAAGTCCCAAGAGTTGACCGAAGAAGAATTTATGCATGGTTAATTTATTTTAAAAAAAAACATGTAAAATAAGAAAACCTAATGCGCTTAAAAACTCGAATGCATCAAAGATAAATTAACAAAACATACTATTTTTGAAGCTAAATTAACAAAAACATACCCAAAAATTTTTAATTAACAAAAACATACCTAAAATTTCATATCCTAATTTGTATATTTCATACCTTTATTTTAAAAGTTCATACTCTAATTTGTATATTTTCATACCCTTATTCCAAAAGTTTATATACTATTTCGTATAGTTCACCCTTATTTTCAAAGTTTATATACTAATTTACAGAATTATTATCATTACTAACATAATTCATATCATACATAATACATCAAGGATAAATCAATTTTATAAAGGGTTTAGGCAAATCGGTCTTTAAAAACTAATATGAGGAAGGCTGAAAGTTAGTCTCATTTTTCTGTTTTAAGTTTTAGCTGACAGAAGCAGTTTAGAACTCTGTCGGTGAATACAACAAAAAATTATATGAAATTATTGCATAATCAAATAGGAGTATCAGATAAAGATCGAATTTATTTTTTTCGTTGAAAGAAAACTTGTATTTTACTTCAGGATTTCATGACCATACCATGATGTCAATTTTCATTGTTTAAGCGGACCGCAATTTTTTTTTATCTCAGTCGTCATTCGAAATCTCTATGGACATTGTGTTCTATCGTGTTATAACACCGCAACAGAAAAGGCTTGCAATTTATAGAACGTCTGATGAAATTTCCAATTTCAAATAGCAAAACTGAAATTACCCCTTAAGAAGGTGCTAATGAATAACTAAAAGGAACCAATAACATGTTTCCCAATATCTTCATGTAGAAGAAAGTTCCTTTCCTGCCAATCTGTTTATCAGTATTGCTAATCTTTGCTTAATCTCTATTGCTCAATTGGCGATACACACGTTTAATATTACAGAATATACCCAATCTCTTTTCCTATTATCAGATTATAATCTGATTATAGGAAAAGAGATTGGGTATATTCCGTAATATTAAACGTGTGTATCGCCAATTGAGCAATAGAGATTAAGCCGATGTGATAGGAATCATAGAATGAATCTCATTATATGCCACACGCAAGTGTAATATGCCACATAAATAAATAAATAAAAGTATAAAGCAACACATTATCATTCTAATTTTTGTTAAAGAAAAACGGTCAATTCCTGTACTAACACAAATTATCCCTCCGAGTCTGGAAACATGAAATTTTGAAAACTAACAAACATGAATTTGGTCCTTATGAAGGCCCAACTCTGTCTATAATTATTCTTTACAGCACAACATAGGAAAAAACATGAGAATACAACAAAAGGGGATAATGCAAGTTAAAACTTACAACAGAAAAGAAAAGACTGACAAAAATGTCGATTGAATAAGCATTGGGAACCCTATTGATCATTTTGACTATTTTGATTGTTAGGCGATTTGTACTGCAACATCTCACTCTTGTATCTTTCTTTGTCCCTCGCAGCTTTTTCCTGATAAACCTGCAATCAACATAAATGACAAACCTCAGGGCTACTGATAAAATAAGGCACTGTAACAACCAACTACAAGTCAAATATAAGAAGCATGCAACATGTACATCGTTCTGACTGCAATTATAAAATTAGAAGAATATATCCGAGTGGTATGACTCACGCCGGTACTAGTAAGCAAACACTGAGGTTCAGATTTATGAGGCTGAACCCAGGTTGGCTTGTACATTCTATTCTAGCGCAGAGTTAGCAATTTACAAAATTACTAAATTCACATCCTTCCAATCTTATTATATGAAGAACTCCCCTGAATAGTGTATATACAGAAATAGAGGACTTCTCAAAGATGTATATTTGTAACCGAAATTCCACTACAGAAGTGAAGGGTCAAGGGTGTACCTGTTTTTCAGTATCCATGAGCATGTTCCACATAATCCCAATCTTTTGGGTGAGCGCCCTTTCCTGACCAATATACGAAGGCTTTAGCATGTTATACTTCTCTTGAAAGAAAAAGTTGTAACCACTCTTTTTAGCCTTGGGCTGAGACGGGTCCTTTAGTGCCAGCTCGTGTTTTTTGCGCTTACGCCTACGAGGTAGAGGTAGAGCATTGGAATTCTGTATCGAGTTCAATGGGAGAGAAGAGGGAGGTAAAGCAGTGGAACTTCGTATTGAGCTAAAGGAAGGAGAAGAGTGATGATAGAGAACGCCACTGATCTTCTCAGAACCTACTGTCACAGAAACTATATAACCACTGTCAAATTTGGATTCGATGGTTCCCATTATTATACTGCCTTGCACCAAGACTGGATTGGCTGGAAATGTTACGACAGAAAGAAATATAGTTAGATACAGTAATCGAAGAAGATTAAAGAGTCGTTAGTTTTGGTGATTTTGTTACTTATTTGGAACATCTAACCATGACAGATAAGCATTTCCCCCCCATTTCCCTTCTTTTTCCAAACTTGATAGTAGAGTAAAGATATTTTGTTTCGTTCTTTTGAAAGTAGCAGACGGGTTTTTAATGTACATGAAAACACTGTCAAAAGAACTAAAATACGTATATCAAAATTAGAAAAATAAAAAAAGTTGTAAATGCTATTTATCGTTTACCAAAAGTAACCAAACCTGTCACTTGATCTGAGCTAGCACCGTCATCAGAAACATTTGTGGATACCATTCCATTTGCAGGGGGAGCACTTGCCAGATCTACAGAATAACAGTATGTTGTTACTCTAGGATAAAAGATATATTAAACCCCATAACATAAGCATAATAAGGACTGCAGTGACATACCATCTGGTGAAATAGAAGGGACTTCTTTTCGGAAATAATAAACCTGCTCAAAGTGATAGAGCAACGAGAGATAGTACTTCCGTAGGACAAATGATGCACTGGTTATTGTTGGAGGGAATTTGAAGGCCAATATTATCTCTTTCCATCTGCGATCCTTGATAACCTGCACAAGTGTACGATGTGATGATTATTATCCACCACAAGGTCACCACAACGATAAAAACCAACAGATACTTAAACACAGGAAACAAGATCAGATATGATATTTCAGCGTATTAGTGTTTGGTTCATTTCTACAACTGCAATAGGAAGAAGTAATATATCTGTACTTTTCTTCTGAATTCTGTTACTTGTTACGATAATTATATTTATCCTTTTGATGGCTAAGACTCAACTCAAATCTTTTAATTAGAGAAACATAGGACAAGTACTTAGTCTCTTAGGCTCATATTACAGGCAATACGTCAACATGCAGATTGTGAAGTCCTAAATTTAGCACTTAATGAAAAAAATAGAAAAAATTGTTGCTACTAATATTCAGAACATTTTGTAGTTTAATTGGCATTAGAAGCTAGAGCTTCCGATTTCCTCCATGAAATGAACTCCTGACTATATTAGCTACCGAGTTTAAATAGTATGCCACAGTGGCGCAAGGATCTACTCACAAAAGCATAACTTTATCCATGTGGTAACTTGAATTTTAAAGTTAAAGTTGCATAATAAAGAGCAAACTTGCGTAGTTCCAGAAGAAACAAAAGGGTGCAAGTGTATCTGCCTTTTTTCCGAAATTACTTTTCTTTTCAGTATAAAATAACAAGTGAGACAGAATTCGTACCTTTTCGATACCACCTCGAGATGTAACTTCTACAAAAAGTTGTTGCAGATCTAAACCCGTCCCTCCTATAACAGGAATCCTATCAAGTATATTGTGAGTCCATTAAGAACATAGGCTAAGACTTCTTTGCCTCAATACCCATCTTGGCACTCGTAAATTACGATTGTTCAACTTTTCGTTGAAACAAGATAAAATAATTTTTATGATATATAGAATAAAGCAGAACCAGTAAAAAGAAAAGGTCACTAGATGTTCTGCTCGGCTAAAAAATCTAAGCAACTAGCACATGAAAAAGCTAGTGCAATAGGATTAAGCGAAACCAGAATAATGTTGAAAACGGAGAAGATGTCCAAGGAAATAAAATCAATATAAAAAAAATGCTGTAAATGTCAGTTAAGACATTGTTTGTTTCCCCATACGCAAGCTTGAACTCCGAAAATTACAACCTCAGCCAAGATAACAAGCCTCAAAGTCGTAAAGTAGTCATTTCACGAATGATAGGCGATTTTCCCATTTCAACAGCTAAAGAATTGAAATTAATTTGACCCTAGATTAACTTGCATAACTAATTTACATCCTTAGGCATTCAGAATAAACAAATATATGAACCCAAGTTAATGATAAGATTCAAACTTGGTATAGCTAAAAGGCTTATGCGGTTTAAGTTTTCATATGGATTAAGCTCAGATTTTATATTACCTCAATTGAGTTAAAAATTAAATAACTAGATGTTTATTTGAAAGAGCGCCTTCCTAGCCATTATTGGGGAAATTCCTAGTACTAACATTTCCAAATTCATCTTCAAACTTGAGAAAACTAAAAACGACAACTATTTAAGGGCTTACTTTTTATAAAATGAGCTAAACCAGCAGATTTCTGAATTCTAATACAAATTCTTCGTAGAAATAATCCGCTCAGAAGCGATAGAGTAACAATGAGCTTATTCAGGGAAAGAACTAGGCTGAGACAGCAGAGGGCTGCAGCGCTCCATTTTGATAAAAAAACAAATTGATGAAAAAACAAATTTTTCTATGTTTTTATATTAAAATCTTCAAACATTAGCGTTTCAGGCCCCCCATATTGTAAAGAAACTCGCATAGATTATGAAAAAGTCATATAGAATTTCAGACACTCCCATTTAAAATCTGTGGTTCCGTATCTCCGTTACTTAGAATTCTTGTAACAATATCAAACTCTAAATCCATTCAATGCCAAATCTTATATGCATGCAATAGATATGAAACATCAACAATTATTCCAATCCGATTATTAAATAAAATCCAAACAATCCATAACAAAATTACAAATAAGACGAAACGCATACACAAAAGACGGAACAATATCAATTATTAAACACGATGCATACAATTATAATTAAAATTGGTAAAACTAATCAATAAAATCATACGTTTAAATTCTAATAACGAAATAAGTTGTATTGTAACCTTGAAAATTGTGCTCAAACACACTGTATACAAATATAAATTAAGAATCTAAAAACAACCCAGAAAAACATATATAATAAGAAATGTATAGATACAAAGTTATAGAGAGGTTTAATTACTTGTATTTAGTACCAAAAACTTGGTGAAAAACTTTGAGCTTATCGTCGAAAAAAGTTACTGGGTTTTCTACAAGCTCTTCGTACTCGACGTCTGCTGGTGGGTATAATTTCATGTTTTTCGCCATTTTTTAACAATATATATGTATATATATATATATGTATCTATCTCTGTATATATCAGTATGTAGAAGATGAAAGAAAGTGACAAAACCTAATTAAATCTTTTAATTTTGTTTGATATTTAGAATAAAGCAGAACCAACACGTGCTTACTTAATTCTGTATACTTTTTATCTTTTTTTAATAAAATGATACTTACACTACGTATCATTCTATTATAATAAGCCAACCCAAGTCAAATGAGACTGTCAAATTTAGCCACTTTTTTCCAAAAATACCCCTATATTTTTTTATTAATTACAATAATGTCATCCTCACATAAAAAATAAATAAAAATAAAAATAAAATAACAACTAATAACACTACGTGTCCCTCTTTAACAACCAAACATTATTTTAAGTCTTATACTATTTTTTTTTGTATTATCCACGTATTTATATCATAACTACACTTATTTTTTATATTTTAATTGCATTGCGCGTCACACACGCAACGCGTGGGACACGATTACTAGTTTTTAGTTATATCAGATCATCCGCACCTGCTCCCATCAATCATTTATTCAAAATTAACACATTTTATATATTTTAATCAATCGTTTGTATTTACACAAAATTACAGTTTTCTTATTAATTTTCTTATAATAATCATACATTATTTATTTTTATTTTTTATTATATTTTAATAATCATAACAATATTACAACCACAAAATTATGGACCACACGATAGTTTATTACTATTATACTACCTCTGTGCCCAAACAAAAATCCCCTACGAAAATACATGCAATTTTAACTATCAAAATTTTCATATCAAAATTACCGACATGAAAAAATTGAAAATTTCATTATATAGTTCTAACCATAAACTACGTGATTAACTTATAAAATAATTTTTTCCGATAATCTAAATATGAAAAAATTATCGGTCAAAATTGTACGTATTTTCGTAAGGGACGTTTGTTTAGGGACGGAGGGAGTATTAATATAGGGAATCATATGCATTCCTCGTATATGAGGTGAATTTTGTGTTTTATTAAATTTAGGGAATTTATAAGGTTCCTTATACATGTCACTTTTTATACCATAATCATCAAAGATGAACCAGATGCGGATGCTCAAACGGACTTCATCACGCCCCATACTGAGATAAAATCGATATTTTATCATATATTTTGAATTTTTTAAATCGATTTTAGCTTTTCTGCACCCTCCATATTTACGAAAAAATATATAGTTTCGTCACCGATTGTTAAGTTGCCGCCGTGACCAGAAGTTGTTGGTCATAAGTTCGACTTGTACAACCCGCTTCTTTGAAACAAAATCTAAGAAAATGTGTTTGTAGTATGTCCGGAGTGGTCTTAACTCTAATCGGATCATGTGCATAGTGGAAGTATTTGTGTAATGGGATTGGTAGTTTTCGTACTCTTTAATTTATCATTTATGTCTGTAACTTATCTTTTGTCGTAGTATATTATTTGACTATTGGATCTTATTCATATATCCAGTGACGACTGATAATATGAGCAAATTAAGACAGGGAACCATGTATCGTTGCCTGAAGTCAACGTAGAATAGACTGGACTAATGGAAACTTGCAATCTAAGTAGACTCCTTAGCGAAAGTGTGTTCGGACCTGTAGCTCCAACACCACCAATGTTAAACGAGTTCGTTTATTTGGTTATTCATAAGGAAAAATGATGAGAATAATGAGATTGTAGAATGCTCGCCTAGTAGTGCAAGGCTTCTCTCACACATTGGAATTGATTACGAGATGGTTGATTTCCTCGTAATGGACATTATAATAGTCCCATACTTTACCAGTTTAGTAGTTTCCGAAAAACTGAGTATGCAGTCATGAATGTGATCACAGTTTTATCTCTAAGTGGATTTAGACAAAGAGATATAGATGAAGGTCCCTGTGTGACTTCATAATGCTTAAATCAAGTAGTTTCTTACCACGGAACACTATCTCAATTAAATGATACGTTCACTATATGGATTAATATAATCCGAGCGGATGCGGTATACCCGCCTAAGTGAGTACTTGATTAATTTGGGATACTTGAACAAGTATTATGCTCTTGCGTGTTTTATTACGCGATCCATTTTTGGATTTGCCTTCGAGATGAAAGATCTTGGGAAGACACGGTAGTGACTCGGCCTGATGATCGAGTCCCGTAAAGATTGAATCTAAGTCCATGATTCAGACTACACCCAGAAAGTGTTATGACGTTTTAGTCATTATGACGCTAAGTCGTCAGATTCTCCCATGATCGTTCGATCACTAGACATACATATAGACCCGGTCCGTCCCTGATGAGACGACAAAGAGATATTGAACCATAATGTTCATATCTAAGTACAATAAGCGCATCATTGTACTTGGTCTAATGTACTAGGACGAACATCTTGTATGCTGTGAATGGTATAGCTCGACACAGCAGCGCGCTAACACGCTGCCATCGAAATGGCACTAAAGACACATTCCCTTACCTTATGATAATTTTGGAAGTGGGCTAGTTTATCCCATTTGCATCATCGAATGTATCTACCCCCTTCGGTACTCGAATTAACGCAACCCTTTTTCGGTTATACCGATGCCGGTTACTTATCAGACCCGCACAAGTGATATTCCTAACATGGTATGTCTTTACCATTAGGAATAAGGCAATATCTTAGAGGTCTTGGAATGACTCCAAACGAATCACTCTGATCTACTCGTGCTCTATGAGACGACTAGAGAGTGTATATGGCTTCGAGCTCGTATTAGCCATATTTGAATTACATATGCTCTGTCTCACGATCCAGATAAAACACTTGTCTTATTTGAGGACAACTTGTTGTTATCGATCAAGAGAGACATGACTAGATTATGCTACTTAGCATTTCTTGTTGAAATAAATCTTCACATATGAAGTTTAAGAGCATCATGTCGAATGCTCGTTTTATTCCACGTTATATTTTCTTGCATACAGTCGTGTGTAATTAAATGATGTATCCAGTCGAATGCTCATACTCTTTCTTGGAATATGAAATCTTTGCACCCAGTCGTGTGTAAGTGAGGGGGAGCATCCAAGTGAATGTTTATTGTATTAATTATTACTTAGTCGAAATCCTCGCACCCTGTCGTGTGCAAGTGAGGGGGAGCATCCAGTCGTATGCTTGTGTACTCTTTTTGTCCTTAGACCAAGGTTTTTTTTTCCACTGGGTTTTCCTTGGCAAGGTTTTTAGCGAGACACGTTCCCATCATACCTCAGTTAAGATTGCCGAAATTAGGAGGAGTATCATGTTGTATACTTCTTACCACTGTGTACTCTTTTGTCCTTCGACTAGAGGTTTTTCCCACTGGGCTTACTCTAGCAAGGATTTGATGAGCCACCTGTTTTGTGGTTGATCCCCTACTACTACCATTGTTGCACTCTTTTTCATTCGATCAGAGATTTTCCCATTGGGTTTGCTCCGGCAAGGTTTTGATGAGGCACACTGTTTTGTGGTTAGTTAATTACACTGTTTTGTGGTTAGTTAATTACATAGAATTGGGCCTTACTCATAGTGGGCTTAAGTTGGGCTTTCTACCTTGTATAACCCTAACATCTTCTATATAAAGAAGGTTAGGGTCCACTTGTATTGATACATTCTGATTAATAAAAACCATGTTGTTGTCTCTCTCTATATTTTCTCTCTATATCTATATACATATATATGTGAGCTAATATGTTACACAACATCTTTAATTTTGTTATCATGAATTTAGGAGGACATAACATCAAAATTTAATAATTTTAAGTATTACTTTTTTTTTGACAAATTTACAATGCTTTGAACCCTCCTTGTAATGGGTTGGCACGGGAAGGATTATGACGGATTGAGACCAATTAACCTCAATCCTAAACCCGTAAAAAAATCGTGGACCGGATTGAAGCGGGTTGTTAAAATTTAAATATCAACTAAATCCAAATCAACCCGTTACAATAAAAACCTCAACCTAAACCGCAAAATAAATTGTGGGTTGGGGCGGGTTGGGTTTGGGTTGATTCTCAAATTTTCATTTTATTCATTTATTTTTCATAGTTTGCATAATCAACATAAATTTTAAAATAAATTGAATCTTTTGTAGAGAAATAAAAACTAAAACCAATCAAAATACGTTTATAACATTCACGAACAAGTAACAAAACTAAAATAGAATAAGAGTGGAAGTTTAGTATCTTGAAATACACACAATGTATATATTAATATTTATATATTATATTGCGGGTTGAAACGGATTGGGACGGATTAACCCGCGGTTTGAAAACATCAACCTAACCCAACCCGTTAAATATATAACAGATTGGGACGGAACGGATTAATATTTTTTTACACTGCCCCAACCCCCAAATCCGTACGGGTTGAGTTTACGGATTTTTTATCACCCCTGTGTGGGCTAGTAGCTTCAAATTCTTGTAGATATGTCAAGCCACTTAATAAAATAAACTCTGTAGGGATGTAAATGAGAGGGGGGGAAGATTTGAGTGTAGTGAAGTTATTAGTCCTTTTATCATAGAAAGCTCATTTATGTGGTAGTGTAAAAGGAGACTATATTTATAAAGAGAAAATTAAGGATTAGTCTACGAAAACAAAAGTATTTAAGGATTGGTCCGGCTATAAAATTCATTTAAGGATTGGTCCATTATTTATGAAACTAATTAAGGATTGGTCCAATATAAAAGCTCTTCCAAATCTATTTATCTAGTTAATCATTCTCTCTCTAAAAAAAAAAACAGCTTTCCAGAGAAAACATTTTATCCCCAAATCTCTCTCTCTACGTACATACCCACATACATACATACCCACATAATATATATATATATATATATATATATTATGTGGGTATGTATGTGGGTATGTATGAATAAAGCAAAGTTTTTGCTGATCATAATATATATATATATATATATATATATATATATATTGATCATTGAATAAAGCAAAGTTTTTGCTGATCATTAATTTTACTGTTGCTATTAGAAGAGTTAGGAAATTTATGAGTTTGGAAATTAAGTGCAGTATCGCAAAGGAACTTGATTTCAAGGGATCATAAGAGCCAATCTTATGTATCCTGATACAGTAAGTGGGTACCCACCAGTTTCACTCCATCTTTGAGACTTTGCAAAGAGCAGTCATGTTTCAAAACATTCAGTTTTCATTATATTTGCATTCGTTAGTATTAAACTGGAAATCAACAGAACTTTTATTTTTCTTTTTATCTCATTTTTCTTTCCGTTTGGCAACGTCTTTCCTAGGCTGAATTTTTAATTTTTTATTCAGACTGTTTTTTTTTAATTTTTCAGACTGTTTTTTTTAATTTTTCAGACTGTTTTTTTTTATTTTTCAGACTGTTTTTTTTGTCATTTTTCAGACTGTTTTTTTTTATTTTTCAGACTGTTTTTTTTCAGACTGTTTTTTAATTAATTTATTTTTCAGACTGTTTTTTTTTCAGACTTTTTTTTAATTAATTTATTTTTCAGACTGTTTTTTATTTAATTGTTTTATTTTTTATTTTTCAGACTGTTTATTTTTTATTTTTCAGACTGTTTATTTTTCAGACTGTTTTTCAGACTTTTTATTTTTCAGACTGTTTTATTTTTTATTTTTCAGACTGTTTATTTTTCAGACTGTTTTTTATTTAATTTATTTTTTAATTGTTTTTGATGACGTCAGCAATTTTTTTTTAATGATGTCACCAAATGGACCAATCCTTAATTAGTTTCAGTTTCATGGACCAATCCTTAAATACTTGTGTTTTCATGGACCAATCCAAAATTTACCCATTTATAAATAGATTTGTACATAAATTATACATATAAAAGGATCTGTGGCGCAATGGTAGCGCGTCTGACTCCAGATCAGAAGGTTGCGTGTTCGATTCACGTCAGGTTCATTCCTTTTTTTGTTCATCTAATTATTTATAGAATAATTCACAATACTCCTTTACGTTAAATAAAAAGTTATTTTATTTATTTTTACGGCTTCCATATCATCACTCTATCCAACAATCAACAATACCGTGTAAAACCATGATATTATTCAAGTTTATGCTAGTTAAACTTATTTTTTGTTATTATGGTTCTCTAAACCGAAATAAAACATAAGTGGAGCGTATAAATAGATTTATACTAAATGTTTTGTTAACAAATTCCCACCTGATATCGATTAGGTGTTAGATACCTTTTCAAATCCAATTTTCATTCAATACAAATATTGTTGTATTTATACCGACTCCCCACACCCATACAAAAAATCTAAGATAACACTCGTCGACAGTAAATCTGATGTGCTCGTTAGACTCGTTAAGCATAATCATCATGGTGGATTTTTCCATCATAACATTATTTTTTTTTACTAAAATTATACAATTAATTTATTTAAATTATATAAACGTTATCAATGACATACCGTATAATAAACGTATTAAACAATTACCATACATAATGATCATCGTTTAACTCTAAGTAGTGTTATGAAAGGTGAGTTAAGGCGTAAATTAGACGGAATTTATACGTTATGCGAAGGCCGACGCTTAGTATATTAGGTGGTATTAGACGATTAAGAATTGATTAAACGAAATTGAGCAAAATTACGACTATTAAAACAAATAACCATTCATAATGGTCAATGACTAACTTTAGCTGGTATTTTTAAAGACGAAATTAGGTAAAAATTAAACGGAAGCCACACGGTATGCGGAAAAAACTAAATGCCAACTATGTTATGTGATATTATACTATAAATCATTGATTAAACGAAATTAAACTCGACAAGGGATGGTATAATCTATTTCCGCCTATAAACAGTTACAACTATTAAAACATTGACTTTACCTACCCTTTATACAAATTTAACTTTCATTTAATTAAGCAAGTTGGTTAAACTTTCATTGTTTGTTGTTAATATCGTCAGTGACGTGTCAAATCATCCTTCATGTTCTGTTCTCTTTCCACACATAAAGAATGTAAAAAAACAATTTAAAATTTTATCAGTTTGGAATCCTCAGATTTTCTGTTTTCTTATATTTATTCGTAATTTTTTTTTATAAATCAACTTACTATTTTATTTTTAAAGTATTTATTAACAAAAATCTGTAAAATTTGATATTTATATATTTTTTTATATTTAATTATTTGTTTGACAATTTATAAGATAGTAATATAACTAAAAAAAAATATCACATTTTACAGTTTTTTTACAAACACTTTAAAAATAAAATAATATATTGATTTACAATAAAAAAAACTTAAAAAAAATTACAAAAAGCGAAAACTCACCAAAACTTGACAATTATGGACATGGTGTGCAACTATAATTTATAACTATACATTATAAATTATAGTTAGCCTAACTATACATTTTTTTTTCCTTAATAAATGATTGTATTTTTTCCAATTTTTTTAATAAGCCCTAGTTATATATGTTTATAACTTGAAATTGCATTTATATATTTTTTGAATTATATCTCTTTAAAATGTCAAACAACGGCAAAAAAAAACAATTAAATTAGCAAAAAATTATAAAAACATGAAAATTGAATTTTTTTAAAAATAATTATTAACAAAACAATGAAATCACCTATTTTACCAAAAAATATAAAAAATTAATAACAAGTGAAAAAAAATGTATAGTTAGGCGGACAATTACGAGCTTATGAAAATTTGAACCCCTGAAAAAAAGAAGAAAAACAAAAAAACAGAGTAATGTCAACACAGTAAAATAAATAAATAAATCTCTCTCTACAATGTCGACCCTGTTCCGAAAACTCATATATTCACTAATAAACCGGTCTGGTTCAACTAGCTCAAACAACCGGTACCAAAATCAAGACCAATTAACAATGATAATAAACTCACAATCTTCTCTTGGGGACTTTGATCACTTACCTATTGATATAATTATACATATTTTGAAGTTTGTTGGACCTAAATACAGTGCTCAAATGACCACTTTGTCTTGTTACTGGAAGTTTATTGTTTCGGATAATCGGGTTTGGATTTATTTCTTGAAGAATTTGAAGGGTGAGTCTTGGGACTCTGTTTTCTTCGGGGAGACTAACTTGCGCTTCGGTTATCCTCTTCGGTATTCTGTTTTTTATTTTTATTTATTTTTTGTTTATATATTTTTAGTGGAAATTTGTTTCGTTTTACCTTTTGAGAACATGTTTTTTTTTTTTTTGATGTTTTTTTGTTAAAGTGTAGTGAATTGTTTGCTTGAGATTTGAAAATAATGAATTAAATGAAGTATAAGATAAAGATGGAGTGTAATTGGTTAAGATTAGAAGATAAGTTAATTTTCTTTCTTTTTTTGTTTCTGGTTGGAAAATCTAGAATTGTTGGCTAAACTTTTATGTATTTTAACCCAATAAGAATATATATATATAAAAAAAAACTACTAGCTTATTTGCTTTAAAGCTGCAGTTAAACAATCACAGTATATGGTGATTGTTTTTTCGTCAAATTATTCATTGTTTCACCATGCTAACTGAGAAGAGTTCTTGTGAGGTAGCTACAAAATAGTAGTTGGATGGATTTGGACTGGTTTATTTAATTTACGGTCGTTTTTTTACTGATTTTTTTTGCGCCTTCCTATGATAAAAAAGTGAACTTTTTTTAACCTGGAAAAAAAATCCAGTTTTCATTAAATCTGAAGTGTTGGGCCAATAATGTAGAGAAGTCCATGTTTGTGGCTTGTTTGTCTATAGCTTCTAAGCAAATAAGTTTACTTGTTTGAGGCTAAGAAAAACAATAAGTCCATTTAACTTATAATTAGTACTTTCAAAACCAGAAACCTCCTTTTTTTCTTAATCTGAACACTGAATTGTGCTGCAGCTTATAGTTAAAAAGCAGCCTAGCTTACAAGATGCAATCAGGCAAGCCTTTAGTTAGCTAGAATTTGAAAACGAAGAAGAGTCATCAAAGTTGGAAGTTGCTTTAAGGATTCGAAATAGAAGAGTCAGTTTTATTTCTTTCTTCTGATTGGCGTTAATGCTTAGTTATACTTCTACCTAAATTGTGTAAAAATGCAGGGCACTTCCTAGTCATGATTCTCAGTTATCGTTCATGCATATTTATGGCGGCAGAGCTCAAGTCCCTGGTTCTGTAATCATTGACGGTGCGCAACTGTCGCTATATAGTTAAAAATTACAGGACTTTAATCTTTTAAAGTACCATGTAGTATTCCATAAGAGTGTGCAAGGAACACTATAGTAGTCTATCTACTTGTCATACTAGGAGACAGCCACTTCTTATCATAAGCACTGGTCCAAGGAAATTCATAAAACATGAGAACTAAAATGCGATTGTTGATCAAAATTTTGTAATTTGCACTCATTTCCTTTTTTATGCTTGAAAACAGGTGGTTCCGGATATTGCAAGTTTGGTTGGAGCAAATATGATAGGCCATCTGGGAGATCAGCTACGTTTCTGGTGAGGTCTCTTACATGTATAAGCTTTTCTCTGACATTATAATTGCAATTCAAAGCAAGTCTCACAATAAATGCAAACTTATCAGATTAAGACAAATTCTTGGAGCATAAAAGATAACCTTGAAGCTTCTGCATGCATACTCGTTTTTAAGTTCTCTTCATGCTGAATTTGGTTATGAAATTCATTGGATCATTATTGTATGTAATTTTTTAATATGCAGGAATTTGGGAACATTGAAACTCCAATGTACTCTAGACTTCGACACTTTTTTGCCACAATTTACAGCAGGTTTTGTCTTGTTAATTCTGTTCTTTTATAAGACCTTTGGCAATAGTTATGAAACTAGAGTATGGTTTTTTTTTTCCATCAGCTCTTCCTTTTCTTTCTCGGTTCTTTTTATTATTTACTCATATCTTCTTACAGGATGCAGGTGAAGACATCTATGCAGCCCATTGTTGTGTCTGTTCCAATTTGTCATTATGATGGTGAGTCGACTTTTGCTTTAATTAATTTGTACTTAATTTACATGTTATGCGACAAGTCAAAAACCCATAACTCTAGCTTAGAGGAAGGCATATTCGCCATGGTTATGATTGAACGTTCTTAGTAATGAATTATTCTTCCTTTTCTTCGAGCAAAAGTTGCTACTTTTTTCGCCTACCGACCAGGATGAGTTCAGTTGATTTATTTTTTCTATTTGTTATATTGTTACAGATACTGAAAGCGCTAAAGCATCTCGAAAACAACTCAAGGAAACCATCTACTCTGTCCTCTTTGATATGAATGTCCCTGCTGTTTGTGCTATTAATCAGGTCAACTATTAAACTTATATTTGTTATCATAATCTGATTTAGGTCATGTGTGAGAGTGATTTCGATTAGAAAATAAAAGGTTCGCGGGATTAAAATAAAATTAGACCTTTCTCCTCTCTTTTTTAAACATGGATATAATTTGATTATTTATTTGTCAAATTCTGCGAATTTATTTTATTTGTGAAAGACAGGCAACTTTAGCATTATATGCAGCAAAACGAACTTCAGGAATTGTTGTTAACATTGGTTTCAACCACACCTCTATTGTTCCAAGTAAGTCAGTTTTGATATCAAATGTAGAAACTTGACTTTTTTTCGGTCTCTGTGGCTAGTTCTCTCTCGTATACAAAACAAGTCCCAAAGACACTTGTTCTCCTTCATATTTGTTTTTATATTGAGTTTATCATGTCCGAATTGCTCATGAAATTCTCCTTGCTACTTTGTTATGAGAAATTTGTAATTTTGTGTTGTAGTTTTGCATGGTAAGGTGATGCGTAAGGTCGGTGTCGAAACTGTCGGAATGGGAGCACTGAAGATTACTACTTTCCTTAGAGAGAAAATGCAGCAGGCAAATATACATTTCAACTCCTTATATACTGTACGGGCACTCAAAGAGGTGTGTTACTTTGTCTTTGCTCTGCAGCTTCTGGTACTATTTTGCTGATAATTTTTTTGTGACAAGGTTGAGAACCAAGTAAATGCAGCTAAAGATAACTAAAGCCAAACACTAAGTTGAATTCTTACCGTTCTCTCTCTTTGGCTGTAAAAAAAACAGTCTTGCTTCAGCATTTGAAACCATAATATTTTTTTAATGTCCATCAATTTTTCAGTACTTAACTTCCTGCATTTGTTAATGGCCTATTGGCCCGGCCGCGCATATCCTTCCACGCTTTTGAAAATGGAGAACGTAATTTTATTTGCAGAAAAAGAGAAATAAAATAAAATAACACTTATGTAATATTTTTCTACAATAAGTAACCGCACCCTGTGGATAGTAGCAAAGTTTAAAATTTCGTTAAATGGATCATTTCAGAATTTGTGCTATGTAGCACTTGATTATAATGCTGAGCTATCTAAAGATACACATGTATCGCTTCAAGTTGGAGCAGAAGGTCAATTTACTCTTTCCAAGGAACGTTTTCAGACAGGGGAAATTTTATTTCAGCCACGTATGGCTGGAGTGTAAGTCTCTAAGTCCATGCACTACATGAACATCTCTTTTTGGAAACTTTTACGAGTATAGGAAATAAGGTTGAATTATAAAAATGTGTTATCACTCTTAGTTTTTTTTTTCTCCCCACAGTTTCAGTTGAAATTTGAAACACTACTGATCCTATAGTTTTAATTAGTTACTCTGATGGTTCCCATAGTTCCAGTTATAACAATATTGGCCGCTATAGTCTCAGCAAGTTACACATGTGGTTCCTGTAACAATTATTTATAATTCTTTTATAAATATTAATTCATTAAACATGGAATAAATATTTCTCATTAAGGTGGTCCATATATATTCCATGAGTTATGTAATTTATGATTTAAACATAAATTTGTGAATTAAGAAACTCCACATTTTCACCATAATGATCGGTTGAGATTGATCCTACCACCTTGATAGACGGTAGAGATCGAAAGTATATGAAAAGTCTCGGGTCCTCCTCCTACCTATATAAAGGACACAATATCATCTCAATTTGTGTCAAATACATACACACACATAAACAACACATAAAGTAGTGTAGTGATAGGCTAAGGAGGAGAAAGCCAAGTCTCCACCCCGACGATCTACCTCCGTCATCTGAACTCAACTATTATGTTCCGTTTAATTACCAAGTCCATCGTACTTCCGCATAGTTTAAGGTATGTGTTTTGGCATACCATCGATATGTTATAATATGTATGATCATCATGTAGAAAAGATTCTATCTAGTTATGTTAATAACGTTTATAACATAATATATATGTTATAATATGTATGTTCATGACGTTTATAACATAATATATGTTGTAATTAACTTACAGTTCCTTCTTAAGTGAAGCAATGGCGTTATAGTTGGACGACTTGTGTATCTTATTTAAAATATGATAATTATTTGTGTAGCTTTCGTGAATTATGATGGGGATGGGTAGTATTTCAATTGGGGGCCAATATAGAACTTCTACTTGAAGTACAGGAACCATCTTTATTGCTATTGAAACTATCGGGGAGTTCAATTGGAAATTTAATCCAACTATGGGAGACTATTGATCTACTTCACCCAGGAACAATGTTTCACTATTGACATAAACATTTACAAACTCAAATACCGATGGAGATAATCAATTGATAAAAGAAATGACGTGGAAAGATTATCATCCTCCGTGCTTAATATATTTTTATTATTAAGAATCGAAATATGGATTCCATAGTCTCAGAAGGATATAAAATTAAAAAATGAAATTTGTGGGATTATAAAAATGACTTCATGAAGTGACACAGGCGTGCTATGGGTTTGCACCAAGCGGTATCATTATGTATGGACCACTGTGAAGCTGCGGAATTAACAGGGGATGATAGTTGGTATAGAACAATAGTTTTATCAGGAGGAAGTGCATGTTTACCTGGATTACCGGGTAAGTTGTATGATATTTTTATCAACCATTTATTTTCTTTTTATGTAGAGTTGATAATTAGGCGTTTTAATCATTTTATTTTCAGAAAGGTTGGAAAAGGAACTCCGTGAGCTTGCTCCCCAGTCCATGGCTGCTGGAATAAGAGTATTACCTCCTCCTTATGGTGCAGATTCTGCTTGGTTTGGGGCAAAGCTTGTCAGTAATGTAAGCTACCAACTATACCTTCAACTTAACAGAGCTATAAAATATTCATTTATAGATTTTTATGCCTACTAGGGAAATAAGGGGTGCAACACGAGAACTTCCCAGCGGGTTGACCCGTCGAATACTCCTATATTGAGCTTATATTTGCAAATTTATTATCTTACAGGCATTCACTTGCAGAAAATACCACTAGTAGTAATCAATGGGAATTCTCTGCTCTTCTTTTTTTTTTGTCGTTATTCCTTTTTCTCATAGATAAGAGATAATGAGTCTTTGGATGCAAACTAAGAGAGGTTACGACAAACTTTTTAAGAAAACTTCGTAGGAGTGAGACTAGAACCTATTGTTAGGTTTCCATGGACCTTGATTTACCCATTTATTTAGCCAGTAACATGAACTTGTGGATTACTTTCACTCTGTGTGGTAGAATTTAATATTTTATTTCTTCTGGTTCAGTTGAGCACCTTCCCCGGGCCCTTGTGTTTGGCAAAGAAACAGTTTCGCTATAAATCCAGGCGAGGGATCGTATGGTGAAAACAACTATCATAGTATGATATGACCAATACAACCTTAACTCCAGAGTTTGGGTAGAATACTAAAATATGTTGTTATTATATGGAATGTACTTTTTTGTTATTTTGTTTAATACTTTTGGTTTGCTAACAGTATAATGAGAGCCAAAAGATGATGTGTAACAATAAGTTTATCCATGACATTCCCAGCCAAAAGATGCTGGTCAAGTTTACTGTATAGGTATATAGTAGTACAAATCCGTAAATCAGGTGAAGCGCTCTGTGTAAGACTCGACTTGAATTAATAAATTTACTTACTGTGTGGATAATAATGTTCTCGAGTTCTCATTAAGTAGGCTAATTTTCTTTCTCAACTCCTATTTGTAAGACAACTTCGCATTTCATAGACCTGCTATGTCAATTTTAGATAAACATTGAAATGGGAGGACAATTTGTGTGAAGAGTGTGCATGATCCCATGCGGGTGTATTCTCTCTAATTTGGATAAATACTACCTAACTAACAATCTCGTGTCCTTGACAATCGAAGTATATACCCATCATTGGAGAAGACTACAATCTCATTTGGGTGAAAACATAACGTTAACCACTTATTTCTCAACAATTATTTTTAGAATTAACACGTAAACATGCATATACAAATTTATGCCTCAATGCAAAACTTTCCTTTTTTAAGTTTTCCTCTATACAAACTCATCTTATCAAGGGGGAAAAGTCACCCCAGCCACAATTGTATGTTTTACACAATACTCTTTACAACAGAGAACAGTGGGAAAAAAAGGACCCAACACCGGTGTTAAAACAAAAGGCAAAAGTTCTTTTCCTCGACTTGTTCTCCTGTACATATATTGTCTGCCAATAGGAGCCTGTTCAGCTTTGACCTCTGATATCAGCAGAATAATCTCCGTTTCTGCAATAAAAAAAGAACTCCAAATGATCAGTAATTCGGGAATTCTCTATGCATATAAAATGATTGGAGCACATACGAAAACTGGCCTAATTATGCTCGAAGACATTCTCTTAAGTAAAAATTTAAACATGTTGTATTTACTTTTCTGGAATTGTTAAATTGTAATTATGCAACTGAGCTCTTTCAGTATACAGTCTACTTCAATAACTAAAGAACAAAAATAACAATTTCGAATTGTCTTCTAACCAAGGCTCCTATGCAATTATGCTTCTATAGACTTCGCTGTTTTAGACTAACCTCCGAGCATATCCATATATATAATGTCATGTATAGAAGTTATGTAGTCTAACTTACATGGAATTTTGCCTCCCGCAAGTTCTCCAACAATTGTGCAATCTCCAGTTGCTTCACCACTGTAGATTGCAGCACCTGTAACAATATTTTCAGTCAATAAATATTTATCCCCACAATAAAAATAAAAGTTTAGTGTTGAAAGACACTAAATTGTAGGAAAACTAAAAACAAAACTTACTCTTTTTGTCTTATCAAGATCATGCTCAACGGACTTGATCCTATCCAACGAGTGCTGAATCATTCGCTCTTTCTCTATAGGAATCTCAGCAGGCTTATTGTTAAGTGTTTCTAATGCCTTTTCTAATTTCTGAAGACGTTCTACACAATTAAGGACACTAATTCCTTCACTAACGCCTTCGGCCTCAGTTAAAAACCTTTCGTTCGAGTCTTCTGCTACAACAGCTGGATACACGTTATTTTGTCTTCTCCAAGATCCAAAGGTTAAGCGACGGATGAGCATAAACAGTTTGACTAAGTAAGAAAAAGCTCTGGTCACAAACTGGAAAATCTTTTCCTCAACCCTTTTACGAGCAGAGTTAATCCAATGACATGCGCCAGGACCTGGGATATATACGAGTATTAGATTAAACAAGCATGATAAAGTAGGTTACATACAGCTTGTTTGGTTTCAGCTTTTAAACGAAAAGATGGTTTTAAAGGTAGGTTCATCCAGCTTTTAAGCTGATCAACTAAATGGAGTTCAGATTAAGAGAGGGAGAGGGGGGGGAGGAAGAATGACTTGCATGCTTTTAAAAAAAGAATGACAATGTCAAGTTGGTTGGATTGATGTAGAATTTAACCTTAAAGCATAGAATTCGATACCTGGAGCCAAACAAAGAAACCATACCCTCTTTCGTCATGAATTTTGAGGGCAAAAAAACTCTCGAATATTAGAAAGGGAAAAGTTGAACACACAGAAAAGTGAATAACCCTTCCTAATATTTTAGCAAAGCAGATCCGGAAAAAGAATGGCATAGAAAACGAACTACAGATAATATACCTTCAGAGTTATGTGTTTCCTTCACAAGACTTTGACTACTACTGGGCCTCAGAATTTGATCATGAGAGCACTCTGGTCCGACTTCATCTTCACCAACCTGGCTGAAATCATCATTACAATTGTAATACACAGACGAGTCTGATGTAGAAGCCTGTGAAGAAAACAATCTACATGTCAATCAAATGTATTTTTCTTGGACAAGTCATAAGCACTGTTAATTTAGTGTATCCAAAAACTCATCTTTGTTGCCAATTGTTCTTAGTATCTAAACTTGGAAAATCAATGATTACATAAATATTATTAGAGATGTCACGACAAAGATTAAGATATAAACTCACTTCTTCACGGAGTGGTGTGAGACATTGAAAAGTGAAGCTACTTTCTCTAGTTGGACGATACGAATCATCAATATCTGAACCTGCTTCTGCTGTTGAAATATCACTTCTTCTTCCCTAATAATGCAGAAACTAAATGAGATGCGCATAATCTACAGGACATAATGAAACTTCTTACATGGCAAAGACATATAGCATACCTTGTGAGGGAATATTTGAATATTGGAGTCGGTATTCCGATGGTCAGAAGACAACCGGTTAATTTGGTTGAAAAATGTTTCTTCTGTATTATATACAATCTGCAAATGGAAGAAACATTTTTTCAGTTAAGATTCCCCTAAATAATACCCTGGAGGAGGGACAAGCACAGATATGATAATAAATATATGTACGTAAAGCGAGAGACAGTTTTGAACAGACTAATATAGCCATTAAAAATAAAGAGGGCTGAGATTAAATTTTTTAACTAAAAAAAACCCTCACCTGACCTAACATCTCTCCCCTGCTACACCCATTGTTTTTTTTCTCTTTCTCACCATGGATTCTTTCTCTCTTCCTTAATCGTACTCCATAATATTTCTCAATTCCGTTTTACTAGAGTTTTTGGTTGTGATCTTGCTCCATAATCTCTATACTTTTTTTATACCTAAAAAACACATCGAAATAATTTTGCTGGCAATTTTTCATCCACTTTTTTAGTTGTTTGCTTCGATCCTTTCAGCTAAAAGCTACTCCATGTATGATTGAGAAAAACAAACTGATCAATTGGGCTTAAAGCTCTTGGTTTATTTAGGCCAGAAAACAGGAAGTTTGACTTAAAATCTGTCAAATGCACAACAGCTTAAAAGAAAAGAAAGCATCTACGAAGAAAATTAAAAGTTACAAATAAATACAACTGAAATAAGTCACATTCGGATTTCTCCTAATTACACATGGGTTTATTATCTATTTATTTTGTCAGGAAAAAATCAGTAGCCTCTCAGAATTCAAGCATATTCGTTTCTGTATTCGTTACCTGTGTGTAACTGTAGTAGATTTACATAAGTAGTAGAAGATTTAATCTCAACCCTTTATTTTTAATGGCTATGATTAATCAGTTCAAAACTGTGTCTCACTTTATGTTCATATAATAGGCCCCTATATAATATATATCCCTTAATAGCAAACCTTCATTATCTCAGGATCATTCCATGGACCCTTGTTAGAACGAAGACAACCTCCCTCAGCAGCACAAGTGCATGAACCGCCTAAGAAATTGGGCAACTGACTAAAAATCAAAATAGAACAGTCAGATGGCTAAATGATTTTTTAACATATCGATGAAATATTGTTTGAAGGAATAAAACAAACCTTGGGTGAACGACGTCAAATAATTTGGATAGGAACTTGGGTTCCAAAACCTTCAACAGGAAAACATTAATGTTGCATCAGCACATGTTGACAGAGAGACATAACACAGTTTAGTTACATAAATGCCTTTTTACCTGTATCTTTTCAATTGTTTTTGCTTCTAAGAAATTCTGTGCAGCAGGCCAAAGCAACTTCTTAAATCCCGTACCAGCATTTACAATATACATTCGATGTAATGTCTAATGACATAAGGGAAAGGAAAAAAGTCAAAGAAATGATCATATACGGTGAAACTGAATAGAAATTACATTTGAAATAAACTAAGTTGAGAGTGATTTACCTCCGGATAGTAACAATTGTCAATATTCGTAATGGCTGTTAGGAGACTTGCAGCTGTCTTTGTGAAATTCTTAATGCCCTGTACACCAAAAACGATGTCTATAAAAACGAGAAGTTTCTTTCTTTTTTCTCAACGTTATTCCTTAAAGGGAATTTAAAAACGTAGATTAATCTTCACCCATTGGCCCATCAGCAACATAATTATCAACGCATGACTTTGTGATATAGTTAAAATTTTGTACACTGACGTATGATTTAAGGTTTTTGAACACAAAACTATAAAAGTTAGCAACTACATAGTAACCTAATTTAACCTTTTTTTTTGTACACTATGTAGGAAAAAAATCAGTGACAGTTTAAGGACCAAAATAGGGGGGAAATTGATAGAATAGCGTATAAAAGCGGAAATAGTTTACAAAACCGTGTCAAAAAAGATTTCTTTCTCAATGAAGTAGTACTCCCAACATATGATATTAATTTGTAAATGAAGTCTACTTAATCGCTGAGCGAAGTATAGTACAAAGAAGTATATTTGTAAGTAGGTATTATGAGAGGTGTTATCAGTTATACCCCCTTATGACCCTAGAATGCAGTATAACTAGTACTATACCCCATCCCGTTTAGTACCAATAACAATTTATATAAACATACATGGCAAGGTGGGTCCTATTGTACAATAAGTACTATACCTCTTCATGTCCTGCAAACAAACATGGCTTAAGTATAGTCACTACTAGTATTTTGTTGTTGTAGTGTCTGAAGTATAGAATCAAAATTAGCTGATAAATTAGTATACAGAACTATTATTACTAAACTCTACTTGCGACTTTCTAAAGAAACATTTATTTTCAGAACAAAAAATATTAAAAATAAGTACCAAGCCTTGCACATCAAGAATTGTTGTTGTCGAACAAATGCGCCTCTTTGCTGCTACGGAACATGCCGGGAATTTCTCATTGAGAGCTTTTTCAAATTCTTGAACATGGTATCTTACGTATCTATCAACTGTAGTGACGTTTATGAGTTTACCCGGATGAGCTTTTCCTAGCCTCTCTATGTAGACTGGTCTTCCCTCTCTATCAACTCCATGATAACCTTGAGGGTAATATTGTAACACTTCTTCATGCTCTTTAAATTCAAAGTCCTATAAATTCAATGATTAAATAGGTAAATTGACAAAAGTTCTGAAAAGAAAAAGAATGAAACCTTAACGTATAGGTCAAAACTTCTGTAATCAATCAGTCAGGTCAGACGTTGAAAAGTAAGAATATACGAGAAAGGCAGCAAAAGAAAAAGGAGTAAAGAATTCTCCTAGAAAAACCTAAGATTGTGATTTGGCGAATATGCACTTGAAAAGGCAGTGTTGGTGTATACTCCTATATGAATATGTAGATACCTCAATTATGGTGTCAGTTCCATACTCCTTCCTCCAATTAAGCATTTCCACCCACATTTCTATTGTTTTTTCGATGTTGAAATCTCTAGCTTTCAAGAACCTATACAGAAGACATATAAGTAAATCGTAGTGACAAGTAAATCCATGATAGTAATGAAATTCCCAGAAACTAACAGGAGCTTTACAGAATCCCCAATTCAATAAATTTATGTTGTAAACAATAATTGCAACCATTATGACAGTGCATTGCAGAAAATAAATTAAAGTGACCTTAATAAGGTATGGTAGTCATCGTGCCTAGGTGGCAACAACTCCCTGTGAAGAAGTTTTTGGCGTAATTCATTAACAACCGTCTCTTCATTTGGGTCACGTATATCCTCTATGGGAATTGAGGGAACTCTATAGTCAATCTTCTTTTTGCCTCTTTTCTTGAGAGAATGAGACAATTTATTCGAAGCATTTATCGCCTTCTTTCTCAAATCCCCTATCTTAAATTTCCGCCTCTCATCTTCAGAGTTTTCAAAGTCTGATCTTCTCTCTCTTATTTGATCATGAGCTCCCACTCCTTCCACAAAATTACCTAAACCATTGAAATGGAAACTATATGACATAAATGTATTTCCACTCTAAGCTAACAGATAAATTATTTCTTAAATTTTGGATTTCGAATAAAGTTGCACATACTTGTCATTATAGTTAACCGCAACAAAAGGAGTGTTTGCACTAAGCTCCAGTAAGATGAATTGGGACTCTTTGTGAATATGTCAGATTCATGTTCCTCTGCAAAAGCAATACAAAAATGAGTCAAACCCGATACAAAAAGGTTAATTATACTTCTGGAAAATGTAATAGCAGCTTATTATTTACATGGATACACTGTTTGTGACAACAATGTTACCTTATTTCCCAAACATATTTTACTCATAATATGGATTCAGCCGAGCAAAACCTCCAACATCGAAAAGACTTAATCATTATAGCACACTGCTAAATGTGTCAAACCGGATATCAAAAGGTTAACTATACTTCTCTAAAATGCAATAGCAGCTTATTATTTCCATGAATAGACTGTTTGAGATAACAAAGTTACTTTGTTTATCAAATCTATTTTACATATAATCTGGATTCAGCCAAATAAAACCTCCAACATCAAAAAGACTTAATTCTCATCGCAAACTGATATATATGAAAAAATCATTTACCTAAATCTTCATATTTTTACCTTTTTCAAATATCAGGCTCATCTAACAATCTCGTAAACAGCGAGAATCAGAAACAGCTTTCGCCTAGTTCACATGGAACTTCTTAGCTCATCCTCTTTTTTTATTTTATTAAAATGTGCTATGCATTTTTCTGAACACCTTCAAAACCAAACCATTCTAAATTCTTTCCTTAGAAAACTAGAATTCTGAACATGACAATTATTTTCAATCGAAAATACGCCGACTTTTCAGATACCTATCTACATCCAAACAACCCCTTAATCTATGTAGTTAAATAAGCAATTACAACTAAAACAAACAAAATTTTATTTCATCAATAAAAAATAAACCCTCCTGTGAAATCTCATTATCTACCCCACAACAAACTATTAGCAAATACTTATGAATTATAATGTATTTTTGACAAATATAACAATTTTGAAAAAAAAAAGGTAAAATTTAAAATTTTAAAAAAGAACCTTGCACATTTTAGAGAGAGGATTGGAATGAAAAGAGTCATTGGCGATCTGGGTAACCACCAAAGCTAAAAATCCTCCGATAAAAATCCAATCTTTATCGTAAATTCTGTTTAAAAAACGTAACTTGATAAATAGATAAAAGTTGTAGCTGAGAGAAAATTGGTTAATTTAGCAAATATCTGTTTTTATTTTCTTTATTTATAGTATCTGTTTTTATTTCTCAATAAAAGAAATACTATTGTGAAGGTTCTTTTTTTTATTTTATTTTTTTACCTTTGCTTACTTGTCAACCTTTGTTCCCCACCATGCTTTTCTATCTACGTGTCCTTTTTTCTACTATTTTTATTTTTATTTTTGTAATTCGTCACTTTATTTGTACATTTTTACTAGTAGTATGGTAGGATGGTTATTTAATTTGTACTTTTGTACACTTGATATTATTGTTTGTGAAGATTCATCTATTACAATGGCAGCTAATTAACCGACACTATTATTAACATATTATTATTGGCTCGTATTTGTTAATTTACTAATAAGTGGAGTTTGAACATACTCGTAAACATGTTGGTTCGTTTGAAAACTCGTTTAATCATTTTTAATATATATTTTTGTTAATATATGTAAACTATATCTAATATAATGTTGATGATCGATAAATACTCTTCAATTATGTAATAAATTTATTTATTTTAAACTAAATCTAATTAAAACTAAAATCACACTAACTAAATTTATTATTGCTTATCTTAAAATTAATTTTAGCTAATTAAAAAATATTTTTTAAGCAAAACGATATTAAATTTGTCATAAAACGTGTTGAGAAAAGACTCGTGAACAGATCGTCTGTAAACGAGCCGAGTTTGAATAAGATTTTAGAAGTTGTTTAGTAAACAAGCCGAGTTTGAGCACAACTAAGTTCGGTTCATGTGCATCCCTATGTTAGTTTTTTTTTTTTAAAATGGGTGCAATACGAGTACTTCTCAGGAGATCACACATCTTAATACTACTATCGTCCAAGCATACTTAACTGCGGAGTTCTGATGGAATCCGGTGCATTAGTGCTGGTATGATCGCACCCGTTTTGTTATGTTAGTAAATGGTCTAATTTGGTACTTATAAGTTTAAAGTTACTTTAATTTCATTTTATTAAATAACTTTATTTTTTTTACATAAGCATGCTGAATATTATCCAGAGTTTGAAGGTCAACTCTAGTCATTGTCGGATTCCGACCGGTTTTGTCGCGTCATACATGTTTATACGTATTCTATATAAATAAATCAAACATATCTACTTGAGAATACAAGTTTCAATGCTAATTTCATTAAACAGTGTTAATTTTTTCAATAAACGAAACCAACAAAAAACTTCTCACGTTACCAGTTTTCTAATTCATAAGTTGTTTTCATCTATATAACTTTTTTTGATTTTTAATTTTCCCCCACATACAAAACAAAACATAAATTATTGGAAAATACTTTTACTCACACATTTTTCATACCCAAAAAATCAACCCGATTATATGACATGTTACATGGCATATTCGTTCATCGTGGTTTGTTTAGATTGTTAATATGAAATGCTAATAAGTAATAACGTAACCGACATTTATTACACCTAAACTTTATTTTTTTAAAACAAAAAGTATTTATAGTTAAAAATTTATAAGAACGAGTTTACAAAGAGTGGACAAATAAATGACAAAAAATTAACAAACGAATGTAAACGAATAAAAGAGGAGAGCGTGAAAGACGAGCAAAATAGAGCATAATAAGAAGAAAGCAGATGATCCCAGTATCTTACATAATGCAATTCAATAGTTTTAGTATTATTAATATTCTCAAAAAATGAATTAAGCGGTTCATTTTGTTGCTAATTAACTAAAGACTAAATACATACTTTTAAATACCCCTTTTTATTATTAATATCTTTAATAATAACTTGATCGTATTAATATTGGTTTGGGATTTGGAGAGATCCATTATTTGTTTGTCCATCAGCTCTGAACTAACTTACCAGTGCCAACAGTAAGAACAAAAAACAATGTAATAACGACTGTGATTCATAAGGAAGATCATGAAATTCTGGCATACTAAGGAAGAAAACAGTCTGAATTTTTTTAAAAACAGTCTGAACCAAAAACAGTCTGAATTTTTTTAAAAACAGTCTGAACTTTTTTAAGTCATTTTAAAAACAGTCTGAACTATTTTTAAGTTATTTTAAAAACAGTCTGAACTGTTTTTTTTTTGCGTTTTCGGATTTTTGTTGATTTTAGATTTTTTTTTGATTTTTTGGGATTTTTTTTTTATTTTTTGGGATTTTAAAAAAAAAAATCGTGTTTTTTCGGGGTTTTCCCTCTTTTATTTTTTTTTTTTGATTTTTTCATATTTTTTTTATTTTTTCATTTTTGTATTTTTATTTTCTGGAATTTTTTTATTTTTTCTGATTTTTTACATTTTTATTGGTTAGTTAGGGGAAATGGACCAATCCTTAATTAGTTTCAGTTTTATGGACCAATCCTTAAATAGTTTTGTTTTCATGGTCTAATCCAAAATTTACCAATTAGTTTCAGAAATAATGGTCCAATCCTTAATTAAATTTTATATCCGGACCAATACTTAAATACTTTTATTTTGATGGTCCAATCTTTAATTTTCTCATTGTAGGGGTATTTAAAATACTCTTTTGACTTGATACAAATACTCTTTGTTTTTACACCTTGATTAACAAAGGAAAATAACATTACATCCACTCTAACGAAATAAATTCACAAAACTTTCGCATACTTAGAACCAGGCTGGGAAAAAAATCCCGAAATCCACTAGCATGTAATGTAAACACTATAGTATATGCGTTACAATACCTTTTGTTTCATATATTAGTTATAATTATATAAGTATAATATAAATTTGTATTTTTGAATATATAAAATTATTAAAATAAAAAATATACTTAAATTAAAAAGTTATATTGTTACTTCAAAAAAGATAAATGATAATTATTTTCCGATTATAAAAATTATAATGATAACGTATCTTATTTAGTATGATAATTGTTGCTTGTGTGAATAAAATTAAATACTAAAAGAATCTGATAAAAAACGTATCAATTTTTTTATCTACTTAATTATTTGTAGTTTCACATTATTTTTCTACTACATGTTAATTTCTTTTTGCATTTATTAGGAGTGTTATTTTTAAACTATGATTATATTTCGTGTTAATAACATGTTTAGACTTCTCAAATGAAAATTGTTAATAAAAATAACTTTTTTGTAAAATAAAAAAAATATGTCGGGAGATTCGGGATAAACATATCCCGACCCTATGGGATCCCGAAAATTCAGGTCCCGAAATAGTCGGGTCCCGACTTTTGTCAGGTCGGGGTCGTGATTTTTTTTTCACTTATAAAAGTAATCAGGTCGGGATACGAATTGAGTGTTAACGGGTCGGGTCCGGATCCTAACTCAACCCTACCTATAATATAAGTGAGAACTTAGAAGATATATATAGTAGAAAGCGTGTGTGTTTTATTAGTGGAGAAGTAATTATTTATTTTGCCCAACCAGCTTGGGTGTATCAAAAGTGTCGTCCATTCAAAGTGCACAAGTCGAAGCATGCACACTCAATATGGAATATATTTTAAATTACACAAATAAAAGAGCTTTATGAAAATGGAGTAATTAATATTCCAACTGATAAGTCATTACTGGCAGTTTAGCAGTCACTTCAAAATATTTCCAATCTTCTGGGAATTTGAGAATTTAACCACGCTCATTGGCAGGGGCATTTGGTGGCTCAATAAAATAACAGGATTTAAAATAAAAAAACATATCCTTTCTTCCTCCTGGATACTGTTTTCTATAAGCAATGTTATTGCCTTATTTCTTGGGTCAGGGAATAAATAATGTCACTTATTTGTCTAGGGGATTACAAATACAAAGAATTATGATATGCTCCTATAGTCCAATATATACATAGAAACCTGAACTAATTTTTTTATATAATTACGTTGGGTGCTGAAATGATATAATCGTCAATTTTTTAGCTAAATGCATAGAAAATGTTTGCAATTTTTTCAATATGGGATGCTTTAACCCCTTTTAGCCCATGTATAGTTCCTCGACTTTTAGTCCGTGCATAGTTCCTTATTGATAGAAACAATAGAAACTCACTTAAACAACGGTTTTGCAATTTTTTTAATATGGGGATGCTTTAACCCTTTTTAGTCCATATATAGTTACTCGCCTTTTAACTCGTGTATAGTTCCTCATTGATAGAAACGATAGAAACTCACTTAAACAACAGCTATCGTGGCATATATGAATCTTTATGGTTAACGTCGGTCGTTATTTATATTTAAAATCACACAGTACGGTCGGTACCTATTGAGGGAGTAAAATAAAAAATGACACGACAAGAAGGCGTGTATAGTGTCGGTAGAGAAGTCATTTTCAGAGAGGGGGAAATAGTATCGTTTGTGCGGTCTTTGTCACTCTTATTTTGCTTGCCAATGGTATATGTAATGTAACTAGTCACTAGTGGTACCAATTTATAAGTTTTGTCACACTGGCACAAATTAAGTTTGTCTCATAGACTACTCATATATTCTGCCTATGAAAATAAATGTAGACACCATCACTTTCTAAAACAGATCCACTCTAGAGATATAATTAACAGTTTCTCGAAGAGGCCACTACGGACCAAAATTGCATAAAAATATAATTGTCGATGCATGTCATTTGTAAAGAAATAATATGTTAATTTCCTTAATAAAGGAAATGCAAACGCATTTCTAAAGCAAACCAAAAGATATAAGCGGGGAATGAAAATAAATGAATAAGACTAGCAAACCAAAAGATCATACGGAGTATTTATTTTCCGAGCATTAATATGAGTCGATAACTTATAAATCGTAACATGTAACCAATTAACAAGCAGTAGACGATGTTCCAAGACATAGTTTATAACCTGGGAATGAAAATAAATGAATAAGATTGGGACTACATGGAGTATATAACATGATTATGTACATTAATCTTTAAAGGCAGTAATCAAAATCTTAACAATTGGCGAGAGACCGATAACAAATATGTACTATAAGGGGAAGATGAAATTGAGTAATTGACTTTGCAATTAAAAGAGAGTCAAATAGTGAAATTTTCAGGAGAGAAGCATATCGTTGCACCCGGATCGAACATTTTGTGGATAGACTGTCTATGGATCGCTTATGCCTAAGATATATAGTCATTTACCGAATGACCGTTGTAGCCATTTTGGCACCGTAATGATGCCGACCGGAAATAAGATTTACTACTTATGAAATTAAGTTATCATATGAATCTTTAGACAAATGTGTGATGATTAAAACAGATTTATAGTTCATGTAGGAGCTAACACGTTTAACACCAAAAATGAGCTATAACATGCTTCCATTTTTCTTATATTTGATAATACTTCCTAATGAGAAACAAACAAACAAACTTTATAAATTATACTAATTATACATTTAAACAAAAAATGTTTAATTAAGGAGGGTTATTTTAAGAAAAGTGTTAGGTGGGTAGTTGAAAAATACAGACTGAAATTTCAATATTTTTATAATTTCTGAAAATAATAAAGAACTGACATCTGATATCATCATCAAGACATCAACTCAACACCATATAAAAATCTGTCATCAATATTTTAACAAATTATTATCATATATAAATAATTCTGAATCTATTCAATCAGCAGATATTTGTTAGCTGATCGCATCTGGTAACTCTCTATATCTCTTAACTCTTGTCATAAAATCTATGTTTTTAGATTGTAATTATGTATCTATATGTTTTATATTTATGGGTTTTTGATGAAATATCTCAACGTATATTGTTTTATCTGACTATTAAAAAAAAGGCTTTAGCATGTACTAAATTGGAACAACAAGCTCAAAATGATGATTCATTTGCTTATTTTTTTTATAAATATGTTAATGATTTATGTCCCTTGGGTATTTAGTGATTTGTAAATAGGACATTTTGAAAAACCTCATTGGATTGATTATACATGTGATGTGATGTGTTTTGTTGGTTTGATCAAAGATTCGATTTTTTAGAGGTTTACGATTTCTTTTGGAAGTATATATAGGGCTTGTTTGGTTGCATTTAATGCAAAGACGGTAGTTTCTTTGACGTCGAGAGATAAGTTAGCTTCATCAAGATTATACCTTTCTAGTGCTTTCATTTCGGAGCAAAATAGCAAATAAGTTTGAGCTTAAAAATTGTGACCAGACAACCCATAAAGATTTACTCAGGCTTTCAGTCCTTAATATGTTTTGCACATTGAAGATCGGTGTAGAAAACACTAATAATGGTAATTGGTAATAGGAAAGGAAAGTTTTTCCATTTCTTCTAAATATTTATTTCTAAATGAAATAATGGTTACTGAAGCAAATATATGCTTCTATAGTAATTCCAATATCTAGTCACATGCTCGTTATTGCAAATAATTATCTTTTAATTAGCACTCAGATATGATAGCGTATAATTTCTTAGTGGTGACCTATTGGTACAGAGGAAAGCCATTAAAATGTGATATCATGATAGGATTTCAAATGATGGCATGTATATCAGGAAATTGATATGAAATAAAACTTCAATTAGCAGTATAGCATTGATATCACAGAAGATATCTAAAAGACTACTCATCAACTTTTAAGTCCTTGGATTATAAATTGACTCCTTCCGATAGGGAAAACATGAGACTTGATCTATTTTAACTTGACCACAACTTTATGTTGTGTTAATATGCATTCAGTTAGCTTTATCTGCATCTTTTTCTGCATTTTGAATTCTAGACTACCACTTATTGTTTGAATATTGCAGTTATAAGTTCTCTGTGATTGACAATGGGAGGTACATTGGGAAAGGGTGAGTCACCCAAGGCTAATAAACCCGAAACCAAGCTTTGTGCCAAAATACTCGAAGCTATGCAGCGAAGAGCTTGTGAAGGAACTAAATTGAAATCTTTTAATAGCATCATCCTGAAATTCCCCAAGATAGATGTGGGCTTAAGGAAGTGTAAAAACATCTTCGAGCAATATGGTAAGTTTATCATTTATGTTATATTAATTGTCAACTGACACTGTTTGATGACTTGCTGAGGCACCAAAGAAAAATATTGTATCGTGATTTGTTGCTTTTCATTCTCTTTATTTTAGTAAATGTCGTTCGATATTACAAAATCTTTGATATTTTATCTAGCACTCTTCAAAATAAATCTATGAATAAGCTGCCAAGAGTTTAGTATTAACTTTCTCTGACTCATGACCATTCTGCACTTTCTTTTCTGCCTTCTGAATTGGAATAGTTATGATTCTTTTGTGGCTTAGATGAGGACAAAAATGGCTCGATAGATCGCGAAGAGTTGAAGCACTGTTTCCGCAAGCTTCAGATAAATTTTTCAGATGAAGAAATCAACGATTTTTTCGATGCATGTGATATCAGGGATGGATTTGGGATGAAATTCAATGAGTTCATTGTGCTTCTTTGCCTCGTTTATCTTCTAAAGAACGATCCTTCTACCCTTCATGATGTATCCACAATCCAAATTTCTTTTAAATTTATTTTATTGCATAAATTAGCTGATTCACACAGAGTATTTAGACAAGTACTTAACTTTTTTTCAATCTCATACGAGTAACATTATAAAAAATGTTAATATTATTGGTCTATCATTTATTCTTAAATCAGACGACCACTTCTTTGCAAATTATCACCCTTAATATCTGATCCTGCGATTTTACTAAAATGTCAAACTACGATAGGTATGCTCTAGATATTAATTGGACGATGTCTCTTATTTGAACTAATTCACCACTAAGTTTGAATGTTTAGCAGGTGATGTTATTTTTATTGTCACTAAATTTAACTGCATATTATGATTGCACCTTTAAAAATTTGGGTGATGTTTTTAACTCTTTACTTATAGTTTCACATTTGTTTGTGTATATTTCTCTTTCATTTTGTGTCTTCCGTAATTGTTCTTTAGAAATCACGTATGGGGATGCCGGAATTAGAGGCAACATTTGAGACATTGGTTGATGCATTTGTGTTTTTGGACAAGAACAAGGACGGAAATGTGAGCAAGAGTGAGATGATTCAGGCGATAGAGGAAACAGGAGAAAAGTCATCTGGTCAAATTGCTTTGAAACGATTCGGTCTGATCTCTTTCTCTCAGCGAATATGCTTATATTTATTTACATACATCTCCAAATTTGTTGTCCTATATCTAACAGTCTCAGTCTTGCTTTTGTGTTTTTCCAGAAGAAATGGACTGGGATCACAATGGATCAGTTAACTTCAAAGAATTTCTTTTCGCTTTCACTTGTTGGGTTGGAATTGACGAAAATGAAGATGAAGACTCGGAAGAAAACGCATGAAGTGAATCGTGAACTTGAAAGTATCGTTTCTACCACACAGTTCCGACAAAAATACCCAGTTGCCGAGCTTCTTAGATCAGTCTCAGCCACAAGATACATTTGAACACGAAGGATCACACTATGATTGCTATTATAAAGTTTTTGTATCGTGTACAGTATTTGCTTGCTTGAGTGTAATGGAATTTTTTTTACAACATAATCATTTTACTTCAACTAAAACTTCAACATGGGAACTATGGTTTATATTTACATCCATGTCCTTTTTTTAAAAAAAAATTGGACCAAGTGCTTGAAATAATACCCCGTTTACTAAAATTGTGAATTTGAAATACGAATCACCTGTGGCCAAGGTACTAATATATTTGAGTCTTTTTCTCTTGATACTAAAAAGATGAAAAACATGAGTTTAGACTTTAGACGTATATATTGTTGTTGTTTTTAAAGAATTGACGTATGTATTGTTGGCATTAGCAAATTAGGAAAGAGTTAATTGTTGGTAGGTCGAAAAAGCTGGACTTATTTAAATTTTAGTACAAGCCTCAAACTTGTTAAAGTTTTAGTTCAGACCCAATACAAAACTCGTGATTTTTCATCTGTTTTTTAAAATACAAATTATTGACTTTTAGTAACAGATTTTACGTTTAAAATTAAGTTTTTTTATGTTTTAATAAACTTATACATGTAAAATATAGATTATTGATTCAAAACTCATGATTTTCATCTGTTCTTATATTTTCATTTGTTTTTTAGAATACAAATTATTGACTTCTAATAACTGATTTTACGTCTAAAATTAAAATTTCACGTTTAAATAAATTTATACATGTAAAATATAGATTATTGACTCGTACAAATACAAATTTTAACGTTTCATCTGTTTTTATATTTTTATCTGTTTTTATATTTTGAACTAAAACTTAAATAAGTTGTATTTTTTGGATCTACACTTAATAAAAGATAAAAAATTGGACCCAACATAAAATTACCCAATATGTGTGAACCCCAACAGCATGTAGCCTTTCTTTTAGATCATATTCTGGTAAAAGACGTACCAGACTTTAAAATTGTCTTGAGAGACTTGAGCTTTAAAAAGGCAAACTTCAGTTCATTGCTAAAAGACCTTGAAACAACTAAGTTGCAGAAAAATTGTCAAAACATGCAGTATTAAATACAAACAGGTTCAGTCCAGACTCACTAGTAATACCATTAATTTTCTCAATCTTGCAACTACACAAATAAAATATCTCATATCATTACATTAACTTATAACAAATCCAATGCTAAAACAATCTCAGACAATGTTCTAGTCAAGCTTAACATTACCAACAAAAGCAACGCCCCCAATTAAAAAATTTAGCAACCAACATATATATAATTTATATATACAAACGAATCAGAACTTAGGACTGGGCCGTAATGCTACCAGTGCCCCGATGGAAGTTGGAGGCAATAGCCAGCCCAGCAACACTTAGCAGTGTTCAAGCACACAAGCACAGAGACCCATAAAGGGTAGATAGCGAATTTAGACCCCAGTTTTTGCCCTTTTCATTCCAAGGCTGTTATGGAAAGGTGAAACTGAACCGGACATTTGGGAGTCTTCATCACGTAGAGTACCATTAAGCAATGCAAGCTCTCTTAGCTGCTGTTTCTTGTAGAAATCGTGAGTTTCATCCTACAATATTGACAAAACTTGTAAGTACGGTTGTAGAACTGACGTTCGTTGGCTGTTTTTGCCATTTTATTTGCAAATTTTTAAAATCAGACATTATTTTGCCCTTTTTTCCCTTTTCAACAATTCCCAGGAATTCTGGCTTTCAAAGAAAATTAAAAAGCTATTAAGCTGGAAAGTTGAAAAACTCTGCTTAAAGGGCCAACAAAGCTAGTAAGCTGAAGCTTAAAACTATGTTATCCAACTGATGTTTTAATTAATGGCAAAAAGGCTGGAGATTAAAAGCTTCAACCAAAACAATACCTCAATATAAACTACTTGTTGGAAGTCAGCAGAAAGTTAAACGAGGAAGAGAGAGAGAGAGAGAGGAAGATGGAGATGGGAAGGTTGGGAGTTACCATAGGCTTGAGAAGATCTTCAAGAATTTCACTGGCTTGTAGTAAACGCGCATCAATTATCTCAACTGGCAGTTCTGCCTCAACCAGTATGTGAAGCGGTTCATTTAGATGCTCATACCCTGGTTTTCCTCTCATCATCTCTTCCTACAAGTCACATTAACAAAACAAATGGCACTCAATTTCCAGAAAGCACAAACCTCCACAACTACAACTTAACACACACAGCTGAAAAGTTGACACAAAAAAAAGTTCCTACTTATTTGCTTATGGTTGGACTTACATTTACTTTGCGCATAAAAGCATGATGTTTGCTAAATGTACTTGATAGAAGTAAACTGAAATTCCTTATCAGTTAAAGAAATTGATATTCAAAAGCAAAAGAACGAAAAATCATACTTTCTAGCAACATGGACCATTTGAAATAGTAGATCCGTTGTTATGACGACTGGGCAGGCGAGTTTATCTTTGCGAATTAGAAAAGTAGTATATAAAGGGTTCTGGAAATCTAATCATGAATACTAACAGAAAATTTAAAAATTATATATATATACCTTAACAGGATCCTTGATGCTTCCTCGTCCTCTGATCAGGACACGGCAGTCGGTACTTGCCTCCACTCTCTTGAGAGAGTTCCCTCTAGGGCCAAGTAGACGACCAACAAAATTATACTGCACAAATAAGATGACAAAGTGAACTTTCAACACAAAATCAGACCATGAAATAGATATATGGATATATAAATTTGGCTCTTACACTAGGAAATTGATCAACGGGGATATCTACCCTGATAGTTCTCTTCACTATAAGACCAGATGAGCTACCTTGAGACCCCAACCTAGATGGTGAGGGCAATAAGTTCTGCATGATAGAATCCTAAACAGCATCATAAGACATAAGCGTCAGATATCCATGTTATTATTGCAAAAAATGATGTTGGAATAATAAATAATTTTGTAAAAAGAGCTAATAGGAAAAGGAAACAGATTAGCTTGTAAGCTCAAAAAAACAAAAGGGAAGCCACAAAATGAACCAGCACGTCAGTAGCTAGAAAAGCCCAGAACCCATAACTGAAATTTGAGCATGAGCCACATAAGAGCTTGCAGTAACTGGGTCACTAATGCATCTGAAACCAACACGGACACATCATTTTGCAAACAATATACTGAAGAGCATTTCCTTTCTGTTTCTCTCAGTACTTTTTATGTTACTGTTTTTTATACATCATATTAAGAATTTATCCAATGTCAGTACAAAACAAATTAGTCCCTTGTTAGAGTTAGAGCTCTCTAACAAATCAGTCTCTTCCTCCACATTTCTCTTGCAAAACAACCCTGTTAATGCCAAATTAGTAAAAGAATCAACCAAAACAAGGAACTTCAACTATCAAGCCTCAAATCCATCTCTTCCGTCATTTCCACAACTATTTGGTTTCCTTACGGGTTCTACATATGAGAATTTGTTTAATGAGGGCTAGAAAATCACAAAGGGATAATAATATTCTACGTGTCATTCCTTGACGATGTTAGTCTTGAACTACCTGTCATGGAAGTGGATGTAAATATACAATCACTCAGAGTAAAAAGTTAGCAAGAGATCCTTAAGAGGAAGAGTAAAGTCTGTAAGACAGAAAATTAGATGATAGAAAGGGTTATGTTAATAGTTAGTAAATCCATACTTCTGATTGGAAAGGCGATGGCCATCTGTTCATATTTGATCCTCCATTGGAAAATAATCCTCCTGAATGTTCAAGCCCACTTTGTTCTAAAACTGATGCATTCCCCAAAAGCGTTGTTACACGCATTATTTCTGCTCCAAAAATGTCAATTTTCAAGAATAAAATGTACCAGTTAGCATGTTAGTCAGCAGTCACCACAAAATGGTCAGTCATAAAAAATGTTTCCCCTACAAAGTGAAAACCCGTTCTTTCAGTACAATTAGCTCTAATTAAAATAATGTATAATGAATGTAAAAAAGAAGAACTGCTAAGAAATTGATCTTATTGTAGTTAAAAGTTTTAGTAGATACATGAAAAATGTTTCTTCGGATAATATGCCTTAAGAAATATCGTTGAGTAATTTGGAAGAAGACAAAGAACAATTAATGAGTTAGTAATTAGCAGTACGAGTTAGAATTAGCAAAGCAAGTTAGTAATTAACAGAGAGACTTATAAATGACATTAGTGGACTTTGTTAAATTAGATTAGATCACTGCTTGAACTCGCTTGTTTGTGACTTCGTTGATGAAAGTTAGTATCCTGCCCTTTTTAAAACCAAGTTAGCATGAATTAGAGGCCGAGGTTTAGACAATGTTAGGATTTCCTAGTATACAATGCTCATTGTAAATGCTAATTTCAAAAAGAATATAGCACTGTTTCTTTCATTCAGGATGCTCCAATTCAAAACAACAGATACCCAATACCTAATAGGAAAACAAATAACTAACTCATAACTAAATCAAAACCATGTCTACAGCAAAGCAATTCACTTTTAAAATGCCAAGATAAAGACTTTCTGACAAAACAATATTGGATTCTAAGGTGATACCAAATTAATTATAAGAGATTTGGACTTGAACATGCACAAAGAACTTCAGGAGAAAGCTCTTGCCTGGACAGTTTAGTACATGTTAAAGCCGAGGATTTTAAAAAGAAGGCAAAACTTGAAGTATGAAGTTCCTGATAAAGAAATTATAAGATTAACACGTCCTTTTACTCCTTCAATATGAATATTACAAAACTATACAAAGGTTTTACATAATGCCAACTTTCCACACTAACCTTGATTCAGCAAACGATAAGTAAGAGGAAGGACAGGTACAAATGGACCAAGTTTCTGACGCTCGGCAAGCAACTCAGATAGATACCTATTAAAAAGCAGATCAAAATAGCTAAATTAGTTTTCAGTAATTGATAGACTCTAACTATGTAGTCTAGGTCATGTTTTTACCCTTTGAACGAAACAAATAGCAATACGTTTTTCACAGATATTGAAACATTCAGAAGGCTTTCTAAACTTCGCAGTTTAGAGAAAGCAAAAGGAAAAAACATATCATCAAAGATACACTCACAAGCACAATCATATCTTTACCATTTACCCCAGATTATCAGTAGAGCACAATCATATTTTTATCTTATACACCAAATAATAAGCAGTAGAACACATTCATATTTTTATAGTATACACTAAATAATCAGCAGTAGAGCACAATCATATTTTTATCACATACACCAAATTATAAGCATTGGAAATATTATACACAGAGAAAATGTTCATGCGACGGTTGTAATCTGTGTTGTAAGTAAAAACAAGTAAGAGAAAATACTCAATCTTTGTCTTCGTTGCCAATCACAACAACTCTTGCACAAGAAAAATATCAATTCATATATTATCACCAAATCCAGCTACTTCACTAGAAAGCTTTCACAACCTCAAGCGATAGATAATGAGTCTGGGTTAAAACAGTTTATTAGGACGTTCGTCGTGAATATGATTCATTAATCGTTTTACTTAGCACTCAAACACTGAGAAAAAACAATAATCATCAGTAAACCATCCACAAACTCATATATAAACCCCTATCTTAAGATCTAAAACCACGTCGAAAACACAATTAAAATCATTATTAATATAAAATACGAAAACTGATAGTCTACTACAGTACCCAACAGTCAAACCACAAAACCTTAGCTTCAGATCTAAACCAAGACGAAAACGCAAATACAATCGAAAAAAATAAAAATTCCAGCACAATAATAACACAATAACCAACAATTTAAACCACAAGAATAAAATTAAATTAAAGATCCAAATCACCTAAACACAAAGACACAACAAAAAGAACAGCAAATTATATTTTACTCAGTAAAAAAAACACACACACACACACACAGATATCGATACATAAGTAAGGTTACATAAACACAGATACAACAAAGAAAATCAAATTTTATCTTACTCGGGAAAAAAAACATATATAATCAGTCCACTAAACTAAATACAACCAAAGATCTACATACACATGTACACGCACACACAATCATATCTTTACCATTTATCCCAGATTATCAGCAGTAGAGCACAATCATATTTTTAAAGTATACACCAAATAATCAGCAGTAGAGCAGTCATATTTTTATAGTATACGCCAAAATAATCACCAGTAGAGCAAAATCATATTTTTATCATATACACCAAATTATCAGCAGTAGATATATTATACACATAGAAAATGTTCATGCAACAGTTGTAATCTGTGTTGTTAGTAAAAGCAAGCAAGTACGCGAAAACACTCAAATCTTATTCTTCCTTGCCAATCACAAATTTTGCAACAAGAGAAACATCAATTCATATTCTATATTATTGCCAAATCCAACTACTTCACTAGAAAACCGTATTTTTTAATAGTTTTACTCAGCACAAACAGTCAAAGAGTGACAACAAAAAAAACAATAATCATAGATAAACCATCCACAACCTCATATATAAACCCCTATCTTAAGATCTAAACCCAAGTCAAAAACACAATTAAAATCATTATTTAAAAAAAAAACACGAAAACTAATAGTCAAACCACAAAACCCTAGCTTCAGATCTAAACCAAGATGAAAACGCAAATATAATCAAAAAAATATATAATTTCCAGCACAATAACTAACACAATAACTAACAACCCACCTAAACACACAAGACACAACAAAGAAGAGCTGATTTTAGTTTATACAGATATATAGATACATAACTATAGTTACATATAACATCAAATTTTATCTTGCTCATTAAAATAAAATAAAAACATAATTAGTCCACTCAACTAAATACAGTCAAAGATCCACACATACACACATATAGATACATATAAATATAGCTACATGGAGAGGTATATATATATATATATACTCAGTAAAACAAAAACATAATTACACACATATAGATACACAGATACATATATATATATATATAGAGAGAGAGAGAGAGATGGGTGTATATATATATATATATACTTCTCCTGGTCAGAGATAGCTGACGTGGCAGAACGGAGACCGGAGAAATGAGGCGAGTGAGGCGCCGACGGAGAGTACGCCATATACCTGCCGGACGACATCTTCTCCGGCGGCGGATCCGTCGATACTTGGTTAAACCCTAATTCTCTCCCCCTCTCTCTCTCTCTCTCTATATATATATATTTATATAGTTTATATCTATATAAATTAATATTAAAGAGTCGGTTGAGATTGTGGAGTGGTATTTAGTATTTATTGAGAGTTGAGAGCTGAGTGATTTATTGATTGATAGTATGTATGTGTGTAGGTGGATAGATAGATAGATACATACATAGGTGTGTGTATATATATATATATATATATACGTACGTAAGGTTTTAGGTAAAGTGCAACTAACCCCCCTGAAACTATGTGTCATTTGCAAATAACCCGAAAGAACTATCAAACCTTTGCAATTACCCCCCAATGCCATCTTTTTAAATGATATAACTTTATGCTCGATGGTCCGTTTTGGTTATTTTTTATTTATTAATATTGTTTATTCGATATTCATACATATCAAATAATTTTGTTATGCAATGATACAAAAAAAAATAGTTGTTCTCATTGATGTAATATTTTATTATATAAAGCCTTTTATGATGCCTTTTTTTTACTATAATTGTAATAATAACACATGTGCATTGACAAAATGCACATATTAAACAAATGGTATTGTAAAACCAATAAATGAATAAAAAGTGAAGACTTTTCAGAGATGAATTTGAGGGTTAATTGCAAAAGTTTAATAGTTTATCGGGGTTATTTGAAATATTAAATAGTTTTGGGGGTAATTTGAAAATTATCAATAGTTCCATGGGGTTATTTGCATTTTATCCTAAGGTTTTTGTATCGGTCTCTTGTTTTTTGGTTACTGTGGTGGCGGTGGAGGGTTAATTTATTCAAACTACCGCGCTAATAAAATATCTGGTTATTACATATTGCCCCTTTTGGCTCTTTTCTAATCAATTTACCCCTCTTCCTTTATTTTTTCTCTCTTTTTTCTCTTGGTTTCCGATTTGTTTTTCTTATATGTACAAGGACGAAAGGTAAAATTCAAGGGAGCATGAGCTCTGTTTGGCAACAAATTTCTCGGATGGTGTCAATATTTTTAATTTGAGGAATGACTAAATGCTTGGACAGTCAGATTATTTAGCTTTTAAGAAACAGAAATTTTAGGCCGAAAGAGCTATAGGATCTAAATATATGAAGTCTGATTTTCGTTGGATTTTTTAAACAAATTCTTTAAAGTTGATTTTTGACTACCAAACAGAGCCTGGATATGATTTTATGATCGACAATTTTTTAGTGGATTTTTTGTAATAAAATAGAGAAGTTGTATCATTGTATTGCTATTTTGGGATAAGAGTATGATAAGATGAAAAGTAACAAAAAATGAAAAAGTCTGCATTTAAAAGGGAATGATGGAGTATTTGGGTCTTAAAATCAAAGAAATTTATTGAAGTGTACCAATCATGGTCCATTTAGTCCGGTTTGGATAATATTTAGTATCAAATTGCTCCGAACTAAAAGACTAGAAAACCAAACTGGGTTATGAGTGTAAAACGTGTAGATTATTCATTACTGAGTAACTATAAATCAGTTTAAAATAAAATAATAAAATGGGTGTATGTGACTTGTGATCGATTGTGCGTCATAGACCATAATATTGGACTTAAAGATTATATTGATCTTTGAGCAAAGAGAATAATATTGAAAAGAAAAATAAAATGAAAAAAACTTGTGATTTTCAACATAGTCTTTCTTGTGTGTTTGCTAGGCATGCTGGTCCTTCAACAATAAGTAACATTATTGGCCCTCAAGAATCGTTAGCTGTCAATTTGTCCAAATATTCCACGGTCACGATGCGATATTATTTAAACAACAAAAGTTAGGTACCAATTGTAATGAGTGAAGAATTAATCGCAAATGAGCACAAAATATATACGTAAGGATACGTTTTTGGAATAAGGGAGCAGTTTGGAGCGTTTAAACTTCACCAAACCGCTCGTGCTTACTATCGAAATGAAGAACTACTTGAGAGCTTTCAAAAGATATAAATTTTGTCCAAGCCTAGTAAACTGTGTGAAATATATTGTACTCACCAAAATGTATATATAGGGATGGCAGAGCTTCGGGTGTTGGTCCGATCTGACCCGATTCGGATTGGATAAACGTGCAGGTTTATTTGAACCGGGTTGAATTGGATTACTTTGCACTTTTGTGCAACTTATAAATATAGTGAATAATAAAACACAACACAACACACACATGACACATCCTCTCTCTCTAACATACGCAGATACACACATAGATACACTGTATAAAACATATGTGCCTAGTGATGAAAAGATTAGAGAAATCTAATTATCAACGATAAAATATTAAAATGGACTCTTTCACCAAATTAATTAGCCATATGTATTGTGTACTGGCTTTCTCTCTCTATATATATATATTTATTTTATTTTAGTTTGTTTTTTTTTTGTCAGTTTTTTTCCTTTTATTTTTTTTGATATTGTTGTAAAGAATAATTTAGATTATTATAAATTTTTACCAGGTAAATATGAAAATTTTGAAAAAAATAAGATTTTTAGGTTTTTCTAATCTAGTTAAGTGATTATTGTTAAATGCTTAATAATGGGTTGCACTTATTTAGCTTATCAAAAAATTTCGGGTCAAACGGATCGGGTCGGGTATAAACGGGCCGGGTTATGTGCGGATTGATGTACGTGTCGTGTCGGGTTGGGTTTCGAGAAAATCGGCCCAATTGCAATCTATATCAAGTGGTTGGACCGGAATTTCGTGAATTGACTATGGCCGATAAATTATTCTGTTTATATACCGAATTGTTGATCTAAGGCCTTGTTTGTTTTCATTACTTGCCAATGGGATTGGATTGTAAATGATGGTGACCCCACAAATATCTTGTTTGGAAAGATCAATTGTGGCGGGATTATTAGTGAAGGTGAGACTAGAAATGATGCTAAAGTGCATCCTTTGTAATACCTTCCTATGGTGGTATTAGAATTTAGTGCAATCCAATTGTTTAAAATGACTAAATTAACCTCATTTTTCTATTAGAAAAAATAGAATATATTAATATATATATTATATATATACATATATAAATATTAAATATATATATATCAAATATGTATAAATTATGTATACATATTTATTATTTACATATGTATATAAATAATATTGAATATATGTATATGAATAATATTAAATATATATATATATTAATATCAAATATATAAATAATATATATTATTTATTTATATATAATATATATATATATATATTATTTTTATACACACGTTCACATATATATATATATATGAATATATAAATATTAAATATATTTTATATATACATATATATAAATATTTAATTATATACATATGTATATTATATATATATATAAATATTAAATATAAAAAAATTATATATAAATATTAAATATATGTATATGAATAATATTAAATATATAAATAATATATATTATTATATATATATATAAATAATATATATTCTCATTATATATTATTTATTTATATATATAATATTATTTGTATAATATATATAAATATTTATATTATATTATATTATTTAATAAAAAAATATAAATATGTAATACTTATATGATTTTTATTATTTCAATATATTAATTATATATATATAATAGTTATATTTAAATAGTGATTTTTATTTTACATGTGATACATAAAAAACTATATTTTTGTTTAAATTTGTTAAGAGAAATGGTAAAATTATAAAATTTATAAAATAGTCCAATCACACATTTATTCAAACAAACAACCAATGGGATTAGTTTCCGGGATTATAAATACTATCATCATTTCTAATACTATCATCATTTATAGTCCCGGTATTAATAATCCCCCAACCAAACGAGGCCGCCTAAGGGTTGGGTCACTTGGCTTTCCAATGAAACATTGGGATGATACTTCCTTCAACTATTAATCTTGTCCCGTTCTTGTCTTTTTGTTACACGCCCCGGTCGTCGGCTTTCGACCTAGCTTGGGTCTGTGGCACCATCTGATTCATCATTTTTTTCTATTAAAACGAACTGTTATAATCGAACTGTTGCCAGGTATCAATAGTTGTGAATTTCGTGAAAACTCGCTAATGTTAGTTTGAATTTAATATACGTGTCTTTTCCTTTGCATTTCTTTTTCCTATTAATAATACCATACCTTCACTATATTTAACATCTCATTTCAAAATCATAATACTCTTTATGACTCTAATAATTTATTTAGTGTTATATAGATTTTGTATTCCTATACTCAATTTAAACATTTTGTTAATTTTGCATGTCTGTAAATTCATTAGTTATATTAATTTCTACATAAACTAAATAATACAGTAAGTCATAGTTACTATATATAGTAGTGCCGGTTTACACGAAACTCAATATATGTGTGTGTTTTTTCTGGTATTTTTATTTATGTTAAATCATTTAAATTATAAAGGGAAAACGTGTTTGTAATTGTTGCTAATAATGGGCAACCAAATTGATGGTATGGGTAGTTGCAATGTTATTATATTATAATTAATCATAAAATTATGTCGCATAACCCCGTCTCTTTCTCCCCATTTCTCTACCGGTCCTGTTGCTTTTAGGTATCTCCGTGATTTTTGGGAAATCATTTTGTAACTTTTAAAAGTATTAGCTGTCGATTAAGTACTAATGCATCAAGCAACTACGAAAGTGACTTATTCCTTACTTTGACTTCATGTACCCAAGAGAACCAATAAGATCAATCAGACTCATTATCAGATAGTCATTTATGTAATTTTTAGAATTCTTTTGACACTCAATCAAAACAAAAATAAAATCTCAAATATAATATTTATGAAACTCTAGTTGAAACTACACTACACTTAAATATTAATTAAAAATATTTAAAATTTAATAATTTTAATCTATTTTATTTACCTATTCAACAAAATAAAACCCTAAATATAATATTTATAATGAAACTCTAATTGAGACTACCATAAACTTAAATATTAATTAAAAATATTTAAATTTTTAATGATTTTAATATATTTTATTTGACGATTCAACAAAATAAAAATTCAAATATAATATTACAGAACCCTATTTGAGACTATCCTAAACTTAAATATTAATTAAAAATATTAAATATATGTCCGAATAGCATACTTTTAAATTTCGTGGTGAAAATGAAAATCTAAATTTACATTAAGGACTGATATGTTGAGAGTTTGGTTGAGTCTGTCTGGCTTATTAACATTATTGAAAATTATTAGAAGTACTAATGAATTATAATATGAGTTGATCATAGTATCTTGTAGTATAAGTTTTTAGTGAAAATGTTTAGCTGCTATTCCTATTTTGTAGTTAATAGTAGTATTTTTTTTTATTTTATTTTTAGTTTTACATGGTTCGGTTTTAAAAGGAACAAACAAGTCATAGTACTTACAAGTTGCAATATCAAACTTGGACTGGTAGATGAATCCTAGAAACCAACAATCGCAATACAAAAGAATATTCTGTAGCATCTTCAATGGCAATTTCTTTAGTTCCCTAATAATGCATTTGATATTGTTAATAAAGTACATACCTAATCTAAACAGGAATAAGTTATAAAGTTATTTAAGATTATATGATTAGATTCCTGATGACCATCATGCATCAATATATTTTGCAAATACTCAACTCTTCATCTAATAATTTTTTATTTATCGCCATATGTCATCAAATTCAGGTGGATAACTGGATGGTGGCTAAGCTCTGTCACGGAACCAACGATGTTAAAGGCGGGCTGATTTTCTATATAAAAAAAAATTATATGAAGTTGAGTGGAGTGAAATAGTAAAATTTAAAAGTTTTAATCAAAATGCATAAGAAAAATCTATTTTTTCATCAAATTTTTTCAAATGGACGGACGAGAACCGTAACCTCCGACTATCTTTACCTAATTATTTCTGGCTGTATGTATTACAAACTTTCAACTTGCTACTTTCATAATGTTTTTCATTTTATTTATTTTACCATGCATTTTAATGAAAGTATATGGATTAAGTATAATCTTTCTACTTTCTAGCAACCCCCAGAAGGCTACAATACCAGGGAATAAAAATATATACACGACTAAAGTATTCACAGTACCACGATTTTAAACTCCATAAAAGAAACTCTATTTCAGATATATATAATAAATTATTGTTCTTTGTATAAGTGGAGAACTATGACCAGGATATTAAAAATATAACTATATACTATATTACGTATCCTTACCGAGCCGCGTCATAAATATTTAAAATTTACCAGTTTGACGTACACGTATCGTGTTATGCTTACTGCGTAACAACAAACTCACGTTCATGCATTAGAGAGGAAATACCCCATATAGTGATATAAGTATCCCCATTCCACATTAATTGGATTCTATATAATCATTCTATTATAATAAGTCAACATAAATTAAATGAAACTGTCAAATTTAGCCATTTTTTTTTCAAAAATACCCCTATATTTTTTTATTAATTAACTAATTTCATAAAAAATAAAAGCTAATTACACTATTTCTCTCTTTTAACCACACAAAATTTCTTATATCTTATATTTTTTTTTCTCTAAATATTTGTATCATCATCACAATTTATATCATATTTTTTTTCTTATATCCAACGCAGGCATGGGTATCATTTACAATTATGGGGTAAAATCGTAACAAATGTAAACCACAGCACCTTATTGTAAATATAACTTTCCTCCACCACTGAAAACAAACACTGTTGAAATTGGCGGAAGAGAAGACGGCTCGCTAATTCTAGAGAGAGAGTGACATATTTATATATACATACATATATATATATATATATATATAGAGAGAGAGAGATGGAAAAGGCCATAGCCTTCAAAAACCTACACAGCAGAGAATACCAAGGCCATAAGAAAAAGGTTTAATATCTTTTAATTCTTATTTTATTAATTTTAATAATGAACTATTTCGAAACCCTAGCATTCTTATTTTATTAATTTTGTATGGTTTGGAAAAGGTACATTCGGTGGCGTGGAATTGCGTTGGAACAAAGCTAGCTTCGGGTTCGGTTGATCAAACTGCCCGGATTTGGCATATTGATCCCCATGGTCACGTACATTTCGCTTACTTTATTAAGTATTATTTAGTTTTTTTGGGTATTTTAATCATGTCTGTGTATTAGTCAACTTGTGCGAATTACTGATAAGTAGATTTACCTAGGAAAGTTACTAATGCTGTAGTGTTTACTAGCACGTATGATTTATGATTCCGCTTACTATATTTTAGTATTTTAATCATGTTTGTGTATCAGTCAGTTTGTGTGAATTACTGATAATTAGATTTACTTAGGAAAGTTACTAACGTAGACTATTTAGTAATGTTTAGTACAGTTACTACATACTTTCGGACTGAATTAAACTCGAAGAGTAGAAAGAGACGAGATCATTGAGCATGTGTACCTAATCTAAAAAGAGATTTGGAACACGGGTTTCTGATACAGATAATTAAGTCTCGGAATTTGTACTAATCGTCGTTTTTTCATTATCCTACACCTTTGGATGTCCTAGTTTTAATCCATTTGGTTGGCCAGTTCATGTGTTTTTGGACCGAATAATCGAGTTATTTTGTGATGGCTTGTTTGAATTTTGTAAATTGGCAACCCTGTGAATCGACATCTTTTTTTGGTCTTGTTTATACGAGTCTGGAAAGACCAAAAAATTTAACTGAACCAAAGAGCTCAGCTTTAAGTTGTCCAACAAAATTAACTTATAAGCAAACAAATCGTCTTTGAAAACTGCAAGTTAACAACCCTCCGACCTCAAATGAACTAGCTTAAATGCTTTAGAGTTGTATTCGAAAAAAACCCTGTGCATTTTTGCTCTCGCCGTGCTAGTACTCTTTCTGATTGATGAAAATTTGCAATTTGCACTATGTGGTTGTGCAACTTGTGTCATGGTACAGTAATTCGTATATATATAGTTATAGACGTGAATTTTAGAAAACTTTGAATTGCTGAAGCAATATAAAAAACACATGAAAAAATATTGTATATTGCCAGATAATTAGGCATCTATAATATCTCTTAACTAATTACCAATGCAACCCACTAGGAGTAGCCTAGTGGGCTAGAACCCGCTAGGAATAGCTTAGGTACAGGGTTCGAGTCTTGTTAAATGGGGTAGGTGTGAAATCCCTTGATCCTCTTTAATAAGATTTTAATTAAAAAAACAACTAATTACCAATGCATATAGGTACCAAAATCCATATCTTTAGAATTATCTTTCTGCCATCATTAAGGTTTCCATTTTGTGTGAAAATGGAGTTTTACTGAATTTTGAAAATCGACTGTGTAGCTAAAGTGTTTTTGCTAGAGCTACGTCAAAAGCGTAAAAAGAGGAAGCTTTACCTGTGTGAAAAGCGAGAAATCCAGCTTCTTTCAGCTTTTTATAGTTTTGTATCAAGTTCTTTCGCTTTTAAGCTAGCTTTTTTAAAACAGTGATTTGCAGTAATTAAGTAAAATATCTTCACAGGGTAAGGTTAAAGATGTTGAGCTGAAGGGTCACACTGACAGTGTGGATCAATTGTGTTGGGATCCAAAACATGCCGACTTAATAGCAACTGCATCGGGTGACAAGACGGTTCGCCTGTGGGATGCTCGTAGTGAGTGGATGTTTACTTATTAGTTGCCATATTTGAGCTTTTAATGAGTAGAGATGAACGTGTCTTATAGGCACTGAGAGCTGTTTTTTTTGGTTTATATCAGGACTCTGAATTGAATTCCAATTAACTGGAACCTTTTTCTGAAACAAATGGTGTAAGAAGTGAAGCTCCAGTACCAATAGGGTGCGAGCATCCACATCAACATATATTTTTAATTTTACCTACTAGTTTACATTTAGAAATATTCAGCTTCTCTACCAGACTCTACATATTATCTTATAATTTACCTTTTTTTTTCTTTTCTTTTTTCGACTTACAATGAAAAAAAGTGAGAAAATAAGAGAGTGAATAAGAAAAAGTATCAACAGACCGTTCTGAAGTCGTGAAACGACTCACTGTTTTTGTGGTGACAAGATAAACAAATAGATAGCCCTCAAGATCTAGAAAACCCGTATAAAGTCTGATATAAGTCCTATTTTGAGCTAGCTCTCCACATTTATCAAAAAAAGACTTTTTTGTAGAGTCGAGTGTGGATTATTTGTTTAAAAATAAGAAAAAGTGAGAATGAAAAGTGCAAGTGAAAACCGAAGTAGACAAGATATGTCTAATGATTCTTCATATCTCAGTTTCTAAGCAGTAGTTTTCCTTGTTTCTAGAGCAACGGAAATATATATGAGATTTTCATTCATCTTAACTTGGATTTTGGCAGGTGGGAAATGTTCACAGCAAGCTGAACTTAGTGGCGAGAATATTAACATCACTTACAAGACTGATGGCATGCACATTGCTGTTGGAAATAGGGTAACGCCATACACATTTCTCACCTGCTAATGTTTTCTGTTTCAAAATTGTTCCCAAAAATATTCCTTTTAAATTGGTTTTAGCCATCGTTAGTGCGTTTCTTGTGAAGTGTTTTCTCTTTGCTAGATAAGAAGTTCACGACCACTTGTCTCACTTTGATTATAAATAAAATTGCTTGTAGGATGATGAGTTGACAATATTGGATGTACGGAAGTTCAAGCCTTTGCATAAGCGGAAGTTCAATTATGAGGTAATATCTTTATAAACTTGCCAATTTCTCTCTGCATATTCTCATTAACGGTGCTTTTATCTGCCAGAAAATATTTTTGAATCGAACTCGTGCTAATGCTTTTTACTTTGTTTAGCTGACCGGAGTAAAGTATTTAACTGATATTTTGTCACTGGACTGTTTCGATTTTGGACCTTGAAGGTCCATGTTTAATCACTAATTATGATGCCGCTCTCAGAGGCAGAGTTCTTTCCCCCCTTTATCTGTGCCAACATATCTCCTCATTTGAATTTTGAAATGGTTTAGTTTTTGCATTAGGTAAATGAGATAGCTTGGAATCCGACTGGAGACAAGTTCTTCTTAACTACTGGACTTGGTAATATAATCGCTATTGCTCTTTATGTTGTTGCATAAGTGAAAACATCTCTCTCTCCCTTTTTTACACATAATTGCACATTCTCCGCCAGGCACTGTTGAAGTCTTAGCATACCCATCTCTCCAACCAGTTGATACCCTTTTGGCCCATACAGCTGGTTGCTATTGCATTGCAATCGATCCATTAGGAAGGTGTGCTCATTTACACTGTTCGGCTGTTCATATAATTGATTGCTGCATCCTCTTTTACTCTTATTTGAAGAATTGTAGTTTTTTTTGGTTGATATAACTGCTTTTGCAGATACTTTGCCGTTGGAAGTGCTGATTCGTTGGTCAGCCTTTGGGACATCAAAGAGATGCTTTGCATACGAACATTTACGAAACTCGAGTGAGTACATGTCATGCATCTTTGCTCTTCTGATACACGATTGTGATCTTCATATTTACATTCTCATATTATTTCTTGTTTAGATGGCCAGTGAGGACCATAAGCTTCAACCATACAGGAGAATATATAGCTTCTGCAAGTGAAGACTTGTTTATCGATATTGTAAAGTTCTTACATCTTTTCGTATCCGTCCTTGTTATTTACTTAATTTATGTTCCAAATATATTAAGATAAATCAGTTAATGAGATACGGTTTCTTAATAGGCCAATGTTCAAACGGGAAGATCAATCCATCAGATTCCTTGTCGGGCAGCCATGAACAGCGTTGAATGGAACCCCAAATCCAATTTGCTTGCTTATGCTGGGGATGATAAGAACAAATCTAATTATGATGAAGGTACTTTTCTATTGAGGAGATATCTAATACTACTATTATGGTTATTTTCTATCTTTATATATATATATATATATACTAGTAATCGTGCCTCACGCTTTGCGTGTGCGGCGCGTAATGCAATAAAAAACATATTTTAAGATTTAAAAGAATGTTTGGTTTAATATTTAAATATTTAAAAACATAGTTTAATAAATAGTTTTATTAGTTTTTACTTTTTATATTTTTTATGGGATTATGGTATTATTGTAATTAATATAAAGGTGTAGGGGGTATTTTTGGAAAAAAATGTCTAAATTGGGCAGCTTCATTTGACTTGAGTTGACTTATTATAATAGAATGATATATATATATTATCATCTAATATCGAGGAAAAATCAATTTTCTTCTCTTGCAGGCGTTTTCCGCATATTTGGATTTGAGAGTGCTTGAAACTTGTCAAAATAGCAGGATTCAGATTGTACTTCTAAACTTTTACATGACCCTCCCGAGTTAATTGTATGAATGTTTCATTTTTCTCTATCGATTAGTCTGTTTTTTTTAATTATTTTTCCAACTTATGTAACATGATAATGATGAAAATTAAATATTCGTGCACCTCCCGAGTTAATCATATGAATGTTTCATTTTTAATTAATTTTCCAACTTATGTAACATGACAATGATGAAAATTAAATATGCACGTACCTCCCGAGTTAATTGTATGAATGTTTCATTTTTATCTATCAGATTAGTCTGTTTTTTTAAAATTATTTTCCCATTATATTTAACATGACAATGATGAAAATTAAATATGCACAACTCTTTATGGCCACACAAAAACATCCAATCAAAGAAAGAATAGGGAAATTTTATTACTACTACCTGTGTTCATACTACTTCATACATCAATTTGCATTGTTACACCAATGTACCCAGAAAAAAGAATCATACAAATAAGAAAATCAGTAACACAAGCAGTGTTGCATCGCAAAACATCAACTCGGAAACCAACAAATCTGTGTTTCTTCTGTGTATAAGAGTCATCAAAATTGAAATCTGCTATTTCACCACTAATTCTCGTCCTGTTTATGTCAACACCCTTGTGTATATACTATTAGTCGATCGTTTAAGCGATCATCGGACCAATTTGCTTCATTACCCGTCTTTGCAAAATTAGAAACAGCTAATCAGGCATGCATAGAAACAATTTTATTATTATTTGCACATAAATAGATAGATAAACACGCATACAGATCAAGAATTACCTCCCTGAAAGTCATAATCCTATCGCCTAGTTGTTGTCGATAGCCACTAGTAGCAGAGGACCAATTTCGAAGCAGGAAAAAGGAAGCCCGCAAAACACAACAAAACAACAGTAACCAAATTCTGATAACACCAGGTTAGCGGTTTCCACTTAATCTCGACACTAGAACTCTTCATTCTCTTCCCACTGTTCGGCTCTTTCCCCAAATCAAAGCTCGACCCTTTCATTCTCAGCTCTTGTATACACCTCGTGACTCCCCTCCCCTCTCCCCTCTCTCTCTGCAACCGCCTTGACGCCTTCCAGTACCTGCAGACCTTAACCTGAGTCAAGAAAATCAGCGCCAACGAAGTCGAAAGGGACAACACCGACGGTATCCACCAGTTAGTACACACGCGCACTTTCTTAGCATCGTCTATATCAGCGGATTCGATAGAGGAGGTGAAGAGAATGGTTAAGAAGAGGGCATGGAAGAGAGAGAACGAGAAGGCAAGCTGGAAAAGCTCTTTTTTAATAGAGTCCATTTTTGTTTCTGTTTTGGTGATTTTGTTGGCGTAGAGGCGTTCATCTCTCTGCCATAGCTTGAGGAGGAGGAGGTGTCCCGGGCTGTGAGAAATCTCCATTAGAGGGTGGTTTTCGAGGGCCGAATGCGTTGTTATGAGCTGTTTGTGTTCGTCGGATGAGATTTCGACGATACAGAATTCTTTGGTCTCAGCCATTTTCTTTGATGATCAGAAGAAGTTGGTAGAAATGAATTTAAATAAAAATGAGGTGTTAGTAGAAATGAGATCAAATAAAATTAGTTAGTAAATAAAAATTATGAAAGAGAAATGATGTAATTAGCCAGATAGAAATGAGAAGAGAGAGTGTTATTTTGTGAATAAACCAGATAGAAATGATAGTATTATTATTTGTACTGAGCATTTAAATAGGTGGGGTATAACTCCTCAGGTTACAACGGGTATATTTCAACGGCTATTTCCTTTCTTTTACTAAAAAGCCACCCTAAATATTAATTAATCACAAATATCGAAGAAATTGATGAATTATGAATATGAGTAATATTCAACGTTATTTGCCTTGCATTTAAGGGAAAATCCGAATGCTTTTAGTATTTGCGATTAAAATTAAACAGTATCCTATATATATTACATAAATCCCATGAAAGTATGTTAATACTTTTAAATCGTCATACTCTCTTTTGAATTACATATCAATCTAGACAATATTATTTATTAAAAAAACTAGTACTATTAATTTGTTGTTATAGGGGATCTGTCATAAAGCTGGAAAATTGTATAAAAGTAGAGGTGCAAAAGTGTAGTTTTCACCTTAAATTGAAAGTACACTCGAGCTAACTAATAATTAAGTATCTGCTGGTAATATAATTAGTGAATAATCATTCTTTTTTTAATATTTTTTACTTCTAAAAGATCATATTCAAGGAATTAAAGAATATATAGTTTTATTTTAATTTAAGACTTCCAAAGGCTTCTCACCAGTTTACTCATCTTCCTAGCAGTTGGACAAAATATGAAAGTTTTTTCTTTTTTTCTCCAGTTTTTTAATGCTTTTACTCAATGTCACTTCTAGGTCGAATTTCTCTCATCCAGCCTTTTTGGATGAAAACCCAAATTTCAGTTTCATCAAAAACTCACTTTCATGGAGCAGATATATAAATTTATGGAGTTCTATGTTGCACAGATACGGGTATCGTATCCGATACGATATGGATACGTGGATACGAATTTTTAAAAAATTTAAGATATGATACGGTTAAGATATGACAATTATAATTATAATAAAAATTATATATATATCTACAAAATATACTGCTACAAATTAGTTTTTACTTATCAAACTTTATTGGAAATACACATTCGGTCAAGCTTATCTTCGATATGGGATTTTCCTATAACTTGAGTTTCTCGCTATGGGGAACAAAACTGAAAAACTGTCAAAACTTAGAGAATAAAACATCATATATAAAACCCTACTCGAAAAAACACCACGAAACACATTGCATTTTTTTTCTCTCGATACCCATAATAAACATCAAATACGCACGAATTACCTATGAAACCTTATCAACGCCTTGACAGTTGTGACTTATGATCTCTGCAGATCTTAAATTGTTGTTGTGATATGTCACACTATATGATTTCCATCATTAACTTATCTATAATTTGCTTTATTAATCATAAAATTCTGTGTTACAGATACATCCGTCCTATCATCTTGATCTAGATTTTAAAGAAACATGATCCGTAAAAAAATTGGAACTTCAAATGACTTTATATTTACATGTCACTATCTTATTCATATCTTCCCGTTGATAAATTGTATCAAAACCAACTCAAACCATGGGATTCATCAGCTCGTCCGACGGTAAATCCCACAAAACACACTCCGAACCAAATGCATTTCCGTTTTCTTTTCCCTCATCTCCATTTTTATTCTCAATTCCGCTACAAATACTTTGATTCCACTCGTCTTGATCGTATTGAAAACCGCCTATTGATGTGGGATAAGAGCTACAAGCAGCCACATCAAAGCCCGCATTTTCCCACATTTTATTCGGCTCCTGCATTGCCCTCGATAACCCTATCTTGATTTTCTCAGCCACCTCGTCCTTATCATCCACATAACTATTATTACAAAAACTCGCAACGTTAGCGTTATTATGATTGTGTTTTACTGCATTGGGTTGTTGTTGGTATTGGAAATCGAGGGTGCGTTTTTTAGTCAAAAGGTGTAGCATTTCGTCTTTGAAGCAGCCAAGGGCAGCCTCTGCCAAATGGGACCCTTGTTGAGGGTGTAGGGTATTGGCGATCTCGGCCATTAGGTGAGAGAATGGCTTGTGGGTGACCGGGTCAATTCCCATGCCCGATAGCTTCTTCTTTAGCTTCGTGTTCCAGTGGTTCTTTACATCGTTATCCGTTCGCCCTGGCAGTTGTGCAGCTATCAGGGCCCACCTGTTGTTGTTGGCGCATTGTACAAATTATGTTATTGTTTATTCAATTTATACAGAAATTTATGGGAAAATACTGCCTAAGAAAAAAAGGGCCGATTTGAATAATATAGACATTAGTTTAGTCTCTATATAGCTTCATGTTCTAAGTTCTAACAACCAAAGTGTCACTATCTTATTGTTTCATACGTTTTTGTTTTTTTTTAAGAATTAAGGTGTCCAAAGACTCCAAACCAGTTTAGTAATTACCTGTTGCTATGTGTTCTAACTAGCAAAGTATTATATTATTGTTTGCTACGTTTTTCTTTTTTCCGATTGAGATGTCTGGACCAGTTTACGCTATAGTAATTACCTGTTGCCAACAACAGAATGGAGTTTGACAATGGTCTGCTCCTCAGCTTCCGAAAACTGTCCGTGTTTCAAATCCGGTCGAAGATAGTTAGTCCACCTCAGCCTACAACTCTTTCCACACCTCTGCAAACCTATAAACCAATTCCAAAAAAATCAAGAAACATAACATTTAATTCCAAAACCACATTTTAAATTTTGAAACACAAAAAAAGAGAGCAAAATGACTTGAAAGTAGAAACTAACCAGCATTTTTGGGGATGAGTCGCCAGTTTCGAGTACCATTTTGCGCAATGTAGGAGGATAGCTTGTTGTCTTCTTCAGGTGTCCATTGCCCTCTCTTCACATTGTCCTTCTCACAACAAGGAATCCTGCCCATTTTTTGTGTTCTTTTTAAATAAAAATCCGGTTAATAAAATTTTTAAGAATAATAAGGAAATTTGTATTGTAAGATGAGTAGAATAGTGAAAGATGAGGAGTTAATAAATAGGGAAAAACATAGAAATTATAGGGTTATAGAAACTGAAGAAATAACAAAAGACACAAAATGAGTGTGATGAGAATCATGAGATTAAAGAATTCAACGCTGTTGGGCGTGTGATTAAAGGGCTGGTAGGTCACCCATAAGAGGCCTGGTCAATCCCATAGTTGACTATTATGTGATAAAGAAGTTTTTATTTCATATTTCAGTTTGGGTTGATTACAAATATTATCCCCATTTTATCAAACAGTGGTGAGGTTGCCTTTTCATGTCGGGGTAAATTTATAACATGTTCTAATTTTAACGAAAAGTTTCCTTGGGGTTTCTCGGGATAAAAAGCTACACGAGTCGGTAGTGTTAGGTTTTCGAACAAGTGCTAACGTTGGTATATTTCAGGAAAGCGTAATCACATTCTAAATGGATTACATGTGTGTTTATTAATTAGTAATCAATTCTACAGACATTATCTACTAATCTTCTTCGGACTCGGTTTTACAAGTCAATGAATAGTTGTTGCAAAACTCTACTTAATATGTCGGTTTCCTGCCGCTCCTGCAGTTGGTTTTTCATTTGTATAAGGACTAAATAAAGTGTGGTCCAAATTATGTGGACTTTAGTGTACTTAAACACTTGGAGTTGGGACCTTAATGTGTTTTTGAATGCACGTGTGGTATATAAACTATTATACGTAAAGCTTAGCAAACAAAACATCAAAACAAAACTTTTCCTAAAGAAAACAAATTTTACTTTTGATCATATTCTTGTGCATATATAATATGTGAGGAATAGAAAATGATGGGAATGAGTTATAATCGTAGCACAAAATATTGGCTGGAAAGAGTGGTTGGTTGTTGGGTGTTACTTAAGATCCTTAAGAAAATACAATATAAGGAACACAATTCACTGTATTTTTTTATTAAAAAGAAAATTCACTTGAAATTACAGTTTTTCCTTTGAAGTCCTAGTCTTGAAATCTATCCCCACTTAATTTTTATCTGCTTGAAGTTCCTTTCATTTATTTTGTTTGTAGTATTTATTGTAACCGAAAGCTAGGATACTATCGAACTTGATTGAATTAAAGCAGAAATATAGAGATTAGCATATGTTACATATTCTATTGAAAATATAGCTCTGAGTAGATTCTTTTTCAAAGAACTTGAAAGGGGTACTTAGTAAAGCATCTGTTACTCAAATTCTCTTGGGCAAAACAAACTTATCTGACATAACAAAAACATTGACTAAATTATGGTAAATCTCACTAAACGCACGTATATAACACTCACAGCATCATTATAATCTCAATAAACGTAAGTATAAACCGTGGCTTCCAAATTTTTCCCCTCTAGTTACTTTTATCAACATTTTGTTCCAATGTCCAAAAAACAGCAAAATCAGTCCACGCGATGGATGACTTCACAAGTCCGACAAAGAAAAATCACAGGCTGCACACATTTACATATGTTATAAACATGTTTTTGCATATATGCTATCATTTATTCACTGTTTGCCCCTTTTCCCCATCTAGCGAATAGCGAGTCATACTGATGTAATGATGTTTAATCCAATTGCAAACTTAACTAGAAATTCCGGGATATACTTGGTCCAAAACCAAATGTCAGGTATAACTCCTGCTGTATGTTTATCACATGCCGTAAAACGGCAAAAGAAGAACAGAAGTAATTCGATGTACAATATCTCTATCTATAAAATGCATTATTCTTGTAGTATTACCGAGCAGCAATTTATTATATACAATTGAATTATTCACAAACGACCTACTTTAGCCGTTTTCCATATTTCATGGACTTCAAATCTGCAACTTTAGCTCAACTTAGCACCAATAAGTCTCTCGAGAGACCCAATTAAGGCCACAAGCGACAGAATAAAGCAAAAGGTGCTGAATATTTGAAGAGCTATCCACTTTGTTGTCCAAGCTTGAATCTTCCTCTGCACACAATACATTTGGAGAGGAAAATATATCGCCAGTGGCCAAAAGTTCAAGGCCCCCAACACTCCCAAAACTTGGTTGAAATAAGGGAAAATCATCGCGAGTATAGTTGTCGAAACAACATAAAGCGTTCGGAACATTAACCTAAAAGAATTTAACTGTACAGGTGGCAGAAAAGGGAGTTTAAAGGCGTATGTATTGTTCACAAATACGCTGTTTGGGAACTTCTCTCTGAAACATGTTTCTCCCATTGTGAAAAGCGGTTGGCTGTATATCTAGCAAACAAAATGCAGCTTGTAGTATTGAAACTTCAAACTAGAACATACAATTTATGTTTTCATTCCAAAATATAAAAGCCTATTTGTACCTGATAACCACCAATTAGATGTAGAGCAATGCAAGCATTAGCAAAATCGATAAGCCAATAAGGCTCGTAAAATCCAAACCCTGTTAAAAGGTTGCCAGGTGTATCATCTCCGAAAGCTGCATAACCAAAGCATCCACAACATAGGAAAAAAGATGTGGTAACAAAAATTGAAGACGTAGACGCCTTTTTCATGTTCTGGTTTTCCGGTGGGGGAGCCTTCAGCGTATCCTTTATTGCATAAAAATCATACTCCCAGAATAAGCACTAAATCTTGATTTTCTTTTTTCAGTTACTTACTTAAAAACTAAAACCAAACATAAACCAATGGGTCAACCTGTATTTCTAGAAGAATGCTTGAATATGGATAGGAAAAGGCAACATCTCCTAGTGATTCGAACACCAAAAATATTTTCGTAGATATATTGCTAGCTGGGATTCCTCCAATGCTTCCCTTGATTTTTCCATTTTCTAAAAAAAATAAGAAAATTATACAAATTGGAACAGTAGTGTTTTCCTACCAACATAATTTGTGTCTTTCCTAGTTTTGATGAATCAGTTTAGCAAATAGACGTCTTGTAATCGACTTAGATAATGAACCAAACTTTCGTCTGTCTTGGATTCTCTGAAGAAAAATATATTGAGGAAGATTTTGTCATACATGGTGGTACTATTTAAATGCATACTGTGCAATTTTTTTGTTAACGCCAAATATCGCACATAAAATGTACCAAATAACCATTTACAATACTACAGCTCTTAGATCCGAGACAGCTAAAACAAGAAGTGTCCAAAAAAAATTCATACATATTACCTATAACTTTTGCGAGACCAAGTGCAAATCCGATTGAAGAATATGAAAAGGACATGGTTGCTGACACGGCAGAGAGCCATGCCATGTCGTGGAAATCAGGTATCTGTGACACTAATATCTGAATGCATCCAAAAATCAGCATATATATACCGTCTCCATATTCGCAGGAAGCCTCATGCCCTTCCTTATGATAACAATTTGATTTCTGAATTGCTCTGCACCATTATTGCACAAAAAGCAAAAATATGAATTAATATTCTGAGAAAGATTTGGAAATTACAGAATTCTGTACCCCAGAAATATTTGAAGATTAGCAAATGCAAGAAAGAGGGGAAATGGCTATTCTGTTTGTTATATAATATACCTCATACTAATGGCAGCTGTAATTGTATAAGCAACTCCGCCACCGTAAAGGCTCTCCTGCAAAAACAATTGGCAAATCCGTCTGTTCTTCTCTCCTGCAACCATTTCAGTTGACACACAATTGATTTCAAAATCAAATCATCATTTGCATCGCTTACGGTTTTCACAAACATCTTATCGTTGAGTCAATAACAGGCATATCCACTACTCATCGAAAACATCTTAAGGGGTGGAAAAGCTTTGGTTACCTAAATAAAAGTTGACAGCTTCCATCAAAGATCGGTTCCTGATGGGTCCGAATTCGGGATCAGGAGATCTATAGCAATCGCAAAGAATGTTAGAGGACAATATGGTAATTACAGCGAAAGCTACTATAACTAAAGGACCAGCTATCCATCCCAGCTGAGCCACATTCCAAGCAAGGGATAACACTCCCGCCCCTATTACTCCCGTTATGATATGCGACATTGCTGTCCATATTGTCCCTGCATTATACATAGTATATAATTATCAGCAAACACACAAAAAACTAAAATCATACTATAATTTTGTGTGTCTTTCTTGAGTCAATGTGTATAGATATGAACACTGAACACATAACATCGGTACCAAAAGTAGTATAGAAATGAGCAAGAAGATACAAGTCATTATGTATAGGGCATGTTTGGCAAAAGCAAAAAAGGGATACAATTTCATATTTTTACTTTATAACGCTTTTTTTGGATAAATACCGAAATTATATAGTACTTGTTTATATACCTTCTTTAAGGTTTAGTTGCTCATATCTCGAGCTAGGAAAATATACTCGTCTTAAGTACTCTTGTTTCACTCTTTTCATACTGAGTATTTTTTTTTCTTATAATAGTAGACTTTTCACACATTCCAATTGCTCAGTTGTACCACTTTTCCAATTCAAAGGAAAAAACTATTTACATTCTAAATCCCTGAAAGCTTTTAAGTCGGAGCTGACTTATGGCTTCTTGCCTTAGCTAAAAAAAAGTGGTACTTCTATCATTCACACCCCTATACAGTTTTAAAAGGTTGTTTCATGTAAAATCTTAGGATCAGGGGTTTGACCTTTGCACCCTTCATAAGTACTATTCAACAGAAGGTTAAATATGATAGGAAAGAGAAGGTAAAAGCCATATAACTATCACTTTCCAATTCCAAGTTCACTGGAAACATATAAACTAGAGTCTTTAACTTATTTGACATTTTGACTTTTGAATTATGATCATACATTTTTACATTTTAAACTAGTAGTACATAATACATATGTCCCCCACTAAACGAATAACTTTGACAGCATCTGTGGATATATTTTTAAAAAAAAAGAATAGTACTAATATAACTAATTACTCCAGAAAGAAGGGATATTTACCAGTTCTTTGAAGAAGCTGATCATGATCAGAACTTTCCATCAAGAATAATGGAGACTGTTGATCTTCTTCTGCTTCACTCATAATTTTATCTTTTCAAGATTTTCTTTCACTAAAAATAAAAGTTAGTTACCAATCACTATCTAAACAGCTATTTAGAAAGACAAGTATGTTCCCCACTCATTACCTTCCAGTCCTAGCTTGTGACATAAGCAGTTGTGTTATTTTCTGTTTTGTTGTTTGGTAACTTGTGATTCTAAATCATTCTGTTTATTCAAAGAAAGTATCTTATAAAACCACTATACACGGGATTATAAAGGAGCTTTATGAAGAACAAAAGTGTCAACTTCATTTATTAGCATTCGGTCAATATTACTCAAAACAATTACCTATTCAAAAAGAGTTCTTTAACAAATACCAACAATAAACAAAAACATTGGTTTAAAAAAAAATATTTCTAGTGTAATATGTAATATTGTCTTATTTTTTGGTTGTCACTGAATCATTTAACTTGAAATTAATTGGAATCCGGTATCATTTTAAAATATTGTAATATTGTCTTATTTTTTGGTTGTCACTGAATCATTTAACTTGAAATTAATTGGAAATACTTATTAGTTTTTAATACCATAAATTTTTTTTATTAGCATATGATATATTTTTAAACATTTTAATTAGAGTTTGGTACCAATTAATTAGATAAATATATAAAGCCCTCCAAATCTGTTTTGGTCCATTAATATAAAACTACACTTTCTTTCTCTAGAATAAAATCCATCACCGCGGCCACGATTTGGGAGGAGCTTTGCCGCCTCTGTCGGAGCTCCGGTGACAGACCAAACTTCTCTCCCTCACCTCAGCTGCTCCTCCCTCCTCTTCTCTCTCTTAATCTGCGAAACTCCCTCTCTCTCTGTATATATATCTATGTATATATGTTTGTGTGTGACAGTCCATTGGTGGTGTAAGCAATGGTGACAGTTCATTCATTAAAAACGTGTGGCCAAGATTTAATTAGGTCTATTACTTAAATTAAGTACTAGTACTATACAAGACCAGCTAGTCTTTATTTCTCTGTACATAATACATAATTCCTTCCACTCCTGTGACTTATCGTCTAATATATATATATTTTTTAATGAATACCGGTGCGGTAACTTTTCTCCAGCCATATACAAAACTATCTTAGAAAAACAAATTGAGGGTTAGGAAATGTTATAATATTATAGCTTTGCAACTATAAATTTACAAGTGCGGTAACTTTTCTCTAGCCATATACAAAATATGCTATCTTAGAAAAACACTCTACTAATAAACTAGAAAGGTAATCACTATAGCTTTGCAGCTAAGTTGATAAAACAAACATCTCCATCCATATACAAAACATGCTCTCCTAGATGAAATTTTGACAACAAAAAAGTAATCACAAACAACTTTGCAACTAACAATCAAAACAAGTTTAGTTTCTCCAGTCATTCACAAAAAATGCTATCCTAGAACCAAAGTAGATGACAGAGAGAATCCCAAACATCAGCTTTGCAACTAATATTTAAAATTATTTTCTTCTCCAGCCATATACAAAATATTCTATCCTAGAAGTGAAAAATAATAAAAAGCAAAAGGGGTGCTCACCAAAGATTAAACTTATTGAAAACTTCCCCCTCTCAAACAATACATACCTTTTTGGTCCAAAACATAAAGTGCATAAGTTTGATTTGTGAGCTCCCTTGATGAGAAAAAACAACCATCAGAACCAGTAGCATCTTTTTTGGCTAAACCATCTGCAAGCTGATTTTGCTCCCTGTAAATATGACTTAAATCACCACTTACAAAATTCATTAGTTCACAAATATCATGCCATAAATTGCAAAATTTAGGGCCATGGTTAGTGTTTTTTTTCCACCAATTGGCTAGAAGTTCGGAGTCCGTTTTTATCTCCACATTACACAAATCTAGACTATAACAAATAAGCAAACCTTCCTTAATGGGTATCAACTCTGCATAGGCGTTAGTTTGAATACGAAGGTAGAAAGAAAAAGCAAAGATTAAAATACATTTGTCATCTCTTACAACAGCTCCACATCCATTATGTTCCAGGATTTACAAATGCAGAGTCATCACAGTTGAGTTTTAACCTACCAGAAGATGGGTATTTCCAAGAAACCAGAAAAAGACCTCTTCATTTTAAAAGGAACAGGTTTAATAGCCAAATATTGCAAAGTTATAGCTTGAAAATTTTTAATAGGGGCTTTAGATTTCATAGAATTATTAAGCTCAATTAACCAACTATTAACTTTAAGAATAATATCAGAGATATTTATACAAATATTCTCAAATCTATAATTATTTTTATTTAGCTAGATCTCCCAAAAAAATAAGAAAATGGACTAACTTAGCAAGTTGACCCACTTGAGTGTTATCACATTGATTACACCAATTAACAACATAAGATCTCCAATTACCATTAAAATTAAGAAATCCAAAAATATCACTAAAATGGTTCCACGCACCTTTAAAGATATCACTATTATTGTAAAGATGATAGATTGAGTCCAGCTCATGAATGTTGCAACAAGAACATTTAGTAACCATATACATTCCAAACTTCTTTAAATCTTCATCAAGTTTGATGGCAAAAACCCAGTTTTTCCAAAAATGAACACTAATTTTAGGTGGTAGAATAGGGTTACAGATGTATTTAGCTAAGGGAAGTAAATGTTTTTTCTCCCTAAAAAAATTAAAAGCACTTTTAGAGGTGTAAACACCATTGACTGTTTGAGACGAGTATCTAGAATCATCACCCTCTCTTAAATTGGAGCAACTAGTAGTTGAGATTTTAAACCAACCCCCCCCCCCCCCCCCCCCCATAACATAAAGAAGATTAGTGTCCAATCTATTAAAATTGCACACTTGATTAAGCAATACATGTGGGAAAATAACAGTAAAAAAATTACATAAAGGTCATCTCCAAGTCAATTTTCATACCAGAAATTAATATAGTCCTCTTTAATACTCCAGCTACTGTTTTCCACTATAGTTTTAAAATAAGAACTGAAATTCTTCCAAAAGTAAGAATGAGACTCAAGAGTGACAAGGTTACCCGGTTATAATAGTTAGCAAAGTATTTATGAAACATGAAAGTGTTGGAAAAACCATGTTTAACATGGTAGTTTCCGAATGGTCATGAGACCATCTTTGAGTCAAGATTCCAAGTGACAGCCGTTGTCTTTTGGCACCATACTCAAGACGGTTGATTAGATGGTATGACAAGGTTCGTAACGGTATGTCGCATGACCTATTCGGAGAATGGGAGTGAATGGAAATTGGCGTCAAAAATTAGGGTTGAGAAAGAGAAAAACTTTTAATGCTGAAAAATGGGTTTAATGATGATAACTCATTAAGATTTGTCCCACATTGGAAAATGAAGTCTCATTTTTACAATATATATACTAAGGTATCCCATGTGGATATTAAGTAGTGTGTCTACATACACATGTGTGTATTGTGTACCACACACGCGCTTGCTCGTCGGGTCGGGGGCGCTTGCTCGTCGGGTCGGGGGCGCTTGCTCGTCGGGTCGGGGGCGCTTGCTCGTCGGGTCGGGGGCGCTTGCTCGTCGGGTCGGGGGCGCTTGCTCGTCGGGTCGGGGGCGCTTGCTCGTCGGGTCGGGGGCGCTTGCTCGTCGGGTCGGGGGCGCATGCTCGTCGGGTCGGGCGCGCATGCTCGTCGGGTCGGGCGCGCATGCTCGTCGGGTCGGGCGCGCATGCTCGTCGGGTCGGGCGCGCATGTTCGGGAAAAGTGTGCCTGTTCGGGAAAAGCTTCCAGCAAAGTTGTAACTGTTGCAATAAATATGAATTCATTGCAAAGTTAATATTGCAGTTTCGAATTTCGAAAATTGACGGTAGTAAAGTGACTTTAATGGATACTCAGCAAGCCTATAAATAGGCAGACCCCCCACAGGTCAAAAAAAACATTCTGAAATCAAACAGCAGCATATATCATCTCTCCAAAAACAGTAGCATTACATTTTAGCCAGAGAGAGCCACCCACCAACAACTCGATCTTGACTCGTCGGAAAGCGCGCATGTTCGGGAAAAGTGTGCCTGTTCGGGAAAAGCTTCCAGCAAAGTTGTAACTGTTGCAATAAATATGAATTCATTGCAAAGTTAATATTGCAGTTTCGAATTTCGAAAATTGACGGTAGTAAAGTGACTTTAATGGATACTCAGCAAGCCTATAAATAGGCAGACCCCCCACAGGTCAAAAAAAACATTCTGAAATCAAACAGCAGCATATATCATCTCTCCAAAAACAGTAGCATTACATTTTAGCCAGAGAGAGCCACCCACCAACAACTCGATCTTGACTCGTCGCCAGTTTCCGACGAGTCATCTGAGACGTTGTACCTTGGGATCGAAGCGCCAAACATAACCAGAAACCTCAAAGGTGGTTAGGCGAATATCGGTTAAGGGCAGACTGTTAACAGTCGCCTCGTCTATTTATTTTCCTGCATTTTTATTCCGTCTTTACATTCCTGCAATTTTATATTATGTAATTTATTTTTCTGTTCTGTAATTTCTATTCTGTTCTTTAATTTATTTTCCAGTCCAGTAATTTTATTTAATTCCAGAAACAGTCCAGCAGTTTAGTAATTATACTATTCTGTATGGCAGTTTCATTTAATTACAAACCAGTCCAGCAGCTTAGTAATTATACTATTCTGTCTGGCAGTTTCGTTTAATTACAAACCAGTCCATCAGTTTAATAATTTATATTAATCTGTCTGGAAATTTATTTAATTGCATTTACTTTCTGCAAGTGTCGGAATTTGTAATAGAGTCACATTCCATTATAGAAATAAAATTGTTTATTTCTTTTAGTCCTTGCACTTTAAATTATTGCTTTTACGTACACCAAAACCAACAGAAAGTGCTCGAAGGAGATTTTTTATCCAAAAGTCTCCAACTCATTTTACTATGCAAAGCTACCATAGTGTCATGTAAACTTTTAATTCCTATAGCCCCTCCTTTACAGAACAAGTCATCTTAGACTATTTAACCCAATGCTGTTTATTAGGACACTCAAATTCTTTCCGGAAAAAGTTTCCAAAACCTTTCTCAATGTTGTCAAGAACTAATTTAGGAGGTCGTAGTACAGAGACTTATCGTCTAATTTAAATAAGTTTAATCCAATGATTCTGACATTGATTTTTTAATTAAGGAAACCAAGACAAATTAAATAGCGAATTCGCAAATATGATTTTTTTTAAATCGTACCAATACAGTGAAAAACAAAACAATTTTTTAGTCACCCAATTAATTTTTAAAAACTGGATTTATTTCAAGGGCATAGTTACATTTCATATTATGCTACTGATAAAATTGTTCAAAGGAAATTCAAAAAAATTATGATTATTTTTTGTATTAGATTGTCAAAATATTTGAATTAGATTGTCAAATTTTTGTATTATATTGTCAAAAAATTTGCATTAGATTGTCAATTTTTTTTTTGTATTAAATTGTCAAAAAAATTGTATTAGATTGTCAAAAAAAATGTATTAGGTTGTTAAATTTTTTGTATTAAATTGTCAAAAATATTGTATTAGATGTCAACAAAATTGTATTAAATTGTCAAAAAAAATGTATGGATGGTCAAAAAGTTTGTATTAAAGTGTCAAAAATATTGTATTAGATCGTCAAAAAAATCGCATTAGATTGTCAAAAAGAAAATTTGACAATCTATTTTTTCCCCTGACAATATGATTCAATTTTTTGACAATTTAATACCAAATTTTTTTATTAGATTGTCATAACAATTGCATTAAATTATCATAAAAATTGTAATAGATTGTAAAAACAATTGTATAAAATTGCTAAAAAAATATTAGGTTGTCATTTTTTTTATATTAAATTACCAAAAAAATTGAATTATATTGTCAAAAATTGTCTATTAGATTGTCAAATAAATTATAATATATTTTCAAAAATTTGTATTAGATTGTAAAAAAAAAGTATTACATTGTCATAAATTTTGTATTAAATTATCACAAAAATTACATTAGCTTGTCTATTAGATTGTCAAAATATGTATTAGATTGACAAAAACTTGTATTAGATTGTTAAAAAAATTGTATTGATTTTTAAATTTTTTTTTATTAGATTGTCAAAAAATTTGTATTGATTGTCACTAAAATTGCATTACGTTGTCTATTAGATTGTCGAAAATTTGTATTAAATTGCCAAAAAATTGTATTAGATTGTCAAAAACATTGAATTTTAATTTTTTTTGGATATTTTAAATTTTTCTAAAAAACCAATTTTTTTGGATTTTTTTTATTGTTTTCTAATTTTTTTTTTATAACTTTTTTCTGGATTTTTATTATTTTTTTGAGTTTTTTTTATTTTTCGGTCAACGCTCCGACAATCATCACCGGAGACCGGTCAATGGTCTTAATCAAACTTTTATTTGGCCAAATGTGTTGGTTTTATGTATATATTGAAAATGAGTACTAATTTGCAATAAATATTTTAAAAGTGATATTAACTCTTAAATTAGTAGTTTGAAAAGGTACCGGCCTCCAATTCATTTGCGGGTACGTAATAACTCGTACACGTGAACATTTTTTTGTTGAATCCAAAATAATTCCAACTTGTCAAGCATGATTTTTTCAGTAATTTGAGTACGTTCAACTTTGAGTGTCATTGTATAAACTTGCTTTAGGTAGAAAAAGTGAATGAAAATATATACTATATTATATCTAGTATTTATACATGTAAAAAAAAGTTTTAGATAAACTTTTATATGACTTTCAACATTTCTAAATAAATGTACTTAATTTTCCAAATATATATGTAATTAGTTAAAATTTATTAAATTCATGAATATGGTAGTTTCGTGAATTTTCAACACTTTTATATTTATGTGTTCCACTTGTTACATATATACATGCATTTGTCTCTTAAATATTTGTATTAATTAGTTAAATTAGATACATATATACCTTTTATTATGCAAAATATTTATTTAAATATTTTTTATATATATATATTAAGCTGTAATTAGAAATAATTTTTTATAAGAATATTTTCTGACATATCTATGTAGGATGGTTATACTGTATAAAGGTGAGCTTTATGAAGGACAATAGCTCTGTCAACTTCATTTATTAGCATTCGGTCAATATTACTCAGAACAATTACGATTCAAAAAGAGTTCTTTAACAAATACCAACAATGAACAAAACATGTTTACCAAAAAATATATTTGTGTTATATGGATCCAATCACTTAGCCAATGCTTATTATTATTATAAAATAATGTGTGGCAAGTAGTATCAGCGCCGTTGTTATTAGAACATGCTTTAAGAGCTAATGATAATCAAATATTACATAACACATAATATCTTGTACACATAAAAGTTTATCTAAATCATTCCATACAGACAAGTTAAAAAGTAATCCAAAAATCCGTAAATACACTTAGCCAGTCACTCAATAACTTTTGATCTCATTAACGAATCACTTATAAAAATATATATCTGGCCAACTTTCTGGAGCAAACTAACTTGACCCGAACAATCTGATTAGTTCTTACTTCTTATTTGCCTTTTTTAGGATAAGTAAAAAAAATATGGTGTTTATTTGACAAACGTAAAAATATTCTCATTCAAGTATAATACCGGAGAATTTTCCGTAGAAAGTAAAACGTTCGGAGTATACTTTTTAGTTTTTATGTAGTTAATTGTGAAGAATATTTGATTGCAGTATGATATTTTTACTAGACACAAGAAAAAAGTATCAAAAACATTCATAGTTAATTAGTTATTCATAATACGCCTCAAAAATGTAAATAAGTATTTTTATAGTTTTACTTGCCCAACTGTAGGTGTGGATGTTAGTAAGAACACACATTTGAAGATTGTGAAATTGACATTGAAGGGAAAATCCAGTTACTTTTAAGTTTTAATCATCTAAGTGTTAAGGGTAACAACATACCTTAGTCGTTACTACATACTTCCCTACAGTTTGAATTTGGAGTTTTTGTTGGTGGAAGAGACCCCAAGGGTCAAACCGAAAAGGCGTATTACAGGTATTTTCACACCTATATGACGGTTTAAGCAGTTTATGGTTCCTCGCCTTTTGTATGTTGTAATGTTTAAATATAATGCTAATTTCAGGACGGGGGCATGGAAGCTAAATCACACTGTTTGTTTGCCAAGTACTTTGCTGTATACAATTAATTATAAAAACTGTGTTGTAAAGTTTTATCTTAATGTTCTTAAGAATATGAGATGGTGTCGAGACTTTCATATTCTACTAGCAACTTTATTTGTGGTTTTACTTCCCTCTTTTTGCTTCCTATTACAAAAGGGGAGAGTCCTAATCATTCTTACTCCATCTGTTCCTATTTAATTATCCATTACGAAACTGCGTGCAATTTTGACCGACCAATAACGTGTGTCAAAATTGTCGGAATGAAAATTTTCAAAAGTTGATCATATAGCTCAAATGTTAAATTTTATGATTAGATTTTAAAAAAATTCATTTCGATAATTTTGATACAAGTCATAAGTCAATCAAAATTACACGTAATTTCGTAATGGACAATTAAATAGAAACGGAGGAAGTAATAGTTAATACATTCTGTTATAATACATGGTTTGCTTACTGTGAGATGGAAATTCTTCCCCAAATAGTTTATTTTGCCTACCCTATCACGAAATGCAAATGGGGTAGCCAGACTCCTACCGTTAGTGTCCTCACACTCAATGGCTTATGGACATTGGAAGTGTTTTGTAAATTATCTAAAACTTATAATAAAAAAATATTAGAAAAGTAAAAAGTACTGGATTAAAACTCTCATGCACTTTTATTGTGTTCATATTATCTTTACGCTTTTTTATTTAATATTATTTAAATCTAAGGTAAATTTTTTACTTTAATTATTATTTAAATTTAGAATAGTTACAACTAAGTTTATATATTTTTTATTTGAGTTTTTATTGTGTTATATTGGAAACCTATAAATATATATATATATATATATGTGTTTTTATTTTAATTATTATTTAAGTTTAGGATAGTAACAAAAATAGTTTATTTGAGTTTTTATTGTGTTATATTGAAATCATATATATATATATATATATGATATCTTATTGTAATTATTATTCAAGTTTAGGAAAATTATAATTAAGATAATATAATTTTTTATTTAAGTTTTTATAATGTTATATTGAAAACCTATAAATATATTTATATATATATATAATTTTTTCATTTAAGTTATACTATGATTCAATCTCATCTGATAATATTATATAAAAACATACAAACTTTAATAAATAGGAGTTTGAGTACTCTCAGGAGAGTCTGGGGCGGTCAATCTAGTACTACTGTTAGTTAGTTATGACGTCATTTGAACATTGTCCTAGAGATAGTAACAGAAAATTCATGTGATAGTACATTATAGCAAATTCATGTGATAGTACATTATAGCAGATGTTGTTTGGTACCAGATCAATAACGCTTCAAAAAGATAATAAGTTGTATATTTATTCATCTGTATACAATAGGAATAAATATATCTTAAATTATGCAAATTACTAGCATATACATTACAGTCTACATAATGCGAACTGCTCTGAGACATTACCAAGACTAGATATCTTAAATAATCTGAAAAAATACCCTCATACAAAACATTTCACCAAGAATAAAAACAGCTTCACATATTCACGGCCTTGTACAATACAAACCTGACCTTATTATATTCATATCTGATAAATTAATCAGAGGCTACATTACAATTTACAACAGATCAAGCCATGTTAAACGGAACACAAGAAATACTCACCTATCTCTAACCCGAATAAAGCAAGTTTTCTTTGAACTATTTTTCTTAATGCAAAAGACCAGGGTCAAAATATTAAAGTGGTTTTGCAACAGAAGGCAATGTCTTGAGTAATGCCAAAGATGGCTTCCGCACCGTGTGATTGAGTAGAATCATGAGGGTCAATAAGGTTAACGCTCCAGCTTGATGAGCACTGCCCAACGAAACCGGTACATAAGAGAGTAGAGTTGTTATCCCCAACATAACCTACAATATAGAAATTAAAAAATATTATTTACTCATTTTCAGCCGATTCAAACAGTTATTGACCACCGAAAAATAATAACTAGCGTTTCAAGTTGTTGGAACTTTAGAGCCTTCTAAAGCAAATTCAGATGGAACTTCTGTAAACTAGTTTTCCACTTTTCTCTTCCTTCTCTACTTCTTTTTCACTAAGGAAAATAAACACTGGTAAATGCAACACATGATATATTTAAAGGCAGGAACCTTGATCCTTTCATAGAAGTGGTTCCTCATTTCTGATATATGGATATACTAAATGACCATTCATTTTGAAGTTCAAACCATCGCAGCAGAAGTTTCCCCCCTCCCCCATAAGAGATAAGTCACCTGAGGCTAAGCAAACATGACATGCCATGCTAACTTACTATACTAAGCAAATTTATATTTCCAATAACTTCTCTAAAGATTTAAATTTATAGGTTACTCCTACTCCGTATATAATAATGTGTGGTTCCCGAATTTTAAAAGCTTTCATAAAGAAATGCTATCTTTTCCGATGCTTATTTCACATCATTCTTTATACCGGCTTCAGTGATAGAATTGATATACTGTTAACAAGATCATCCGGAAACAAGATTTTAGATCCAAAACGCTATCTTTATAAGATCGCACAAACAAAAGCACTCAATAAAAAGCAGGTGCTTATGGCTCCAACCATCCAAATAGTTTCTTCTACAAATGAACAGCATAGCACACCCTTCATAAATAACAATTGAAACTATGGGCAAATTTATCTCTACCTGAGAAGACTAGCAAGGGGTTCTATTTAAAATTTTAGAAATACCTGAACAGCAGCCATTCCCAGAGTGCTTCCTATCAAAGATCGTATAGCAGGATGAATATCAAGCTTTCTCGTTGACAACCATAACCCACCAATCGAAAGCAAACTTGCAGTCGCAAGTATACGATGGTCAAGCTATAAATTGAAACACAAGCATAAAAATCAAATATGAAAAACTCAAACTTCAAACCTCTCTAAACTGAAAAACATAAAAGAAAAATGTGTAATGTGTTTCTATTTAGTTCTGAAAAAGCTACATGTCTTTTAGTAACCAGCTCTGAAAGTCAAGACTCGGTGCATTTTAAACGAAAACCAAAATTAAAATTCGGATACTACAGCAAATTTTACCTCATCTTACATATATTACCTGCACTGTTGCTGTATTCTCAAAGAAGTTACGGATAAGTGGCTTCAAACTTAAAACATCCTCTGGGATCCATGTATCTCCCATCTTTGGGAAAGTATTAAATGCATGTCCCTGCCAAAATTCACAAAAATATCAGAAGTTTACAGAGATGTGTTTGCTTAGTGAGCCACATAGTATTTGTAATACAAAAATATGAATTTGCGTTTTGCATTACCAAAATAAGTATCTATCTAAACATCTTTTCACTTAAAAGGTATGAAAGTATACCTATGAAAGTGTGAAGGTTATGATATTATTTCCTTAAAAGCATATTTTCACCTATTTTACACCACGATCAATTACTTTTCCTCATTCCCAAAACAACATTCAAGAATTTAAATATACTTAATAAAAAATGCTTAAAATAACTATAGTTTCCATCTCCATCAAAAGAGTATACTTTTGTATTTATAATATGCAATCAAAAACCAAGTATCAGTTTGGAAGCGAAAGTCTCATGTGCAAATTTGCTGCTTTGCATATAAGCCAAAAGCAAAAGGCTAGGGATAGAAAGAACATACAGCATCATTGCCTGCCACAAATGCCCCTGAGACAGCTGTAACACCAACAAGAATGCTTACAGGAAGGGCAAGTCTCTTAACCTTTGCTGCCCCTCTGACCCAAGCTAAGGATTCAGCCGGTGGTTCAGGCATAACAACAGAAAGAGCAGTCCAAAATAGTCCACAATAAATCAAAAATGCCGAAGTTAAATGGGCTGCTAGGCGATAAGGGCTTACTCGTGGCTGAGAATAGTCAGTTGGTGGCTCCTTGAGACATAAAAAGAAAACCAAAATTACTCAAATATTATAAAGAAGGAACATAGAAATATAAAACGGGTTTCTTATTGTTATTACACCTATCAGAAATTTCAGCTTTTGTACATTAACTCATAATTAGTTTACGTTTGAAACGGTAAAACAATGTAAGTCGATCAATCATGGGACCTGCATCTAGAAAATAACTGAAAACCTCATCTTTTTATATTCACATTAGTACACTAACATTTTGGTTATTGCCACCGTTACACACAAACCTGTTGATCAATAATCACTTTTTAAAACTAAACCTATATGCTAAACTAAAAGGGAGTGTACTGATTTGGCAAAATAAAGGTCTGGTCTGAATACTGATTAGACAATTATGGATTAACGTACAAAACCAAAATACATGATAGCAGGTGTGGAAAACAGAAAAAAGCCCAAAACAAAACCTAAGAAATCAGTTTGACAAACTTTTGCCAAAATGTTTCAAACTTCTCACCTCTAAACCACTTTTCACCATCCACCAACCGATTAGTCCTTGTCCAGCACCAAGGCCAAAGAGAACAGAAAGTCTCAAAGCAAGTGGTACGGTTATATATCCTTTGCGTAGAAAATAGGAAAACGGTACAACAAACATGATCCCTAAGGCCCTTCCCCACATACGGTGTGCATACTCCATCCAATATATGAATTTAAAATCATCCATAGCCATCCCTTTATTTACACTGCAAGAGATGAATTAATGTGTGTCACCAATGATAAGGACAAGATCTACTTTTACGAAATATGTCAATCTAGATCACATATACTAAGCAGGCTGGCTGGGATATTGAAGTATATTTGTTTATACTCCGTACTTTCATAAAGCCTAACTCCAAATTCTTGGGATTAAGGATCAACCTAACAAATTTATATTATCGAGAGAGAAAAGTGGACTTCTTAAGAGCAAGTTGTACTATACTTTCTCTCCAAACAAGTACTTCTCATCAGGTTTACACAAGAATAAATTAATTTTTATAATTTCCAAATACGAAAAGTTATACTTTTTTTACATTCAACCCAACACACAGCGGCACCTATTAGAAGTAAAATTTGAATAATTCTTGTTCGCCTCCAACATAAAAGTAAATCTTTTGTATACATAAGATGTGAGACCAACAAATATCAAATAATTCAATTTAAGAGGAGCTTTCTTTTAAATCATGAATTGGCAATTGGAAACATACCGTTTATATTCAGGGGATTGCTTGTATTTATCAAACTCAATATTCCAGGCCTCATCAGACATGGGTGGAAGACCACCGGCGAATTTCCAGTCAGTCATAGAAAGACCAGACCTGGTAAGACGTGTAACACCGCCAAGTACGACCATACTAAAAACCCATGCAGCAGAAAAAAATAACCACATCCCAACCTTCTTTTGAGCATGAGTGCCAGCTGTTACTAGTAATTTTAACCCATCCTTGTTTTCCACAACAGAAGCAGTCGCAACCGTTATAGTTCTGCATGACGGTATAAATACACCCTGAAGACAGTTAAAACATTTCTTATATAATGTAAACGAAAAGTTTTGTAAATATCCCAGTGAAAACTAAGGAGGATTCCTAATCAGCATGCAACATTATGAGGCAGATTATATGGGGGATAATTTGTGTTGACGTGCGGATATTGACTTCCTTTCTCTACACACTTTTTGTACCATAGATATGAGATGTTTAGGTTTCAATCATTCAGAAATTAACCAATTCCAACTCATCTAAATCATATATGTTCAAAGGTAGAGATATATAAGACTCGATCAGCTGAAGCTGTGATTTTAAAGAGTTGAATTTGTGAGCTATGTGAAAGTGAAAAAGCAGCTAGGTTCCAGCAATCATGCAGTGTTGGAAGATATGACTATCTCTTAAAGTAAACTGTAAATTCCAATATGGCAAAGAAGTTGTAGAGCAAAAGGTTGAATACTAGTTTTAAACTTTCGAGTTTAATTCAATATACACATTACACTCGATATTTTACTTCTATGTTGTAATTGAAACATTTCACAATGAGAGGCAGTCAATATCAGTCTAAAAATATATATAAGTAATGATATTTTCCTTTTGATACTAAGATATCAAATATGAGTCTTTTCCAGAATATAGTACTCAAATTCATAAAATCGAAAACATTACATCTTTTGGGAAGCTTTACTTCACAGAAAATAGTATATTTGAAATCATTTGAATAATTGAACATATAAAGCAATGTGAAATTGATTTTAACTGGCACTAACGAAAAGAAATTATTCTGCAACAAGAAACCAAAAATCAAACAAAAACGGTAACCAAGAAAAGGAATTCACCGTCTCTTTTATGAAACACCATTGAACATTGGACTTATTAGGTTGCATATGGCAACTAAGTAGACTAGTTGGCGATACAAGGTGCAATATTCACCCTGTATCGGCTTCGACAATAAATGTCTACATGAAACTCGAACCCTTCCCCCGACCAAACCCAGATCCTAATTATGCGACTAATTAAGATTCTCAAGCAAAAACAGAGTATATTACATGATAAAAGGTGCATATAAAAAAGTGCTTGTTTGGCAACAGCTTTTTTATCCGCTTTTCAGCTTTTTGATTAAAAAAGCTACGGGTGATTGCCTGTTAGCTTTTTCAAAAGCTATCTTTTGGGTTAAAACGCTAGAAAAAGCTCAAAAGCGAAGAAGTTAGGAATGTAATGGTTTTCTTGGCTTTTTCACATTAAAATACCAAAAGTAGTAAATTACCAATAGGTAAAAAATGACTAATCAACAAAAATAAGTTATAAACCACTAATTAGTAAAATAAAACTCAGGTAGTGCCAAACAGTACACTTCAGCTTATTCTAAGCAACCTTTTTTTCTCATTCCTTTTTAAAAACAGTTTTCTGACCTAAAAAACCGAAACCAAACACACCCTAACTAATCTTTTCACTATCCAGTAATCGAACAAACGAACATAAATAATAAATTAGTATCACAATCTATTTCTTAAATACTAAACCTGCAAAAGTCCTTCAACACAAACTAATAAATCACTAAACAAAACAAAAGTGTCTTAATAACTTAAAAGCACATATATACCTTATATTGATGATGATGTAAAGCTCTAAAATGAGAAATAATAGAATATCTAGATGATCCAAAAACTGTATAACGAGGCGATAAAGTTGAGAATAATCGTGTGCTAGGGTTTATCATAGCCTTTGATAATGTTCCATTACAAACCCTAGCTTGAGATGATATACTGTTTAATTTAGTTAGTGTTTTTGTTGCCCTTTTTAATATTAACGCCATTTTGTTCTCAATCATTCTTAAACCCTCTCTCTCTCTCTCTCTCTCTATATATATATATATAATGTATGTATATGTATATATCTGTATGTGTTGAGTGTTTGTTTTGTGTATGTGTCATTTACAAATAACCCCAGTAACTATAATTTTTTTCAATTAACTCCCATAAACTATAAAACTTTTACAATTAACTCCTAAGTTTATCTTCATGATATAACTTTTTATTCATTTGTTTGTTTCACAAAAAAAATCGTTTGATATATGTAGTTTGTCAATGCACATGAGTTTAGATAACAACTATCGTAAATAAGTCATCCGTAGAGGCTTTATATAAAAAAACATTATTTTTGTGAAAAAAACTCTTTTTTGGGTCATTCCGTTATAAAAATACTTGACATGTAGAATATTAAAAAACTGATTATCATAAATGAAAAATCAATTAAAACGGATTGTTGAGTATAAAGTTATATCATTTAAAAGATGGCATCGGGGTTTCTTGCAAAATTTTGATAGTTTATGAGGCTTAATTGGAAGAAATTATATTTATTGGGGGTTATAGACAAATAACTCATAGTTTCGGGGGTGTTATTTTGCATTTTACCCATTTTGGTTTGAGAATTTTGATGCGTTTTTGGAGGCGGAGGGGTTTACGTTGTAGGCGGGAATACCATTAAAATGGAATGTAATAATAGATGGGCTTTATTTATAAGGACCATATTTATTTGGCCCAATAAAAGTGGGCTAAGGGTGATTATCAGTCTATGACACGATTAATTTGGGCTCTAGAGCATGTTTAACGGTTGGAGGAGGAGCGCCTAATGCCCGGTAAACGGATTATAGCTCAGGCACAGTGATGGGAAAGAGGGAAGTGAAGAAGCGTGGGGAGATGGGAGAGAGTGGACCGAGCTTTTGCCATAACCGTATGAATTGTCATTGTCGTGGCCAAATTTATATGCATTATTATTTAGTATAAACCTGAATATCTATTTCGAAAAGATAGTGAAAGTTTATTTAAAAGTGTGGAAAGTGATACTAAAGACAAGAGGTGTGATAAAAGATCAATCAAATTTTCCTCCGTTTCTATTTACCTGTCCGGGATTCTATTTTCGGATGTTCCGATTTACTTGTCCGGTTTTCTAAAATAGCAAAAGTTGTTATTTATTTTTATCTTATTACCATTGTACTTTAAATATTTGTATACTACATGTCCACTCTAAATAATTGTTATGCACTTTCACCCACATGAGTATTACATGGGTCCATAAAAGTAAGGGTAGATTCGAAAGCTTGATAAAATTAAAGTGTAATGTTAATTTTTGTTAAATAGTTGGATTTTTTTATAATAGACAAGTAAATTAAAGTGTAACCGCATGACACGTAATCCGATAGAAGCAAACAATTTGGGAGAGCTTTTACGATACCAAAATAATGAGAGCAATGAACCTATAGCCCAGATGCAAAATGAAAAAGAAGGCCCTTCTTGTATACTTATCTTATGAATTCGTAAATGCATGAGACAAATGACGTAAAAGATACTCCATCCGTCCCATTTTATTGGGGCGGTATACTATTTTTGGTTGTCCCAATTTATTGGGACACTTACCAAAAATAGTAAACAATTTTATAACACTTACTAGATTATCACTGTATATAATATACCGTCACCAAAACCAAGACCAAAATTAAAGGGCAAAAATATCATTTATACAAACACAATGATGGTGTCTACTTAATATTTGTCCCTCCCTGTAGTGCCTCAATAAATTGGGACGGATAGAGTAATAAGTATGGAGGTAGTTCGAATTTCAAACACCGATCATTCTCATTCGAGGTATGTTAAAATTCTTATGATGTTTGTTACTTTGTTAATAGTCATAGTCAGGGAACTAGTTAGGACAGTCGGGGGTTGCAGTCCACTTGAAAAAAATTGATGAAAAAAATAGTTTTTTCCTATGTATTTTGATAAAAAACTTTAAATTTTAGTGTTTCAACCTCCACATTCTGTAAAATAACTTCATATAAGATATAATTTTTTTTTATAAAAAATCAGCCTCCCATTTTACAATTCTGGTTCCGTCACTCGTCGTAACCGACAATAATACAAATGATATTGAATGGATTTGTTACCAGAATATGCATGATAAATAAGTTACTTTGTGCTATCATTTTTTTTATGGATAAATTAAAAAAGATACTAATTTTGAAACTAAATTAACAAAAATATACCCAAAAATCCATACCTTAATTTGTATATTTCATACCTTTATTCTAAAAGTTCATACCCTTATTTCAAAAATTCATACCCTAATTTTTATATTTTCATACGTTTATTCCAAAAGTTCATACCCTTATTTTAAAAGTTCATAGCCTAATTCGTAGAGCCATTATTTTCAAATTTTATACCCCAATTTACAGTATTCATATCATTATTTATATAATTCATGTCCGCAATTTTCAACTTTATATCCTTAATTCACGGAATTTATACACTTATTTTTCAACTTTATACACAAGTTAACAAATTCAATATTTGTCCGTCCTCCGATCTCGAACTACCACATTGTCGTCGTGGTCATCTCATTTGACGACCGCATCTCCATCGGCATCAATATTGAGTTTTCGACCTCGTCGTCCACTCCGACGGATGTGTCCGTTTCAATCTCCAACGAATAGAAAGATCGGAGAGGAAGTTAAGTAGGTCACCAAATCAATCATTTTAATAAATTGAGGTCACTAAATTAAACTTTTGTAAAGTCAGGTCAATAAATCAATATTCGTTCAAAACATAGGGCATAAAAGTGAAATTTTTCCCTTTGACATAGATGATAGACCAACAATGTTCGCTACAAAAAAAATGTTAAAACAGTGACAAAAATTGTGACAGTTTTTTTTGTTTCGAGCTTATTAGCTATAATTTTTGTGACGGTTTTTTAAAATAGTGACAGTTTTGTGACAATATTTTGAAATATTGACAGGTTTGCGACAGGTTTTGATACTTATTAAATCAACATTATTTTATAGTGAATACATGTTTTCGTAGGAAAAAAATATCACAAACAGGTTAAAAATGGTCTAGAGAAAGACAAAATAAATAAATTAATCTAAAAGATTAATTTTATATTTTATTGGCTATATAAAAATTTCACACTATTTGATAGTATTACCCGTTCCCGTTCCCGTTCCCGTTCCCGTTCTATACAAACTATTACAGCATGTTACATTTTTTATCTTAACAAGCTAAAGATTGTCTAACTTATTATTTATCAGTTTCATAAAGTTGATTTAACACTTCATGTGTATTTATACATAAAACTGATTTACATGAACATATTAGTTTACTACTTCGGGTACCCGACGGGTACCCGAATACTATAGGAAATGAAACCCGACCCCGACCCCGAAAGCAACCGGGTCGGGAGATCACCCGACAATGTCGGCTCGTGATTGATTCGGGTCGGAGATGTTTCGGGTCGGATGGCGGGATCAGGTAGGGTTTCGAGTATTTTTCTCAACCCTATATCTATCAATGTTTCCTTTTCAAATTAGATGTTACAATCTGATTTATAACCAAAAAATCTGTTACCAAACATTAACGATTAGTCTGTAAAAATAAAACTATTTAAAAATTGATCAGCCATTAAAAGTTAATTAAATATTGGTCTATTATTTCTAAAACTAATTAATGATTGATCTTCCACATAATTACTCAATAAAAGTAAAAAAAATGGAAAACTTACAAAATAAAAAAATCAGAAAAAAATAGCCAAAAAAGCTGAAAAAACCTATACAAAAGTCGGGAACGCGAAAAACCCCCGAAAAAATGGTAAAAAAAAAAAGCAAGAAAAATCCCAAATAAAAAAAAAAGAAAAAAAGTTCAAAAAATGTGGGAACCGAAAAAACCCAAAAAATGGTTAAAAAAAACCAAGAAAAATCCAAAATCACAAAAAAATTAAAAAACGTTCAAAAAAGTCGAAAACCCGAAAAAACCCTGAAAAATGGTAAAAAAAAAAAAAAACCAAGAAAAATTTAAAAAATTAAAAATCACAAAAAAATGAAAAAAATATCGAAAAAATCCAGAAAGTTTAAAAAATGTTGAAAAACTCTATAACTTGCAATTCAAATGACTAAAAATGACTTCAAATTACTTAAAAATGACTCATACTATTTTTAAAATTACTCGAACTGTTTTTTAAAATTACTCGAACTGTTTTTTAAAATTAATCAAACTATTTTTAAAATTAATTAAAATGACTTAGACTATTTTTCAAATGAGTTAAAAATGACTCAGACTATTTTTAAAATAACTCGAACTGTTTTTAAAATTACTTAAAATGACTCTGCCTATTTTTAAAATAAATTAAAATGGCTCAAACTGTTTTTAAAATAATTCAAAACAACTGAGATTGTTTTTAAAACTACTCATATTATTTCTTAATTACTCAGACTATTTTTAAAATGACTAAAAATGACCCAGAAATGACCCAAAATGACTCCGACTGTTTTTTAAAATTGCTCTGACTGTTTTAAAAATGACTCGGACTATTTTTAAAATTACTCAGACTGTTTTTAAAATTACTTATACTGTTTTTGAAATGACTCAAACTATTTTTAAATTTACTCAGACTATTTTTAAAATTACTGAGAATGTTTATAAAATGACTTAAAATTACTCAAATTAGTTTTAAAATGACTTGGCCAATTTTTAAAATGAGTTAAAACGATTCAGACTATTTTTTAAAATTACTCAGGCTGTTTTTAAAATGACTTAAAATTACTCAAACTACTTTTAAAATGACTTAAAATGACTCAAATTAATTTTAAGATTACTCAGACCATTTTTAAATGACTTAAAATAACTCGGACTATTTTTAAAATGACTCATACTGTTTTTAAATGACTTAAAATTACTCAGACTATTTTTAAATGACTTAAAATTACTCAAACTGTTATTAAAATGACTCAGACTATTTTTAAAATTAATCAAACTATTTTTAAAATTACTCAGACTGTTTTTAAAATGACTTAAGACGACTCAGACTGTTTTTTTTTGTGTTTTTCTAATTTTGTTGATTTTATATTATTTTGCATTTTTTTTGGATTTTTTTGGATCTTTAAAATTTTATTTGTGTTTTTTTCGGTGTTTTGCCTTTTTTTTAAGCTTTTTTGGATTTTTCAGATTTTTCCATTTTTCCTTTTTGATTTTTCTGAAATTTTTCCATTTTTTCTATTTTTTTGATTTTTATTGGTTAGTTATGGAAAATGGGCCAATATGTAAATTATTTTAAAAATAGTGACAAATCCTTATTTAGTTTCTATAAGGAGTAACAATCCAAAATTTAGTTTGTATCAAATTTTGACCATGGTTGTATCTTCGATGTTAGATCGTCCTTCTCCTATCCTTATCGACATATTATCTCGCCTACCATTGAAGGCGCTATGTTTTATTGTCGATGTGTTTGCCAAACCTTCTATGACTGTAACATCCCGTATTTTTATAAGTGTTTTTAATTAAAAATTAATTTATCCAAAAACGTTTTATACAAATTTTACCAAAAACCGGTCACTCGACTAATTTTTAGCCAAAAACCGAAACTCTTCCGAAAAACTTTATTTTTAAAACATGTTACTAATTTTACTAATAAAAAGAACTCAATAGATTTGTTTCTAAAGATTTGTTATTTTTGAGTAGTAAAACAATATTTTTGGATTAAGAGTTAGCTTTTAGAACTTTGGGGACCAAATAGTTCGCTTCCACAAACTTTGTAAAAACAGTTTTTCTAAACCTAAAATCAGCCACTTTTCATTCTTTAAACCTAAAATCAGCCAAGAGAGAGAAAAATAGAGAAAAGAGAGAAGAAGAAGAAGAGAAACCACCATTAGCGGGCTCATACCGAAAGCATCTCCACTACGCTCTAAGGTAACGGGGGTTATCCATTGCGACTAGACAAGAGTGTATGTTAGGATTTGGTTTTGCGTTTATTAGAAATTGGGGGTTTATGCCTTTTATCTTAATTAGGTTTATAAATTGTTAATTGAGTTTAGTTGTTACATGTTTAATTCATTTATTTGTTAATTGGGTTTAGTTGTTACATGTTTAAATTCATTTATTTGAATTGGAGAAATAGAGGATTTAGCCGTGTTAATTTCGGATTTATGAGAATATGGATGAGTTTGCATGTCTTGATGTAGTGATATTGTGTTATTATAATTGTTGATAAATCGGGTAATTTATTGTGGAATATAGATGGATTGTAGTTTATGCATACAAGGTGTTTGTTAAAATACCAGAATGGGTTTTTATGTTGTTGAAGTGATTGGCTAGTTGTGAATCTAGCATCTATGATTATGGTTTATGTTGTATTACGTTAAGTGGCGTATGAGTTTATGTTATTTGAATAGTATAATATTATTGGCCGAGGCCTTAATATTTATACGTATGAGATGGTGTTATTTGAATGATTTTATATTATTGGTCGAGGCCTTGTGATTTAGCTGTAGTGGCAATGGTCTTTGTCTCTCCCTAATTCCGGGGACAGAAGACGGCCGAGGGGATAGGGAATGACTCGTCTTACGGACCGGGGCGAGTGGCGTTAGAGGTCCTAGTGTGCACTATATTTACTTTTATGTTAACAATGGTCTATGTCTCTCCCTAATTCCGGGGGCATAAGACGGCCGAAGGGATAGGGAATGACTCGTCTTACGGACTGGGACGAGTGGCGTGAGAGGTCCAAGTGCGCACTATAAATCTACTTTTCTGTTGCAATGGTCTCTGTCTCTCCCTAATTCCGGGGACAGAAGACGGCCGAAGGGATAGTGAATGACCTACCTTACGGACTGGGGTAGGTGGCGTGAGAGGTCCATGTATGCTGTTGATTTGTATTTAATTTATTTAATTTATATCCCGTTGTAGAATGTTATCATATTTCTTTTATACGTCGATTATCGTAGTTGTAGAATTTGTGAGCTCTTGCATTTAAGGGATGGAGTGACGGTATTTGTGGTGCCGTCCCGTCTAGTTACGTGCGTGGGACTGACCGTTACAATTTTTGTCTTTCAGGTACAAATTAGGTTGAGGCGTTGGCTAGGTTGCATTAGCGCGGTATCGCATGGGTTCGGGGCTTCTTTAATCACTTTCTTTTTATTTAGTTCATTTTGAGGTTGTAGCCTACGGGCAAATTCATTCGTTTGTTAACTTTTAGCTTTTACAAATCTTGTCTTGTAGCCGCGTTTGTCAAACTTTTTATTTATCCGTTAATTGTTCCTTTAGCTTGCAAATGTTTTCTTTTAAAAATTTTAATTTCGTACTAACAGGTTTCGTTTTTCTTTTATTTAAAAAGGTCATACCTCAATATCCGTGTTTATGGAATTTGGGGCGTGACAATGACCTTACCTTAGATCAATATTTTAGTCGAGTAAGACTTAGTAAACAACCACCTATATGGTTAGATGACTACAGAATCAAGGCGTGAATTGAATTTTTTCTTAGAAGCTAGTCCATGGGAGGAGGATGAAGATTTCGAAGATGGTAATAGGTTTATAACTAAATTTAATAGTTACCACAGAGGCGAGGGTCGAGGGACGTGGGGTATGTTCGATTATACATTCTTTCAACGGCTTGGTAGTAATAATGGCAAGCACTTTTGCAAACAAATATTTTTACTTATGTATTCCGTTACTCATGGATCATGTCAAACTTCCAAAAATGGAACTTGCAAAAATGGAACTTGGCCGTTGTTTTCTTACAAAATATGGATTTGGTGCCATGACCAATCAGTACAAGATTGTTATGATGATGGCTCCGGATGTGAGGACAGAAAGTAAATTTTTGATCTTAACCATAGACGCAAGTACATGGAGGCACCTGCCAATAACTGCACCATATCCGCTATTTGATTGCCCAATTTTTAATCTTAATAGAGGTCTTCAATGGATGTATGGCGACTCTATATGCGTGTTTGATCTTGCAGGCGAACAAATTGAGTGCTTTTCATTGCCTACTTATTCAAACACCACACATGGTGATAAAGAATTACGCGTATTAAGAAGTAGTCTTTCGATAATTCATAACCATTACGACATATAGATATATGGTTTATGAAGGACTACGACCTAAAAGAATCTTGGATTAAATACCACGTATTAAAGGTTAGGGTTACTAATATGTCTATGGTAACCAAAATTCACAATGATGTCGAAGATCTTTCCTCTACCCAGTCCATGATTCGAAAGGTAATAGAAAGAGTTCAAGAGTTCTTGATGACCGATGATGATGAAAGCCTTTTTACAGTGTTTGATCATGTTCCAAGTTTTGTTAGATCAGAAGATGTTTTTAATGAGCAACGTCTACTCATGTCGTTCAATTAGTAAGTTCATCACGAAGGTGTAATTCATTTGTGTTGAACGTCTCGATCTAGTATGCAATTTCATTGGTAACTTCAGATGTACTATTTTTTTAAAATTATTTTCTCTATCACTGAATTATTTCATGATATGACCTTGCCTGATGCTACATTGTCCTCACGCCATGTATGTGTTGAACTAAATGAAATAAATAAAAAGAATATGATACACGAGTAAAACATATTGTTCTTATGCCCAAAATTGACAAATTAAATTTGAAGAATTTTCAAGAAACATCTGCAGACCGCTAGATAAACATTATTGCAAATAACAGGTTGGTGTCCCATTATATTCACTAGGGCCGGGTTCGGAACTGAACATATTTTTCGGTTCGTTTTTTTTCGGTTTCAGTCTTTTATTTTTTGGATCGAACCGGACCGGTTTTTTTCGTTTTTTTTTCGGATCGGTTATCAGTCCAGTTCGGTTTTTCCTTTTTTCGCCCGGCCCTAATATTCACAAACAACCACGTCTAGTCAATTTGTATATCCAATTTACCAACAACTACATGAGAATATTTTTCAAAACGAATACATGTAACCGTACAACCAATCTCACTCCACAAATAATATATATGTAACCGTACAAGTGACACTAAAAAATTAATTAGCTCGATTTTGTACACGGAACAAAGTCGAATAATTCAGTAATACAACTTTCAATGAATAAAGTTGCAAGTTACCATAAGTTATCAGAAAGATAATAAACCCACCAAATAAGAGAAACATAAAAGACAGTTGCAACCAAATTTTCCATAAAATAGACCTCTTTCAGAGTTTTTTGCCAAAATAGGCTACTTGGGACCGAAAATTCCCAGAATGGGCTACCTTTCTTCAAAATTCTCAAAACGGTCTACTTCTGAAAAACGACCGATCGAAATGGTAAAAACGACCGGTCGTTTTTATCATGAACTCTCTGGAACAATTTGGACAAAAAACGATCGGTCGTTTTTACCATTTCGATCGGTCGTTTTTCAGACAAAAAACGATCGGTCGTTATTTACATTTCGATCGGTCGTTTTTCAGAAATACTTCCTATTTAAAAAAACTCATCTCTTTTGCAGACCTACTTTTCCAGAATACTCTGAAAAAAAAAAAAAAAGAACTCTTCGATCATTTTAGGGCAAATCTCCGAGCTCTTCGAAAACAGGTAAAACCTCGATATTTTGTTGAGGCTCTATGTTTCTGTAAGAGTCAATATTTTGTAAAGACTCGGTTTTTTCCACTATTTTTCAACACAGTTTCCACTATTTTCAATCTTATTTAGTTTTTTTTTTTGTGTGTTTTTGGAGTATTATTTAAATTTTTTTTGTGTGTGTTTTAGGTTATCGAAATGAAAAATCCTACAATTATGTGTTATTGGGGAGGTACGATAATGGAAACTATTAGCGAGGGGTTATCTTATGATATTTCTTATAAAAAAAAATTTAAGGTATCTAGAAACACGACATACGACAAATTCTTGGAAAAATTGTTTAAGGAACTTGATGTATCATCGACTTCAAATCGTTTGAGTTTAACATGTCGTTATCCATATCTGACTACACTTACTGAGTTTAAATATATGCGATTGGCTGTTGTTGATAATGATTCGTTGGAAACCATGCTTGAGTTAATAGAAGAAAATGGAAGAACGTTTATAGAGTTATATGTTGAAATTGAGCAAGTTTACTCTTCTGATCAAGATTACGGGTTGTATAATAATATTCTTTCCACTAATGAAATCGGTACATCAAGTAGAACACCCATTCGACAAGAGCCAATGCCAGAGGTATATTCTAAGAACAACGAACTAGATTTGACACATTTGGATGCAGTGTGTCGATTGTCAGATAATATTGATTGGTCGAACAATATAAATGAGATAGAACTTTGAGATGAACCAGATGATGAAGATGACGAGTCTGACGATGACGTCAATATTAGCGAAAACGAGTCTGACGATGACGAAGAAAATGTACAAGAAATGGGCTCGTATATGGATGAGGATGAAAACGACCAATCAAGTGGGTCACAATGGCCGAATAATACTATTCCCGATGAAATTCCTATGCATCAACCAATGTCAAGTTTGTTTAATGAACCGTTCGACACTCAAGAAAATTATGGTAACCAGAGACGAAATTATATGATGTATCCTGGATTTTGGGATCCTCAAGTTAATGATCCTTTTATTGGTCTTTTATTTAGGGATAAAGAAATGTTGAAAAAGGGAATAAAACTTTGGTCAATCAAACGTAACATCCATTTTTGCACTAAAAGTTCGAAGGCAAAATTTTGGGAAATTCGTTGTAAACTGGCCGAAACTCAAAAATGCAAATGGAAACTACGAGCTTCACTAAGAAAGAAACATGGATTTTTTGAAGTGTCGGTGTACAACGGTCCTCATACATGCATTCATGCCGAGCTTACAACTGATCATCCCCATTTAGATTCCAATCTTGTTGCCCAAACCATTCGAAATGCCATCACAACTAATCCTATGATGAAGATTTCATTAGTTAAAGAGATTGTGAATGCCCGCTTTGAAACGTCAGTTTCATACAAAAAAGCTTATTTAGGTAAACAAAAAGCAATCGCAGAGATATTTGGAAATTGGGAAGACTCGTATAAGGTTTTACCTAAATTTATGAAAGCGCTTCAAAAGTATAATCCCGGTACCGTAGCTTCTTATGAGACAACGCCAGTTTACGATGTGGTAACAAATTCAGTGGGTGAGGTATTGAACAGATTTTTCTTCACATTTAAGGCCGTTATTGATGCATTTCAGTATTGTAGGCCAGTTATCGCTATTGATGCTACTCACTTATATGGGAAGTATAAAGGTAAGATTTTGTTGGCCATGGCATCGGATGCAGATAATCATGTTTTTCCCATTGGGTGTGCATTTGTTGCTGAGGAGAGTACAATTTCGTGGAGCTATTTTCTTTGTAACATTATGCGACATGTGATTAAAGAGCGCGTGAATATTTGTCTAATTTCGGATAGACATGCTGGTATTCTAAGTGCAGTGAGAGGAGTTTGGCGTGGTCAAGGTTTTGTTCATCGATATTGTTCAAATCATTTTTTGGATAATTTTAAGAAAGCTTTCAAAGGAGATCCTGACTTACACAAGTTAGTGGAGAACGCCATTTGGGAATTACAAGAAAGAAAATTGAAAAGAATCATGGAAGCAATAAAAGTGATGAATCCTCAAGCATATCAATGGTTGATAAAAGAGCCTGCGGAAAAATGGTCATATTTTCATGATAAAGGGAGGCGACATGGTAACATGACCACAAACATGGCTGAAATTTTCAATAATGTTTTAAAATCTGCTTGTAATTTACCAATTACTGCTGCTGTGCAGCTTATTTTCTATAAGTTGGTACACTATTTTTGCGAGCGGAAAAAGATAGTAATCGGGATGAGAAACATCGGCACAAGATATGGTCCCAATATCCTCAAAATTTTAGAGAAACGCAGGTTGGACATTGGTCATACCAATGTTACTTTCGATTATGAAAGAGGGGTTTATTCCGTGTGTACAAGTTCAAGAAATTCCAGGGGAGGCAATACTCAAGTTGTCGACTTTTCACTTTGGCAATGCGATTGCGGTAAGTGGCAGAGTGATGGAATCCCTTGTTCACATGTGTTTTCCGTATGCGCTGCAAACCGTCTTGATTGGGAAGCTTACATTGTAAAATATTACACTCTTGAATCATACGAAGGTACGTACTCGGCGCAATTTTGTCCTCTTCGGCATCAAGACTATTGGGATTCATGTGATAGATTATTTCTTCCGGATGTTACTCTTGTAAGAGAAAGGGGTCGTCCAAGATCTACTCGTATTCATAATGGTATGGATCAGTCGGAGAGACGAGCACGTATGAGATGTTCTAGTTGTCAAGGGCGAGGACATGATTGTCGTAAGTGTCCGTATCCAATACGTGCTCGACGCTTATGATTTTAGCTGTAATTGTCCGCTTGTAATTGTACGCTTATCAACGAGACAATATGTATCTTGTACTATTTTAATTTTCCGCTTGTAATTGTCTTTTTTAAGATGAAATATCTATATTTATTCTCAGTGTTTTTTCATACTGTTTTTTGAGAAGATAAACTGGTTTGTTAAGTATGAATAAATAAATAAGTGCAATTAACATAAAAAGTAGAATGAACAACATAAATAAATAAGTGCAATTAACATAAATATATATATTTGATTAACATATATAACACAGACGACCGATCGTTCTGCAAAAACGACTGATCGCTTTTTTAGTGTGCTCACTGGAACATTTTTGTCCAAAAACGACCGATCGCTGTATACAACGACCGATCGTTTTTACACAGACGACCGATCGTTCTGCAAAAACGACCGATCGTTCTGCAAAAACGACCGATCGTTTTTTCAGTGTGCTCACTGGAACATTTTTGTCCAAAAACGACCGATCGCTGTATACAACGACCGATCGTTTTTACACAGACGACCGATCGTTCTGCAAAAACGACCGATCGTTTTTTCAGTGTGCTCACTGGAACATTTTTGTCCAAAAACGACCGATCGCTGTACACAACGACCGATCGTTTTTACACAGACGACCGATCGTTCTGCAAAAACGACCGATCGTAATTTCAGTGTGCTCACTGGAACATTTTTGTCCAAAAACGACCGATCGTAATTACAAAACGACCGATCGTTTTTCTGTTTTTCAGCCTTTAACTTCTTTCAAACCCTAATTCTATTTCATTCAACAATTATATCAACCCTCTCTCTCTTTCAAAATCGCCTCTTTCTATCAAAATCTATCAAAAATCCCTAATATCTACATATATATAACCCAATTCTCTTATTAATCCTTATAATCAACAATCGATTGATTCCGTTTCTTGAAAATCCTTTTTTTTCAAAATACCAATTTTTCCTAAACCCTAATTTTTTTTAATTTCCAACCATGGTTCGCACCAAGAAAGCTCAATCACACATCGTCGACGAACATGAGGACGACTACGTGCCTCCGTCCCCGAGCCGCCCCCGTGTTCCTCGCGCTCGACGAACCGGCCCCTCCACCGCTCCACCATCGGGCCCCGGTGCCTCTTCCGGCTCTCTTCCTCCCCTCTATCCATCTACAATGGGTAAAAGAGCTATCTTGACTAATTTTACATTAGACATGCCTTTATTTCTTGAACGTTTTTCTCTTCTCATGCAAGATTTAAACTTCCAAAAACTTAATGTAATTCTTACTCTAAAAGAGCCTTTCTTCATTGAAAATATATACGAATTTTACCATAACCTAGTTCTTGATAGGGATCATGATGACGCACTCCGCGTGCGTTCATCGTTTAATGGTCAATCCTTCGTTTACGGTGTAGACCGTTTACGAAATCTTCTACACCTCGATGCTGAGGGGGTGCACGAGCAAAGTGACGAACTTTGCGAAATGCTCAACATCGTTAATTTTACCGATTTCAAAGATGAACTATTTAATCCCGCACACAACAATCGCTCTAACAAAGCCTACGGCCTTCTCTTCCGAAATAAATTAGCCTACCATATCCTCTCCCATATTGTCCTCCCCCATACCTCAAACTTCACGGATGTTACCAATGAGTACATCTTCCTTTTAGGGTGCATCCATCGCCGAGTCAAACTTGACTTCGCGACACTCATATTCTTTAAGATGGATTCTCTAAAAACGAAATCCAAGAACGGGTTACCTTACGGTGCCTTGATTTCGGCCATCTTAAAAGACATGAACCTTGTTCCCGGTGGAACCCTGTTCAAGAACAAGGACAAATACATTTGGGACACCTTCTATCTTGCCCAAATGTCAATAAAATTCAACACTACCGCCAAGACCATTACTTGGTCTGGTAAACGGGTGTCCGGCCCCGACTATACTACTCTTTCCCTCGAAGAGGAAGAATATGTCGGCCCTAAGGCCACACCGCAAGCCGCTCATGAGGATGTGCCTATTTCCTCCGAGTCCCTTCCCCCGTCTCACATAATGCCTTCCTCTTCTCGTCCCACTCGAGGTCGCGGAAAAGCTCAAGTCGGATCTTCCAACCGTCCTCCGCGCACCGAACAATTCTACGACGATCTATACATCGACCAATATCAAAATGCGCGACTCCACCGACGCATGTTTCGCTCCATGAACACAAGTCAAGAAGACTTGGACAAAATTGATAGGATAAGCGCCGAGCAACGGGCAAAGTTCTACGGGTATTTTCCCGATCTAGCCGGTCCCGACGATGACGCTGAAGAAGAGGACGACGCGACCTCCCACCACGACTAGGCGGTTATTTTATTTTGCGTTGTATTTCCTTTGTTTTTCATTTATGATGTCAAAGGGGGAGAAATACCTCTCTTTTATTTTGCGTTGTATTTCCTTTGTTTTTCATTTTCTTCCAACGTTGTTTTTGATGTAATAAGTAGCAAACGCTTTGCATTTATGTTATGAATCTTTTTTATGTTGCTCTTTATCATTACGTGTTAAATTGTATGACGTTGTGAGATTGCGTATTTATAATTCTACAAATGCGATTTTCATGTTATTATAACTTGTGCGCATATATATCTAGTTGATTGGGTTATTTGTGTTGTTTTTCATTTGTGGCGATTAACCGTTTTTAGGCAAAACTATGGCCAATTTTTCGCTTGCATTTGATCGTTCGTTTTCCTTAATCGTTTAGCTTTGGTTAACTTCGTTTTAAATCGGATGTTGTGACATTTACTTGTTTTAAATCGGATGTTTAGTAAAACGTCACCTACACATCTTGTACTAAACATATTAATTTACGACATCATTTTATGTGATAATACTAGTTTTATAAATCTTTGGAAAAATCCGATCCAACACTCTCGTACTAAACATATTAATTTACGACATCATTTTTTAAGAGATCATGTTCAAAAAGGGGATCATGTTTTTATATATTTTTTGTCAAATCAGTGTCGAAAAGTGCAAAAAATTCTTGTTCTGTAAATTGTTTACAGTCGATCGGTCGACAGTGAAAAACGACCGATCGTTTTTCAACAGACGACCGATCGTTCTAAAAAACGACCGATCGTTTCAGATCAAATTTCTTCCAGAGAGTTCACAAGAAAAACGACCGATCGTTTTTCAGAAACGACCGATCGTTTTAGGTATGATTTCTTCCAGTGAGTTCACAATAAAAACGACCGATCGAAATGTAAATAACGACCGATCGTTTTTTGTCTGAAAAACGACCGATCGAAATGGTAAAAACGACCGATCGTTTTTTGTCCAAATTGTTCCAGAGAGTTCATGATAAAAACGACCGGTCGTTTTTACCATTTCGATCGGTCGTTTTTCAGAAGTAGACCGTTTTGGAAATTTTGAAGAAAGGTAGCCCATTCTGGGAATTTTCGGTCCCAAGTAGCCTATTTTGGCAAAAAACTCCCTCTTTCAGGTGTAACAAGACCTATTTGGTATATCTCAATCACTATTTATTACTACAATGATAACCACAGATACACCAGTTGCTGGAATACATTTAACCAAATTAAAAGTAGAAGTAGTGATGATATAAGAAGTGACTTTTTGACATAAACTCTTGCAGAGACTTAATGTGGATTATTGATTTACTCTCATATAAATGATCTGAAGATCCCCATTGAGTTTCTGCAGAAATTTATGTCAAAAACTATCTCCTTATATCAACACTCAATTAAAATATGACATTACTAAGGAAAAAGATCACAAGGGGTATTACTATTCAGCACTCGGCCAAACTTTAAAGACATTTAACAAACGTGCGTAAAACTATTAGGCAGACCACCAAGTATGTAGATGTATATAACATGGCCCAATATCGGTTTCTAATTAGACACAAATCATAGACGCAGACAAACCTGAAATATTCAGAAATTAGTTATAAGAAAGAATTATAGAAAAGTTGCCATACTTGTTATCCTTCTTCTGCTCCTTAACTTTTCTATCATTTATTAATCCCATTCTCACACCAGAAAGAAGAAAGAATCGAAAACAAAAATGGAATCATGTGTCCAAGGTCTAGGCATTCCTGCTTCAGCTAAACGAAGGGAACCCGATGCTGTGTTTACTACTCGTCATATGGCTAATTTCCACCCTAGCATTTGGGAAGATCATTTCTTAGCATACTCTTCCAATCCCATGGTAACTTATAAATGCATGAGAAGCTGTTTTTGGAGGAAGAGTTCCATGTTTCATAATATTTTATAAATTGTTAATGTTTATATGACAAGTTGTTGGAATTAGTTCAAACTTTAAATGAGCGAATCTGTTGTTTCCTGTGCACATATTACTATAAATTCATCAACCATAAGATTAAAATATCACAATGCTAAGTCCAAGTGTAATAAACAGATCTCAAAAAACTTTAGTTTTGGTCAAGTTTTAACTGGTAGCTGTCTCTATCTCTAATGTCGCAGGAAGCGGATGTTGTCACGATTCGACGACTTCAAGAACTAAAAGAAAGAGTCAGAAATAAGCTGGTGGGAAATTTTGATAACTGCTCACATCAACTAGACTTGATTGATGCAATCCAGCGTCTAGGTGTGGGATACCATTTCAAAAATGAGATTGATACAATTCTAAAAAAGCTATATGACAATGTTTGTCAAAAAGGCAATTGGAAAATCTTTGACGATCTTTATACAGTCTCTCTCACATTTAGATTACTTAGACAGCAAGGATATCCAGTTACTGCTGGTAAGAGTTCCGCACCTTTTAATTGTATTATTATTAGAAGTCTTTAATTTCAGTCTCTGTAAAACTATGATATAATTGACTTGTTTTTTCAACTTTTTTGGCAAAGCCGGCGCCACTTGACAATATAGCCTAAGTTTCATGAGAACATCTTGTGACTTTGTGAAATTGTTCTAAGCAGATATGTTCAAGGATATGAAAGAGAAAATGAAGAAAACCGACTTGCGAGGTTTACTTTGTCTATATGAAGCGGCATATCTCAGAGTGCAAGGAGAAGATATACTTGATGAAGCTTTAGACTTAACCATATATCAGCTTAATTCCGTACTACCAAACATAAAATCCTCACTAAAAGCACAGGTGATTCATGCTTTAAAACAACCCATTCATACCGGCTTAACAAGGCTAGAAACAAGGGCTTACTTGACATTTTATGAGAAAGATGAATCCCATGATAAAATCTTACTAGAATTCGCAAAACTAGATTTCAATCAACTGCAAATGTTACACCAAAAGGAGCTAAGTGATATCACAAGGTAGGCATCTATCGTACTTGGTAAGTTTGACTTCTTTAGCGAGGTCTGGTATTTGACCATTGATTCCGACTTATTTTTCATTTATGTAAGTTTAGGTGGTGGAAAGATTTGGATTTTGTGACGAAACTGCCTTATGCAAGGGACAGAGTGGTAGAGTGTTATTTTTGGATTTTGGGAGTTTATTTCGAGCCAGAGTATGCCCTTGCTAGAAGAATATTACTCGAAGTTATTGTGATTATTTCAGTTGTCGATGACACGTATGATGCATTCGGTACCTTGGAAGAACTTGCACTCTTCACCGATGCAGTTGAAAGGTTAACCTCCTGTTATTACAGAAATATATTTGTTAGAAGCAGAGTGTCAGAGACTAATATATTTTAATTCGCCCGTCTACTTTTGCTTTTCCAGGTGGGATATCAATGCAATGGCTCAACTTCCTGCATATATGCAAATATTATATAAGGCATTTCTTGATGTTTACATCATGATTGAGGAAGAAATGGCAAAGCTAGGAAAATCATACCGCCTCCCATATGCAAAAGAAACTGTAAATAATATTGATTGTTAACCCATACTAAGTTCGTTTAGAGTTTCTAACATTCTGGTTAGTTGTTAACTTGTTACTGATTTTTTTTTCAATCTTAGATGAAAAATCTGGTGAAAGCTTACTTCAAAGAAGCAAAATGGTGCAATATGAATTATGTTCCGAAATTTGAAGAGTATATGGAAGTTGCTCTGGTGACTGGCGCCTATATAACGCTTTCAACTGTTTCTTATATGGGAATGGGAGATATCGCCACAGAAACAGCGTTTAAATGGGTCATGAGCGACCCGCCAATAGTTAGAGCTTCATCTGTTATTTGTAGGCTCCAAGACGACATGGTTGGACACAAGGTACAAGCATCAATTACCAACGTTAAAGTCTTATAAATATCACCACAATATTATTTCTAAGTACAAAAATTTCAACAAACGTGTAATAGTTCGATATTTGTCATGTTATAGTCACTTAAATAATTAAATTTTGTATCCTTGTAGTTTGAGCAGGAGCGAAAGCATGTTGCCTCGGCAGTTGAGTGTTACATGAAACAATATGGAGTATCGGAAAAAGAAGTGAATTCTGAATTTCAAAAACGAGTTAAAAATGCATGGAAAGACTTGAATGCAGAGTGTCTTTTTCCAACTGAGGTCCCAATGCCTCTACTAACACGAGTTCTGAACCTTGCAAGGGTGATTAATGTCTTATACAATGGTGAAGACGGTTACACAAATTCTTCCAGGATAAAGGGTTTTATTACCTCGGTGCTTATTGATCCCGTGCCAATCTGAAAGATTGCAACACCATGGCAGTTTTGCTGGAGATAGAGAATGAGATTGGTGACAATATTGTATTAAGCTAGCGGGCCTTAAATGGTATTATATGTAGTACATGATAAGTTGTTGTAACAATAATTCAGAATAATTCAGTCAGTTTTTTTTTTTTTTTATATTAATGGTGGGGAAAACCCACTCTTTTATTTATTAAGAATAAAAAAGTGGGGAAAAACCCCCACTTAATTCAGTCAGTTTGTTACAAAGAATAGATACAAAATGTGTATCTGTCTTCGTCCTCGTATAAATACCCTCGTTACTATTTGTAAAGAGGATTATGAAAATAAATAAAATTCCATTGTGCTTGAAGAATTTTTTCCCTCTCTCGAATTTGGAAAATATTCTCATAATCACATTTATACACTTATACATACATATATAAATACAAATACCGAATTATACAAGCGTTCCCCTTACAATTGGTACCAGAGCAATGTTTTCTTCACTTCAACAATGGTGAACGCTCGGGGATAAAACTTCTGAAGATGACGTGGCAATGCTTAAAAGAACACGCGAGGAAGACGAACAGAGAATAAATGGGCTAAGTAAAACTTTGGGTGAAGTTCGTGTGAAATCGGGGGCATAAATAGTCGATTGGATTTACTTATTATGACATCGATTCAGAAAGGGAATATTATTGTTGTGTGCACCAAACTATTGGTGGTTAAGGATTGCCATACCCACGTATCACGTTTAATGATTTCGATAGCGAACTATTGGTAAGTGATTAATCACCGTACCACCGTTAACTTTTTATTAACAGAAGATACACATGTACAAGATATGTGCTGTTTTTAGGGACATTAAGGTCATTGACTCATTTTTTTAATTTATGAAATAGTTATATACATATATATATCTTTCTTTGCTTTTTATCCTCTAAGTATATAAGGCCTTATGATTGAATGTGTTTTTATTATCGGATTTTACGTACTTAGTTTGGTCTTTTTTCGACGGAATTGACCAAACTAATTTGGATACGAAAAAGAGTATCATTGTAATTTTCGTTCTAATGGTGGTCGCTAGAGAGACAAGCCACATACGGAGGCCAATGGTATGTAGAGGCGGCGGCGGTTTTGGGTTATGAAACCGTAATTGTTGGTTTATACAGGCAGTGACTATAATTTCTAAATTTAAAGGAGTTATAGACTGATCTTGATATTCTAGTAAGTTTGTTGTTATTCCAGATTGGTCTATGTTGTTGTTAACTTGTTGTATTTGACCCTACGCTTTTAATAAAAAAACATGTTTGATCCGAGTACTTTCTGTAATTACATTTTTGACTCATACATTTGGATTTTGACAGAATTACTATCCCAGTTTATACTTAATATGAAAATCTGAATGTTAATAAATTAACAACTATTTAGATTTAATTAATTTTGTTATTGATTAATAATAGTTTAACTTAAAATTAACTAGAAACTATTTAGATGTAATTGGTAAATTTAGTTTAATTTTAACCTATATAGTGTTGTTTTTAAATTATTTTTTAAAATTTATAGTGAAAAAATACTTAATTGAACTTTTTTCAATATATAGGTATCCAATTAAGTTTCATACTAAAGTATGAGGATTAATGTTGTATTTAACCAGAATGGAAAGGTGAGTGGTGACCTGACGTTGTAAATAACAAGAAAAGCCGAGGGTAATTTTGTCATTCATCCATTTTCTATATATTTTTTAACGGGGATGACGTTTGTAAGTTGGATATGCAAATTGTTAATCACCAGAGATCGGTATGCATTTTCTTAAACACCGATATGTCGGTACAATAAACAATAATTTTTACCATTCATAAATTCACAAACTGTTGATAATTCTGTAAGTTCTGCTCATCCCAATCATATACCTGGTACAAGTGCTAATAATCATGGAAATGGAAGAAATATTGTTACTGATGACGTGCAAAATGATGAAAATCGCAGTGGGATACATATGCAACAAATTAGGTTGCAATTTCCCATTTTTTCTGGCGATAATAGTAATGAATGGGTGTTTTAAGGCCAAACAGTATTTCTCGATACACAACTTTAATGATGAGATGAAAATTAAAATAGCCTCTTTCCATATGGAGGGTAGAGCACTTGTTTGGTTCCAGGAGCTCAATAGAAATGCAATTAACATTACCTGGGATGATTTTTTGCAAATATTAAAAGTGAGATTTAGCCCTACTGTGTATGAGGATGCATTTTTTGAATTGGTTAAGCTGAGACAAGTGGGATCAGTGGATGATTATAAGGCCAAATTTGAAGAATTAAGTAATGCTGTGCCTAATTTGACCGAGGATCATCTTTTGAGCCTTTTCGAGGATTAAAAGAGGAAATTCAATATTCAGTTAGAGCTTTGAACCCAAGGGCTCGTTTGGTTACAGTATTAGTAGTAACGTGACTATAAATACCTTCGGACTATGACGAGATAACAAATGAAGGTGTGATTAATAATAGATACATGAAATATCAATGAAGTGTTTGTTTGATTTTTATTGGAGTCGAACTATTTTACAAATTTACATTTATATCTATAATAAATAAACTTGCAAAATATATATATATATATATATATATATGATTTTAATATATATATACCACACCCATTTTACTCCAAATAACCCATTTCCCAATATCCTATTTCTCATCATTTCTAATCTCATGTTACTAATAGTCCCGTCTTCATTTTTCATACCAAATACGGTATTTATGGGCCCGACGATATCGCTAATCCCATCCTACCATAATCTCACCCTAAAAAAACACCCCCTAATTCTGTTATGGTGGCTTTTGGTCAAGCTCGTTTGCATGAAAAACATGTCGCTGTTTGGAAAGGTTCTGTTAGTAACAGTGGATATGCAAGTAATGCAATTTTCGCAAAAAATACCACAAGTTACAGCCCTATAAGTAGCATAATTCTTCAAAGCAAAAATGTTTCTCAGTCGGGAAAATAGGGTTTTAAAATGATTAACCTCGGTCCCTATAAGAGAGTTATCTTCTTCCAAGAAGGCTGCGAAAAGAGCTAAGGATCTATGCTTCAATTGTGATCAAAAGTGGTATAGAAACCATGTTTGTAAAAATCCTAAACTATTTTTATGGAGGTCTCTGTCACGCCCCAAAATCCGTAAATGATGGATATCGAGGCATGACCTTTTTAAAAGGAAAGAAAAGTGAAACCTGTTGATACAAAATTAAAATTTTAAAAGAAAAGACTTGCGAGCTAAAGGAACAAGTAAACAATAAACAAAAGTATTTGCCAAACGCGGCTACAAAAACGAGATAAACTAAACGAATGTAAATTGCCCGTAGGCTACAACCTCAAAATAAAATATACATGAAAAGAAAGCAAAAGCCCGAACCCATGTGATGCCTTGCTAAAGCTCTTAACCATCGCCTCAACCTAAGTTGTACCTGAAATACAAAAATGTAACGGTGAGTCCCACGCACCTAACTAGACGGGACGACACCACATACACCGTCACTCCATCTCATAAATGCAAGAACTCACAAATTTTACAACTACGATAAACGACGTATAAAACGAAATATAATGACATTCTACAACTACGATAAATTAAATAAATTAAATAACTTCAACACACATCTATAGCATACATGGACCTCTCACGCCACCTATCCCGGTCCGGAAGGTAGGTCATTCCCTATCCCTTCGGCCGTCTTCTGTCCCCGGAATTAGGGAGAGACAGAGACCATTGCAACATAAAAGTAGATTTATAGTGCGCACTTGGACCTCTCACGCCACTCGCCCCAGTCCGTAAGACGAGTCATTCCCTATCCCTTCGGCCGTCATATGCCCCCGGAATTAGGGAGAGACATAGACCATTGCTAACATAAAAGTAAATAGTGCACACTGGGACCTCTCACGCCACCTACCCCGGTCCGTAATGCAGGTCATTCCCTATCCCCTCGGCCGTCTTCTGTCCCCGGAATTAGGGAGAGACAGAGACCATTGCCACTACAGCTAAAACACAAGACCTCGGCCAATAATATAAATCCACGCAAATAACACATTCTCATACGGCCTCGGCCAATAATATAAATTCACGCAAATAACACATTCTCATACGTCACGTAACGTAATGCAACATAACACATAACCATATGTACTAAATTCGCAACTAGCCGAACAACTCCAAACAACGTAATACAACGTAACACATAACCATATGTACTAAATTCGCAACTAGCCGAACAACTCCAATAACGTAAAATCCCATTCGGGCATTTTAACAAACACCTTGTATGCATAAACAACAATTAACCATTATTCACCATAAATTCATCCAATACCATCAACAACTATATAATCCCATAAACAACTAATAAATCATGCAAACCCATCCATAATCTCGCTAATTCGAAATGATCATATCTAAGACTTCAATCTCCACAATATAAATAATGGAACCAAAACTACAACGAGTAATCCCAATTAACAATTTAGGAACACAATTAATATAAACGGCAAAAACCCCCAATTTATAATAAACACAAAAACCAAAACCTAACATACACCCTCGTCTAGTCGCAATGGATAACCCCCATTACCTTAGAGCGTAGAGGAGATGCTTCCGGTATGAACCCGCTAATGGTGGTTTCCTTTTCCTCTTCTTCTTCTCTCTTTCTCTCTCTTCTTCTCTCTTCTATTTGTTTTACTGATTTTTGCTTTTGAAAAGTGGCTGAAAAATAGGTTTATAAAAGCTGTTTTGAGATAGTTTGAGGTAACGAACTATTTGGTCCCCAAAGTTCTAATAATTAACTTCTAATCCAAAAATATAGTTTTACTACTCAAAAATAACAAATCTTTAGAAACAAAACTATTGGGTCCTTTTTATAAGTAAAATTAGTAACAGGTTTTAAAAATAAAGCTTTTCGGAAGAGTTTCGGTTTTTGGCTAAAAATTAGTCGAGTGACCGGTTTTTGGTAAAATTTTAAATAAAACGCTTTTGGATAAATTAAATCATAAATAAAACCATTTATAAAAATACGGATGTTACAGCAGAGATGTATGATGACTATTTGGTTAATGAAACTGAAGGAAATAACAGTAACATAGAGTTGGAAAATAACGAAAGCAGTAGAGAAGAAGGAGAAGAAGATATATCTGGTACGCCAATGCCCCATACCTTAAGATTTGAGGGGTACCTGAAGAAAAATAAGGTTAATATATTGGTTGATAGTGGGAGTACTCATAATTTTGTTGACAAGAGTACTAAAAAGAGCCGGTGTTACCATTGAAAAGGGGGGACATCTAAAGGTGAAAATAGCTAATGGCGCCACCTTGGAAAGTCATGGAATCTGCTCACAAGTACCTGTAACCATACAAGAAGAAAAATTCAATATTGACTGTTGTACTACCGGTTGCTGGTTATGATATTGTACTAGGGGTGGAATGGTTACTAACTTTGGGGACTTCGAAATGTAATTTTAAAGAGCTCGGTATGCCATTTATAAAAGATGACAAAGAAGTGATACTGTGGGGACTAAAAGAGTGAGCAGTTAATTGCACCCTCTATCTTGCAAAAAGATGATTTGTACAATGCGAGGGGTTTGTTAATGCATTTGAAGGTAGAAAAAGATGCTGAAACTTCACCTAGTAATCCCATGATAAATTCGATTTTGCTGAGATACAAGAAGGTTTTTGAAGAACCAAAAGAGTTGTCTCCTATTAGAAAACATGAACATCATCTGGAGCTATTACCAGGTACAGGGCCAATTTCTGTGAGACCGTACAGATATCCACATTTCCAAAAAGAAGAAATTGAGAAAATAGTTGAAGAATTACTTTAAAACGGTTTTGTAAGGTCAAGTCAGTTTCCTGATTCCTCCCGTGTTATTGGTCAGAAAAAGTGATGGGAGTTGGAGGATGTGTGTGGATTATAGAGCTATTAACAAGGCCACCGTCAAAGATAAATACCCTATACCCATGGTCGATGAGTTGCTAGATGAGCTTTTTGGAGCAAAAGTGTTCTCAAAGTTAGATTTGAGGTCCGGTTACCACCAAATCAGAATGAGACATTTTGACGTTGATAAGACGGCTTTTAGAACTCATAATGGTCATTACGAGTTCTTGGTCATGCCTTTCGGCCTTACAAACGCACCTGCCACTTTTCAGTCACTTATGAATGAAATATTCAGACCATACTTAAGAAAATCCATACTAGTATTCTTCGATGATATGCTCATTTATAGCAAAACGGTTGGAAAACATAAAGAGCATCTGCAGTTAGCTTTGGATGTACTTGTTAAACACCAACTATATGCAAAAATGACGAAATGCAGTTTCTGTACTAGTGAGGTAGACTATCTTGGGGATATTATTACCAGTGAAGGAGTCAAAGCAGACCCAAAAAAGATCCAAGCTATGGTTGAGTGGCTTATTCCCAAAAATATTAAAGGGCTAAGGGGATTTCTGGGGCCAACTGGTTATTATCGGAGATATATTAGAAACTATGGAGTAATTGCAAGACCCCTTACTGAGTTACTAAAGAAAAATTCGTTTCTTTGGACTGAATTAGCTACTCAAGCTTTTGAAAAATTGAAGAGAGCCGTAACTTCTCCTCCGGTTCTAGCACTACCAGATTTTAATGAAAAATTCGTGGTGGAATGCGATGCTTTTGGTAGTGGAGTGGGTGCTGTGTTAATGCAAAAAAATCAGCCTATAGCCTATTTTAGCCAAGGTCTTAAAGGAAAAAATCTTCTGCTATCGACATGAAAAAGAGTTATTAGCCTTGGCATTATCGGTGCAAAAATGGCGGCCTTACTTGTTAGGTCAAGAATTTGAAGTAAAAACGGATCACCATAGTCTCAAATTTCTTTTGGAGCAAAAAGTGGGAACCACGGCACAACAAAAATGAGTGTCGAAGTTGCTGGGGTACAATTTTACTATCATTTACAAAAAGGGGTTGAAAATAAAGTGGCTGATGCTTTATCGAGAAAAAATGAGGAGAATGACACTATGACCTGTAATATGTGTTATACAGTCACGTTAGCCGGTACTTACCTCACTTTGTTATCCGAGATTAAAGCAGCTTATAATGAGGACCAGTTTATCGTGAACATCACCCAAAAAATCGAAAAAGGAGATGGTCCAGGTCCTCACTTCTCTTCAAAAGGGGAATTTCTGTTATACAAAAATATAATTTATGTTGCTCAAAATAGGAGTAAATTAGTCTTTAGTGACCTGGGTTTTGGCCTATTTTAGGATAAGTGACCTAAGTTTTTTTTATTTCGGTTTTGTAACCTAAGTTTAACTTTGTTAGCATTTAGTGACCTGCCATCCTATTTTTCAAAAAAAAAAACACATTTCTTGCTAAAAAAACTAAAATACCCTCATTAAACTGAAATTTTCCTTTAAAATCTGAGGGTATTTTAGTCCTTTTAGCAAGAAATATGTTTTTTTTTTTGAAAAATAGGATGGCAGGTCACTAAATGCTAACAAAGTTAAACTTAGGTCACAAAACCAAAATAAAAAAAACTTAGGTCACTTATCCTAAAATAGGCCAAAACCCAGGTCACTAAAGACTAATTCACCCTCAAAATAGTGTTTTGAAGAGAAAAATCTTTAGGTTATTGCATTCTGATCCCACTGCTGGCCATGGGGGCGTGTGGAAAACGTTACAAAAAGCAAAGCAGAGCTATTATTGGCCTAAAATGCACATGGACATAGAAAGATGGGCGCATGAGTGTGAAATTTGTCAAAGAAGTAAACATTCAACCCGTTTACCACACGGGTTACTACAGCCATTGCAATATCCTATGCGTGTTGGACTGAGATAACTATGGATTTCATTGAAGGTTTACCAAACTTAAGGGGTATGAAAGCGATTTGGGTAATTGTGGACCGTTTTACAAAAGCTGCTCATTTTTTGGCTCTTCCACACCCCTATACTGCTACGCAATTAGCTGAGTTATTTCTCCAGAATATTTTTAAATTGCATGGCCTACCAAAATCAATCGTCTCAGATAGGGATAAGATTTTTACTAGCTACTTCTGGAAAGAGTTATTTGCTAAGTTATAAACTCAGCTAAAGTACGGTACAAGTTTTCATCCCCAAACTGACGGTCAAACGGAGAATGTAAACAAGGGGTTAGAGACTTACTTACGATGCTTTTGCTCAGAAAAACCAAAAACTTGGTTTAAGTGGCTCTATTTGGCAGAGTGGTTATATAACAGGCCGGTGCACCACAGCTCCAAGGTATCACCTTTTGAAGCTCTCGATGGGGTTAAACCTCCCTCGCTTACGAGTTATATTCCTGTCTCGTCTCACATGCAATCCGTTGATGAGTTCCTCGACAAGCAGAAAAAAGTAATGGGAATATTACGGGAAAAGTTGTTAATGGCACAAAACAGCATGAAGCAACAAGCTGACAAAAAAAGGAGAGACAGAATTTGAAGTGGGAAATAGGATTTTCCTGAAACTCCGACCCTACCGCCAAAATAGTGTGGTACGAAGGACCAACAAAAAATTATCGGCCAAGTTCTTTGGTCCTTTTGGGATTTGGGAAAGGGTGGGAAAAGTTGCTTATAAGCTGGATCTGCCTCAGGGGTCTTTGATACACCATGTGTTCCATATATCACAATTAAAAGAAGTGCGCGGGACTAATTATATATGACCTATAATAGCTCCACCGTTGTCCTCTCATGGCGAATTATCCTTCCATGAGCCTGACAAAATTCTTGCTACTCGGTCTATTCCATGCTATTATTATCATTGGGCACATTGATGGAATATGTAGTACGTGATAAGTTGTTGTAACAATAATTCAGAATAATTCAGTCAGTTTGTTACAAAGAGTAGATACAAAATGTGTATATATCTTCCTCCTTGTATAAATACGCTCGTTACTATTTGTAAATGGGATTCTGAAAATAAATAAAATTTCATTGAGCTTGGAGAGTTTTTTCAATCTCTCGAATATGGAAAATATTCTCATAATCACATTTATACACTTATACATACATATATAAATACAAATACCGAATTATACAAGCGTTCCCCTTACAAAGATCTAATATTTTATTGTTGCGAATGTTTAAAAACTATCTCAACTTTACATTGTATACATATAGGTGTGTTTCCTTTAGCTTTTGAAGAGTAAAATGTGTTGATTTTTATTTTGCTGATATATATTTTCTAAAGACTGAACATTTGTTTCTGAAATTGAACTTTCAGTCTAATGCTTCCTTGTAGTTTTGCAGATTGTACTTTTGTTATATATCTTCACTAAGAAAAGAAAAAGAAAAATGAAAAAAGAATGTTACATTAATTAGATATACAATCATACACATCAAGTAGTAATATATAACAACTGCTAGGCAATATCTAAAAAAAAAAGTGAACTTGGTTATATATAACTTTGTATACCAGTAATCAGTGAATTTGTGTATGTATCAGTGGAGTTATGCATGGACCTTGAGATTACATTACAGACTTAGAGCATTCAACTCACTCTCCATAATTCATTTTTTTCATGATTTGAAAAGTTTATCCAAAAAACCCTACACTCATTATTCACTCTCTATTGTTAGAGAGAATCATGTCTAGGGGTGTCAAAAAGACTCAAAACCCGAAAATTGCATCGTAACTACCCAAAAACCGCAAGAACCGACCCGTCATGAAACCGTTTTTGGGTCTAGCCAACCCGACCCCGCTGGTTCTTGAGGCGGGTATGATTCTCAACTCTATACAGTGGTCCCGACCCGCATACCCGAATTATAGAACCGTATATACCTATGTTTTAAAAATATATATACATATTAAGTATGTGCAACGAAAATTGGATAAATGTACGAGAAAGAACACAAGAATAACTCATACACGGCGAGTGAAGAAACAACGACGAGTGAAGAAAGATGAAACGTTTTTGAATATGTGCGAAGACACGGTTGAAGACTTAACATCGATCAATTAGTTTTTATGATATTTTTACACTTGTTTTATTTTTCATTAGTTAACGCTCTTTTACTTTTTTTCTTTTATGTCTTGTGAGGTTTTTCCCCCACATTTTAATATCTTTATCATTAATAATATAAAAATATAGGTTTTTCCCGCTGTTTAATAAAAAAACAGTTGTTAATCTTTGTTGTGATTCCAAGTTTTACGATTTATTTTTAATTCAGTGTATCTTTCTTAATAATTTAGGAAAATCATTAACAATAAAATGGATAATTAAGAAAATGAAAAGTGGAACCATTGGTTTGTAATGTTTAAGTAACTGTGTAATGTTTACGTGATTCGGTAATCAGCCAAGCACATTACTGATCAATATAACGCAAAAAAATTGATAGTAACTCATTAATTTGTTTATTTTTAACAAGTAAATTAAGAAATAGTTTGAAAAAATATATTCATTATCAATATATAAAAATACCATTTATAAAATAACATCCAGAAAAGTAGAATAAATTTTACGAATTTTGGCTATTTTGGGCAAATAGCCGCACCGAGAACCGTTATACCCATTACAAATACGGGTATGGGTCGGATAAAATAAGTAAAAAAAGTTATATAGACCCGACCCGTAGATGATGAGAGAACCGCTTAAATCAGTTACATTTCCAATAGAAACCAATTTAAAATTGTCTAAGGATCAAGGTACTCCATTGACTGATATAAAGAGTTATAGAATATTGATTGGTAGGCTCCTTCACTTAACAATTACTCGTCCTGATATTGCTTTTGTGGTAAACACTCTTAGTCAGTTCTTATGTGAACCCACTAATATTCATTATAAAGCTGCTATTAGAGTTGTGAAATATCTGAAAACTGCTCCAGCTCAAGGTCTCTTCTATTATGCTACCTCTTCTTTAGCCTTGAAGCGATTTTGTGATAGTGATTGGGCTGGATGTTTGGATATTAGAAGAACTATAACTGGATATTGTATTTTTCTGGGAGATTCTTTGGTCTCATGGAGAAGCAAGAAACAAAGTGTGATTTCAAGAATCTCTGCAGAAGCAGAATACAGAGCCATGGCTATTGCAAGCTATGAAATAGTTTGGATGCGGCAGCTATTAATTGATATTGGTTTTTCTCAGGCTACACCTGTTTTATTATTTAGTGATAGCAAATATGCTCTCTCTCTGGCTGCTAACTCTGTTCATCATGAGAGGACCAAACATATTGAAATAGACTGTCATTTCATCAGAGAAAAACTTACCTCTGGAATCATACGTTTGCTTCATGTTTACTCTTCACATCAACTAGCAGACTTATTCACCAAGCCTCTTGGTGCTGCTGTTTTCTTGGGCTTAATGTCCAAGATGAATGTGATGAATCTATATTCTTCCTTACTTTCATCTTGAGGGGGAATATTAAATATATTGGACTAAGCTTGTAATTAGTTTTCATTCATTAGCTGTTAATTTTCTGTACTAAGAGAACTAATTTATAAGAATTAGAAAGTGGTGAATTGGCAGTTAGAGAATGTCAGCTCATCATCTGTTTTCTTGGTATTCGTTTTACAGTTAAGAGAACAATTTAATAAAATTCAGTTCTTCTTCAATTTTCTCTTTCTATTCGAGAAATTTTTCTTATAAATTTGCCAGGTTCGTGGGAATGGGTCGGGGGTCTGGGGTTATCCACCGTGGCGGAGTGGGGATTGGTTTGCGGGGGAAAAGTATAAGGTTGGGTTAGTCCAATCGTTGTTTTTCGGTGGCTGCATGATCGGTGAGTCACTATTTTATATCTATAATTGGAATATCGGTGAGTTTGAATTTGTAAACATATACCATACATGAGCAGAAAACAAGTACGGGGATGGTAACAATACTACACTTATTGGAATATCGTGATATTTTAACAGTTGGATCAATAAGAATTCGGAAGAGAGTTTCTAGTAGAATTTCCGGAAACCCGAATAGTAATTATTGGATATCAAAGTTCCTCCGATCTAGTTGTTTTTTGTAAGCTCAATTCCTTTGTCATGATTTATTGATTTAGTAGATATATTGTCGATATCCATATCATTTATAAGGAAGGGCAATGGTAACATTGTTGCCATATAGCAGAGGTAAGCTAGCTTACCTTTGATAATTTCAGACATTTTTTAAAATTACTGCTATTAGTCTATTTCAGTACACCATTGGTCACCGGTTATGTAAAACATTTTGAAACTCAAATCAGATATGGTTTGAAGGTAGTAGGAGATTAGTAAGCAATCTCTTTTAAATCATACGAGTATTAAATTATATGGTCCATTGGTCCTGCAGCTTGTCTCCATTTCTACTTTTTTTCACTACGGAAAATAAACCCTGGTAAAATGCAACACATGATATCTTATTCGAAGATTACAATACATCATACATGATATCTTTAAAGTCAGGAACTTTGACCCTTTCATAGGAGTGGTTCCTCATTTCTGATCATGTATGACGATACATGGTGTTTCATTGGCGTGTCTTGGGGAAAATAACTTTAGGACGACGTGAGTTTCAAAAGATTTCTCCCACCCCGGCCTACCGGATTAAGCTATTGAGGTACTTATTAGTCCTCCCTCACTTGAAGCACCACTATATTCTACGAGTACATACTAATGAGTAAAATAACTTAACAAAACATATGTTTTCGAGATATTCATAATTGAACCAAAACTGATACCATTCGGATAGGTTGATAATAGGTTGATAACAAATTCAACTATTATAGAGTATAAGATGTTATTGACTAAATTTTTGATTGAGTAGATGTTTGCGAAGTACAACAAGGTGAAAGCAATATAGGAAGGAGAATAATTCCGACAAACTTCAGATCGGTAGCTTACCATTCTCCTCGTAATATAGTATTTTTTTGAATTTTTTTTATGTATTGACGCTTTTTTTTAAATAAAAAAGACAATATATCAGGGTTTTTTTTAATAAATATATGACAATATATAATTGGTGTTGAAATTATTGATTGAATAAATTTAAGAAATTCAGTAGTTTTTTTTTAGTAGAAACCATAGGGGATAGAAAACACCCACCCAAACAAGAAATCGGAACCGATACTCTATTAATATTGTAAGCTTGTATGATTCGACTTGCTTAATAACTAAACATTAATCATTTGTGTTCTCCTCGTATGCTTTGCTTAGTTACTTACCAACGTATTATTTAAGTCAAATCATATGGTTTTTATTGGTGATCTATGATTAAGTTTCTCTATACTATGATCACAATCAAGCTTTATTTAAATTATAAATATTTGATCGATTAGTAGGATGTCGTTACGTCCCAACATACCATGTGCTGACCTTTAAAAATCATCTCAAATTTATTTCTTAATTGCATAATCAGTTGTTTGACAAAACTTATCGACTTTTTCGCCTTTATATGATGCAAAGAGCCAACCAAATGAACAAAACCACTACAAGTCCATTTGTTTTTAAATGTCGACTTATTATAAAACAACAATCATAGTTGACACAACTTTAAGTTGGCATCAAGAAATTAATTATTTTACGTGATTGGCAGCACACATCATTTAATTAAACTATGCTTCTAGAGAGTATAAGTTAGATGAATCACAGATGCTTTGCTTAATTGAAGGAAAAATACTAGAATAGTGGTCCCAAATACAGATAACAAGGGAAGACGGCTTCTACAAGTACTTTTCAATTTTCAAATTATTATAAATCCTGGTCTGTTTTCTCGGTTTTTTCATTTTATTGGGCACAAAATCACGTTTTAAAAAATAAATATTTAATTTTTTTTTCTAGAAGTATTAAGGTTCTATATTTTTATTTGAGTTTTTATTGTGTTGTAAAATTTATTTTTAATTTATTAAATCCTAATTTCTCTAATATATAATAAAAATTGAAAAATTAAATTATTTATTGAAAAAATATCATCTAACCCTCTATTTTTTAATTTAATGGTAGTAAAAGTGAGTTGACATTATACAATATAACTCAATGATTGAACAAAATGGAACCCTACCCCTCATACAATATGCTCAAATCAGTGTTCTAAAAGTCAAGTATCGACGAAAATTAGACCAAATCTACGTGATAGATAGTCTAAAATCGGAGCCTAATAAATAACGTGATTAGGCAGCATTATACGGATTAAACAACTAATATGGCCTAGCGCATCTTTATAACATCGGTTCAAACAATCAAATTGAAAAACAAAAGCCCATATTATATTATCATTAAATTTGTACTATCGTAAAACATCTAGCTAAACAAATCAAAAGAATGAGCAGGAGTAAGCACCTTTGTACACATTGGTTCGTTGTTATCATCCAAATATTCAGTATTTCACTTGACTGAAATTGTACGTAAGTTCAAAACTTCATGGCAAATTCACACTATTATTCACTAATCAAAATTGCTTTGAAGACTGCAGTATTAAGGTCTATTTGAATCGAACTCGTTTTTATCCTTTGTCGCCTTTAGCAAGGTTAGTCGAGAAGTCCTTAATTATTCGTTGATTGCAAAACCAAAGCTTGATCGATAAAGTGATTTTATCACACAACTGATAAGTTTTACAAATATTATGTTCAAAATTTATACCCTTACTTATTTATTTTTAAATAATTATGAGGGAAACCCACTTTTTAGTTTTATTAATAAGAAATAAAAAAAATACAAGGGGAAAAATTCCCCTTATAACATTACGAGTTATAGCCTTTATTGTTACAAATTTTAAAACAACACTTTGGAACGTAATTAAATAAACTTGAACGACTAATTTGAATAAAACTTTAAGAAGATCATCTTTATCCACGCTTCTGCTGAAGGAAAAACCCATTTAGCTGTGTTCTTCTCCCTTCCTATATTATCGTCTCCATAAGACGAGTATATCTTCTTTCTTTCATGTCGATTAGGAGATTGGTCAAACCAGATTTGTCTGACGCCGGTAGCCCTCCCATCTCCTTGGGAAAGTCCTTTAATTCGGCAGAGAAAATGGGATTTGTAAGCTCTCGTGCTTGATTGGCTAGCAAATCTGCTATACCATTAGTCTCTCTTAAGGTATGTTGTATCTTCAATTTTCCTTCTTCTTATCTTTTTAATTGCTTGATTTTATTAACCTTCAATCTGATCTTTCATCGAATTTCCCCATTGTCGTTACATATGTTAGCCATGATTTGAGAATCAGTCTCAATAATTACATTTTGATTAAGCAAAAGACATATTTTAATACCTACATATATAGCTTTGGCTTCCACCATAATAACTGTATTCACTCACTTTCTTTGCAAAAGCTTGTATAAAATTGTTCTCATGGTCTCTGATCACTCTGCCAATACCAGCCTTTTTTATAGTATTACACATACTCTCATCAACATTGATTTTAATACTTTGATGGTATGGTTTTTCCCACTTTATAGTTTTAGGAACTTTAGTTTTGTCTTGAATAATCACACTATGGATATTTTGGAAATTAACTTCTTTTGCATATCTGTTGTCCCTTTTGATGATCATATTATAGCTGTCAATTACTTCCTTGATTATGTTTTCCTTCTTCATTGCAATGTTTTCCATTTTACTTTTACATCTGCTCTTCCAAATATTCCACAAAATGAGATTTGGAATATTTTTGTTACTTTTATTAATAATAGCACTTTCTTTTGCCCTTATTTATTAATTAGCTTCGTAATTAAAAAAATATTACCAATTATGGTGTTGATATACATATTGTAGAATATTGACACAATTTTACCAGAACGTTTAACCAATGTATATCGAAGTAAATCAATGGAATTAAGTGACCATATACAGTAACAGTAGTGTGTGTCAAATAATATCTATTATGTATGTCCCTTTTCGTTTAACGACTTAGCAACCACATCACCCGTCGACATTTCCTCAAACATAACCTTTTTACATTTTTATGAAAACCGTTAAAATTTATACAAATTTTCAGCTTTTTAGTCATTTTTTTTTTATCATAACTATATATAAACTATTTTTTTATTCAATGTTTTTACTCCCTCCATAAATTATTTTCCTAAATTGCAAGAACCGACTGAATCTCAAAAATTTATTGTACTCGGTATGAATCTAGAATAGAAACACTTTCTATCTTATCTTCTATTCTTCTAGAAACAAATAATCGGATACGTCTTAAACACTCTCACTGTCATTGCCACGCCTCACACACTACTAAATTAAATAAAAATGGTCCTCACTTTTCCTATATTCCCATTTCCCCAACCTCTATATAATTAGCCAAACCATTCTTTATCCCAACTCGTCAAATCTCATTTTCCCCAATACACAATATTTCTCTCTACTATTATCTCCAATTAAATTCCATTTTGCCACAATATTTCACTATGATGACCGGAACATCAACCTTTTTTTCTTCCCCTAAATTACTATTAAACCCTCGTAGAAACAAATGTACAGCCTCTGTACAAACAGCCCCATATTCAGTGTACACGTGTAAGCCAACTAATACCTTATACGAGGTACTAAAAGTCAATAGAAACGCTTCCACGGTCGAGATTAAAGCAGCTTATCGAAACCTAGCTAAGGTTTATCATCCCGATTCTTCACCGTTGGATTCATCCGACGGTCGTGATTTTATCGAGATTCACGAGGCTTATTCCACTTTATCCGATCCGTCTACTAGGGCGATTTATGATATAAATCTTGCCGTTGGATCGATGGGGAGGAGGATCAACGTCGGAGATTGTTCGGGGTATAATCGGACACGAAGATGGGAAACGGATCAGTGTTGGTAGATTAATTCACCAGTTTTTATTTATTTAAAAACTGGTTTTAAATTTTAATTAGGAAAGTGACATGATGAATATATATATTCTGGGACTTTTGTAAATTTTTTGAAGTCAAGATTTTATTTGTGGTGAGATGAGTAAATATTAGTACTACTGCTCTACTGCTGTAATATTTATTTTGCTAAATGTGAATTACTGTTTAGTACTATTTGTTATTTGACTTAATAAATTGCTGTTAGTACTTTACATTAGATTTAACGAGCTACAAATACAATATCCTGATTTTAAGAGAGACTGCAAAGTGCAAACATACAACCTCCATTCCACAATATTAATTAATTAGTTAATCAATTTTTATTATTGATCTATTAGTTCAAACTTCAAAATAACTTGAAGAATTTAAAAGAACTATGCAATTTACTCCTATGTTCGAATACAACCCTTTAAGAAATTTAAAAGGATAGTTTGGAAATTCATTACCAAAAAATATGTATTTCCATGATTCATCTGATAATACTCGGCCTTTCCTCGGTGAGGCTCTCTAGCATTATTGCAAAATTAGTGGCCTTAGCTAAATCATCCCTATTTGTAGGGGTGAGATACTGCTAAATTAGAATATAGTGGGTCCAAAAAGTATAAGTTACAAACTTACAATGATGTGGCAAATTTTCAACCATTCTATTGATTTTGTATCCAAGGGGAGAAATAGATTGGATATTAGTTCGTGGATTGAAAATATGATTATGTGGCAATTATGTAGGTGCAAAATCTAAGACAAATAATGTTTTAAACTTGTCAAAATTGAATCTGATTATTTTTATTAACCTTGCTATTTTGACCAAACTCCAAGCCCTCCGTTTTCTACTACGAAGTGACCATGATGACCATGTTTAATTAATTACATATGATTATGTTAATCTCTTGAATCGGCGGTGTCCTCTTCGGATGAAATGGTAAACAATAGGGGACCGAATTTGTTAAGTTAGGGAGATTAAACTTTAATGTTGACCGAAACTAGATTTGCAATAAAATTTTCAATACAATCAAAGTTTGGAGAGACAAATAGCTGGTTTAATTAGCCATGGATGAGATTCCATATTTCTTAATTTAATTGCTTACCCCCCTAATGACAAAACTTATCTAACTTTAGCTTTGATTATTTAGTGCCAACTTTCAACCAAACTGTCTTAGGAAGTCCATTTGTTCTATTAATAGAGGTTTTTTCTGTTGCTTAAACTTTAAACAATAGTGGGTTAGTTATAAAAAGTACTAATAGTAATAGTTGACCACAACTTAATTAAGACACTCTTGTTGGTTTAGTTATCATCTAGAAGACTAGAAGATGATTATCAAATAGACAGATTAAAGTTTGATCAAAAAATCTAGTACGTAGAACATATCGGCCAAACAATGGGTGTGGTGGGCCGCTCATTGTTTTGTTTAATCTTTTTGTCCACTAGAAAATCACCATTTATTTTTGTTTAATTCCCTTCCATTATTATTGTTCAGAAAATCACACAGTAAAACAAAATCCATCTTTTTATTTATTCACTAAAGAGAAAAATAAATGAAAATTACTTGTCAACATGTTTATTCATATGTAAAGTCGTCCAAAAAAATAGTAACACAGAGAAATAATGAGAGTTGTTCAAGTGTAAAGTAATTCACTAACGAGAAAATTCAATAAAAATCACCTTGATAGTGTTTTTTACTTCACGAACTTGTGCGTTAGTATAATATTCACGCCTAGTGGAACAAAGTTCAAAAAACTAAATATAATATAAAATACATAGCAACACTAGCCGTATGTCAATGTTTATATTAATTACACATTATAGGTAACCATTTATATTAATTACACATTATAGGTAACCATTTGACACCAGGTAAAAATAATTAAACAGTATTTAGAAGTAATTTAACAGTATTTACTGAATATGATGTACAAATTGTACGTACTAACGTAAGTGGAAAATTCTGAATTTATTGAAAATTTTGGCAGTTTCAAGAAAGAGGGGATTGATTTCCTTTTTATACCCGCTTTGTCCCATTTTATAAGTTGTATACGAAATCACGCGTAACTTTAATCGGTTTTGAACATATAACTAAATTGCGATTTCTTTTTTTAAATTCTATCATATAGTTTTAACATTTAAACTATATAGAAATTTTTTAAATTTTTTTTGTTTTGACAATTTATTTACACGTTTAAACCCGATAAAAGTTATACGCAATACCGATTTTGGGCCCGTGCGAACCGTACCCACGCATCGGGTCCACAAATATTTAGGCCAAATATTAAGAAGTTAATATATATTTATGTGTAACATTATATATATATATATATATATATATATATATATGGAAAATGTTACTCTTTCGACATAACATGATGTGAGATGTGCAAGTTGGCAAATAGTTTTATTCTAATGAAGATGTACCAAGTTCAAACCTGATTGTCCTAATAATAATTAGATTTTTGGGCTATCAAGTTCAATTTTACACTATAGTTTCACAATTTCAAACAATGTACAATTTGGTCTATACATGATAAATTGCTATACAAAAACTAAAAAGTCTTCAATTTTGAAAGATTCATAACTTTGTTAAATGGTTAAATGCAATTGCAAAAACTTAATCCATGATAAAAATTTCTTATGCTAATTTAATCTTATCATTCCTTTGTTATGCATTACACGATGGGAAATGTTTAATTCTTTGATCTACATCTAATAATTAAAAAGTTAGAAGTCGATAATATATGTTGGTATGAGATAATAACAAACAAAAATTATAAAAGTTATCATAATATATTGACGTAAGTTCATATGTATTATTATTGAAAGTTTATTTTTGTCCTTGAAAATTCGTTTGTTTACAAAGTAGATTTTTTCGAACAAAAATTTTAGCGACCATGTTTTTGTTCATGCACAGGGCCAAAAAGACCTTAAAACCGATCCTGATTATACGGCGTAAGTTCATATGTATTAGTATTGAAAGTTTATTTTTGTCCTTGAAAATTCATTTGTTTACAAATTAGATTTTTTCGAACAAAGATTTCAGCGGGCATGTTTTTTGTTCATGTACATGGCATAGGAATTATAAGGTGAGACGGATGTGCTAGCAAATAAGATTTGATTGTCCAGCTGAGATTTCTTTGAAAATTCAAAGTAGATTTTTTCGAACAAAACCTTAAAACCGTGTTTTTTGTTCATACACAGAGCCACAAAACCTTAAAACCAGCCATGATTATACGTAGTTTTGTATAAAAATTATAAAGTGAGACGAAACTACTAACAAATAAGATTTGATTCTCCAGCCCTTCCATTGGCCCTTGCTTTAGCTCAACAACGTGCTTCTAGAAGTCTTAAATTGTGCGCCAATACGTGAGATACAATGGTCCATTATTATTATTATTATTTTTAAAAACTGCCATTAAAGCAACTAGGTGGAGAAATCAACATCCAGTTTTGGCTCGATTGATACAGAGTCAAATTAGATATACTCTTTCCATATATTTCAAAAAAAGAAGATATTTTTATGCTTTCTAGAAGCTTTAGCAAAACACAGAGTTATTTGCAAGCAAGTTGTAACTAGCTTTTTGTATGGGCTAGAATTTGTCACCCCTTAAAAGTTAAAATAGAACTATAGCTAAAGGTAGATCCTCAAGAAATTATACAAATTTAGTGTATGACTTTAAATAATTAAAGAGTTAATTTAGGAACTAGATATTATGGTTTTGTTGTACTTGCATTACAAAAAAATACTCAAATAGCGACGGGATTAGTGACGGTATTTTTTGTTACGAGCTTATTAGCGACGGTTTTTGTGACGGTTTTGTGACAATTTAGTCAATTTGTGACAGCTTTTTAAATTAGTGACAAACTTGTGACAGATTTTGACTCTCACTAAATCAAATATTATTTTGTAGTGTTGTACTGTCCATGTATTCGTGTGATTCATGATTCTACGACAAGCTACTAGTTACGACTTTTAAATCCGAGAAATTAGGCACGATCGATTAAAAGATCTCCTCAAGTAATTAAAAAGTTGATGTAGCAATTACAGTTAATATTTTTATGTAATTAATATACATCTGCGAGTGACTCTTGAAATGGGTTGTATTGTAAACCGTTCAAATATTCTTAATTTTTTCCATTTAATAACAACATTTTACCTCAAGAGTACTGGGTTGGGTCATCAACCTATCCTACGAATATTACAAAATGTTAAATTGAGGCTTTGTTGTTAATTGGATAAACCTTGGGAATATAAGTATTTTAGTACTATCTTCCTCCCCACAAAATGTCCCATTGTACTATCTTCCTCCCCACAAAATTTTAAAAATATTTTTTCTATATATAAAAATTATGCCATTAAAGATTTTATATATTAATACCTCAAGAAACAAATTGTAATTTGGTTAATTTAATAAATATAAAGTATTTGCGTCCCAAGGCCTCTCACCTGTTTCGGTCATGGAATAGATGAAATAAATTAAAAATTGGATTTTTGTTCAAGAATAAAATGTTATTGGAACGGTCCATATTCGGTTATCCTTCGCAACCATATCACATCCCGAATCTGATGAAAAATAGGATGAATTGAGAAGGTTGGAGTTTCGTGGTTAGTTTTTATTCTACATTTAATTAACTTTTTTTTACTATTTGACTTTTTATTAATTGCATCTTTTAGCTATTATAACAAATTTTATAAGTAAATAAAAAAGGTTTAAGTTATAATAAATTTGTGTTTGTAGTCAATTTTCATGTGTTGTTTATTAATTTTGAATTAATGGACAAGTCAATTGAGCTTTAAGCTCCGAGTTTCTTTGATTTTTTATACAATTATTGTTGCTAAACTGTTGCTAAAATTTAGTCATACTCATTTTAATAATATAACTGAAAAAGTTTTACAGTATTGATATAAGTATGATGTACTTTGCATTACAAGTTACAAATATTAAGTACGGCTAATTCAGAAATATTACTTATCCTCCTAAATTTGGCAAAAGATCTCTACGTGTTCTCAGAAGTAACACCTAATTCAGATATTTAAGCAATACAGTACAATCCTCCTGTACTAATCCGTTTTCAATTAATTGTTCTATATGAAATTACGTGCAATTTTGTCCGATTTATAACATATATCAAAATTATGAAATAAATTTTTTAAAACTAAATCATATAATTTAATGTTTAAAATATATGATTAATTTTTTAAAAAAATTATTAAGACAATTTTGATAGAAATTTATTGAATTATGAAAAATGTAAATAGTTTAATAGTAATAAACTCAATTGTTTCAGTTATGTAGTACTACACTATTTCCTAATCTAAGTCATCTTCTAGAAGATACGTGTTAACGCTCACTCGGTCCCCTCTTCTCTCTCTCTCTATATATACATACATATACAATTATACATACGCCTTACCTTTAACCACATCTTATTAATCTTAATTATCCCAAACCATAACTTATCTCTCTAATTATAATTATAATTTCAGTTTTACAATATTTTCACAATTTGTCAAAAAATGATGGGAACCCTAACTCCAGCAAAACCAATCTTTTTCTCGGCCCCTAAATTATTATTAAACCCTCAAAGAAACAAATATTGTACAGCCTCGGTACAAACAACGCCACATTCTCTGTACACGTGTAAGCCAACTACTAGCTTATACGAGGTACTAAAAGTCGATAGAAACGCTTCGACGGTCGAGATCAAAGCTGCTTATCGAAACCTAGCTAAGGTTTACCATCCCGACTCTTCACCGTTGGATACATCCGACGGTCGTGATTTTATTGAGATTCGTGAGGCTTATTCCACTTTATCCGATCCTTCTACGAGGGAGATTTATGATATAAACCTGGCCGTTGGATCGATGGGGAGGAGGATAAACGTCGGAGATTATTCTGGGTATAATCGGACTAGGAGATGGGAAACAGATCAGTGCTGGTAGAATATAGGTTTTTTTTTTATATGTTTGGTTTAGATTAGGATGGTTTATGTAAATTATGTAATGAATGACGTGACGGAGATAAAAGGAAGGCTTTTATATATTTTGTTGTCAATTTTTATATGTATATATATATATTTTTACTGTTGTGGAATGAGTAAATATTAGTAGTACTAATCTTGTGTTCTCCAATTATTATTATTTTGCTTTTGTGAATTTTATGCCACCATTGTCAACATATTTTCTAGTTTAAAATCTGTTTTATAAAATATCTTCCAAAATTTTAAAAACAAATTTAACTAAAAAGATATTTTATCCGTTCCTAATTAATCGTCCTCTACGAAATTAGGTGTAATTATAATCGGTTATAACATGTATCATAATTGTCGAAATAAAAAATTTAAAAAGTAAATCATATAATTTAATGTTTGAACTATATGATTAACTTTTGAAAATTTTCGTTCTGACAATTGCACGTAGTTTCGTAATTGACAATTAATTGGGAACGGATTGAGTATATTGTTATACAGATTAGTAGTACACTTACAATTTTCTAAAAAAACACTAAAAAAAATGTCCATATAACAACAGTTTAGTTACAGTTTGTCTGATACTATACGGCTTGTTGCTGAAATTTAGCAACAGTATAACAACAATTTCTGTTGCTAAGTGCTGATAATTGTTACTATACTGTTGCTGAATTTTCTGCAGCAAGACGTATAGTAACAGAGTATTTGTTGATATCCGGTTATTTTATGGTAATGATTAATAGACTATATATAGTTATGTACGTTTGCATTATTTCGTAAAGTAATGCTTGACGAATAAGGCATATATGGTTGGGTGAGATGGATTGCAAATTGCAATTTTTATTGTATTTGAGTTTTAATGTTCGAATACAATTTATGAAATCTAAAAGACCTTCAACAGAAAAACAATAATGGAATGGTGTCAAATTAAAAAAGGTTGTCGTTTCAGTAAATCCCCATGGTCAAGAGTCGGGACATTAGATCGAAATAGACATGGTACAATTTATACGAGGAACTGTTTTTTAAAGAGTCAACCGTGTTATATATAATTAGTTGTTTTAAAAACCGATCAGTGCCTTTTTTTTGTTATCATCGATCGTAAGTTACGCCTAGATCATCCTAGTTTTGTTAACCCGCTGTTTTGACCCAATCTTCGCCTGCCAATGACCTTTTTAACTACAACAGGACGGTGATTATTGTTTTATTTAACTACAAACTACTACCCTTCAAATCAATGATGTTTCTGTTGAAATGGTAAGCCAGAGGACCAAAAAAGGTTTTTTTTTTTGAGGTTAACAAAAAATGTCAAGTTGGGGTGTTTAGACTTTTAAATTACAGAAATAAAATTGGCATGTAAATCTCAAATTAGTCAAAATTGGAGAGAAATTAAGAGGTAGACTAGCCAGGAATAAGATCACATTTTTCTTAATTGAATCGATTGTCGGCCAATAATGACAAATAATTTGTGACTTTGTCAACAGGAGCAAACTTTGAATAAAACTGTGGTAAGACCATTTGTTATACTATTATTAGTATACAGTACTCATAGAGTCATGACTCATAAATTACCATAACTTTTAGGTGTTTCCTGTTAGTTTAACATTAAGAATGTGATTAGTTTACTTCAGTGACTAACACATAGATTACCCAAAAGTTCTAGAACAAAGAAGTTAATTAGCAATGTACAGGTACTTGTTTCATCAAAGAGTGAGACCCAATCCTTTGTGGTATACACGTAACAAGTTTTAATATACTTTTCTCTTGCTATATTTTTAAAGGATCCCACTAATAAAAGACATTTCCACGTCATCCATCACAAAAAAAAAAAAATTAAGGAAAAACATTTTTTACTTCTTTATTTATAACTGAAGTTATCCGAAAAACGTAATACATGAAATTAGACTGATATGGTCCATATTTTCCCAAACATGAACATAGTTTTTTTCTTCCCTTGGAACTCTTTTTAAAATTTTCAATGGAAACAACAAAAAAATCTTGAAAAGGGTTAAAATTATGAACAATTTTTAACACACATATATGTGAAATTTCTTCTGATATTTCTAGGAGGGAAAGTTAATGGATTACATCTTAATTGGCTATATCCTAATCCCAGCAAGTTCTTGATTAAAGTTTGGTTATAATACCTAGTTAGCTGCCGGCCAATGAACGAAGTTCTGCAAATGTTCATTTTATCTATGAATGTAGACGTAATATTGTACTCAATTCATAGTTGATCATATTCCTATGTCCTAATCGTTGGTTTATTAACAATACTACTTGATTGTCCAGCACACGTTATGACGCTATTAAACTAGCAATAAACAGATATTGTAGATATATAAATATTCTAAAATGCCCAAAATATTGTTTCATGGAAGAGCTGTGGGTGTGCGCGATGTCCATTAAGTATTTCGTTCATATGTTTTCCCCCCATTGAATGAATTAAGAGAGCGTTTATTCATTTTTCGTACCTTCCTACCTTTTTTTTTTCCGTTTTCCATCTTGGTTTCTTTAAAAAAAATTAAACATGGTTTCTACTTTTATTTTATTTTTGCACATTGGTTTCTTAATTTTTCTTTTTTGAATTCTTGGTTTTTATTTTATTTTATTTTATTTTTCCTTTTTTACCTGGGTTTTAACGGTTGAAAATTGACTAAAAAGGAAAAATATATATAAACCATGGTAAAATAAAATAAAATTAAGACATGAAGGTACAAATAGTAAATAAAAGTAGAAACGAGAGCAAAAAAGAAAATTGAAAAATGAAGGTGCAAAACGGACAAAATGAAATAAAGGAAGCTACAAAAATATGTAAACCAATAACCCATTGCAACTATTTGATTTATTATTGTCCCACTCAAATTTTCTTTTTTGGCCGACACTCATTAATTATTGTTCCTACTTTCTAATAAAGTTTATTTATTAATTCTTTTTAAAGTAAATAAAAGAATAAATTAACAAAAACATACTATTTTTGAAACTAAATTAATAAAAAATAACCAAAAATTTATAATTAACAAAAACATACCCAAAAGTCTATACCCTAATTTGTATATTTCATACCCTTATTGTAAAAGTGCATACCATTATTTCAAAAGTTCATACAGTAATTTGTATTTTTCATACCTTTATTCCAAAAGTTCATAAGATTATTTCAAAAGTTCATACCATAATTTGTATTTTTCATACGTTTATTCCAAAAGTTCATACCCTTATTTCAAAAGTTTATATCCTGATTCGTAGAGTTCATCCTTATTTTCAAACTTCATACCCCAATTTACATAATTCATATACATGATTTTTAACTCCATATAATTCACGTAATTCATATGATTATTTTTTAACATTATAAACTAATTAACAAATCTAACTTTTATCCGTCCTCCGATCTCGAATTATCATGTCGCCGTCGTGTGCCTCTCATTCGACGACCGCATCTCCGTCGACATCAAACTCGAGTTTTTGACCTCGCTGTACAAACTCACCGCCCATTCCGATAGATGTATTCGTCTCAATCTCCACGGAAGAGAAAGATCGGAGAGAGAGGAAAGAGAAGAAAAAGATCGAAAAAATAGAGTGATGATGATAAGAGAGATTGGAAAGAGAGAGTAAAGATGAGAGATAAGAGAGAGTGAGAAAGAGGAGGAGAAAGATCGGAGAGAGAGAATGAGGAGACAGAGATTGGGGAGAAACTGAAAGGAGGAGAGAAAGGAAAGAGATCGGGAGGGATGAATCAATATTTTTGTTAAGATATATTTTTGATAATTTAACTTTTAAGTGTATTTTTTTATTAATATAATAGGTATAATGGTCTTGTTTGGTTGGCTTGAAAAGTAAGTTACTTTTACTTTTACTTTTACTTATTGAACAGGTTGTTTGGTTGCCACTTTAAAAGTTTATTTTTATAAAAGTAAACCATTAAGTATACTTTTGGGTTTACTTTTACTTTTATTTATATTTAGTTTGTTTGGTCGTCATCTTATAAGTATACTTTCGATGAAAATTAAATGTCTATAAGTAGACTTTTTAAAAGTAAGTTTGATGATACTTTTACTTTTGATGATAATTTTAAGTAGGTTTTAATCTGAATGTGCTTTTAAAGCACAGTTCAAAACCTAGTTCACATCATCATTATATTTTCCTAATTTTCTATTTTTTAATCTTTAAATAATAAAATATTTTTTTGCTAGTTAATTATTTTGCATTATTCTATTAATCGAAATAAACAAGGGGTAATTCCCTATAAGTAGCTCATATCAACTTATATTCCTGCTAGATAACTTGATAATTTCACATTACTCATGGGTAACAAATTTTAATTATTTAGTTTATTTACTAAATTGTCATATAAACTAAAATATAATATACATATTTTATCTTTCTACAAACCCAAAAAAATAGTTTTAAATTACAACAAAATAAAAAAAAAACACAAAAAAATTATAAAAAAAAAAAAAAATCACAAAAAAAAAATTATAAAAAAAATGAAAAAAATCACAAAAAATCATAAAAAATCACAAAAAATCAAAAAAAATCAAAAAAATCATAAAAAATTATAAAAATTATAAAAAATTTAAAAAATTACAAAAAATCACAAAAAATGAAAAAAATCACAAACTTTTACAAAAATTAAAAAAATATATATATAATTTTTTTTTGTCAATATAACACTTTTTATACCGAAAAATCAAAAAAAATATAAAATATCACAAAAACTTATAAAATATCACAAAAAATAAAAAAAAAAAAAATTTATTTTTTTATTTTTTTATTTTTTTTAAAATTTTGTGATTTTTTGTGATTTTTTTTTCATTTTTTTCATTTTTGTGATTTTTTATAAATTTTTTTATTTATTTTAATATTTTGTGATTTTTTATAATTTTTTTTGTAATTTTTTTAAAATTTTGTGATTTTTTTGTGATTTTTATTTTTTATTTTTCATTTTTTGTGAATACGAACTTATGGAGAGGTATCTAGGAGTAATATAAGTTCAAAAGTGGTACCTATTGTGCATTATTTGAATAAACAATTCATTTTCACTCAAAAAGTAAAAGTAAACATATTTTACCAAACAACATTTTTAATGAAAAGTATACTTTTACGTGTTCACCAAACATCAGTTACTTATTAAAAAGTAAACATAAAAAGTATACTTTTCAACTCACTTACAAAAAGTATAATTTTGAACATAAAAGATGCGACCAAACGCGGCCGGTGGATGTTTCCGGCCAACTTTGCTTCGCTTCTACTTCATAATGAGCTTCTAGACACTCATCCGTGGTGGGCCATTTTTTTTAGCCGTTAAATTAAAGATTCAGATATTTAGTTTCCAATCTTCTAGAAGCTCAAAACACTACCACAAAGTTGCTTCCTAGTATTTTAGCACGATCCACAATTTCCATCGGCTTAAATTTCCACTCTTTTAAAAAATAATAATACTAATAATTATACTTTTGTACCTATAGGAAAAACATGTGGCCCTCCCTCAAGCATTATAATACTAGTCTATTTTGAATAGTTGCATAAGGTTGAAAATTGAAATGTAACATTATATCAACATTATACTTATTTATTTTTGAATAGTTGCACTTGCACATGGTTGAAATGTTATGTTTGATAACATATTTTTTGATCTAAAATCATATTTTTAAAATCTATTTTAAAAATTCATTGGAAATCTAGATTTTAAAATTTTGAATTTTTAGCATTTTCAGCCTAAAAATTATGTTTTCAAAAGCTAAATAATCGAACTATCCAAACACGCATATATTTTTAAAATAAAAAAAATCTGAAAATCCACTAAAAAATGTATTCCCAAACAAACCCTATAGCAACATTATTCTTATTCATTTTGAATGGTTGCAAAAGGTTGAAATGGCCACTAGATCTTTCGTCCGCTCTCGTCGTGATTCCCTTAGTTTAGATACCCGCGGATTGACACATGACCCATATAGATGATTTTATCTTATAGAGATTTTTGAGATGAGTATATAAATGGTGAAATTTTAATGGGGGCAAGATACTAAAATCTAGGGACATGCCTTACTTTGGCCTCACTTCAACTAAATGTGAGGTCTGAGATATGCCGTACTAAAAAATCTAAACATTAATTTGACACTTGACAGGCAGACTGTCGACCAATAATCCAAATCTGCATTGCTTCAATGAGATAAGTATTAGTATCAAATCGCTACCATGAAAACCTTTCAAGTCTAATTTAGTCCCTACCATAGAAGATTTTTTATATGTGAGTGTGTCTTTTCATGTTACCTGATGTTAACGTGCATTAATTTACTTTTGTTAGTAGTAATTGACGATGAAAAAATAACAACGCCTTATACGGATTCAATCATTCATAGTGGTTGACTATAAAAAACTAAAACCGGCTCTGGCTAAATATGAAAAGACGAATTATGAATACCCCTTCCTCCTAATCGAAACTTGTCGATTTTGCAATTTTATAGGAGCACAATGTCTGACAGTACAAACAAGTTTAAGAGTTTCTACTAGAAGAAAGAAACACAAAAGTACTATTCGTTTAATAATTTAATTTACATTTTTTTGTTGGGCTGCATGAGTCAGCATATTTAGCATCCACCTTTTTCCAAATATTAGTTTGAATATTCTCCAAGATCTGGCAATCCATAAAAAACGAATACAGCCTAAATTTAAGTTTTAAGAAAAGAAAAAAAAACTGACCATGAAAGACGTAATAAAGGGAAGCAGCGTAGCTGACTCTGAGTCAGAGTGACTCAGAGTTCACAACCATTGGATATTACTACAGTACATTTCATATTTTAACTGTAGCAATATCCAATGACTGTGGATTCTGAGTCACCTTGACTCAGAGTCACCTACGCTGCATCCGTAATAAACATGTGGATTGAAGAACTAGAATTATTCCTACATGACCTTGAAAACCCAGAATACGCAAAGCCAGACTATAACTAGATTAACAATTGAGTAGCAAAGTGATACCCATCAGAGATATAAATAATAATAAAATCTCAAAGAAAATAAAAAAAAGTCTTATCAAGTTAGTTTAACAAGTCTCACAACCTTTTTAACCTCCAAAAAAAAGAAAGTTTAACAAACTTTGTTTAATAATTGGGATGAACAACACCACCACCACCACCCCCGGAATTTAACAATGTGGTGTACCAGAGCCAAGACAGTGAGATGATAGTGGTTGCAAAACCTCATTGACATAAAAATGTGTTAAAATGCTTTGCGTGTCTTCTACTACATGATATCCTACTAGGTCAGACCTCTATTTTCTGTATTTTGCAAAACTAGTACTAGCATAATATAATATAGTTTATAGAGAAAATTTCAAACTTATGGGCGATCATCTCTACAAAATAATATTGATTTAGTTATGATCAAAAACTGTTACAAAAATATCATTTTTTTAAAAAACCGTTACAAACTATCACAAAAGCTGCATCTAATAAACTCGTAATAAAAAAAGACGTCGCAATCCTGTCACTATTTTAACATATTTTTTAGCGCTTTTTCCATGGTTCTCCGTCCTTTCTCCCCCACGAGAAATTGACAAATATTAAGACCTAATACCGTCCAAAGGAATAAAAAACCTTCTACAACTCAGCTCAAGATACAAAAGTCAAGTGAACTTGCTACATACTTGAAAAGTTGGTATTTACCTAAAAATTACTTGAAATGTTGGGTAAAGGGTAATTAAGTCTGTACATATATAGCTAATAAGCTGGAAAAATTGAACACAACTCAATTCTATAGTAGTCAGAGTAACAAGAGTTAGATTTTCACAATTTCAAGGTTTTAGAACAGACATATTTCACTAATTTTCTTTCTGGACACACACAGAAGTGCGAACCACCAAGTTACCATGCACCAGGCCACCAGCTATTTCTTTTTTGAAGTTAATAATAATACTTCTATATACAACAAAGCAAAAAAAAAAAAAAAAAAGGAAGCTGAAGATTTTAAGAAATCCCTGGTAAAATACATACAAATACATTGGCAGTTTGGCACGTTAAAAATAACCAATATACAGAAACAAACAGTGAAAATCAGTATATATGGAAGAGTGCAGACAAAACGATTTTTGAAGCACAAATGGTCAGGATATAATAATTAACCTCTAATAGTTACATCTATAATTGAACATATTACAACCACTACATGCAAAGACTTGGAATAATGCCAAGTATAGAAATAAATAGCGACAAAAGGAGTAGACAAATACAGGAAAAATAAGTTGGAGATAGATCTTATTTATTGAGTAAATTACATTTTAGTTTATATTTTCAAAAGTAATTTTCAAAAAGTGATACTCACAAAAATTAATTCCCTTTTGCTGCATGTTTCTTCCATTCACTTCAAAAATTTTAATCGAATGATTTTGTTTGATACATTCACTTTGAATTTTTAAATTTTAACGTAATTTTCAAAACATGTCATTAGACATCTCAGGAAAAAAAAAACAAGACGCATATTTGTGTTCCCGTCGTAAAACTGTAGAGATTTGCATTAATCAATTCTTAATTTGAAGCGTTTTTACAAAAAAAATGTCTAAATTGATGTCTAAATTGATGTACAGTGACCCTTAAATCTTTAAACTGATATGCAAGAGTCCAGAACTACAGTCAGTATAGATACTAATTAAGCTCTTGCTTAACCAGAATAAATGTAAGTAAAGAACGAGACGATCAGCAATACATTATTCTTGTAGCAAAAATCGTAAACAAAATCCAAATATACGAATGTTTTATATAAAAAGAAAAGATAATGTGCTCTAAGCTAGATTATGTTTAAACAGCTGCATGCCCTTAGGTACCAAAGTGGATCCTCTTAGATTATGGATTAATACTCGTCTGGATAAAAATAGTTGAATCAGTACCCACAATAAAAGGCAACAATTGGCTAAAATAAAGATAGCTTTGTTTTGGAGATTCCACAATTGACAGGGAATTTAGCTCATCCATTCAATTCCCACATAGTTAAAGATCATTTCAATCCACAATTAGTGCCGCATTCTCTTTTTTATGAATGACGTTATTCCATTTAGTCAGATTAGAATTTTTTGTGGTAATCCTTTTGATACTTTAATCGTGGTGTACATATTAGGTCATCCTAGTAAAGTTATTCTCTATAAATATTCTTATTTCATGTGCTCGTTTGTACGTTTTTATTCGAAAAGGAAATTTTTCTAGCTTTTTGCACTTTAACATTCCCTTTTCAAATCACGATATTGTATGTCAGTGGCTGGTCAATATGCTTAGTTCTTAGCTAATTTTACGCTAAACATTCCTGATTATTATAAATCTTGGGATTGTTTTGCAGCTATTTTCATGCTGAAAAAAAGAACTGTTATTTGAGGCTAGAATTAATGCAATGTATATGGAGTAGCTTTTTGTGCCTTCAATATGACAATATGAGAACAAACATAAAAAATACAAAAACACATGTTTTAGCTGATCAACCAAACGCACAACAACTCGGAAAGGGAAATTAATTGAATTGATTGATCATCCCCCAACCAAACAAAAATAAAGTACCAGACGAACTTTAAACCCCTTTTTTTTTCCCTTTTTCTTGGTTGTTTCTATGCGTATATTCAAAATTTGTAAAAAGAGTCGTCTGTAAGTTTATTACAACTTATATATTATGCTATACACATTATTAACATAAATATCTAGGATCTTTTCTATATAATAATCATACATATTATAACATATCGATGGTATGCCAAAACACATATCTTAAACTATATGCGGAAGGACAATGAACTTGCTAATTAAACGGAACATAATAGTTGAGTCCAGATGACGGAAGTAGATCGTCGCGGTGGAGACTTGGGTTTGTCCTCCTTACCCTATCATTACACTACTTTATGTGTTGTTTATATGTGTGTATGTGACACAAATAAGATGGCATTGTGTCCTTTATATAGGTAGGAGGAGAACCGAGACTCTTACTTTATTTTCGATCTCTACCCTCCATCAATGTAGGATTAATCTCAACCATTCTTTATGTGATAATGTTTAAAGTCTTCTAACTCACAAAGTTATTACCGTTACCATTAATCTTTTTAACTTCTAGGGTGTTTATGGACCACAATAATGAGTTAGAATTAATTTCATGACTCTTGAGATAATGGGAAAGACATTAATTCTTACAGTCTCCCACTTGGTCCATTTAACAATCCATAAGAAAGCATAAGCGCGCAATAAATTAATGACATGCTTTATAAAACAAATGGTTAATGAAAGTCATGGCGGTTCCACACTACTTGAGAGCATGTTTCCTTCCATGTACTACGACAAAAACAACTTATTCAACAAAGCCTATAAATTGAGTAATCTTAATGGTCCAATAATGTCTTAAGAAAAGACGGTTCCATTAAACGTCCATAACTTTTCATTCATCTACGTACTTAAGTGGACAATAGAAACAATAACCGATGAGATCTCTACTTATCAAATAAACAACTGTCATTATGTAATACCACATTATTATCTACAATCAAGACACGTGATGTTAACAAAATCTTAATTGTCTTGTGTAGATATCGTTAAGCTATATACGATCATTATGTGTTTATCGATAGTATTATTTCTTAAATTAGTCTAAAAAACTTAGCATTTACATCATGTGAACTCAACACCATTTGAATGCTAGTTGTCAAGAATAATTGCAAACGTTCATTTTCAGCGACTCAGCTATAATCTCGACATAATCTAAGTCCTGAAATTAATTTGCAACTATTATTATGAGTTTTGTACTCAAAACATTATATAACTTTTCTTAATGATACATTAAAAATATGATAATACATTTAATCACTTACGTTATAAAATTGCTTCAATCTTATATTGAGCAATAAGACATAAATTGCACAATATTTTATTGAGAAATGTAGCTTATGATTTCTCTATACCTTTATTGAGCAATAAAATATAAATTGCATAATAATTTAGTGAGAAATGTAACTTATAATTTCTTCATGCTTTTATTGAGCAATAAGACATTATAGCATATATTAACATCATATATAAGACTCATAATTTAATGAGTAATGAGTCATTGTGAAATATTTAGTTATCAAATTTTCTTTCTTTGTATTACATCAATAATACGTGATCATAAAATCTATATATTCTCGCAAACATAAAATAATAATTAGGCATATTTAATATTATGTAAAAAATGATCCACCATAAATAATGATTATTTGAGCGTTGCCTACAATAATATGTGTTTCAATTACAACTAATAGTTTTAACATATAAGAACCAATTTGCAATACTATTAATGATTTGTAAAACTCTTTTGAAATCTTTTATCATTTTAAAAAGGATTTATAAACCTATTTACAATTCATTATGGGTCAAGTAACTCACTTACATGAATATGACCATTAGTAAAATAATAGGTTACAAAAACAAAATGATAATGACTATAACAAAAGTTTACTCCCACTAAACTAATGGTTACTTCAAAATAATAGGTTATGAACACAAAACAAGTTAACGTTTTTATTTGAAGTCAAAGAAAATGGTAGATTAAGAAAATATCAACAATGAGTTTATTTAAAAATTATTAACTACTCCCACTAATCTTACCCCTATTATAAAAATATATGGTTAAATAATACATTAATAGTGAAACGAGTAATTATCTCTCACTTGTTTAACCATTTCTTGAAATTTTATGGTAAATAACATATAACTTGATGTGGGTGTAATTATATATTAATTATTTAATAGGAGTTAGGAAAAATATTTATAATGGCTCTACTAAATAATATAATTCTTCCACTAATGATACCGTAACTTCATCGATAAGAAAAACTCATTTATTTAGTAAAATTTAAAAAATTGATTACTATAATTATTAAACGTATCAATCTACATGTACGTAATGTGATTAAAAACGTTAATTTTCTATTAGATCTAACAATATAAAATTAGTTTCAACTAAAAACTTTTCATTTACTAGCAAACTAATATGCGACCTATAAAGAAAATATGAAGAATAAGGTAAGAATTTAGTAAAAGCTCACCAATTTGAACTTTGAGATTTAATGAGTTTAATCATATTAAAAGAATGTCTCAACCAGTGTTACCATATTTCTCATTTCAAAGCATTAGACAATCAGTGTTGTCTTACAAATAAATCATCATGTCACACTACATAACATTTTTATTCATTTCTACTTTTATTTATTAAGTTAATTGATGGTATAATTTCATCAAATAAATTTGTTACATGTGGGTATCTAAATTCAACTTGACTAATAATACACACCAATAACCATATCAAATTGGTAGAAGTTAAGACCAACCTCTTTACATATAATAACTTGTATTTTAACATCACATTTAAATCAATCATATCATTTTGCAAGATAATTTATAACTAATGGAATAAGCCATAAAATGGACCATTTTGAACATTTAACTATAAAAATATGGCATATTTATTTAAGCTATATTTTCCATATTAATGTTAAATTTAAATTCGTCCATAATATTTGTTTAACTAGGAAAAATATGGTATATGTGGATATCCTATATTTTTCATATTAATGTTAAAGCATAAATCATTCATAATGTTTATTTAGTCAAAATAACGGACCTGTGTGCAACAAAGTTATAAAGAATATTTAAACAATGATAAAAATCCACTAGTTATTTGTATCATAATATTTTTGGATCTGTAGGCAACCAAAAACAAAATACATAAAAGCAGTTCTTATATGCATCCCGGCTTATAGCAATACTGGACGAAACATAATTTAACAACCATAATTAATGCACTAATGATCAAACATTCGTCTCCAAGACTTTGTACCTGTGGGTAACCAAAGTCTGGACATATGATATTGCTGCAAAATATTCATTATCACTAATATTCATTAAAAATATAGATTAAAACATATATTTAATTTTAATCGAATAATTTGATTATTAGTTCAATGTTATTAGGTGTAGCGGTTAAGCTAAATATTCATTAGATTTAATCAAAACCAATATTGATTTTTAATCAAACAATAATATGAAAATTGACATTAGAGCATCAATAACCATACTTGATACTTACGCATACACCAACGATTATTTAACATTCATCGGTTAAAATTTTGTGCCTGTGGGCAAACAAAATTTCACATAATATGAACGTTATATATATATATATATATATATATATATATATATATATATGATTTATCTTATTATCTATTATCAAAACTTATATTGTATGAACATAATTTTACTTAACTTTATATAGTCAAAATTTGGCTTTAAAATAATAATAGTAGGGACAATTTCATGCACAAATGCGACATAATGACTAAAGCGCACGTCATATTTTAATCAAATGGTAATATGCACATCACCCAACTTTTCACATGTACATGTATCCTTATCAGTTATCAGTAATGTTCATTATGACATTTAACCATAAATTAATATACTAAAATGCTCTTTTGTTTTAATATACATTTAAGAACTTATATACAACTCATAACTTTCTTTAGACATAAAAGGATACAAAACAATAAATTATATAAATATGAGTTCCACCCATGTTATAACTGCATTTCAGTAGCAATTTCAATGTACTCTTAAATGAAATATATGACTCGGAAATTCGCATTTAAATCCTTACTTTTAGTCATATATCGAAATTAGTTACTAAAATAATTAGTAAATAGTGTCTTGTTACTATTAGACTTTTGGTCAACCTTTCAACAAGCTACATATTTTATTAGACTTATTGACATTCATAATCGTGAGTTATAGATATAATTAATTGATAGGCTAAATGTTCATCATTCATTCATTCATTCGTATTATTCATTTTATCTAACACATGTCATATCGATATACATACAGCCATTCGACGAACATAAGTATAGAAACACAACCGGGAAAATTATTACATATTCTAACCCTTTCGGTAGCTATAACATAATACGACCAGGTAAGAGAGAGTGAGGGTTGGTGCAACAAAGGCTGCTTAAAAACCGACCTCATTAAGATACCAATTATCAATCAAAGTCTTGACTTGCCATCGCATCAGATTAGGTGAGCCTATTCGGAAAAGATTTATAATTTTTCAACCTAAATGTGAGTCTAAAATTTTTCGTAAACTTTCAACTACATTTACATAATTGTAGTATTAATAGTTTATCTTACATGTTCATATACTAAAGTTACTGGTGATGAATATTACAATTAACATTTCTTATATAAAAATAAAACATTCGGCAACTAAGCAATTCTTATTGAGAATGAATAAAATATAACAATAAGACATTATAATTTACTACATGGATAGATAACCATTTATATGTAGTAAATTTCATTATCCAATTAAATGTCATACTAAACATGCTCATAATTGAAATTAAAAGAATTTAATGATACAACTTATTGTGTAGTCTCGTAAAGTATGTTTTTATGTCTGTTCATATCATCTAGAGATTAATACGATGAATGAGAATTAAAAAAAAATAACTTTCATAAACCCATTACTCGTAATGAAACCATAAATCACAGTGAAATCCATAAGTCACCATGAAATCATACGTAACGGGCTAATTATTATGAGATAAAAGGGTAATCATGGACAATAAAATAAAAGTTAAGCTCCATTCATCTTCAAGTTTAATATGTTTACACATTTAAAATAGTCATTAAAAATTGGGATGTTACAATAATTAATATGGCTAACATGATGCAAATATACACATATACAACTTATCATTTTATACATTTTCAATTAACAACTGTGTACTCTTATGTACAAGGAAGTAACAAATTCATAGTAGGACGAAATAATTACATCATAAGTCATGGTCCGTATTTTCTAAGTATGAAATTTCACTTTGAAATATGTAACTGCATGTAAGAACTCTCTAACATTGGCATATAAAGTTCCATAAGAATTAATTGAAATGTTTTGACTTTCAAACATTACAAAGACAAACTTGTACATTCACATGAGTTTCTAATTTTATTTCTCGACAAACTTTGCTTAGGTTTCTAGTTCGCTAAATGAAACTCAAATGACACAAACTTATTAAGAAAGTGAATGCCTTAAAACTTTCAGAAAACTAACAAATTCATAAATTATGTTTTTAATAGTTGCGGTATGTCACATTTCATGTAAATGAGAATTCAGTGGTAAGATATGCATGTACGATGAAGCATTAAAACATTATTAAACCTTCAATTCTCTCGTAATTTGTAAACCCTTAAATAATCACTACTCGTAATTTGTAAACCCTTAAATAATCACTAGTAAAGGAAAACAACGAACTTAATATGCACTATATTTAGTTTTCATATATTGCGAAATCCATTTTCATGTTCACCAATCGTAGAAGATCATGAGAAAATATTAACCTATGCTATTGATACCAAATGTAAATTTATTACAACTTATATATTATGCTATACACATTATTAACATAACTATCTATGATCTTTTCTACATGATGATCATACATATTATAACCTATCGATGGTATGCCAAAATACATAGCTTTAACTATGCGGAAGGACGATGGACTTGTTACTTAAACGGAACATGATAGTTGAGTTCAGATGACGGAAGTAGATCGTCGGGGTGGAGACTTGAGTTTCTCCTCCTTACCCTATCGCTATACTAGTTTATGTGTTGTTTATATGTGTGTATGTGACACAAATAAGATGACATTGTGTCCTTTATATAGGTAGGAGGAGAACCCGAGACTCTTGGTTTATTTTCGATCTCTACCGTCCATCAATTTAGGATTAATCTCAACCATTCTTTATGTGAGAATGTCTAATTAAGTATTCTTACTCATAAAGTTATTAACATTACCATTAATCTTTTTAACTTATAAGGTGTTTATGGACCATAATAATGAGTTATAATTAATTTTATAACTTTTCAGATAACGGGAAAGACATCATCATTTCAGGTCTTGAAAATTTCAGTTAAATTAGTACTTTAATAATGTAGGTGAAGCTTTTGTGATTTCCAAAGAAAGCATGGTCATCATTTAACTGATGTAGTAAGTGTGAGTCAAATACGCTACATTTATTCAGATTCACAATTTCACAGTCGCTTTTTATTCAAAAAAAACGAAACCAACTTTCTCATCATGATACAAGTTCTGCCAAAAGCAGCAAATTGGTGTGAGATTTGCCTAAAAAGTACTAATCCATAAATTCAATTTGTGACTTCATGGTGCAAGGATAGATTGTAAAAATATATTGTGTGTTTTCGTTTCAAGACCAACCAAGCACCAATACTCATTTATATCAAACATTCAACGTGTTAAAAGCCAAATGCCACTAAGTTCAAATGTCAGTATTTGGTGGGTCTCCGACGATTCGAACCCTCGTCGGCCATTGGGGCGGCAATGCTCATTTATATTGTTGCCCTAACCAGTGGGGCGGCAATACATATGATAGTTATAATGCAAATAAATGACAGAAAAAGAAAGATGAATATAGACTATTGTACTATAAAAGATTTGTATTTTTTCAGATAAAAAAATGGGGTAATGATATTTTAGATTTTAACTAATTTCTCTAAATAAGAAAAGAGTAATCGTAGATCATGGGAAAAAAGCTAAATATAAAATATTATATATATATAAAAGTTTCAAAAAAATTCGGCCACTCTCAAGAAAATCATAGATTTTATAAGTTAAGATTGTACAAATATATATACGGAAACTATTATGGTTAGCTTAACTAATAGTATAGTAAAATGTGAGAGTTACGGAAAGTATTATGGTTAGCCTAATATACCGTACTATTGTGCCAACAGGGAGACAAAAACTAAAATGGAGATTATAAGTAGGGTTCGGTCCGGTCCGGTTTGGTTTTTAGCAAAACCGAAACCGAAATCGAGCATATTTTTCGATTCGGTTTTTTTCGGTTTCGGTCTTTTTATTTTTTGTCGGTTCAGTTTCGGTCCAGTTTGGGTTTTTTCGGTTATTTTTCGGTTTTTTTCGGGTTTTTTCGGTCTTTTTCGGTTTCGGTATTTTTCGTTTCGGTTTTACTGAAAACCGAAACCGACCTGAATTTTTTTTGGTTTTTCGGTTTCGGTCTTTTTCGGTTTTTTTCGATTCGGTTATCGGTTCGGTTCGGTTTTTCCGATTTTTTACCCAACCCTAATTATAAGTACAATAACAAGTATAATAAGCAAAGCGTTTGTTTCAAATGGTTGCGACCCTCCGGCCAATCATTTGTAACTAATAGAATAGGGGATTTTGGTTAATTATTAGGGATTTTAGGTTTTTATTGGATGACAGACAGTTTAGAATTTAAGGATATATTCGAAATAGTCAATAACCTCGTGACTTAACTTCAAAGTGAAGATTGTTTTATTATTAAAAAAAAGGGTTTGACTAACAAGTGTCACCGGAGCATTTTTAAGCATTATGCATAAGTTAAATCCATGTATTTATTTAGAGTTCAAATCTTCTATCCATATTCTCTATCCTATTCCGTATTCTCTTGCTTATTTTCACTCAAATTTTAAATTTTCACAACTTATACCGCAAATTTATAAACTTTTATATTATATTGTATTCAAATTTTAAAACATTTGAACATAATATTGTTTTAAACAATTTTTTTAATATTCAATGTTTAATTTACACTAATTTATACATTTATTCCAAAATAAATTTTGTGTGGATTTTATTTTAAAAATAATTATTGCAATGTATTGATAATGTATTATAGTAATTGTACATTTTTTTTCAAGTTTTTTAGAATTTTTTTTTGGATAAAATAAGTAAGGGGACACGAAAGGGGATAAAGAAATGAGGTAGAATATTTGGACTCATTTATTTATGCCTGATTGATTACTTAATTCAGCAATTAATAGTTTATGCTAATAGTATTTACAATTGATATATTTTATGATTTTGTAAAATAAAACCAATTTTTCAATACAATAAACCCAAATAAAAATATTAAACACTACTTAAAACTATCATAAAATTAAATTAATACTAATTAAATAAGAAAACTAAAAACTACGTTTTCAACAAAATAAAATCCAAATAAAAATATAGAACACTGGTTGAAATTATCCTAAAATTTTTTAAAAAAATACTCTCTAATAATATTTATAATTGAAATATGGAAATAAATGAAATAAAATATTGATACATTCGTTTTCTTAGGGTGTGTTTGGCGGACAGATTGAAAGCACTTCCTAAGTCCAGAAGCCCATCTAGCAAAATTATGATTGTTTGGTAACTAAAAGCAGCCCCACTTCCCAAAAAGTTCGGAGCATTAGAAGCCCAGTTGGGAGAAGTAGTTTTTTGACACTTCTGAAAATAGACTTACTCACAAAGTCAAAATGAAAAACAAATAATGCTCAATAGGTATCAATTTTGAACTTATATTACTCCTGGCTACCTCCATAATTTCATATTCCTGTTACCACTTTTTAATTATTTACTTTATTTACCAAAACAACGTCCACATATTTCATAAAAAATGGAAAAAAAACTCATAAAATTATATAAAATACAAAAAATCTCAAAATAAATGAAAAAAAATCACAAAAAATCATAAAAAATGAAAAAAAAAATGAAAAAATCACAAAGAAAATCAAAAAATCAAAAAAAAAATCACAAAATCAAAAAATTTAAAAAAAATAAAAAAAAATGAAAAAAAATGGTACCTATGAGAAATGTGAAATTATCAAGATATCTAGAAGGAATATAAGTTACTATGAGTTTACTTATAGGAAATTACCCCAATGAAAAATACAGTGCGTCCTTTTTCTCTCTCTCTTATACTAATAGAACTATTTTCTCTCTCGTCTGGTAGAATTTCTCTTTATCTGGTCTCAATCTTTAATCTATTCTTAAAATTTTTCCATCTATCTTTATAAACTAGTAATCGTGTGTGACGCGTTGCGTGTGTGACGCGTAATGCAATTAAAATATAAAAAATAAGTGTAGTTATGATACAAATACGTGGATAATACAAAAAAAATAGTATAAGACTTAAAAGAATGTTTGGTTGTTAAAGAGGGACACATAGTGTTATTAGTTTTTATTTTATTTTTATTTTTTTATATGAGGATGGTATTATTGTAATTAATAAAACAATATAGGGGTATTTTTGGAAAAAATAGGCAAAATTGAGCCGGCTCAATTCACTTGGGTTGGCTTATTATAATAGAATGATAAGTAGTTATCTTCTCACACAAAGTTACCGTGTCTTTTTTGGCGTGGTGTTTAATTTCGTAGATCTTATCAAGAGGAGATGACCTCCATCGGATTCTTTTCCACCGCTGCAATTGCAAATTCTATTTTTGCATCCTATAACAATTGTTAAAAATGTTTTTTAAAATAAAATTATTGTTCGCAGTAGGTTGTTTTTTCATATTTTTGTAATTGTTTATAAATATTTGGTTTTTAAAGTGATACAAAATTTATTAGTATATTTTTATGTCTGTTTTCGTAGTATATGAATTATTGTGGTATTAAGTCATTTCGAACTTATACATATCAAACGCAGACAAAACTTATAAAAATCAAAAGCACTTTTCCATCAGACGTTAGTTTTTTTAAAGTACTTTTTATATAGGTCACTTTTCAACAGCACTTTTCCAGACAGCACTTTTTAGGAAAGCAGTTGATTTCCAAACAGCACCTTAATAAATTATCCATTATGGCTCCATTATGGATTTACATAGATTTCCTCCAAATCTCCCTTCAAAAAGTATTTCCATATATAATTATAAATATTAAATAATTATAGTAGTTGTTAAATATGTTACCTTAATTATGTTTATTATTTAATATATGGGGAGCACTTGTTAGATTTACCCTTAAAAAAATAGTATTATACTACGGTAGGACTAATTTTTGGAGGACTAGTAAAAAAACTAAATGAAGAATTGGCTAATCACTAATTGAAAATTCAATACCAACCTATAGGTACATAATGAAATTGTTTCCTAATTTATATTCAATCAAATTGATTGATGGGGCATATATAACACGTAATAAAATATATTGAAATGTATCAATCTAATCGTAATGGAAACAACAGGTCAAATTAAAACCAATTATAAACCATCGAAACAGTTTATTTTAGAAAAAGATTTTATCTATATATATTTCACTCACTAATGCTATCTTTATATAGATAATGTAGAATCTTTAACATTAAATCCCTTATTTTTTGCGTTATAGATAGTGACAAATAACCAATAGTCGTTGTTTTCTTAGTTAACAACGGGTATTTATTTTCCAATAAATATAATTACTCATATAAATATTTTTCACAAACCCTCGACAACAGTCATATTCTAATATTATATTAAGTGTTACTTGCAAATTCTCATTCCCAGAATTGCTTGATTCCTCCCTTGCTGTGTTACGTACTGTTAGCAGGTAAAAATTCTTTAAAATTAGCATTTACATCAGTTGCGTTTTTTTCTTTTAACTCTTTTATATAATGGAAAACTTAGATGTGAACAAGATGACAATAAAAACCTAGGTGTGTTACGCGTTAGGTTAAACTTAGATGATGATACACATCGATCCGGAGACTCTGGCCGGATTTGGAGCATTTTTTATTTTTATTTTGAGACTAGGCACGGCTGAGAGATGTGCTAAAATTAATGTTTATTAGCTAAGATGCGGGAACTTGATAATGAGAAACAAAAATACGAGGTTATTGTTGAACATTTAGTACATCTTGAATGTTAATAGAATGCCCTCCCCTTGATTTTTTTTCCTTTTAAATCTTTTGCACTTACTTAGGTGTTGAACCTTTTTTTTTCACACACAAAAAAAACTATTTGAAAGTTCCAATTTAAATTATTTGAAAAAAGAAAAACTTAAAAGTAAATTCCAAAAAACTCAATTGAAGAAAAAAAGCAAAGATAAATATATTGAAAAAGCCATACCATCATTTGGGGAAAAAAAACTTTTTAAGGGAGAAAAAAACTACATTCATATATATATATATATATATATTGACAAATTATTAAAAAAGAGCAACTCACGCTATGAAATAGTGTCACAGTAATATCACACAACATCAACGGAAAAACCAGAATTCAAATTTATTTTATTTGAAGTTTAATATTAAAACTATTAAAAACAAAAATAAACCGAAAGCCTAATTAACTATAGTTGAAACATCCAAAACGAAAAAAGAAGAAGCAATCATCTGCTAATTTAAAAAACCTAAAAGCTGACACGAAAAATTCCTAATTGGGCTCCCAGATGCATCTATAAAATTCATGAAACAAGTTGGATGATTTTAATGATCTCGGACCCCTTGTAACTATTTCAAACATTCAAACATGAAGAGAACGTTAAATATGAAAAGTTGAATGACTAAACTCATTGCAAAATACATGAAAGTAATATGTGTAATTGTATCTTTTGCATACATATATAACTTTTATTTACGATAAAATGGAAAACATGAAGAGAATTGGAACAGTCACCCTATATGACCGGTTCACAACCCGTTTACATAAAAATATGTCAAATGTATAAAAAAAATAAAAAAAAAATTGAATAATATTTAAGTTTAGGATAGGCGCCCCCCCTATATATGGTTCTATATTTTTATTTTTAATTTACAAATTCTAATTTATTGAAAATAGAAAAAATAAATTAGTTATTGAAAAATATTATCTTAACATCCAGTTTCTAATCTAACGGTGGTTAAGGTGACTGTATCATAAACAGTCAAATAATGTGATTATTTCAAAGAGTCACTCCTCGTAAAGAGACTAGAGATATTGTTCTAATTTTTTTATAAAGCGGAATAGAGGATGAGAAATATAAGTTTCCTTGTTCTCGACATATCTTACCTCACTTGTTTTTTTTTCTTGATTTTATAATAATATGTATTTTTATTTAGATAAAATATAGTTTTGTAAATGATTTTTAAATTTTCAAATTTGTAATATTTAAAAGAAAAGTGAGGTAAGATATGCTAGAGATTTAAGGGGAGAGATTTAGGAAAGAGCATATTGGCCTTATGTAAAATTCATGTGTACTAAATTTTAAACAAGTTATTTTTTATTGTGTTTTCTAATACTAAGTTCATATCATCCTATTAAACCAAAATTTCCCCTTTTAACAAATCGTCGAGATACTCATATTTCAGTATAATTACTAAGTCTTGCAAATTCTCATTCGAGTAATAAGCTCAACTTCTTCCTAGCTGTGTTCGTCACTTGGCATTTCGAAACATAATTCTCATTTAGTTTTTATTTGTCTTTGATATTAGCATTTTGCAATATCCGTTGCATTTTTGCATTTTAAATGGAGGGTTTTTCCCCACTTCAATTTAAGATATTTCTTTTAACCGTTTTAATCATAGATTATAAAGAATACATTTATGTCATTGTTTTTATGTTTGAAATTTTGATGATTTGAAAGTTTGTTTTTAAATAAAAAAATCAATAGATTGGCTTATAGAAGTTGTATATAATCTCTTTATCATCTCATTAGATGTTAAGCAAGAAGAATTACTTGAATTTACTTAGATTAAAGTACATCTAATGAAGAAATAAATGGGTACACCAATAGAGACAAAAGCAAACCCAAGTAATTCTTTTCTGTTTTTTACTTGAGACGGGTTAGGTTATGGTTTACTTAAAATTACTTGGATTTATTTAGATATATGTATATGTATCTCTTTATCTCATTAGATGTTAAGCAAAAGCAAAAGCAAACCCAAGTCATTTATTTTCCTGACATTGCCTAATTTATGTAGCAGGCATCTGACTTTTAACCGAAGAAATGGATGATTGTGTTGATTCACCTTCATACAAAAGGACAACACTATCCGAAAAACAAACCAAGGATAGAATAAGCAACTTGCCCAAAGAAATTCTCCATAACATTATAAGTTTTCTCTCAACAAGAGAAGCTGTACGAACATCTATCTTATCAACGACGTTGCGACGTTTATGGACCTCTATTTCAACCATTATATTGTATGGTGGAGATTTTTGGCTTGTTAACGATAAACACCAACACGTAATAGTGGGAGACACTATGGAAATTGTGGACAAAGTTCTTTCTCTTCATGACACTTCGGATATAAAAAAGCTTGAACTTAGCTTCAGAAGTGTGCATGTTGACGTTTCTCGTCTTAATTTATGGATACGGGCTGCAGTGGAGCACAACGTGCAAGAGCTTACCTTATATTTAATTGCAAAATCACAATTTCAATTGCCTGAGTGGCTATTTACATGTCGTTCCCTCCATAAATTGGACTTATATATACCATCAATTCTGAAGACACCAACAAAGACTACATTGTCAAACCTTAAGAAGCTATGTCTCTCTTCAATCACATTTTCTGATGAGGTGTCCTTGCAAGACTTTCTTTGTGGTTGTCCGGTCCTTGATGATTTGTCATTGATAGATTGTGAATGGAGACACGTAAGGAGTATAACGATCTCTCTTCCCACGATAAAGACATTCACTATGCAACATATCCCACCATGGAAATATATGTATACCGAGCAAATAAAAATTAAGGCTGTTAACCTCACGAGTTTTAATTATACAAGTGATCTAAATTTGAACTTTAAAGTGTGTGACCTAGCTTCGCTAAACAGTGCATCTGTTGACTTTGAGCATATAATTGACGACCTGCATGAAGTTGACGAACGTATCACAGATATAATCAGAGCGATGTATAATATAAGAACTCTGAGTATGACGAATGATACTTTGGATGTAAGTATGATTCTCTTGTCAATTAAAGGTGCTTAATTTGCTTTATGAAATAAAAACATACTAATACACAGTCATGGCTTTTCATTTCAAAGTGTATAGATACTATCACACAGATGAAGGTGATTCCAATATTTTACAATTTAACCCAATTGGAGTTAAGTACTGGACTTACTGAAGTCACCGTTACCAGTTTGGTGAGGTTTCTTGAGAGAACACCAAATCTAGAGGAGCTAAGTATTCGGGTAAATCTTTCGACCTATTCTCTATAGTCTTTCTTTTAATTTTACTTCATAAACACTGTTATTAGAGTTGCAGCATGGTCGCTTCCAGGGATATTATTTTTGCACCTAAGCTTATATTTTCTATTATGTACATCTCAACCGACTTGCCTTAGTTTCTTTCATTTTTTGATGGAGTGCAGATGTCCACCTCTTAAAGGTAATTTCCCGTTGTTTTGTTTATCAATTGACAAATGGACGTAAAAAAAATGAGTTCCATTTTTGTAAAAGAGTTATTGACACCAAAATGTGTCAAAGGTTTAACGCGTCAACCTTAATATATATCTTATTTTATGAACTGGTAAATATAGGGACTCGCTGAAGACACTTACATTGAGAGCCTTTATTTAACAAAAGAAAATGTCCCATCCTGCTTCATTTCTAGCCTCAAATTGTTTCGCTTCGAGTCTTTTGTGGGAGAAAGTGCTGATACGGAACTAGTTAGTTTTGTGCTAATGTATGCTATAAACCTGGAGAGTGCAATTATGCATTGTTATTCGGACTTTCACAAAGCTGATGTGGAAGTCTGGCACAAACAACTACAAGATTTTCCGAGAACCTCAAGGAGCTGCGTCATTGAGTTGATCTATGATGATTGGTGATGGCCTTTTCCAGCTCGGTGTCTGTTTCTGGTCAAAGATACTATCCTTTTCATTTCAGTTAATCAAGCCTTCACTTGTTATTAATAAAAAGTAAGCTAATCGGTTTTAACTGAACTCCAAAACACTTTTTATGTTGCTTATATTTGGATTGATTTACATTTCTGGCATATTAAGTGTGGTTCTTTAAGAATTTACCTGAGATGGCCCAAATAAATTTAGACCCTTTGAGCTTCGGTTGTGCTAAAACTGACCTAGTTATAACTGGAATGGAGTTGTAAGTTGTAGAGTACGGAACTTAACTTTAATTTTACTGGGACTATTTTTCGGTTCTTTCATTGAAAAACATAACAAAAACTATGACAAAAAACCAAATTAGACCATAGCGATATGATAGGATCAGGATGTGAAATGGACTGAAATGGCCACAATTTTGTTTAGCATTTTCAAGAAAAAGAGTAAAAAATATAGGCATTTGAAAGTAAGAAATTAATCGGATGAGTTTACCTTTCTAGATCAAAAAAGTACTAATAGAAGTTACATTCTGAAGTTATAATAATCAAACGTTAACAGAAGCAAACAAGCTGAGGTTTTAAGCTCTACCATAAATGTACAGAACAAGGAAGAGTATGAATAACCTTTTGGTAGGGCAGGTCCCACAATTTCTCTAGTCTCTTTCGGCTTCCGAGTCTTTGAGAACATTCCCCCTCCTAACACAACTTCTCGCCCTAGAAGAAATGTAAAAATTTTGTAAGCGAAGACAAGATTAGGAGAATAAAGGTTTTAAAAATAAGACATCGTTAAATCGAAGGTCAAACTGATCAGATTTTTGTACGATAATATACGAGTATTATCATAAACACGTTTTTCGCAAGATCAAAACCTTTAAAAACCAAAGACTTACAGTGCAGCCTTAAATCAATAAACTGAGATACAAGACTCTAGAATTAGAATTCATCACAGAACTCTGTATACCACTATCCACAGGAAAGTTTATTAATATTGTTTTATATGGTTAAAAACCAAAACCATGTATTTTTTTTTGTATCTTTCAATTTTAAACTGTTGAAACTGAGCAAGTATTAATACTTGGTGTACACTGCAAAACAAACATTCTTTGTACAATCAAATGTTTCTAGATTACTTGTATAAAAACTTTTATCCGCAAATAGTACAAATCTTCTACCCCATTCTCTATCTCCTTCTGTGTCTCCTTACTTATTTTTACTTAAATTTTAAATTTTCACAACTTGTTTCGCAAATTTATATTGCATTCAAATTTTAAAACATTTGGACATAATTATTGTTTTAGACAAATTTTCTAAGATTTAATGTTTAATTTACACTAATTTATACATTTATTCCAAAATTAATTGCATGTGGATTTTCGTATAAAAATAATTATTGAGATGTATTGATACATGTCTTATAGTAATTTTATAATTTTTTTCAAGTTTTTTTTTAAAAAATTTGGATAAAATAAGCAAGTGAGTACGAAAATGGGTAAAGAATAGGGATAGAAGATTTGGAGTCACACGAGACTATTCTGACAATTATTCGTTTACTAAACTACACTTACTAAATAATATACAAATTTAATCTCTAAGACAATAACGATATATAACTTAAATTTATAACAAATTACAAAATTACAAGCTTGGTTCAAAAAATAAATGAACTGGTCAAATTGTTTCTATGCTACACTAATGCTTATAGTACTTGGTTATTATAAACTAATCCGAATCCAGGGGCATTCACGGATTAAACCGTAGCCAACTAGCAATATAGGGACTGAGAAGCAGCTTGGAAAATATAATTTGCTTGAAGAATTTTTTATTATTATTGCAACAAAGTGGAAAATTCAGTGTTCATAATTAATTTCATCGGAAATCCGAAGCAACGTGTAATTCTTATGTAACGAAACTCTAAAAACTAGCAAGAACCAAACTAATACTAGTAAATCTACCAAGAAACCATATCAACAAACTAGAACAAGAAAAGCAAACAAATTACAACGTGAATAGATAATAAACTTAGAATTCCATAAGGTGTCATCTCAAAGCAATCGGAACTGATTTTAGCAATAGTAGGGCTCGAAGCGGGTGCCTCAATCGGGCTCCCCCCACATCATATTTTCAGAGCAGAGTGGGAAAAGAGCTTATTTTGTAATGGTAGGATCAGGTTGATGAGGGTAGGAATTTGTTTGATTTTGTAGGGTAGTTGATACGTGCTATGATGTCATATTACTACTAGTTATTACTTAGTTCATTATTAATAGTTTTGTTGGTTGTAAATATCAGTGTACTAGGTAATAGAAGTTAGTAGTGTAAGTTAAAATTATCAGTTTGTTAGAGCATCCATATTACTTTTGTTAAATTTTATTGTTAACTAGTGATCATCATTTAAAAAGCTATTAAATGACACATATGCATATTAAGTTAAACACCCACATTAGTTTTAACTTTAACAATGTTATCTATTTTAATTAAAAATTAAATATTCAAAATACAGTAATTATCTATTTTCAAAAATTAACAATGTGGGTGGGTCAGTTTTTTTTGCCATGTCATCAATTAATAACACTTAAAAATATTGTTATCTTTAACAATATTTTTAATATCTATAAAGTTAACACACACTTTAACACATCTAATGGAGAGATAAAATTGTATTGTTAGCTAACATTTTTAGTTAACACACACTTTAACACATCTATAATGCTCTTACGTGTTATTATTCGTGCATTATTCGAATAATTGTAGTCAATTACAATTTTGTTTTTTAAAAACTCATAGATTCAAGTAATTTGTACACACATTACATAATATGAATAGTCAATAAAACCATTGCTAACAAATTATTTGATAATTGTCACTATCTTATGTTGATAATTGTCACTATCTTAGTGCTTCTTGTGTTTAAAAATTTTCTCTAGTGTTTGGTGTATAATTTAAAAATAACTTATACACAATTTCAATGTTAACTAAATCATATAGCATTATTACAATCCAATAAAATAAGAAACAATATGACAAATAAAACATTTATAATATAATCCAACAAAATTTTAAAAGTCAGTAATTTGAAGGAAAAAAAACGTCAATCTTTCTGAAAATAAGTCACTTTTATTGAATTAAGTCATATCCGTTGAATAATAGTCAATTTTAAATAAATAGAAAAATTTATTTCGAAAGTGAGTTCTTTTTGTTACAAATAAGTTGTTTTGTTAATAATTAAAAATTTGAAAATAAGTCATATTTTTTTATTGTATGTTTTTTAAAACAAGTCACTCTTATTGAAGTAAGTCATATTCGTTGAATAAAGTCAGTAACTTTTGTTAGAAATAGGTTACTTTTACTGATATGGGTTTTCCAAATATAATTTGCTCTTATTGAAAATAAATTGGTTTTTATCAAAAATAATTAATTTGTTCAAAATAAGTCAGTATTCCAAAAACAAGTCAATTTTTTGTTGTAAATAATTAAAATTTTGAAAACAAGTCATATTTTTGGAAATTAATCATTTTTTTCTATATAATATTATCTTTTGATTCAACTTTAGATAAAATAAAATAAAAATTGAGATACCTAGAGAAATGTGACTGTTTTATTTATTTGTTTGTTTCAAATTTTCATAAGTCACGTTTGAAAATCAGCTAATCCTAAATTTTCAGAATGAACTTTTAAATGTCCAAACTTATTAAAAAGTTATACACAAAAAACCTTACCAAACGTTAAAAACTTTCTGAAAAACACATTTGGTCTCAAATGTCACTTTTGAGTGTGACGCCAAACGCCCATAACTATTTAAAGTTCTTTTTCAACTTATTTTAATATTCCACTTATTTATATTTAAAATTACACTACTTACATGTTACATTCATTTAACTTTTAAATCAATTAAATATTAATTGATAATGTAACTAGCTTTGCTTATGAAGGTTTTTTTTTTTACACTTGTATACACCGTATTATTGACGATTTTGTATATCATACTATCGATTATTTAATTATTACACTATACTATCACTTTTCGGTGATTTTATATACTTCCGTATAATAATTTCCGTCACTTGACTTTCACATATTACACCCATATTTTTTATTCCATAATATCAATTGCATATCTTGATCCATATTACCTATTAAACTCAAACTTATCATTATTTTTCCATACCAAATATTAATTACTTACAACCCCGTTTATATTTTCAAGTCTATGTTGAACTTTAATGCAAATGAGAAAGTATTTTATTAGCACATATTCTTTTTAGACGGAATTTTTTATTTTATTGGACGAAAGTGCATTAAATCACCAAAAAATTATAATTTATTATACTAATTAAATAATGAGGTCGGATTTTTATAATACACTTTTTCTGAAAAAACGCACAAACCGTAAAAAAAATCTACGGTTTACAGAAATTACATGCAAACCGTACATTAAATGTATGGTTTGCATGTAATTTTTTTTATTTTTTTTGTGTAATTTCAATTTGTAAAATAGGAAAAATATATCAAATATGCAAATCCATAATTCACTTAGCTATATATAATTGTTTGTTGTTTGTTTATATTAATTATAATAATTGTTGATATTTGTCCCATTTTTTGCATTATTTATTTTTTTTGTGTAATTTCAATTTGTAAAATAGGAAAAAATATATAAAATATGCAAATCCATAATTCACTTAGCTATATATAATTGTTTGTTGTTTGTTTATATTAATTATAGAAATTATAATAATCGTTGATATTTGTCCCATTTAATAAAAAAATTAGGGTTTTTATTCAAATTTGTGTTATTTAGATATTTATTACTAATAGTTTGGTTATGATGTTACATGTTTATGATGGTTATTTGTTTTGATTGAGAAAAATAAAAATTTTTACGCTTTATTAATATTTACCCGTTTTGAGTTATCATTGTTTGGTTATTATTAATTGGTTATCATTGAGTTATCATTATTTAGTTATCATTAATTGGTTATCATTGTTTGGTTATCATTAATTGGTTATCATTGTTTAATTAGATAATTAAAATAAATGTTTGGTTATCATTAAATGAACTTTAACTAATTGTTACCATTTTATTGAGCACACCTGTATGCTCCCGGAAACCGTGAGATGGCCGGGCAAGTTCAGGTGGGTTTATAAAGATGCGGGTCCTCTCTCTATACCATCTCATGTAATCCAGTGACGTCCCCGTACCAAATTCGCCGTTAACAAGCCGGTTGTGGCGGTCATTCCACACGGTTATAAACTCTGCAAAAAGTGCAGGTCAATCGTGTTTTTGCACAATCCCATATATTCTATCCTTGCCGTGACCCTGTTTGAGTTTCCAAATATATGTAGGGACCCGCTGAACAAAACCGAACTGTCTCATGAACCTGTCCGCGGGGTGGAACTCAATATTCTCATTACAAATGAGAGGCACAGAACAATAACATGGCAGCCCAGAAGAGCTGATCCCCAACTATACTCAGCACATGTGTCAAAATCCTCCAGAAATGGCAGAGGCCAGAGTAGAATCTGATCACTGCTCTTATCTGAAAACACATGCATGTGCCCCCAATAATAATAACATGGCAGCCCTAGACTGATATAACAAACGGTCCTCACTAGGGTTGGGGGTAATTCACCAAATGTGTGGAACATCCAATCAAGTCTAACTGTCAAACAGTTTGTATCCACTTGATTGTCAGCCGGTCTAACACCCAACAAACTCTCTATCATATCTAACCTGCTCGCCCTGTTATCATTCCGCTCCGATCGGGTAACAGTAAGACCATCTACCCTGAGACCAAGCATAATCTCTACATCCTGTAAAGATATCTCCAACTCTCCACCGACAAAATGGAACGTGTGCGTCTCATCACGCCACATATCAACTAAGTTTGTAAGCAGGACTCAGTCTACGCTATAATTACCTATAGTGTGAATACCATAAAAACCAGCCCTAATCATATTTTGAACTAATCTGTCAGGCGTCGGTATCTGCCAACTATAATTATATAGCTAAGTGAATTATGAATTTGCATATTTTATATATTTTTTCCTATTTTACAAATTGAAATTACACACACAAAAAAAATAATGCAAAAAATGGGACAAATATCAACAATTATTATAATTTCTATAATTAATATAAACAAACAATAAACAATTATATATAGCTAAGTGAATTATGGATTTGCATATTTTATATATTTTTCCTATTTTACAAATTGAAATTACAAAAAAAAAAAAAAAAAAAATTACATGCAAACCGTACATTTAATGTACGGTTTACATGTAATTTCTGTAAACCGTAATTTTTTTTTACGATTTATGCATTTTTTCAAAACACATGTAGTATAAAAATACAACCTCTTAGATAATATGCTAATGTGATATAAAAAACCGTAAAAATTCAATAATAATACAGTACAAAAATGGAAAAAAAAAACTTTTAAAGCGAAACAAGTCAAACACAATACTATATACTATTTAGAAAACTTTGAGAGTACGCAAAGATATATTCAGATATATAATATAATCACACTGAAAAATAGTTAAATAGATATTTATCAAAAACCCAAATTAAACCCAAATTATTAGAAGATGAAGATCACAGTGATGACTCCAGATGAACAGATTGTTACTCTTGAAGTTGATCGAGATGAATCCGTATTTTACCCACTTCCTCTCTCCTACACTTTATTTTTTAATATTTTTTTTAAAAAAAATTTCTGGATTTTTTTGGGCAATTTCATCTTGGTAGTACCTGGTTAGGATTTATATCAAAAAAATAACCTTTTTTTTTGTCTTGAAAATGGTTTCAGCTTTGATTAGTTGGCATTTTCCTTTATTTTCAAATAAAATTATTATTATTAGTGATTATAATTTATAAATGTATGTATGTATATATGCAGGTGGAGAATCTGAAAGCCTTGCTTGAAGTTGAGGTAATGATTAAATTCATGATTATCTTGATAATTAAACTTATACAGTTAAACTTGTATAATATATATTACTATATTAGTATATAGATATAGTATATATAGATGTGTTTTTTGATTTTGTTATTTGGGTAGACCCAAGTGTCAATTCAACATCAGCAGCTGCTTTTTAATGGAAAAGAGATGAAAAATGGTGAGAAACTTAGTATTGTCGGTGTTGCTGACGGGGACTTAGTTATGATGCTTTCGGGTTCTTCGTCAACTAGGTAATTATCTCAGGATATTTCATTTGATGGTTATGAGCTTGTTTCGGTGTGCATTTACGAGTAAATAATGTAGCGTTTTAGAGGGTGGAATCATTACAGTTAAAGCTAGCCTTTTTCTGGACATAAAATTAAAAAAATCAGATTTTTATCTGACCAACCAAATACAAGTCTACTTATTAGAGAAAAAAAAGTTTAGTCAGGTTTGTTCATTGCAACCAAACAAGCTGTATGTATTCGTTAGATTGAGCTGCGTAATTTTGTATTTTGTTGCTTATCAGTGTATAACTCTGGGTCAAGGTTTTGCATGTAGAGATATTGAAATTTAAGGGTACTGCTTGGTAACATTTTGGCTTTCAGTTTCGAGATGTTTTTCAAAATTAGAAAATTGATAGGGAGTGCGTGCTTTTTGGCTTGTGTTAGTTTATGCTAAGTTTTTGTGTCATAAAATTTCGAATGGATTTCGGAGAAGTTTGGAATAACGAGATCGCCAAGATTTGTCTTTGAGTAGGAAGTAAACAAGTGCTAACAAATGCGTTTTCTATTTCCATGTGCTTCTGTGGAAGAACTTAGAAAACAAAATCGAAACTGAAATTGAAGATGTTAGCAGATAGGACCATAAAGATTCGAGGTTAGTCGAGTTGTCGTTATCCTGTGACCTATGCTTATATAGAACTAGGTTTTAATTAATGCTGAATATCTTATCTCCCCCCTCTCTCTAATGTGGTGTGTATGAGTGTGAAAGAGTGAACTGGACTAGCTTTAACAACCTAGAAAGCAGCACAAAGAGGTGTAATCAAATTAGATGATTTAGTTATATATATTTTAGAGAAATATCATAATGTTTTACATTGTGATGCACTCTCAAAACCACCATTGTGAATCTCAGTAAAAACTTTGATTTTAGCTGTTCACACTCGAGTTGTGGTTATTATCATTTTGTTATAGCATCCTCAGATAGACCAGCATGTTAATAATGGTCAAAGTTCGCATTTGAAGCTCTAAACTGGTTTCTTTCTTATTTTTTCTCGTGCTACCACTTCACTCCAACCTTAAGCTGCTGTGCCAAAACCCAATTCGTGTTGTTTCAGTCTTTTATTAAGGTGTAATGTTTGGAATGGTTTGTTTATTTACTTTTCATTCCCTTTTTGCTTACTTTTATGCGCACAATATTTCAGAGCCCCAACCAATGACTTGGGACTTAATCCAGATGGATCTGCTGTTAACCCAGCTGCCTTCCAGCAACAAATCCGTAACGATGCTAATACCATGGCACGACTGTTTCAGGTATTTAGTGTCATTGCTACTAGCCTAGTAAACTCTCCTGGACCAAGAATCGCTTTTTTTTTTTATATACTTTTTTATTCTAGTTCTAATTTCATTTCGAAACAGTTATTATGTTTTTGATGCTTTGATTTTGGTTTAATTGCAGAGTGATCCTGAACTTGCTCAAGCTCTTCTTGGGAACGACCTTAATAAACTTCAGGATATTTTACGTGGGCGTAACCGTCAAAGATCTGAACTTCAACGTCAGAAGGAAGAAGAGCTAGTAAGTCCTATTAGTTTTACTCTTATGTGAATATTTTATGGCAATTTCATAGTTAGCTATTGACATTGTTTTGTTGAATTTGCAAACTAGGCACTTATGTATGCTGACCCTTTTGATGTAGAAGCACAAAAGAAAATTGAAGCTGCGATTCGGCAGGTTAGTTGGCCATATGCAGGGTAGCATAAGGTTTAGCTGGTAAAAGCATCAGAAGTCCCTTTCAATAAAGTTTCTAAATCCAGAGTATCTTGCCTGAATTTGTCTGTAAAATCTTTTGCGATTCAACCTTAATTTTATGTTTCCTTCTAGTGCAAATTACAGGCTACAATTATTTTCTTTCTTCTTGTACCTTTGCACTAAGAACTTTTCTTTTTCCTTTTTTCCTTGTTACTACATTGCAGAAAGGTATTGATGAAAACTGGGAAGCTGCTCTAGAGCACAATCCCGAAGCTTTCGCAAGGGTGGTACGTATAAAACCTTGGACATGTAGAATCTCTAGTTCTCCATATATCTGTTTTTTTTCCTGATCTTACATTTAGTAATTTAGACCTGAGTCCTTAATGTGGTTATTCAGGTAATGCTGTATGTTGACATGGAAGTAAATGGTGTCCCCTTGAAGGTAGTACATTTTCTTTGTGATTAGCATTTTATTATCTCGAATTTTCGACTCTTTATGCTGTGATCTATGCCACCTACAACCCAAAGGGTGTTATGGTATGAAAAACGATGATGAGAATCTTATATCCCACATAACCCTTTACCATCTTCTAATTGTTAAAAAGCATTTAAGATCATTTTATAAAAGTCCTATTAGTCATCGTGCAATTAGCCTATTATTTATTCTTTAAGGCAAACCATTTTCTTTTAAACTCTGCATTGTTTTTTTTTTCGCACTTAGAGTTGACAATAGCAGGCGCAGCCTCCAAAAAGACAAGTATAGAAATAGGTACATCTTAGTGAAGCACGGTTACGTACTCATATTTTTATCAATGGGTATGTACCTCATAGAATGTCCATGTTTTAGCTCTGGGCATACAGCTTTCTGATCTTTTTTAGTGCTAGCGAGACGTTCTTGTCTATTATAGGCTGTTAGCGTTGGTTAGTAAAGTCACGTCCAATACATTTAATAAATTAAAGAGTTACTTCAATCATGTATTTATCCCAACAGTCCCATGGTTTTAAATTCAGTCTTGCCATTAAACATGCCTGAACTTTTCCAGGATCTAATAGTAGGATATACCTTGTCTGTTTTATCACAACCGCTATCAGTTTAAAGCAATTGTTTGTATCTACCAGTTTCTTGATGTTAGATTACATTAAAAACATGCTTCCATTTCATGGAAAAGAGAAAAACGTACTCAAATTGAAAACGAATACTATTCTACATATTCATTGTTCGAAACCTTATCAGGATCTGAAAATAAATAGGACTCGCTTCATAAAAATGTCAATGTGGACCCTATCTCTTCGGACTTTAATGAATCATGCAATTGGTTTGACTGTCCATCTTTTCTAATTATAAGGCATCTGTCACTTAAAAATCCAGTTAATTACAATGCTGTAACGCACTTTCAAAAAAAATAAATAAATAAAAAATACAATACTGTAACGCCCTACATGTGGCGTATATTCCATACATCACACTAGATAGATGTTTTTTTTAATTCATGGAATACACTACATTTGTAAGCTGTTTTAGTGAAACTAGTGTTTATGGCTTACTACCCCGTTTTAAGAACTAAGTTGGTCATTTGTTTTGTATCCTCCTCTGCATTTAATGATCATGGTACTTTGTACTCACTCTTTGACAGGCCTTTGTTGACAGCGGAGCTCAGTCAACAATTATTTCAAAAACCTGTGCTGAGAAGTGTGGGTGAGTTATTTGTTTTCTTTCTAACAGTCGATAAATTTACATGTCCCGGTCATAATATGTTTGTTTAAAAATAAAGCAAACAATGACTAGTTTAAATAATAGCTTAATCTTGGATTAATATTCGCACTTCAAGTTTGTCTTTAAATACATTATTTTTTATTTTTATTTTTTTGCATTCGACTGCTATCACTGTTGGAATGCTGTTATTATAGCTTTCGTAAACTTCGATTATATGGTGATAGCTTAATAGACGGCAAACACTTAGTTTAACTATTTTTTCGTATGTCAAAACATGTCTATTGCATGAAAATCCAGGAAAAGAACTAATAAAAAGGCCAAAATATGTTTTGCCAGCCCATGACCTGTTTAGGCCCCAGGGCTCCTCCTCTCCGTCTTTAACTGCCTAGCAATTTTAAAAACCTTTGTGATACATGACTAATTAATCCGCAAATATATGGAAGACTTTTGTAGGAATACAAGATTTCTGTAGCAGAAATAAATACAGATAGTAACAAAAATAACTTCTTCATACTAGGCTAGTAGATACAAATAAAGAGGCCAAACCTCAGTCAGCAGTTGCTATATGGTAACTAAGAGCACAGATTAACCTTAACTGATAGCACATAGCACCTATTGTACCTAGTGCTGTTACTGGGCTACTCCGGCCAAACTCTGACTTATATTTAGCTTAAAACAAAGTAGGAAATCTCTTCGTAGACATCTCTCACTGGTGTAAACACCGTTTAGGCTTCTTAAAAAACCAGAAACAAATCCTGTCTATAAGGCAGAGTTTCTAATAGTAAGGACTTAAAGGACAACAAATTACTTAATCAGATCGAGTTTGCTCCTTGAGGTGGGCCCATATTTACTAAAAAATAGTAATAGTAAAACTCTGACCGTACCAAGCCTTATTCTGAGAAAATTCACAACATAGCCACAAATTTACAAAACCTTGTCTCCACCACACAAGTAAAGAGCTCATTTTAAAGCTTTTGATTATATCCTAGATTACTCACAAGGAACATATTTCTTATATTATTAGCAATCTTGCAACATTTTGAGTTTAGCGACATTCATAAAATCCATAAGATGTAAAGTGGAGGAAATGTCAGAAATTCTTTCCCTCCACACTAGGTAGGTTGAGAAGCGATCATACTTCTTTTTTGAAGCCAGTGCCGACCAGTCATTTGGGTTATAAAAACCAGCTTACCTTGGTTCAAATAAATCTTTTAGAAATAGCGCAATAAAAAAAAACAAGTGGTTCAAGCCTCAGTAACTTTTTTGCACAAAGAACACAGATTACAAGTATTTTCATTCCATTTTAAAAGCCTATTAGAAGTGGGCAGTGTCCTAAATTGGGTCTACTGTGTTTTTTGTTAATTCAGTTGAACTTCATAGCCGTTCTATATTGGTATTTTGTTTATAGGTAACTGTTTTTGTGTTTGCTTCAGATTGTTGAGGCTTATGGATCAGAGATATAAGGGAATGGCTCATGGTGTTGGTCAGACAGAGATATTAGGCCGAATTCATGTTGCCTCAATCAAGGTATTAATATTTAAAATATTGGAATGTATTGTAGCATATCTGTCACTGGACTGTTGCATAGAAATATATTTAGCAATTTCTCAACCATAAATTATATCTGTCTCGCCTTCTTTTGTGAATCTTCAGATTGGAAGTGTATATTACCCTTGTTCCTTCTTGGTATTGGATTCTCCAAATATGGATTTCCTTTTCGGTCTGGATATGCTTCGTAAGCACCAGGTAATAACATATATATTTTACGTATGTTGCTCAAGTTTCTTTCCTTTTTGTTATTTATAAATCCTACCCTCTGATTGCAGTGCATGATTGATTTGAAGGAGAATCTCTTAAGAGTAGGTGGAGGAGAGGTTTCTGTGCCTTTTTTACACGGTATCTTTTTAGTGCTCTTAATTCTTTCATTAGTATTTTTGACCTATTTATTCACTATTCGCCAAGGCCTTTATTTGGCGCTTGGTTTATTTCTTGCGAGAATATTTAAGAAAACCATGTGTTATGTTGTAGAAAAAGACATTCCGCCAAGTTATCTAGATGACGGGAGACACTCAAAGAAAGCATCCGGATCTGGATCCCCGGTAAGGATATTACTCATTGTATGAGTTGTATAAATGATACTGTGGCAAAGCGTTTGCAACGAAGACTATTTCCTGTTTTCTTTAGAAAGCTGATACATCATTGGCATACTATATACTCATTGGTCTAAGCTTGACAATATATTTGTGTTTTCCTAAGGCTGCATCGGGAACGAAAGCAAGCAGCAATTCCCAGACTGCTAGCCATTCTTCTGGTATGTTTGGATTCCCTCTATTGACTTTATGAGAATATAAATTATAAATACAGATGCCAAAATCCAAGATGTCTTTTTTCTTTTCTGTTGCGTTTGAGGTTTTTATTGATGTTTGTTTAACATTCATCAAGTCCATACTATATGTGGACATTGTTTATCTGTATCTTAAGAAACATTTTTCCAATATTACCTTCTGATTTGTTCTTCCTGAAATTGCTTATAATAAGAGAGTATTAAACTTGTGTTTGCCCTTTTTTGATTGCAGGCGCTGCTGCTCCTAGAATAGCTCAGGTGTGATATTTTTTCTTCCCATGTTTGCGTCTTGCTTTATTTTCCTCAATCGTGATGTTTTGCTTTCCTTAGTATTCAATACTTTCATTGCGAGACAAATAAATGCAGAGACCTGCCAGCAAACTGATTCTTTAACTTGTAACTTTTTTTCTCTGCAGGGAGCTGAATTTGAAGCTAAAATAGCAAAGCTTGTTGAGCTTGGATTTGAGCGTAATGCTGTAATACAAGCTCTAAACTTTTTTGATGGCAATGAAGAACAAGCAGCTGGTTATCTTTTTGGGAGTTGAAACGGTTCTTAATACCTTAGTGTTCTGTCGATCATAGTCGTTTACTTACTTCAAAGCTATCGACTATCTTTAGATGAAAACGAAAAAAAAAGAGAAAATGGAAGAATTATTTTATTTTATTTTCGCATTCGTTTTGGGCTTCAAACAAGCCTGATCAAACACATTGACACATTGTACTCTATTTTATCATAAAATCCCTTCTTATTTTGTTAACCTTATCATCTTCTTTTTTATAAATGGAAAAGGATATCAAATTCTTCAGTTGATTCATTTCGTAATTATATAATGTTCAAAGTAACAGGGTTGTACTCTATTTTATCATAAAATCCCTTCTTATTTTGTTAACCTTATCATCTTCTTTTTTATAAATGGAAAAGGATATCAAATTCTTCAGTTGATTCATTTCGTAATTATATAATGTTCAAAGTAACAGGGGTAGTAACACTTGTCTAGTGGTTTAGCTTGTGAGATGGGATGATTCTTTTCCCAATTTTTTAAATAAAAAAGTTGGTTTCATTAAAATAAACAAATCAATTATACATTATTAAGGTAGAGCGATTATACATTATTAAGATTTAGGTAGATGCTTAGTGTAAAATATATAAAAACAATGTGATGGGCAAGTATAAAATCCCTTCTTATTTTGTTAATTTAGCATGTAGAACTACAAGTTAACATGTATACTGTATAAACTAGTTAAAACTTAAAACTAGGAGTCCGTCGTGAATTGTCTCTTCAATCTTTTGTTTGCTTGCAAAGTATAAGATGTTTCTCTATCAGAACTCTGAACAACTTGCAGTAGAGACGTCACCTCCAGTAGGAGGGTTATTTATCATCACAAGGGTAAACATCGGTTAATCTCATTTAAAGGTCTAAATTAAGAAGATAAGACAATTGATTGAAATTTGGGAAACCAAGTAAATGCACGTCAAAGTTAAATGAAAAAGCAAAATATAGAAGAAATGCTTGATTAATTCATTTAAAGAAAGTAAGTAACAATTTCTCGATTTGTGTGTCATCCTTGCTAGAGAGACCATGATAATCTTCTCTATATTGTTCTAATTTTATCGGATGTCCCGAAGATACAAGTAAGAAACCAAACGTTATGCTAATGGAATTAATAAAACCTGCATCTATTACTTGTGTTTTCATCTTATTCCTTAAAAGGAATAATTTACCTTAATATAAAAGTAACCTTATCCTTAGAAGAAAAATAAATTGGTAATTCTACCTTAGTTTTTGAAAATATCCAAGGTATTTAATTGTAATCGAATTACTGATAGAGTAATGCAGTTTAACATCGGTAAGAGCCTTGGCTTACAGAATGAAGTAAAATTTACTAATAAAAATAAATAATGAAGGCAATAAGGAAGCCGACGCTATCTGCAGAATGTATAATGATTATGAAAATTTGAAAAATGGTATTTTTGCCACATATATAAAGAATTTTAAAGGAAACCCATACTGGATTCTAGTCTAAGATAGAAAAAGTGTAAATAAATTGCATTTAATCAAGCTGAAGCTTAATTAAGTCACACAAACAACTAGAATAGTACAGGTGAAAATGAACTCAGTCAAATTACCAGAGATAAAATAAACTCAGATAAAGTAGTTAGGAGAAAATGAAACGATAGTCAGCAAGTTGACCATAAAACAAATAGTGTTCCACTCCTTTTACTAAAAACAAAACCACATTCATAATATTTAACCAACAATGAAAAAGAAAACTGCATGAAAGCCTTGGTGAGAGGTGACCTTTTATGCTAAGCTTTTTTCAAGATTTTCACATTTGTTTCCTTATCCGTTGTTGTCGCACCCTACGCATCGAGACATGCATTGGTTAGTAAGACAATAAGTTCGCGATCTGCCTCTCGTAGGAAAGTATTGTGATCCTCTCGGAGTCCATATATCACACCCATCTTCACAAGATAAAACAAACAAGTCTTCTCAAGTTTTAGCAGATTACCCCCACGAGCTATTTGAAGTAAACTAAATACATTCTTGGCACCAACAATTTCACACCAGCAAGCTTAACAGGCTTCTTTGAGGACCGCAATGTCATATTTATCAGCTGCTGTAAGAAGTTCCACGCTATAGGCACGTAATTCGCTACTTTTCTTTTTATTATCAAGCATATTGAGCATAGCCTTGCAAGCTCCTATTGACATTTCATCGAGATTCACTGTGGATGTCTGGCTCCAGTTTTCGGAGAACATGGCTTTAAAAACTGGCGAATTACTTGCAAAAATATATCGGTTCGTTTTGACACTTCCATCTATTGCATCGACTAAAATGTCTAGACAGATATCCTCTATATTCTCAGATTACTCTTCTTCATCTCAGATGGAATGAGTTTTACCATCCTGTATTTTATATTACTCTATAAGTATCATGTATGTAAATGATATCATAAACAATTCCTTTCGAATTGATAACCAAACCTACTTTGAGTGCATAGTCTTTTTTCGTTTCTTCTTTTTTATTGAATGTACAATCATAGTTAGTTGTATGGAACCACAAGACCTTACTATGTGTTTCATTGAACTCTTATATCAAATATTATGTACTAATAATAGTGATTAGAACCCTAAAAAAAGAAACAATGGGAGCATATATTTTTTCTTTTTACTTGATATTCCATTTCATGTACTTTTTTATCGCAAATTTTATGTATCGTCATTTACATTCCGAGATTTTGGTTTTTTGTCCTCTTCCAGTATCCCCTTTTTAATACGCATGGATTTTATAGTATACAATTTCGGGTTTTGGCTAAACCCCCTCTTTAGGGATTTGTTCAACTGAAAAAAAGAAAAGAAAAGGGAAACATTGGGTGTATACTTCTTGTTTATTAGCAGTAAAACTAAGATCCTACAAGATTAAAGGCTAATGTTGGATCGTGAAACTAGTTATCAAATACTCACTTCTGCAGATTTGGACTTCAAATCTAAAAATTCCAAGCCAAATGTGACTGGAGCAGTTGAATCGGAATCGTGTGCATTTATATCCAGCATAGCAAACCACCTACAACTTCCGTAGGCCATCTTCAAGTCTTTATATTCTACATGTGCAATAGAATATATTTGATATTTAGATAACATATTGATTCCCTTGTTTCTTTGATTTGGAAAAATGAGCACACACGGCACACAAATCTTATTTAGAAGAAAATCAATCTAAGCTCAAGCTAAGAACTATCTATTCAAGTATGCAATTTGTGACGTTGAAATTAGATTTCAAACCAGGATTTCTTGTAAGAGAGTCGTTAAACTTTATGTGACAGTATTGTTTTGTTACATGTAGGGTTCAAAAGCTATGATTGACAACTTTTTGTTCCAAATACATGGTAAAATTTTACTTTATCATATAGCGGGTGGCAAGAACCCTTTTAGTCTGCTCTTAGTTTTTATTTGATTAGCTAGGAGAGTCTACCAAGTTACCAACTGATAGATTTTTATATCTTTTTTGTCCACTTGCTTTAGTTGTAACATAAAATGGTGGTAAACTGGTAATTACCCTATACTTTAGTATGCAAAACTGATTAGAAATTTCTTGTTTTGCTAACCTTCTCTCTTTTATAATTGGAAAAGAATATCAAAGTCTTCAGTTGATTCATTTCGTAATTCTATTACTCCATCCGTCCGTGCCCCTTTATAAATATTATATGAAACCACGTGAAATTTTGATCGGTTTTGAATATGTAACTAAATTGTCGAAACAATAGAATTTAAAAAAAAATTATTTCCGCAATTTGGATAGTTACTTGCCGATCAAAGTTGCGTATGGTTTCGTATAAGACTTATAAAGTGAGACGGAGGGAGCATGTTCCGGCCTTCTAGGTAACAGTGGAGTGTAACATTTGTCTAGTGGTTAAGCTAGTGAGATGGCATTTGATTATTATTTTTCCCAATTTTTTCTATAAACAAAATTGTTTTTTTTAAAATAAACAATTTGATTATACATAATTGAGATTTAGGTAGATGCTTAGTTAAAAATAGGGTGTGTAACTGATAGCAACGTGATAGCTAAACTTAACATGTACAACTACAAACAAATTAACATTACTCCGTATTGATTATGTGACAATGATTAACTAGTTAAAACTATGAGGGGTGTGTGGATTCTATGTACAAATTTTCTGATTACTTGCCAAGTACAAAATGTTTTTTTCTCAGAACTGAAAACAAGATCAAAGGAATGGTTCGTGCGCTTAAATACACAACTTGCAGCATGGTCAAGCCTTTGAGAAAACATTGGTTGATCTCATTTGAAGTTCTATACTTGCTAGTACGACAATTGCTAAAAATATTGGAAACCAAACATTACGCTGACGGAAATAATAAGACCTGCAGAAATTAAGTACTTTCATCTAAAAGGCGATATTTTCTATGATATATCATATCTTCAGAAGATATGATATATCATTTGAAATGTTGCCACTACAACATTCAAAAGTTTGCAAATAATATAATTTAACTTGCAAGGGAAAAAATACACCGACACTGGGAGCTATCAAAACTATCGAGTGTATTATCATTTTCTAGAGAGTTACATGCCATAATCCACCACAACGCAATTGATACAAGAATCAAAATTTGTAGTTCGCAAACAAGAATAATGCAAGATCAAGCAAAACTCAGCGAGTTTACAAGCTTCCAACATTCCACAAACTATAACTTTTAAACTCCAAATAAATAGTAAAACTTAAAACGAAACATATGATCAAAACCGTTCTGCAAGTCTAGCAGTAACTGACCTAAGCTTCGAATACACCTTCCCAGCAGGAGATCCAAGAATAAGGCTACATAACGAGCTCCTCGCAATTTTAATATTCGCAAATGATCCCAATACATGAATCTTAGTGTCTGCAATCACAATTCGAGTCTTTGTAGAGTTTTCGATAGCAAACTTTGTTTTACCCCCTTTACCAGATAACCTACCAATGGCACGAGAAAGGTGCTCGCCTCTAAGGGTTTTCACATCTTTTATCTCAAAAGACTCGACATAAAGCTCATCCATACGTAAGAGGGCAATAGCATCTATCACATCAAATCCAAGCATGAACGCATGAACAAAATCAGCACATTTTTGGAGATTGCTAACATCAGGTGTATCTTGTCTAGTTTTCAACTCAACCTTCCGACCTTTGAGATTCATACGTATGTCTATCTTCATCTGCTCGAATATTGGCGTATAGATTTCCATCCACACTTTCTTCAGAGGCGTATAGCGATGAGGAGGAACAGAAATTTTACGGAATTGCACTCGACCCTCAGATATCTCATGAGCCTTCAACGGTTGAAAGTTTGGCTTTGATGGTAAACTGCGCTTTGTTTCGGATGAATCCTTCTCGATCTCCATTGACGTGACACCTTCATTAGTTTGCATGGTGGGCTCACCTCCAAGATATTAACTTTGGCAGAGAAGACGATGTGTGTAGCCGCTTCTTTACTCTGGAAAAAGAAAATATGCAAGAAAAGTAAGTATGAAGGTACAAACAAGCTTTAGAATAAAGAGAGAAAAGAAAAGCCAACCAAGATGAATCAAAAGCTATATGCTCCAATATTTTAGAGAGAAATCACTCTCAAGTTCTTGTTTTAAATTGGAACTGAGAACCCATTATCTTGGTTCAGATATCTTAAGCCATCTTAAAGTCTGATCAATTGAAATGTGCCTATACACCATGGATTGAGCATGCAAATTATACATCTAAGGGGTACAAAAGTAAGCCAATAACTATTTCGCTACAAATTTGAGTCTGATGGTCACACCTCTGGTCTCAGTGGATCATCCATGTAGTGTGTGACCCTTAGTATCGTCTATTCTAACAATGAACTTAACAACAATGTAACTTTAACAATGAACTTCCACTAGTAAGTCTATGTTTGAGTCCAATATTGGCCGGGGAAAAGAGAGGCAGAAAAGTGTATCCATGCAATTTTAAGAAATATCTCAATATAATGTTCTATTTTCCTCCTGACAATTGATAAGCTGTATATATAGCCTTCAATAGACAAGGTGAGATGAGGATGCAAAAAGGAAAGCTGGTAAGAGAAAAAAAGAAGTGAAGAACTAGGACAAATTTATCTATGAAATGGGTTGTTTTCAGGTATCCCGAAAAACAGAACCACACATGTTCAGCACACAATGAAACAATATAGAACATATTAATAGACCCACTTACACACTTAACCATGACCAGTTTGACAAGGGTTCATCTTCTAGTAGGTGTTAAGCTAAAAAATGGAATACTTGGACATGGTATGATGGTAAAAGAATCTAGCCGCTATGAAAAGTTCTAAGATTTACGTTACATGTTTGATCGCCAATAAAATAAATTGGCTTAGTATGCAATTTTCTCACTAGAGAGCGATACAATTAATAGAAATAAATAAATTTGATGATGGATGACAATCTTCGATGGGATGTCAATATCCATCAAGAATTCTAAACATAGTTTTAAAACCAAAATCAGGAAAAGTATAGATAGAAAGGAACACACACCTCAATAGAATATTTGAGAGAAATAGAGAGAAAATCATGTTAGTTTATTTTAATCTGAACTAGGCATAAATTACTGCGCTAGGAATATCTTAAAGCCATAATCTTAAGGTTGACCCATACCTTCCTAAACTAAATATATATCTTACACACTCCTAGTTGAGCGTATAATCCATGGTCTATAAGACTAAGGAATTAAAAGAGTGAGAATTTTGGGTGTTTTAAGGTACATTTACTTGGTTAAGACGATTAGCAGCAACATTTAGTCTCTCTTTTTTTTGTTAAAAAAACATGATCGAATGTCAATAAAAAATGTATAACTCATGGCCAATCCTAAAGAGTAAAGGCAGGAACCCTGCTCTCCAAGGCAATAGGATATGAGGTCGCACACGTATCGATACAGGAGTCTCCGAGTAATAGGTGACTCTACCGCTTTTTTACCGACACGTGGCTTTTTTTACGGCAATTTTCTTTTGCTTGGAATCTACGAACATATTTTTTAGTTCGCCCCAATAGCAAATCGTCGACACAAACAAACTTTGTTATAGAAAAACTCAAATAAGTAAAAAACGCAAGAAGGAGATGTATATATAAAGAGGAAGGGTTGTTGAGGCGGCTGTTAAACCCTAACAAAACAGTTGTTAGTCTGAATGATACATCCTTGCAACTAGATAACTTAGCGAATCATCCATGTGGCACTTGCCATTTAATATTGTATGTTTTAGCAACGAAGCAATAACACTAATCTATCAATTTTCTCCACTATAAATTCTACATTTGGGTCGAATAAGCTCTGAGGAAGAAAGTGAGAAAGAAGCGTATCCACGTAAAAAAGGGTGTTCCAATTTCCTATCTTAAAAAAAAAGTGTTCCATTTTCCTAATGATAGTTGATAAAAATAGCTGTATTCAGACCACCAACATTTTCTCCAGTAAATAAATAATAAGCGAACAGAATGCTACTTACTATATAAAACAAGACGAAATATGACAAAATTATCCAAGTTTTTTTTATCAAGTACTAGAAACACAACCCCACATGTTATGCTCATACCGAAACAATTTAACACATGTGACCAATCATGTTCTCATAGAGAAACAGTTCAAAAAATAGATTACAAAATTAACCCACTGTTAAATTATCCCAAATAAAATATCAAGGACAATCCTACGAGAAAAAAATCATATATATTAATTAATTGGGTCTGACCCATTAACTAACTTAACAAAGTCCATGTACCAGCTTGCTAAGGCTTCCTTTGGTAACAGCTTTTAAGCTAAAAAATGAAAACTTTATTAACATGGTAGAAAAGCCAAAAAAAAAAGCTATTTTAAATCCTTAAAAGCTGTATAGTTCACATTTGGTTACTAATTATATCGTTCACAATCAAATGAGAGATAATTCAGACTAGCATAATAAACTTAGCCTGGAATTTTCATAATCCAATTAGATTGTAAGCCTAGTCTTTTAACATGTAAAATTGGGATATAAATAAGCACACGCCACAATAGAAAGTCATAAAGAACGGATATGTATATATGTATGTATAAAAATATCTTTTATATTAATTGGGTTTGACCCATTTACTAACTTAACAACCCTCGGACACCATGATTGCTAAGGGTTCGTTTGGTAGTACCTTTTAAGCTAAAAGATAATAACTTTATTAACATGGTAGAAAATTCGAAAAAGCTAGGTGTTTTTAATTCTCAAAAGCTGTATGGTTCACATTTTGTTACTAGTTACTCGTATATCACTAACAGTCAAATAAGAGGTAATTCTGACTAACATAGTAATAAACTTAACTTGAATATTTCATAATCTAATCCAATTAGATTGTAAGCCTAGTCTTTTAACATACAAAATTGAGAAAAACGGATATTTAAATCTTTTATATAAATTGGCTCTGGCCCACTAACTAATTTAACAACCCTGAGGCCCCAACTTGCTAAGGGCTCGTTTGGTAGCAGCTTTTAAGCTAAAAGATGAAAATTTTATTAACATGGTGGAAAAGCTGAAAAATCTAGCTGTTATAAATTCTGAAAGATGTATAGTTCACATTTGGTTAATAATTACATCCTTCACAATCAAATGAGAGCTAATTTGGACCAGCATAATAAACTTATTTTGGAATTTTCATCATCTAATAAAATTAGATTGTAACCTTGTTTTTTCACATACAAAACTGACAAAAAATGGATATATAAATAACCACAAACCTCAAAAGAAAGTCATAAAGAACATATACATATATATATATATTGAGATTACCTCTCAGAAGCTGGGCTGCGAAGGAGAGAGAGAGAGAGAGAGCGGCTACACTTAATATTTATAAACCCTAGTAAATAAAATGGAAACAAAAAATTACAAAGTCACCCTTTGAGGTTTGGTTTTTTTTCAATTGAGTTTTTCAGTTTTTATTTTTTATTTACATGCTAATATGGTCAGTAGTGCTGGCAATTTTGATCACTCGTCCTACCAAGACCAAAACTTTCGGTTTTTGGTCGGTTCGTTTTTGATCGGTTTTAAAAAAAAATCGGTTAGGTTTGGTCGATTTTTTTTATAGAATAACCGAACCATACCCATATATTTGGACGTGCCTTCGGTTTCGGTTTTCGGTTCGGTCGGTTTTGACCGACATATAAGGTTGAAAATTTGTTTAGGGACACTTTATTGTTTTTTTCTTTTTTGCGTTTAATGAGAATTTTATAGTTTTTTTAATATCTAAATCTTATAGAATGGATATGGGCACTATATTGTTAATTTGTTAGAAATAGTTTTATATATAATACTAATATACTATTATATTATATGTTTTTCGGGTCTAACGGTTTTGTGCGGTTACGGTTTTTCGGTTTGGATACACGATTATGATTTTAAAAACCAAACCCTAATCATAACCATCAGCTTCGGTTCGGTGTATCACTAACTTCGGTTATAAATCGATTTTTGATTTTCGGTTTTTGATCGGTTTAGTGTTGGTTTTCGGATTTCAGTCAAAATTGTCAGCTCTAATAGTTAGTACTTAGAGCATCCACAGTAGTTGTGTTAATTTTAACAATATTAACTTTGACACATCACTATTTAATTGCATGTTAAATGATACATATCTAAATTAAATTTAACCTTCACATTATATTAACTTAACAAGCTTATCTAATTTTAATTAAAATTAATTATTAATTAAAATCGTATTAATTAGTCATTTTGGTAACCCCACTAATATAATAACTAAAATAGGGATAGTTGAAATAGAGTTCACGTTTTAATTAATAATATTTTGCCACATGATCGATAAACAAAATTAAAAACATTGTTAACTTTAACAAATTTTTTAACATCTGTTGGCCCGTGCGACTAAAACTTAGAAAGGGGTGAATAAGATTTTAGGCGTTTTTCGCGGAATTAAAATTTAATCGCAACTAACAACCCAACTAGCTCAATATATATTTGCAACAATAAATATGCGATGATAATGTATGAATAAATTGAAACATGTACACAATCACAAATAATATAAGTTGCGGAAATTAAATACTAAGGAAAGAAGTTGACACCACGATATATAGAGGTTCGGCAAACCCGTCTAGTCATCCCCTCGTTATTCATGCAACCAAATATTTCACTATAATATTCTTCCCAAGATTACAAATCCTACCAAACTAATCTATCAATTTGCTCACACTCTATCCGAGATTCCTACTCTTGATACAAGTGCAAGCGAACACGTATACGAGTCAACGACTCTCCCTCAATCTATAAGTACCCAAGTGTTTAATCTAAAATTTTTAACCAACAATTTGGGTTAAAATCTTCTTCACAAATACTCACTCACAAATGAGCTTATAAAATAAAACAACACTGACAATTTGATTGCTTCTAAATAAACTAATTTGTGAGATGTGACGATTTTTGATATTGATTTGAACTTGAATCGTTTTCTCCTCAATTTTTATCTTTTCGAGTTTTTTTTTGTTCAACAATGGAGGTTTTCGTGTTTTAGATAGAGAGAGATTAAAGGATGATCATTGGTGTATTTTGGAGAGTGATTTGAAGTGTTTTGTAGAACCAAAATGTCCATTGGTGCATAAATGACCGTTGAGAGTTGTTGTGGCTTTTATTCAATGGGTAAAAGCTTGTTTTCGAAAAAGCAAAAATTAACTTTTTTGAAACTGACTAAATCTCGATCGATCGGACTGAATCTCGATGGATCGAGATCTCTGAAAAAATTTGTTACTTGTATTTTTCGATCGATCGACATGTATCTCGATGGGGCGAAACGAACTGTAACTTTTTGGACCATTTTCGATCGATCGGACTTTATCTCGATCGATCGAGATTTCTACACTTATGTTTTGTACTTTTGAAACACTCGTAATTTGCTCGTTCGGACTCCGAATCAACTTTCGTTTGAACCGTTGGCTTCATTATTGAGTGCTCTATCATTTTAAGTCCTGAAATAAACATTTTCTCTTTTTGGAAAAGATCAAACATTATATCATCGAATTGTAAAATCATTAAATTATAATCACACTTATACTCAAAATCAATTGTTGAACTCATGGTTCAACATCTATAAAGATAACACATGATTTGACATAATTTATGGAGATAAAAAAAATACATTATTAACTAACTATTTTAGTTAACAATAGATATAACAATACTATTGTAGATGTTTTTACTAGTTAGCACTAATCTAATATACCATCACGATATGATGCTATTTTTCATATTCGGGAAGATAATACCATAGTGTATCTGTTCCAGTTTAATAGGAATTTGGAGATATATGTTTTATAATGTAGAATTGGTATTTTTAAAATGTCGAAATTACAAATTTTAAAAGTTATACATATATAAACTATTGATATATGCAAAGTGAAAAAAGATCCTTAATATTTTAACCTAACTAGTTTTGAAACTTAAAATTACAAATTTTGCCATTCTTTCTCTTTCCATTTTTTTACTATCGAAACTTAAAATTACTTTATCTCTTTACGGACATTTATTTCTGGATAGATTTGTTCATAAGAATATATTTTGTTTAATAATAGATCACACATGTATTGTATGGTTAGATTGCGCTAGTATATTAACTATGCGAATAACTTTTGTAATTTAAGTCGGACCGTATTTTGGGTTAGGCCCAAGAGACACGGGCCTAAAACCCCCCAAAAATGTATATTTGTAAGGTCCTGTTTGGGAAAATATTAAATATATATATAATTTATTTATTTTCTCTAATCAATAGTAGGGGTGGACAAAAAATCCGCAAACCCGCCCCGTAACCCAATCCGTGCGGATTGGGGCGGATTGGGGCGGGTTGGGTGTCAAAAAAAGTTAAATCCGCCCCGTCCCAATCCGTAAAAAAATTCGTGGGTTGGGTTAGGGTTGGGGTTTCCAAACCGCGGGTTAATCCACCTCAACCCGTTTCAATCCGCATATATATATATATATAAATATAAATATAAATTTTCTCAAGATCTTTTTTAATAAGAGCTTCTATATTATAATAGTATTGATTTAAGAAAAATTATATATATAGACAAAAAATCTTTGGATTGTCCAAACTCAAGGTTAATGATTCGATTGATATATTGTCTTATAAATTCAATGTATTATCTCGTACTTACAAAAAGAAGGAATTTTTAATCTGGGTCTGGGTAGTATGGGTGGTTAATTTATTTTTAAAAACTTTATTTGTAATTGAAGTATAGCCAAATACGAAGTTATATAAAGTTATTACGAAATCTGTAGCTATTGAACTTGTGGATTCAATTAGCTATTGAACTTTATTTTGATTATGTTGAAGAATAATTTGTTTTGTTTTGTTTTGTTTTAGATTTGTTACTTGTTGCGAACATTCTAAATGTATTTTGGTTGGCTTTTAGTTTATATTTCTATTTGAAAGATTTTTTTTAAAAAATATTTAGGTAAATTATGCGAAATAATAAAAAATTAATGACTAGAATGAAAATTCAAGAAACAACCCGCACCCAATCCGCCCCGCTTGATAATGGGTTGGGTTGGGGTTTTAATTATAATGGGTTGGGTTGGGTTGGGTTGGGTTGGGATTTGAATTTCACTAATCCGCCTCAATCCGTCTCGCTATTTATTTTACGGGGCGGGTTAGGATTGCGACCAATCCGCCCCGTGCCCACCCCTAATCAATAGTTATTTATGGCTCAGTGGTTGGTTTTCTTACTAAAAAGTATAGTCAAACCATGTTCGAGTCTTTACGGAGACAAGATTTTATTTTTTTTTATAGAATTTAGTACACTAACGAACCCTTTAATTTTATATAAGTTTACATGTGGTCTGCTATATTAAAGAAAATAGGAAAGGAACCGATTTGTTTAATAGATAACAGATTTGGTCTCTGATTTTCTATTTTTTAAAATCACAATATAATTTTAGGTCTAATGCGATTTTTTTGTTAAATGTGTTCTACTTATTGGATATAATATGTTCTTAGCTTAATATTTTATCATTTATTTATCGTATTTTATAAGTTTTATTTAAATATTTTTTTTTATGAAAAAAAAATAAACTTCATTTTTAAGGTGGTATAAGCCGCCAAAACTATAAAAACGAGGCTGGTTTACATTCTAGAATTACACGTATCCCAAAAACCGGGAAGTAATAACTCAGAAAACCTAAATTCACTCTCCACTGGTTCTTATAAAACTAAATAAGACGAAGTAGTATTTTATTACACGTTCTCTCGACTTGGTTTTTTGTACGAATTTTTTTGTCCTTGATTCTTTTGTAAGTTTTTGAGAAACTTTGGTCTCACGTGACATTAATATATGGTACATTGGTTTACAATTTACACTAGAAAAAAGGGTATACGATTCAAGTACAAAACATCAAAAATAGGAGCTTGGCATAATTTATTGCTGGTAGACGATAATACGAACCTGTGAATGGGAGAAAGCACATTCTTATTATAATTAAATTCACAATTCGTTGAAGCTATTATGGTTTTCATGAAGTGTAAAATAAGAAGGATAGTTTGTAGCCGAAATACCGATTTTAAGATGCAAATTAAGGACATACTCATACGAGCCGAGATATGGCCGTATTGAACTTAGATAGTACGAAAATTCAAGTCAGGTCGCACGGTAATCAAAATACCCGGGTTATGCTTATCAAAGACACAAAAAAACACGTCCAAATTAACTCTGAAAAGTAAATTGACTAATTATGAAAGATCTAAATGAAAATCGAGTAAAATCAGAGGGATGAAAAATCTACGATGGGATGAATCGGTATCTATCAGTGTTCGGAACTGGTCTCTTGTATTTAAGTAGCTTGCAACGCATCAAGACATGCTTTCGAGACTAAAATTAGAAGTTCCCGATCGGCTTCCCGTTGAAAAGAAATGTAATCCTCTTGAAGCTGAAATATCATACCCATCTTCACAAGATAAAATAAACAAGTAGTTTTAAGCTCTGACAAGTCATATGTATGAGCGTATTTAAGCCTCTGAAATACATTCTTGTCACCTACATCTTCGCACAGACTTACATCACACGCCTTTTTGATGTTCACAATGTCATATTTATCAGCTGCTATGATAAGTTCCATATTATGATCTCGTAAGTCCTTACCACTCCTTTTCCCATACACAAAATTTAGCATAGTCCTGCAAGCTCCTAGCGACATATCACTGATATTGACTGTAGATATTTCCTTTCCTATGTAGCTTTCAGAAAGCATGGTTTTGAAAACAGGTGAATTCACAGCAAGAACAGCTCGGTGTGCGTTGATGCTCCCATCTCTAGTGTTGATTATAACGTCTGTATAAATACTTTCTGACAACATTGTGCTTATTAGTTCATCAGGTGAACTTTTCTCAGAGTATTCATCATCCCAGATGGAATAGGTTTTACCATCCTGCATTTTGATGTTTATGTGTGTGATGTCAAACATGTTAACAAATAATCAGGCAAGTTTAATTTCTACATCATGAACTATTTCTATAACCAGTGCAATTCAAGTTTAGCATCAATCAATTCCGAGAAATTATTATACAAGTTTAAGTTGTTAAACTTTATATCATGGTATACTTACTTTCTACATTTTCATTTACTATCGAGTAACAGGGACAATGAAATTTCAAAGGAGTCTCTACTACTTGGTCGATCAATTTCTACCAACTTAAAGCCTACATGTTTTAAGTGTAATTTCATAAAATCTTAAATACGGAGTAAAAAAGATTGATGTTGGGGCATTATGGAATACTTACGTTTCCATCTTCCATCTTCAAATCTACAAATTCCAAGCAAAGGGTTACTGAAGTTGTCGAATGTAGTGCGCTCATTTTCGTCTCCACACAAAGAAGACCATATTTATAGGGGATCTTCGTGTCTATAAATTCTATGAAAGCATAACATAGTCCTTAGACATATAATGAACAGACGCTACCTCGTGTTAAGTAACTAAATTCTAATTAGTAAACATACCAGCATACCTAAAACACACATACATTAAGAATAAGATACAAGATCAATATTGATATCGATATCAAATTTAGTTAGAGACCAATATCACGTTTTTAAGCATTTTCCAATTAAAGAAAAGTTGACCAAATTAATTCTGGTAAAAAATGTTGTTACTGTGAACTTCATTATCCCACTTGCCTCACTAGTAGGCTCTAAAGTGAGAAATTTTGAAGTGATATCTATATCGATCCATAAAAATAACACAAAATAAGTCATTCATACATACTATTTTGCTTTATTAAATTTATCAATTGTGTTGTTATACTGATGAATGTTAAATATGAATAATTATTATAAGGGATGGTAAAGCCAAAAACTACAAAAAAAAAAATCCCAAAAAATCTAAATCAACAAAAATCCAAATACACAAAATATTTAAAACCAATCTTAGTTATTATAAAAACAGTTTTAACTTATTTTAAAATAGTATGAGTAATTTTAAAAATATTCTGAGACGTTTTAAGTCATTTTAAATATTTTTTCTGATTTTTTGGATTTTTTAATGACATATGTTTTTATTTGTAAATAAACATAAAATATGTAATTTTTTTTATAAAAGAGTCATCAAATTTAAAGCAATCGGGTTTTTATAAATAAGTTTCAAAATATGTATTAAATTGTCATTTTTTCTTATTTCTTAACTTTTTAGCTTTACCATCACTTATAATAATTATTCATATTTAACATTTATCAGTATAACAACACATATAACAACACAATTGGTGAATTTAATAAAACAAAATAATAAGTTTGAGTGACTTATTTTGTATTATTTTTATGCATTGGTATAGAGAGCACTTTCAAAATGCTCATTTTAAGTTGTCACATAGACTAACAAGTTGAAAAGAGTCCAAATCTTTTACCCCTATTCTCTATCTCCTTCCGTGCCCCCTTCTTATTTTCACTCAAATTTTAAATTTTCACAACTTATACCACAAGTTTATAAACTTTATATTATATTGTATTCAAATTTTAAAACATTTGAACATAATATTGTTTTAGACAATTTTTTTAATATTCAATGTTTAATTTACACTAATTTATACATTTATTTCAAAATAAATTTTGTGTGGATTTTCTTTTAAAAATAATTATTGGAATGTATTGATACATATATTATAGTAATTGTACAAAAAATTTCAAGTTTTTTCGAATTTTTTTTATAGATAAAATAAGAAAGAGGGCACGGAATGGGATAGGGAAATTAGGTAAAAAATTTGGAATCCAAATAGAACACTTTCAAAGTGGTCTTTTAAGTAGGTCAAAATGACAAAATTTATAACAAATAAGCCAAATGAGGAATAAAATGTGTCAAGGTAAGCCTATTTTAGAAAAAACTCTTTTTTCTTTTATGTTAATTACTCTCTCCCTCGGGCGAGTCTCTTTTGACTCCTCAAATTACTTATTTGAGGATCTGGTTAAAAACCAGGTCTATGTTATATCTTATTTTTATTTATTTTTTCAATTCATTCCATTCAATTTTATTACAAAATAAATAACTCTAACACCACTTCATTATATTTTATTACACTTTATTTATCTACAAAATAAATAAATTTAGTCACTCCATCACACTATTAATTAATACGTTCCTCTGTTTTTTTTTTCACTCAAACTAAATACAAAATTAAAATATTTTATAATCATAATATTATATCAAGTTAACACTTCAACTAATTTATATTTTGCACTTTTTTATTTATTAATTTTATTACTTCCGAGTAAATAATTAAATTGTCCTCAAAAACCATACATGTCATTGTTTTCTTCCATCTTTACCTACCCACATAAAACATTTACCTACCCATATTTATTTAACCACTTTCAAGTTAAGCCGGTTAAATGTGGGTAGGCGGTTAAATGTGGGTAGGAAAAGATGGAAGAAAATAATGACGTGTATGGTTTTGGGGGACAATTTAATTATTTACTCGGAAGTAACAAAATTAATAAATAAAAAAGTGCAAAATATAAATTACTTGAAAGTGTTAACTTGATATAATATTATGATTATAAAATATTTTAATTTTGTATTTAGTTAAACGGAAAAAAAAAAAAAAAAAAAGAGTAATGTATTAATTAATAGTGTGATGGAGTGGTTAAATTTATTTATTTTGTAGATAAATGAAGTGTAAAGATATGTAATAAAGGTATGTTAGAGTTATTTATTTTGTAATAAAATTGAGCAAAATAAATTAAAAAAATAAATAAAAATAAGATGTGACGTGGAACTGGTTTTTAACCAGATACTCAAATAAGTAAAATGAAGACTCACATCTCAGTCCTCAAAAGAGAATCTCCCCTCTCCCTCTCCCTCTCCCCCTCTCTCTCTCTCTTCAATCTTTTTTTTGAAAATTCTCTCTCTTCGATCTTTAATAATTTAATACATACACATCTACAAACATGTATAATATAAATTGCAATCTCCCATGTTGGTATTAGGACTTCAAAAATTAAATTCAGATTTGAGAATAAAAAAAATTAAATTCCGATGAAGGAAAAAGTAGCTAAACAAACAAGTTCGGAGATGGAAGGAAAAACAAGTAATACTTTAGGTCTTGATTTCTCTTTAGATATTGTGTTTGAAGTCTTTGATTATATATAAACCCAGTTTGAGTTGATTATCAATTAATTATTTAACATTGATTACGAACAACTGGGTTTTCGTTGATAGTTAAGAGCTTTTTATTGATTAATTCAATTTAACAGTGTTTATTTAGTAACATCCTTATATAGACATTTCTCTTAGAAAATCCTTTTGATGAACAAGACTTTCTTTGTTTTGAACAAAATTTATATAGTTTTATGTAGGAGAAAATTTATATCTAACTCACGGTTTGGGGGAGAGAGAAAAACAATCAATTGCATCATTTGTTTTATTTTGGAAGAAAAGACTAAAAAGGTTTTTAAAATTTGATTGGACCCACTATGCCACGTCATCATCTGTGTGGGTATCTGTGTTTTAATCTGTTCCAATAGCATTATTGATTCGTTTTTTTTGTAAGGTTAAAAGAGAAAATGCATAAGAAAGAGAAACAGGAAAAAGTGCAGAAGAGCGAGTAGTGATTCAATTTATTTTGGGCATGTAATGTTAAATTAAATATGGACTAAATATTGTACCACATGTAACAGTATATTTTCTAACATTATAAAATTTGAACCCGATATTAGTAATGGCAATGCCAGATGATCCATACCCAACTTTTTGGGACTGTGAGTCGTCCAAATAAATATGACCGTATTCTAAACTTTTGAGAAAAAAACACTTATTCAAAAATATCATAAACTATAGTATATTGATGACAGCAAATTGAATAATAATAAAACAATTATGAAATTTAGTACCTTTGGTGGTAACGAAGGGAGATCCTTTGGAGCAAAATACATGAACATTAAAAGATGCCATAGGATAAGGGAGACTTCGTTTATCTATTAACTTCATTATGAATTCTATATCTTCACCATATTTGTTGCACTGGAGAAGCCTAATGCCAATTGAAGAGAAATAGAGGTATTCATATTGTCATGTAATGCACTCGTCCCTCAAAATTCTATGGAAAGTTTAAATTCTTTGGTTCCATTTTATTTGTTCCGTAGTTAAAGAGAGGCCGCAACTTTAGTCTTGACACATTGATATCTTAGTTGCCCTTTCTATTAGAGGGAAAAACAAAAAGTATACTAGAGGATAAATTCAAAGTAACTTTAGTTTTGTTATAAACTTGAGAAGTAAAATTTAACATTGTACTATAGTATAACGGGCTAATATAAGGAAAATAATGTAGTACAAAGTTTAAAATTTCCAAATATAACCCAGAATAGACATACATCTGTGCATAAAATCTATATTGTTAACTCACCAAGACCATTTACCCATGTGGAATTCTTTTGATTTGAGGCTGTCCCCAGAAATTTTGTCCAAACTATTGATCCTCCACGCTACAAGTCGTGACGTAGTCTCGAGAATATCATTTGTCATTCTTCTGTAATAGTATGTATGATGATGTCACTACGCCGCTCTGTTTCTTCCTTATAAATTTCCAGGAGAAGAGAAGAGAAGAGAGAAATGTAAGAATCAAGACTAGATGTGTACAGGTTTATATAGATATGCTAGGAGACACTTTTTCTGCTTTGTGGAATGCTAATAGACTCATTTCATGCATACATAGATATACGAAAGGACGTCTCAAGCCCTTTTAATCTTCACCAATTAAGCCAAGGTTCCTAAAGAGATTGTGTAAAGGGGCATATGTTTATTAAATGAATCTTCACAGCTAGTCAGTCCCCTCATATTCTGTGTGGAAATTGCATGACATATTTCTATTAGGGGCATTTATATCAGCCTCATCAAAAAACAAAAAACAAATAGGGAGCGAAAATTCAAACTGTTGTTATTTAAAAAATTATATACATTTTACAAGGATGAAAGGTTAATACTCCTTAATTTTTTTATCTTATTAAAAAGTATCAAGTGATTTCACACCTATCTATTTTAACAAGACTCGAATCTTGTATCTAAGCTATTCGTAGTGGGTTCTAACCCACTAGACTACTCATTAATTATTGCCTCTCTACTTAAAAATAACCATTTTAATCAAGTTAAACATGTGATTTGTTATCAATAAACATAACATAAACATAGATCCTCTGTTATCCGACAATCCATCACTCTCATTTATCGGTTTGACACAATTACTCCGATAAATTAATTACTCCACTTGGAGAACTCCTCAACCACCCTTTAGCACAACGTATTTATTTACGTGGAACTGCAGGACCGACATAATGTGTGGTGTACTGGTGTTAAGCTGTTAGAGAACGTCCTCGAAGATAGTATATAATTTCTCCACAACTCCTTTACAATTAAAAACTGATATCAGTAATGACAATTTGACAATGACAAGAGGATCCACACCCGATCCAATCAGCTTTTGGGATGCTAACCGTGAAGCCAAAGAAACTAATATTGAACCATTTTCTCAAACTTTTGAAAATGGACACTTATATGAATATACCCAGGACGGCAAATCGAATAATAAATAATAATAATAAAAAAGTTATGACATTTAGTACCCTCTGGTGGTAACGATGTGAGATCCTGTCTACATAATTTTCACCGTTAGTCCGAGTCAAATCAACTTTTGCAAAACCAAAAATTAATTATTGAAATTTGTAAGGACACGTAGTGCATTTTAATTATCTGCAGCCAGAATGTCCGAAACAAAATGTAAAGCACCAAAACTTTAAACATAAAAAAGTTATTCATAAAAAGTTGCAATTTCTATTCTGTTTCTCAGTTAATTAGTTTCCCAAGCTCTGAGACATGCATCCAAGACTTCAACAATAAGTTCACGATCCGCTTCTCGTAAGAAACTATTGTAACCCTCTTGAAGCTTAAATATCATACCCATCTTCATAAGATAGAACAAGCAAGTCCCTTTGACATCTATCAAATCATTCCTGTGAGCAAACATAAGAATCTCAAACACATTCTTGGCACCAACATCTTCACAAAGACTAGTTTCACAAGCCTTTTTTAAGTTCCCAATATCATACTTGTCAGCAGCTAAGATGAGTTCCATTGCATGGGCTTGCAATTCATTACTGTCCCTTTTTCCATAAAGGAAATTGAGCATAGCCTTGCAAGCTTCTGTTGACATATCATTGATCTCTATTGTAGATGTCTCTTTCTCTTTGTAATTTTCAGCAAACATAGATTTGAAAACCGATGAGTTCGCAGCAAGAACAGCTCGGTGTGCATTGATATTTCCTTCCATAACATTGATTACAATATCTGTGTATATACTTTCTAACAACATTCTACTCATTGGTTCGACTGCTGCATTCTGTTCTGAGTAGGATTCTTCTTTCCAGATTGAACAAATTTCTTTATCCTGCTTATACATCATAAATATTAACGAGGCTAAAGTTTTTTTTTGGATAAGTTTTTTGATAAAACGGAATAACATAAGACTTGTTCTAATTACTCCTTCCACTGCCCTAAAAAACACCCCTTAAGTGCTTTACCTCACAATAGGACTAGTTCAACGTTTGTTACTTAACCTCTTAGATTAGATTAATTTAGGGAGAATCATTGATTAGTACATAAAAACGTACTTAATTTTTAAAAACCCGAATTTTCAAATCTTAATTTCGATTTGATACACATAATGTGCATCATGCATCATCAAAGTTGAAGGTAAAAAGTAAAAATATGTAGGATTATGCAGTAGCATCGTCTACTATTTTTTAAGTCTTTTGACATATGTATATTTTGATAATTTAGTATCAAATTTAGTATCACTTGTATGCATATTTACATCATTTTCTAATTAATTTATGGGTTTGAGTTTCTCAAATAAACAATCATTTTCTCTGTACACATTTTATTTAAAATTAATTGTAGTTACATTGATGACCCTTGGAACTTATATATAATAACCTTCCACACTTGTACTTTTTGAGATAAGACGTCAATGGTTTCGCTGGAATTGCAAGAACCGACTTTGTCAAAGTATACTTATTGTTATTATACTCCTTCTCTTTTTGGTTTACAGGAAGGGTGCCATGTTGAATTCCAGTATGGGAGGTGTTCGGAACGCATGCTTTTGCAAGGATGAAAGGTTAATACTCCTTAATTATTGCCTCTCTACTTAAAAATAACCATTTTAATCAAGTTAAAACATGTGATTTGTTATCAATAAATATAACACAATTTAAAGCACCTAGGTGGGGGTAATGATCATGAAAGTCTTACATTTCCGACTTCCATCTTCAAATCCAGAAATTCCATGCTAAAGGTGACCGGTGTTGTCCCATGAAGGGTGCTCATATCTCTCTCAGCACAATTATAACGTACTCCATAGCCACACTTGAAGTTTAGAATTTCTACATGGAATGTGCAGATAAAATAAATTTCATTGTTAGCTAATGAGTGAGCTTACATTGTCCATAATGCTCTATAAAAAGTTACATTGTCTTACATTGTCCATTTGGGTATGGATCTTCTGTTATCAGGGGCGGACCCAGGACGTGGCCATGGGCCACCCCCGACGTTGATTTTCATTTTTTTTTTTGTAATTTAATTTTTTTAAAAAAATATACATTGATGCCCCCTAATTAAACAAAATAGTTGTTGGTGTAGTGGTAAAATTGACTTTTAAGGTAGTGGAAATTTATAAGTTCAAATCATATTAGTTGTTTTTTTCTAAAAAAATCTGTTTTTTACCTTAAAATTACCAAATTTCGTAACAATTGTATTTTTCCAAACAAAGATTACTAAAAAAATTATTTTATTGTCTAATACTCTTTGTTTTAACTTTATATTTATTTTATGCTGTGTTAAACATAGATTTTTTTTTTTTTTTTGTATTAGATCTTATTTATTTTATCCTCTATTCGACATATTTTTTACACCACGGTCCCCAAAAAAAACCCTGATTCCGCCTCTGTCTGTTATCCGATAAATTAATTACTCATCTTGGAGAACTCCACAACCACCCTTTAGCACAACGTATTTATTTAGGTGAAACTGCAGGACCGATATAATGTGTGATGTACTGGTGTTAAGGTGGTGTTAGAGAACATCCTCGAAGAGAGTATATAATTTCTCCACAACTCCTTTGCAATTAAAAACTGATAGCAGTAATGACAATGACAAGAGGATCCACACCCGTTCCATTCAGCTTTTGGGATGCTAACCGTAAAGCCAAAGAAACTAATACTGAACCATTTTCTCAAACTTTTGAAAATGTACACTTATATGAATATACCAGGGATAGCAAATCGAATAATAATAATAATAAAACAGTTATGACATTTAGTACCTCTGGTGGTAACGATGGGAGATCCTTTGGAGCAAAATACATGACAAATAATAGATGCCGTAGGATACGAAAGAGTTTGTTTGTCTATTGAAATCAGTACGAATTGTATCTTCTGATCATATCTGTAGCACTTGAGAAGCCTAAGGCCAATTGAAAAAAAGAAGAGTATCCGCATAGTCAGAACAAATAAGCTGAAAAGCCAATGCGATGCTCCACATCCGGGGAAAATTTCACTTTTGTACACTCGGTTTATAAAAAAAAATTGTACACTCAGTTTACAAAATTGATTGAGTACACCGCCGTTAACTTACTAACAGAACAAAGTAGGAACATTCTCATTTTTGTACACCTAATTTATAAAATATTTTGATTTTATATACCTAATTAACGAAATGTTTTGATTTTGTACATGCACTTTATCAAACTAAATCAAAACCGACTAAACTTGAAAAAACTATAAAAAAAATTAAATTTAAATTTTTGGAATTTCTTTGATTTTATTCTAAAACTGAACATAAATTTCTATAAAATCCAGAAAAAAATAAAAATAAATTATAAACTTGGTTATCACTTATCAAGGTTGAAAATTGAGTTTAATAAATTGCAAGTTATTTTTTAATTGTTTAAAAATGCTTGAGTTATTCTTTTTACAAAATGAAAATAATAATAAAAAAGTACTTTAAAATTATAACTTGGTTATAAAAGTTAGGAACTGTGTTCAAAAATTTCAAAATCAATGTTTTAAATTATTTATTTATTTTAATTTTCGCAAAAAAGTCTTTAAGGTTTAGAAAAAACCCAAAAAATACCACCAAAAAAATGTTTTTTTTATTCAAGTCAACTCTCCTTTTTAATTTTACAAACTCAATTTTTTATTTATTTATAACTCAATAAAATCCAAAAAATATAAAGCTTGACTTTGTAATTTTTAATTCATATTCTAACTTTTACAATCACGCTAATTAGATCAAAAAAATTATGAATGGGTTTAAAAAATCAAAATATTTTTTAAATTAGATGTAAAAAATCAAAATCTTGAAAACTTGGTGTACAGAATTGAAAATATAAACATTTTTTCTGTTTGTAATTTAAACGGCAGTGTACAAAATCAATAAAATTTGTAAATTGAGTGTACTAAATCAAATTTTCAAAAAGTGGGTGTACAAAATTGAATTTTCTTATAAACCGAGTGTACAAAAGTGAAAATTTCCCCTCAACAGCTATCTAAATTTTATGGATAGTTTAAATTCACTCGTTCCATTTTATTTGTCCCTTACGAGCTTCCCGCAATTGAAGAGAGACCATTTTAGTCTTTACACATTGTATCTTAGTTTACAAACCCTCTCTATTATAGACAGAAAAATAAAATGTATACTAGAGGATAAATTCGAAAAGCAGAAGTAATTTTGGTTTTGTTATAAACTTGATAAGTAAAATGAAACATCCTACTATAGTATAACGGGCTAATATAAGGGAAAGAATGTAGTACAGTGTTTAAAATTTCCAGATATAACCCAGAATAGGCATACATCTGTGCATAAAATCTATATTGTTAACTCACCAAGACCATTTACCCATGTGGAATTCTTTTGAAGACCATTTACCCATGTGGAATTCTTTTGATTTGAGGCTGTCCCCAGAAATTTTGTCCAAACTATTGATCCGCCACGCTACAAGTCGTGACGTAGTCTCGAGAATATCATTTGTCATTCTTCTGTAATAGTATGTGAAATTCGGACTTCGCTGTTCTGATTGCTGTTATGCTGTTCAGTTAGAACTGTGGTTATAACTACAGTTGCAATCACGGTTCTAACCGAACCTTAAAAATGGATATAACTCAGAATAAAAACGTACTTGAAAGTAAATTCACACATACGTTTTTAAAACAGAGTTCACTCAGAACTTTGGGCTACGTCTCTGAGACACTCACGCAGATTTATGATACTATTTCAAGCTTACAATATAGGACTCGAGACTTATGAAAACTCACAGACTGTCTCCTAATTTTATGCCTATCACTATATTGCTATTACTAAATAGCTATTACTAAATAGCTATCTATTGATTTTAGCCCACGTGTATTCTCTCTGATATAAGTTCTTTATAAGTTTAGAACACGTGATCTTTTACAAGCAAGTATGAGACTATTTATAATAATAAAAGTCTTTTAAATTTTTGCATTCTTTTTCTTTAATCTTCAAGAATCTCGGTGCCCATTGAAGATTTGATCGTCATCTTTGTAAGATCTTTGTAGATTAATCTTGTTAGGAACACGTGCCTATTTTAGCTCCAAATCTTCTTAGTAAATTCAGCTACTTTGCTTGTAATAAGGAGATTTAGTTGGCTCCTTTTTAGGAGATAAACTTTTTCCAATATTCAAGATATGTTGTCTATAATTTACATAATTTCAGCACAAACAAATCCTATCAAATCTGTTAGTACAAGGTAATATATATCTTGAAGTATGAGATAATATATTTATTCAAAAAGATTCACACGAGACAATATTTTTGATAGATTTATATATGCAACAATATATCTCCTAACATGATTCAAACTTATACTCAGCAAATCAATAACTAATCATTCGTATAAGATAGAATAAGAAAAGATTTTATTTAGCAAAATTTAAGAAATAGAACAAATCTTTTCATAAGATAATATATTCTTAAAAGTAAATCACCCATAATTTGGAAAGATAATTAGCTTTCTTTAACACACAAGTATTTTGGTATAATCCAATACGATAACAAATTAAGTAAATTTAACAAATTAATTTAAGTTCTAACAGTATGTATGATGATGTCACTACGCAGCTCTGTTTCTTCCTTATAAATTTCTAGGAGAAGAGAAGAAAAGAGAAGAGAGAAATGTAAGAATCAAGACTAGATGTGTACAGGTTTATATAGATATGCTAGGAGACACTTTTTCTGTTTTGTGGAATGTTAATAGACTCATTTCATGCATACATAGATATACGAAAGGACATCTCAAGCCCTTTCAATCTTCACCGATTAAGTCAAGGTTCATAAAGAGATGTGTTGAGCGGAATATGTTTATGAAATGAACCTTCACAGCTAGTCAGTCCCCTTATATATTATGTGTGGAAATTGCATAACATATATTGAAATACTAATTGAACTTTTTGGTCCAACATTGTCTGATGTAGGATTTATATATGGGTGGAGCTGTATATATTAATTTATAATTATGGAGGTGATCAAACGTTATAATCATTATTTTTTCATTAAAATACATGAAAAAACTTTGTGATTTTTGGAATATGGGATGATTTAGCTATTTTTTTCCTCCCCTGCTAATGTGAGTCTTTGATGGTGTAGTACTCCACCCCCGATTTATGTCACATCTTTGCAAATAGGCTATTCATTCTTATAAATTGCATCAGCCATTGAATTAAGATAGGCTAAAATGCACTTCACAAGAGAGGCTAAAAAGTGTAAATTGGAGAGGCGGATATCATTTTCGGGTATTAATCATACTGTCACTTCGATGATGCCATTAATTTAGGGTTGGATTTTTGTACCGTATTGTATCAACCAGTTACCATTATCGCTCGTACCATTACCACTAGTAACGTTAATGTGATACGGTATTACCGTAGCGGTCAATCTAATGGTATGGTAATGATACTCGTTTTTAAAGTACCACGGTATTATACCATTACCACCTATCCCAATTAATAAACATTAAATATATATTTTTTTTTTAAAAAAAAAAATTTAAGTCAATTTAGTTTATCTTTTCAAACTTATATACTTGTTAGTTATGTGTGTGTCTCAATTGATTAACTTTTTTATTTAAGGTTTCTCTTATAACACAAAAAAATATTGGTTATTTTAGCCTAAATAATCTAGTTTTAATATTTTTCATGAAAATAAAACTTAGATTAATATGAAAGAGTTTTTGGTTTGGTTGAAACACTTAAAAGTATTTGTTTTTTTACTTTAGTTTTTTTAATTGTTTATTAATGTTTTCGGTCACATGTAAGTCACATTACATGTGACGAAACATTTCTTTGTGTTGAAGTATTTTTAAAGTTGGTACCATTATCATACCGACTTGCGGGATGATAATGGTACTATATACCGAAGATACGATACGGTAATGGTAATGAAATTTTCGCCTACCACTAAATACGGTACAATAATGGTAATGACCAAAAATACCACGGTAGTGTACCAACTCCACCCATTTGTCTTCTTTCCGTACAGCTGACTATGTACTGGTAACTCGTAGTATATTAGTCTTAGATCAAATCATACTCGTATTATATAAGTTACTCAATGAAAAGTACATAGTAATTAGTAAGATTAATGTATATCAGGGCTTTTTGTGTTTTTGACATCTTGCCTCACACAAGTATGTCTAATTGTAAAAACTTATTCGACATTGGTAGATATAAAAGCGTTAAGCGTTACTATATCCGCAGCCATAGACAACTAGTCACTCAAATTTAAGACCTTGCTGGGGCCTAAGACCTACTAAGCCGAGGGATGGCCTTCGAAACAGTAGCTTAATTAACAGTAGCAAATTACTTTCAACATGTACTTAATTCTGAAATTTTACGATAATGTGCTGCATGCATTTTACTAGACTCCCTACTATGGAAAATCAAGCTAATCCTGCAATTTCCGGAACACTTTCTGCTAGATCGTGTATAATTCTTAAGGTACATAAAGAGATGTCTGGGTAAGGAAACAAATTTATCTGCTTTAGAATGTCTTTTCTTAAGTTCTTATTTAAAATAATTTGACGAGTCCCTTCTTGTTTGTGGTTCAGCTTCAGTTTGGCTTTTGTCCCGATGACGCCAAAACAGCTTTCAGTTTTTTATTAGCGGTACATCGATGCCGAGAAAAGTTGATCAGAAAACATGATTTCCTAGACCAGTAAAAGATAGTAATATGGAATTAATCCCAAAAAGTAGTGGATAATAAATCACAGCTAAAGCAGTAACGATTTCTGCCGAAAGTTTTTCCAATAGACGCATATCATGCAGGTGTTACGAATAACAAGGATCTCTATTAATTAATGCAATTAAAAAAATCAGCATTCACAAAAACAACAATTAGAGAAAGCCATAAATATAACATACAAGATACAAGCAATTAGCAGCACAAGATTTAACCAAGTTCATCATTAATTGAAAAGTTCAACAAAAACCCCCAACCCTTGTGTAAGTTTATAATTTTCACTGCAAGTACAAGTCAAATTTACAAAACCCAAGATGAATTATTGAAATCGGTAAAATTACATATCAGCAAACCAGGATGCCAAGATAAAAAGGTACAGCACTGACACTTCAAACATAAAAAAGCTACTCATAAAAACTTGTAATTACTTTTCTGTTTCAACTATTTCTCAGTTAATTAATTTCCCAAGCTTTGAGACATGCGCTCGACACTTCAACAATAAGTTCACGATCCGCTTCTCGTAGGAAGCTATTGTAACCCTCTTGAAGCTCAAAGATCATACCCATCTTCAAAAGATAAAACAAGCAAATCCTTTTAAGATCTATCAAATTAAACCTATGAGCACACATAAGAAACTCAAACACATTCTTGACACCAACATCTTCACACAAACTAGTTTCACATGCCCTTTTTAAGTTCACAATATCATACATGTCTGCAGCTAAGATAAGTTCCATTCTATGAGCTTGCAATTCATTACGGTCCCTTTTTCCATAAAGGAAATTAAGCATTGCCCTGCAAGCTTCTGTTGATATATCATTGATATTTACTGTAGATGTTTCTTTCTCTATGTAGTTCTCAGAAAACATGGATCTGAAAACCGGTGAATTCGCAGCAAGAATAGCTCGATGTGCTTTGATGGATCCTTCCATAGCATTGATTACAATATCCGTGTATATACTTTCTGACAACATTCTACTTATTGGTTCAACCGCTGCATTCTGTTCTGAGTAGGACTCCTCTTTCCAAATTGAGCAATTTTTTTTATCCTAGGTGTGTACATAAATGAATATCAATGGGGCCAAAGTTAATTTTTTCTTTTGGGGTAAGTTTTTTGATAAAATAGGATCACGGAGAGGCTTTTTTAATTACCTCTTCAACAGCCCTAAAAATTACCCTGGCCAAAACTCTTAGATTAGATTTATGGATTTCAGTTTCTCAAAATCAACAATCATCTTCTTTGTACATAATTTTTTAATTACCTCTTCAACAGCCCTAAAAATTACCCTTGGAACTTATAAGTTATAACAACCTTCAATACTTGTACTTCTGAGATACGACGTCACTAGTTTAGCTGGAATTGCAAGAACTAAATTTGTTAATTATCGTGTATATCAAAGTATACTTATTTAGCAGCAGAAAATTGTTGCTAAGCGGGTGCTATATTTAGCGACAGACCCAGTTTAACAAACAGAACGTCTCATGATAAACTGACATTTTTTTTTGTAGTGAATAGTAAAACATGAGTTCTCTTAATATAGAGGTGCAAGAGCCACTTTTACCTATACTACCCCTCGCCTCTCTACATTAAAACTCACCATTTTAACTAAGTTAAACTGTGACTTGTTATCAATGTTAACATAACACAATTTAAAGGATCTATGTGGGGGTAATAATCATGCAAGTCTTACATTTCCGACTTCCATCTTCAAATCCATAAATTCCACGCTAAAGGTGACTGGTGTCGCATGTAGAGTGCTCATATCCCTCTCAAGATAAATGAAACTTTCTCCATAGGGAATCTTAAGGTCAGTCCATTCTACATGTCATGTGCATATAAAATAAATCTCATTGTTAGCTAATGATCACTGAGCTTATATTATTAAGGTATGGATCCTCTGTTATATATCCAATTCCATCACTCAAATGTTATCCGTCGTCCAACAGTTTCACACCATTAATTAATACCCCTTTCACAACCTAGATCATTTTGCAAAAACCGATATCAGCAGAGGATCCACACCCATTCCATTCAGCTTTTGTGATGCTAATTGTGAGGCCAAAGAAACTCATATATTCATTTGCTCAAACTTTTAAAAAATGAACTTTATTCAAAAACATCAGAAATAATATTGATGGCAACATACTAATTATTCCAAAACAACATAAACAATATTGATAACAACAAACTGAATGATAATGCTTGTAACAATAAAACAATATTGATATTGTGTACCTGCAGTGGTAATGATGGGAGATCCTTTGGAGCAAAATACACGAAGAACAAAAGATGCCGTAGGATACGAGAGATGTTGTTTGTCTATTAATGACGTCAGTATTAGTTGTATCCTCCCATCTGTAAATTTGTAGCACTCCAGAACCCTAAGGCCAATTGAACAGAGAGAGGTATCTACATTGTCATATCATGCACTTGACCCGCAAAGTGATACTAGTATATATTTTGAATAGAATAAAGGAAGATTTTAAGTTGAACTTTTCAGGAAATAAAATAACCTGAAAAGCTAATTTGATAATCCATAAGAAACCACAATCTATATTTTATATAGAGTTTAAATTCTTGCTCTCTTCCATTTTATTTGTCCGTTACGAATTTCCGGAGATTTTCCGGCAATTTACAGAGAGATCATCTTTACACAATCTTAATTTACCCTCTCTATTAGAGGGGGAAATAATAAGTATGCTAAAGGATAAATTTGAAAAGCAAAAGTAACTTTAGTTAAGTAATTAATTCGACAAGTAAAAAGAGACATCTTAGTATAGATAATATAGTATAACAGCCTAATAAAAGGGAAAGAATGTAGTACAAAGTTTTAAATTTCCAAACATACCCCAGAATATACATACATCTGTGCATAAAACTAGATATTCTTTACTCACCAATACCATTTGCCAATGAAGAATTCTCTTGATGTGAAGGTGCCGCGAGGAAGTTCGTTCAAACTATTGATCCTCCATGCCACAAGTCGTGACGTTGTCTCGAGAATAACATTCGCCATTCTTTCGTAATACTATATATGATAAGATATTAAGATGTCATTTTGCAGCTCTCTCTCTTCCTTATGGATGAGAGAAGATATAGCCGTAGGAGGTATATATATAGGTTTATATATGTATGCAAGGAGACAAATTTATGCTTTGCTAAATGCTAGTAGTTACTTCAAGGTTCATATACAGATACGCAAAGGGGAATATTTATTAAATGAACCTCTCAAGAAATCACGCTAGTCAGTCTCCTCAGATTCTGTTTGATAATTACATAACAGCTATTGAAAAGCTAATTAAGAATTATCGGTCCAATTATGTCTAAAAAAAAGCAATGATCCGATAAGCGAAGATGTGTCTTCAAAGTCAAAACCTAACTAATAGCAAATTCACTTTTGATTGAAACTTTCAAAACTTCACGATGATGTGTTGCATTTTATTAGACTTCATTCCTAGAAAATTATGTTAATATTGTATACTTTTCCTGCTAAATTCATTAGAGTGGACATAGTTTGCTTGTGAAGAGATGCAAGTTTTCATTTAGGGTGTGTTTGGAACTCAAAACATGGGAAAAGAAAAGAAATGTGAAGACAATGTTTTTTTGTTTTTGTTTGTGACTGAAAATAAAAGAAAAGAAAAGGTGGGAAAACTTTCTATGTAAATCGGCAGAATTCACTTTCCTCCCAAAAACGACCGGAAAATGAAAAGAGGGGAATGCATTTGGTGCGTGTGTGTGCGTGTGTGTGTGGGGGGGGGGGGGGGGGGGGGGGTGCGTCACAGGTAAAATAAATAAAATTGCCACAAACATTATTTCAGTCGCATAAGATTAGCATAACTGCATAAGGATCCGACACTTCAAAATTTCAAAATATACACTAGTACTTCGATTAGATTATATGAAATTATATTCCATAAAATATGAATTATAGCATCTAAAATTCTACAAGTTCCAGTGATACGTTTTAAATTAATTATGCTACGAGTTCCAATGGTACGTTTTAATTCTATCTTAAACTTTACTTGAAAAATGAAAATCTACTGAAGTCTTGTAACAATAATGCTGCTCTCATAAGCCGATATTCCTAGAAGGCTAGAAATTAAATAAGTAAAATCAATGGAATAAAATAAATGTTGAATAAAAATGCAGAAAAGGACCAGTAATTTTTTTAATTCATCAAAATAAGTAGCTCGGTTTAGAATTCATTTTCCCAAATTGTGGTACCAAACATAGAAAACTGAATTCCCAAGAAATACTTTTCCATTTCTAGTTGTTTTCCTAATTGTCCAAACAAATAAGTGGAAAATGATTTACTTTTGTTTTCATTCCGTTCCTTTTCTTTTCTTTTCGGGATGCATTTTTCGGCTTCCAAACACACATTTGGACAAAACTATTTTGACAAACCGTTCTCAAGAGTCAAGGCTTTTGGTAGATTCTCAAATAATTACTTTTTTTTATGGGTAATTTTACTTTGGTACAATTTATTTAACTTATTCAACAAGCACACATATATTTACATCTTTCTTTCACTTTACTGCATAATTCAGTCACAGATACTGCATAACTCAAATCATATGTACTGCCTGATTAAGGATATGGTTGGTAACAGATTTTTTAGTCAAAAATCATATTTTAAAAATATGTTTTAAGAATACATTGGAAATCTTGATTTTAAAAATCTAAATTTTTTAGGTTTTTCAGCCTAAAACATATCCACGGGTTTTTAAAATACAAAATACAAAAATAAAATTAAAAAAAATATGTTGTCAAACGGACTCAAAAACCCCTATTCTGTCAAATGCACCCATGTATGTATAATAGATACGTACAAATAGGTTCATATGTACCATATAAAATTATTGACATACAAGTCGGACAAATATGTAGTGTAATTAGAGAGTATTTAGAACAATTATTGTCAAAATAAAAACTATACTTACACAAAGATTTTATATTCGAGCTTGTAGTCTTAATTTGTAGCCGCTATGGGGAGGAGTGAAAGAACGGGAAAGTATAAGTGCAGCCCATATATAAAATTGCATTTTTATGACTTTTCACGCTACCCATTTAACCCTTTTTTTAATATTTTTTTTTATATTTATAAAAAAATTTGTTAAAAAACTTATATGGTAAAATAAAAAATTATTTGATTTAGAAAATATATAAATAATAATGTGGGATTAAATACTCTTTCATATTAATTTAATGATTTAAATTTTACAATCTTCTTTTTAACATTTTCATGTTTATTGAATTAATTTGGCCTCATTAATTTTGTCAATTAAAGAAGAGGTTGGATTTTTATACTACACTTTTTCTGAAAAAACGCACAAACCGTACATTAAATGTACGGTTTGTACGTTTTTTCAGAAAAAGTGTAGTATAAAAATCCAACCTCATTAAAGAATTGATATATGTAAAAATATAATATAAACGTATATGATTGATATGATGATTTGATTTTTCGTAAATCCTTCTATATTAGTTATTAATTAACATGAATAAATTTCATTTATATTTATAATAAATATATTTTTATTAATTAATATATAATATTTTTTTTAAGAAAACCACCGAAATGTATGTTATGTATTATTATAGGAGAAAAAGTTTAATGTATATGATAGACATAGAGCAGAAACAGTCTTAAATTGTCATTTTACTCGTTTAAACTAGAGAAGATAGAATTTAATTTATATACTGTTAAGTTTCAATTTTTAATTTGCACTTTTACTTTAATTAATTTATATGACACAGAAAAGAGTGATAGTGTTAACTTTCACTTTTTAAGTTATATTTTTACCAATTTAAACACGATTCGAATAAATTGCACGTTTATCCGACCCGAATCAAAACCCGAAAAATTGTCATCACCGGTAGTTTTATAATATACAAATATAAAGTACTTGGTGTGAAAAAATTAAAAGTTATATGGTCGGCCAATTATTTTATTATTATTATTTTTAGTCAATGGCCCGCCAAATTTCTAAGGTTAAAACATTAGCAGCGGAGCGCATGAGCGGAACCCGGATTTTTTTTTGGTGGACCGTGGTGTAAAAAATAAATCGAATAGAAAAAAATAGGATCTAATAAAAAAATATTTTTTTTTTCTATGTTCAACCTAATATAAAATGAATATAAGACAAGATAAAAGACATTAGACAATAAAATAATTTTTTTATGTAATTTTGTTTGGGAAAAAATACAATGTTTATTTAGAAAATTTGGTAATTTCAAAGTAAAAAACATAAAATTTTAGAAAAAAGAAGTTAACATAATTTGAACTCCTGACATTCAACTACCTTATGGTCAAATTTTACCATTACACAAGTAACTCTTTTGTTTAAATGAGGGGTCATCAATATATATATCTCAAATTTTTTTAATTACATATATAAAATAGATAATAAAAAAAGCATCGTTGTGGTGGTCACGGCCATCCCTAGCTCCGTCTTGGGTCCGCCCCTCACTTAGGGTATTGACATATCAATCACCAAATTTTATTTTATGTAGGAGAAGTTTAGATTCAAAATTCAACTAAATCAAACTCATAATAAATTTTTTATTTTTAAAGAATAGCACTATAACTACACTACAAAAAAATACACAAATAGCGACGGGATTAGTGACGGTATTTTTTGTTACGAGCTTCTTAACGACGGTTTTTGTGACGGTTTTATGACAGTTTAGTCAATTTGCGACAGATTTGTGACAGCATTTTAAATTTGCGACAGGCTTGCGACAGCTTTTGACTCTCACTAAATCAAACATTATTTTGTAGTGCTATTTAGAAATATAAAATAAATAGACTATTCATGAACTAAAAATCAATGGATCTCACTTTAATTATATATGTTATTCCTCCAAAAAAATTTCACTCCCTATTTATATAGAATTTTGATAAGCCTGATAGGAATGCTCTTACTCCATACTTACTCTTTTTAGTGTCGGACTATGGTGTGAGATTGAAATTTAATTTGCATTAGATATGTTAGAGCATCATTTCATGTGTTTGTAAAAGGCTCGTATTTTCTATATTTAAGTAGGGGCGGGTAAAAAATTAGCAAATCAAACCCGTAACTGAATATATGCGGATTGAGGCGTGTTGAATGTTTAAAAAAGTCAATCCGTTCCGTCCCAATCCGTTATATATTTTGCGGGTTTGGGTTACCAAACTGCGGGTTAATGCACCCCAGCCTGTTTCAACCCGATATATATATATATATATATCGTGTGTATTTAAAGATAAAAACCTACTCGGTATTATTATATTCTAGCTTTCTTAATTGTTATGAATGTTATAAACGTGTTATAATTTATTTAAATTTTTATTTCTCTTTAAAACATAGAATTTATTTTAAAATTTAGCCTGATTGTGCAAACTATGAAAAATAAAAAACCAAATTGAAAATTTAAGAATAACCCGTCCCAATCCGCAATTTTTTTTGCGGGTTGGATTAGGTTGGGTTGGTGTTTTAATTATAATGGGTTGAGTTAGTTTGGTTTGAGATTTAAATTTTACCAATCCACCGCACAATTTGTTTTACGGATTGAGTTAAGGTTGAGATCAATCTGTGCCGTGTGAATCCGTCTCATGCCCACCTTATAATCTTTTGTAAAATTATGGTAATGCACCAGATTTTGAAAAAGATTGCTATTTTATAAATTTTGATAGATATAACAAATATAGCGGGAAAAAATTGGTTTATTTACCTCAACTATCATACATTAACAAAATGGGGACCAAACTACTGACATTAACAATTTAGGCACTGAACTATATATTTTTTCCTAAACTGGGGACCTCTGTCAATTTAATTGGATAGAAGTTAAGTTTAAATTACATTTCAGTCCCAAATTTTATAAAATATATGAATTTAACTGGAAAAATTTATAATTTTATATTTTTAACCCGAAAAAATATTATTTTTTTTAAAAATCAACTTATTTTTTGAAAAAATCAACTTATTTAAAAAAAACAACTTTTAGAAAAAACAACTTTTTTGAAAAAACTAACTTTTTTTTGAAAAAAATTACTTTTTTTGAAAAAAGTAACTTTAAAAAAAATATTTTTATAAAAAAAGTTAAATATTTTTAAAAAAATGCACTTCAAAAAGTGCATACCAATAATTGAAGTGCCTTTTAGAAAGTATTCACTTTTTGAAGTGTCCTTTTTAAAAAAATAATTAACTTTTTTTATAAAAACATATTTTTTTTATAAGTTAATATTTTTAAAAAAAGTTATTTTTTTTATAAAAATCAACTTTTTTTTAAAGTAATTTTTTCAAAAAAAAAGTTACTCTGTTAATTTTTCAAAAAAAAGTTAGTTTTTTCAAAAAAATCATTTTTCTTTAAAGTTGATTTTTTCAAAAATAAATTAATTTTTTTTTAAATATATATTTTTTCGGGTTAAAAATGTAAGATTATAAAATTTTCGGATTAAATTCATATGTTTTATAAAATTTGGGACTAAAATGTAATTTAAACTTAACTTTCGTACAATTAAATTGACAGATGTCCCAATTTAAGAAAAAATGTATAGTTCGGTGCCTGAATTGTTAATGTCAGTAATTTGGTTTCCATTTGGTTAATAGGTGTGGACTTTTTATACCTATTTGTACCAACCGACCGATTTTCGAACCGAACCAAACAAGTTGGTACCGGAAGTTCGATATACCGACTTTTCGGTACGATACAACCGAACCAAAGTTTAAAAGTCGGTTCGGTTTCGGTATCTAGTTCGTATGTTTGGTACAATACCGAACCGAACCAAACATTAAAATTATAAAATATATAGAAATGTACACATAGTTATACCTTACAAATAAATTGTCTTATAGTTTATTTTAATTTTTCTTACGACTTACTTTTCTATTTACGAAGTCAAATATAATAATTTCGTGTTTCTCCATTTTCTTGTCTAATATTTTAAAAGAATTCTTATTTTATAAGTGTTTACTATTTTAATCAAATTCACAATAAATGTAGCAAATATAAGAATAGTTGTACACATTTTACTTTTTACAAACTTTTTTGCCATTTTATTGTTATAAAGAATTATCTTTTAATAATAATAATGTTTCGGTATAAAACGGAAAACCGAACCGTACCAACCGAAAAAGTCGGTATACCGAACTTTCGGTATACCGATTTTTTCGGTTCGGTTATAGTATAATTTTTTTCAAACCGAACAAGTTCGGTTCGGTATTGGTATATGATCAAAAAAGTCGATACCGTATCGAAACCACCCATAGATTAATGTATGGCAGTTAGGGTTACCAAATCAATTTTTTTTCCAAATACAGCTACAATAACTTGGTAACTTTGAAATATACTGTAGCAATTAAGGTTATCAAAAAAATTTAAATCCACGTAGACGTGGGATTGCAGACGTGGGATTGCAGGGGAGATTCTTTTCTGCATACTATAAATGCTTACCTATATAAGGGACGTGGGATCTGACATCCCACGTCTACGTGGCACCTGATTTTTTATTTTTTTTATTTTTTTGTTTTTCTTATTTTATTTTTGTTTTCGTATATAAAAAACTTCCCCAATTTATCCAAAAACTTTTCCAATTTTACCCAAAAAAAACTCTAACCATCAATCATCAAACTGCTTCCTGTATCAAATTAATATTTTTTTTTATCAAATCAAATCACACTACCACTACAATTATCCCAATTTTACCACAAAAAAAAACATATCCCAATTTATCCAATTATTTTTTTTTTCCAATTTTACCAAAAAAAAAACTCTAACCATCAACCATCAAACTTTTTCGTATATCAAATTAATATCAGATCAATATAACTTTACCACTACATTTATCCCCAATTTTACCAAAAAAAACCTATCCCAATTTACCAAAATAAAACCTCCCCCAATTTAAGTTTTTTTTGGGTAAATTAGGAGATGTTTTTTTTTTTTAGTAAAATTGGAGATAATTGTACTGGTAGAGTGACGTTGATTTGATAATTTTTTTTTGTTTTTCTTATTTTATTTTTGTTTTCATATATAAAAAACTTTCTCAATTTTACCTTAAAACTTTTCCAATTTTATCCGAAAAAAACTCTAACTATCAACCATCAAACTGCTTACTATATCAAATTAATATATTTTTTTTATCAATTCAATATAACTCTACCACTACAATTATCCTCAATTCTACCAAAAAACAACCTCTTTCAATTTACCCAAAAAAAAACTTTTTCAATTTTACCAAAAAAAAAACTCTAACCATCAACCATAAAACTCATTAATATATCAAATTAATATATTTTTTTATCAAATCAATATCACTCTACCACTATAATTATTTCCAATTTTACCAAAAAAAAAAACTTATCCCAATTTACCAAAAAAAAAACTTTCCCAATTTTACCCGAAAAAAACCCTAACCATCAACCATCAAACTCCTCGTATATCAAATTAATATATTTTTTTATTAAATCAACGTCACTCTACCACTACAATTATCTCCAATTTTACTAAAAAAAAAAAAAAAAGGATGTTTTATTTTGGTAAATTGGGATAGGTTTTTTTTGGTAAAATTGAGGATAAATGTAATGGTAAAGTTATATTGACCTGATATTAATTTGATATACGAAAGAGTTTGATGGTTGATGGTTAGAGTTTTTTTTTTGGTAAAATTGGGAAAAAAATATTTTTTTAGATAAATTGGGATATGTTTTTTTTTGGTAAAATTGAAGATAATTGTAGTGGTAGAGTGATTTGATTTGATAAAAAAATATATTAATTTGATACAGGAAACAGTTTGATGGTTGATGGTTAGAGTTTTTTTTGGGTAAAATTGGAAAAGTTTTTGGGTAAAATTAGGGAAGTTTTTTATATAGTAAAACAAAAATAAAATAAGAAAAACAAAAAATAAAATAAAAAAAATTCAGGTGCCACGTAGACGTGGGATCTCAGATCCCACATCCCTTATAGTGGTAAGCATTTATAGTATACAGAAAAGAATCTCCCGGGGATTGCAGCTCCCACGTCTTTTATAATGGTTAGCAATTAGCCTATTGAAAATATAACTCCCCCTGTTAAGTCCACACTCCAAACTTTTATAACATATGTTTTCAATAAAAAAATTAATTCATAGTCATAGAAACTATATAACCTAAATCTGTAAAAATATTAATTGATCCAAACCCATAGAAACGTTATTCTTGTATCTTATTGAGAGTTGAGATGATTTATATACAATTAATTTTCATAAGCCTTTAGTTTGTGAAACTAGATTTTTAACTAAATCGGCTTCATTACTTTATAATTGAAGCGAGTTTTGTTTTTAATTTATTCCCCGTTTGGTAAAGTTTATATTTTTTTCCTCCATCACTCTTCATAACTTATCGAAAAAAATTATAAAAATTAATGTGCATAATAAAAATATGTTAAAAAAGAAAATTATTTAAAAAATTTGTAATATAGAAAATCTGCTGGAGAAAAAATTATGTAAAATAAATTTGTAGAAAATCTGTTGTGCAGACATGTGTTTAGAAAATCTGTAAAACATATAAAATTGGTTTGAATATAGAAAAGAATTTTACAAACTCAGTTTCCATATAATATGTAGTTGAGAAAAGTTTGGCAAGATCCGATGGAAATTGGAATAACGGTGATGTCTACATTGGATAGTTTTTTTTCTTTGAGATCGTGAGAGAATATGAATTAAAAAACGGGGGAGCGTGAGACGAGGACTGCAGGATGACCCCAATGGGGGAACCTAGTTAAAAATGTAGTAATTATAAAAATATTTAAAAGTAGTATACTATTGTTTTATTATTAACGAGGGGGAGAAGAAAAGTACTGTATATAGGGTTGTTGTCGAGCCGAACATTGTTCAAGTTGGCGGCTCATTTACTAAGATAATATTTGTTTTTTATCTTTTTTAGAACTCCTTTAGTAAACTCACGATGTTACTTAATAATAATAATATCGTCAATTTATAAATTAACAAATATTGTTTTGCTTAGAAAATATTTTTTATCTAATTAAAATATACGCTAAGATAAGTAATAATACAATTAAGTTGTGAGTTTTTGTTAAATATAGTTATACAAATAATTGCTACATAAAGTGAAAAGTATTTATTAACCATCAACATTATATTTTATAAATTATACGTATATAAACATTAAATATATTTGTTTATTCAGAATAATTAAATGGACTTGATAAAGCGATAACTTTGGTCGGTGGCGTTAGGCTTTTCAACAAAGATAAAATGACAAATCGACCGTGAATAAATGATGCTTCCTGATCTTTATTATTACTCGGATTATTGTCCTTGTTCGGACTATTACACTTGTTCGGATTCGTATTCCGATTTTACAATTATGCTCGATATAACTATTTAATCTCTCGTCTTGATCTTTCTCCTCTTTTATTCGGTGCTCGGCTGTCTTTTCTCGGTTTGTTTCTCGAAATGATATGCTTTGGTTAGTTTCTCTCTTTTCTTAACTTCTCTCTATATTTTTTGGATAGATTTTTCTGGTCCTTTTCTAGGAGGGGTAGTGGGCTATTTATAGGCAACTGCGCCTTCTAGGATATTGACAAATGTCTTCATCCCAGGGACTTCTCAGACAAGGGTCCCCCTTTGATTGGGCTTGGGCTTTGGATAGTAGCACCTTAATTCCTTTTATAAAAAATATGAGTTGACCCATTTAAGCGTTGGATACCCATTTATAAAGTGGGTTGATTATGACCCGAATAAAATATTCGGGTCTGATTTTTATGTTCTATCAAGTGCTCCCTGACTTCCTCGGCGTGGTTTCCATGTCGGGGGAGTCATGTTCGGTTTGTCGAGAACGTTACTTCGGTCTTATTTTTCCCAATGCTTCATCGAGAAACGCAATAGACTCGTGACGGTTCCCAGGGGGGCACATTTAATGTTTCCTATCCTAATATCTTTTTTCGAGGAAAACTCCTATAAAGGGGGGTGCTCCCTCCATAATTAGGCATTTTACTACTAATTTGCCCTTGACATAATGGCTTCTTCTGGTTCTACTGGTGAGAGCTCCTTTAATTATATTTCATATTTAGAGACGGAAATCAAGAAATCTCGTACCGCGAATAAGGAACTCGTGGCCAAGGTTTCAAACTACAAGAAAAGGTTGTCTGACATGGATTCTGATCATCATGTGACGATGGCCGATCGAGATTGGGCCTATGAGCATATAAAGAAGCTCGAAGCTAATCTGGCTAAGCAGAAGGCGGCAAAAAAGGCCTATAAGCTTGCCTTCAAGGAGTTGCATGCTCGGTCCAAACCGAGTTCGGATGACGATGAAGAAGGCTCTTCCTCGAAATAATTAGTCTTTTGTAATTTCTGTCGTGATTTCTCTTGAATGGGGAGTCTTCTCCTCAGTTGTAATCGAAGTGCCCGACATATGTGTCATAATTTTACTGGAGTACAAAAGCTGCTACTTCTGTCTAGATAAAATTTTAAGGACCAACAAATAAATCAGTTTTTGTCTTTTAGCCGATAAGTGATGGGGTAATTGGGAAGTGCACAAAGCACTGCTCTTTAAAAATACTGCTCAAGATGCTTAACTGATAGCTCGTAGATACTAATAAAATTCAATTATTTGTGAATAATATAGATTTGTGGGAGAACCATAATCAAGCAGGAAGTAAAATAGAAGAAAATTAGTAATATAAGTGAAACTCAAGTATAAACATAAGCCTTAAGCGAGAAAAGTGAGATGAAGATTAGAAGTGAAATAAAGGGCAAACAAGTGAATTTAGGTAAGAGTACCGGCCCAAACGAAGATTAGAAGTAAAATAAGATGGTAAGGGTTAAAATAAAACTTACGGGGTGAATCTGGTGGAAAACTAACTATTTCACCGGAAACAAAAACACATCTGAATGAACATAACCAAAAAAATATTCAACAAAACAACGATAAGATGGAAAAGCATAATGGGGTTAACTTTTATGCATAACTTCTCAGAATTCCCCTTTGTATGCAGTTATCGTTGTTTAAGTAGCTGTCCATGCGTCCAGACATGCGTTTGAAACTACAACAACAAGTTCAGGATCTGCTTTTCGTATGAAAGAGTTATAATCCTCTCGAAGCTTGAATATCAAGCCCATCTCGAAAAGATAGAAAAAACAAATCCTTTTAAGCTCCAGCAAACCACATGTATGAGCGCATTTAAGCCTCTCAAACACATTATTGGCACCAACATCATCACATAGAATGGTTTCACATGCCTTTTTGAATTTCACAATGTCGTACTTATCAGCTGCTACAATTAGTTCCATAATATGGTCCCGTAATTCCTTATAATTCCTTTTCCCATACATGAAATTGAGCATAGCCCAGCAAGCACCTATCGATATATCATTGATATTGACTGTAGATGTTTCCTTTTCTATGTAGTTGTCAGAAAACATGGTTTTGAAAACAGGTGAATTCACAGCAAGAACAGCCCGATGTGCGTTGATGCTTCCATCTTTAGTATTGATTACAATGTCTGTGTATACACTTTCCGATAACATTTTGCTAATAGGTTCAATTGATGGATTCTGATCTGAGTAGTTTTCATCCCATACGGAATGAGTTTCACCATCCTGCTATATATATATATATGGTGTTAGTCTGTTAGACATGATATGGATAAATAATTAGATGTGCATTCTACTTTAAAAATTATAATTAGCCATTTGGGTAGAACTGTGAGTGCAGATTAAAGTTTAGCTGCATAGAATGCAATAACTTGTATAATATACTTGCATTTTTCAAATTCATTTTCTTTTGGTTTATAGGAGAGGGTGGGATTTAAAAGATGCTCAATATTTGTAGCTCGACGTCGTACTACTTTACTAACGCACACCTCCCAAGTTGCATATGTTGTATCTTTTATACAAATCTAACACAATGTAAAAGGAGTTTAGGTAATGATGGAAAACTTACATTTTCATATTTCATCTTCAAATCCAGAAATTCCACGCTGAAGGTGACTGGGGTTGTCTTGTGTAGTGTGCAAATATCTATCGTAGCAAATGCATAACGATCTCCATAAAAAATCTTGAAGTCTTTATACTCTGCATGTGTACATATAATAAACTTAATCTTTAGGTAACTAATTGACATTGCCTTATGTTATTACGTATTTACATTTAGTTCTATTCTTCATTATAAATAAGTTAATATATACACATCCACCAAGACAACATGCATTTAGGACGAGCTATAGAATCTGTCTAGAACCGAAGACAGATTCAACTTTAAAGAATATAGTGATTATAGTTTCTAGACACGTTTCCCGCAAAAGGAAGAGAACATCCCACTCATAAGCGAAGTAATGACCAATTGCTTATGAGGATTTATTCTGAAGCTCATATTTATAAATAAATACTCAGAACTTTCTGAGGCTAAAGGTTTTGGTAATTTTCCTTAAGTTTAAAGCTCAGAATTGCATGTACGACTGAGGGATTTTTGATTTAATCATGCTAGAAGATTTAATGTTTAAATATTTCATAGTTATGTAAAAAACTTGATTCAAAAGCTTGAAGTAGCTAAGACAAAAACAATGCTTATGGCTCTTCTGTTCAGAATTCTGATCAAAATCCGACGTTCAAAGATGAGCTTATTTGCATAGCTTTCTCACACTTAAAACGCCTTTATGAGCTTATTTTCAACGTTTTCTCAGGATATAAAATTTTATGGATAGTTTGTTAATCATTTGGGAATTAAATAATCATTACTAGTGATGCATTAATCACAACAATAAGTACCTTCGCTCGTACTAACGACGAGAGATCCCTTAGAGCAAAATATGTGGGTGACAAAAGATACAATAGGGTGTGCGAGACTTTGACTGTCTTTTAGCTTCAATACTAATTGGATCTTCTCAATATTCTCGCTCTGAATCTTCACAATCTCCAGAAGCCTAAGGTCATGTACAAAAAGAGGTGTAAGAGTGAAGTGAAGTCACACTCTTATGTGAAAAAACAGAATAATAAACTAACATGATATCGAAGATAATGGGAAAACTTATCGCCAATTTTCCATAAATTAAGTAAAGTGTGCAAGTTTTCAGGACGGAATAACTTTATTTACTCCTTCGTCATGACGAAAATTTGTCCAATTCTGAAAAATGTAAATTTCAAAATTTACCCTGTTTTTAATACCAGATGGACACAAGAGAGGAACTACTAGCCTAAAAAGGTAAATAAAAAAATCCAGCAAAAAAATGGATTCTGGAATTTTGGATTATTTGGATTATTTTGACTAAAAATCTGGATTTTTAAGAATAAAAAAAAATCCTAGTAACCAAACACCTATTAAAAAATCTGGATTTTCAAAATACAAAAACCACCCAAAAAATCTGATACCAAACACACCCTATATATATACAGACCCCATTTTGAGATATAAACAATCTGTTACCATGTATTTTGATATTCTCTTTACTAATTTTTGCTTTAAAGCACTCCCATAAATACAATAACAATACCTCTAATTTTGCCACTGGATGGACAAATGATTTAACAAATACTTATATAATTAAAATATAACCTTGATAATTGATATGATACTAAGCCGGACAAGTGTGTACCCAGTGCCGGCCCACGAGTAAGGAGATTCGAACCCTTGAGATTTAGATATTAAAATCATTATGTGTGATATCATTAACCACTCCACCACAACAATTAGCATCTAGATTTATGGAATTACTTATAGATATTCCGATCCTTAGATACTTGGGTCTATCGAGTTGCCCTTAAAAAAATTTGGGATTTTATTGCCCGAGGCTCGAGCCTTGCTCGCCTGCCTCCGGGGCCGTCCCGTGTACCAACAGTCCTAGGGGATTGGGCTTCCCACCATAACGACAAATAATTTATGAAAATTTATAGTAAAAAGCATTTATTGGTAATTTAGCAACAATTGAGAACTCACCAATACCAATTGCCCATCATAAATTCTTTTGATACGAGACGATTGTGGAGTAAATTTTCGTTCAAACTATTAATCTTCCATGCTACAAAACGCGATGTGGTCTCAGGAGTATCGTTACTCATTTTAGTTTTTACTACTATCATATTCATATTTTATATGGTTATATATAATTGAGTGTTATTTTATACACTAGAGATAGAATTTAAATAAGGGAGAAGAAAGCGTGAAAATATTCGTGAGTATTAAATGAGTTTTCACACTACTACGATACTTTAGTTTTAGTCCTTATACTTTGAAAACATATAAAAATATCTTTTAATTTCTATTATTGTTATATCAAAGGTTAGATTTTCTTTACAAATTACACATAAATCCTAAAAAGGTAGATTATCGGTCCAAATAATTTATTATTATATTTGGCCATAAATCTGAATTTTTTTTATTGAAATATAAAGTACTCGGTGTGAAAAACTTTAAAAATAAAATAAAATTATGACCCGTCATTTTGTAAGGTTAAAAAATTAGTACAAAAGTGTGGGAGTGGGATTTTAGACTATGTTGCCTAGCGTTTAATCCTCTGACTCATTCTTATAACCGTATTATCCACTTAATTTCTCTAATTTGCTCGACTTCTAATTGTGTTTAATCACTGTCTTATCCGCTTAATCTCATGTTGTATAAGCCTAAGTTGCGACGATATATACCACATAAAGGAAAGCGTCATATGTTTAATTAAAACTTTAATATATATCTGGATTAGTATTTTCGAATTGGGTAGTGAAAGGCTAAGATGCGAGCCGAGTTTGCGATCCAATGAGAGACAGATTAACTGTTAATCAACCAATAAGACTTTAGAAATAAATACGGAGGCGTGTTATTACTAATTAGTTTGGATATTCTTTACCTTAAGCCTAATTTTCCCTTGAGTTTATTTAAGAAGTCCTCATTAACCATGGATTCTTATACATGTTATATTGATAGTAATAACCTGCAGCTAACAATTTGTCCATATCAACCAGTAATACTATTTTACAATTCAATCAAATAATTTACACTGTAAAAGCCTGTTTTGTTAAAACAAATACTCTGTACATGTACACCAAACAAATTTTTGCTTCACTAAAAGAATGACCAAGTTGGGGATAACCCAATTTCAGGAGAATCACCAAATAATGCTGATAACAACAACGAACCATTCTTCTAATTTCCCCTTTTGCTGGAGAAATAATTCAAAACCCTTTCCAAGCCAAGAGAATTTCATGGAATACTTCACCGATAAGTTCCCTGTCCGAATATTGCAGAAAGGAATTAAAATCCTCTCGTATTTCAAATATCTTCCCAAACTTCACAAGGTATCGCATACAGCTATCTTTTAATTTCGGTAACTGATACAAAGAAGCATTCTGTAGCCTCTCAAGAACGTTTTTCGTATCTATATCTTCCAACAAACTTTCATGACATGCTTCTTTCAAATCCGAAATATCGTATTTGTCTGCAGCCCTTAATAAAGCCAACCGATGGGTTAAAAATTCTTCGTGCTGAATATTTCCATATATGTAGTTGAGAAAAGCTTGACAAGATTCAGTGGACATATCGGTGATGTTTACAGTGGATAGTTTTTTTTCTTTGAGGTCGTGAGAGAACATGGATTGGAAAACGGGGGAGCGTGAGGCAAGGACTGCACGGTGGGCTCCAATGCTACCTTCGGAGGCGTTTATGACGATGTCTGTGTGTATGCTTTCTGTAAGCATCTTAGAGAGTGATGAGAGTGCGGTTGTGTTCGATTGCTTTTGTGTTGAGCCTTCTGCCCAAATAGAGCAAGGGTTTTCCCCCTGCGCACCGTAAAATGCATATTCTGTCAGATGTTATATTGTGGGATTGTTTGGTGCAACATAAAAGTGAAAAGTTATATTTTTGTTGTAGGTAATACTGTAAAATGAGTAAACTATTGAATAGAACTCAAAATAATTTCAGGCGTGTTTGGTAGAAAATGGAAAAAGCTTTATCTTTTGTATTAGGAAATAAGAAGTTTTCTGGAAAAGAAAAATACATCAGTAGACTTCAAAAATAAGTAAACACACAAGTACTTTTGCTTTCACAAAACAGACCGGTTATACCTATGTTTGTTCTTCAACCAATCACTGAATAACCTATGATGCTTAGGCCATTTTGATGCATATTGCATACGAGTATATTTTGATTTCTTATTCATCAGCCTAGTTTGATGAAAATTTCTCATACTTCATCCCATTCTAAATCACGAGATCATCTGTCTGTAAATTCTTGTTTATACTGTATAACTATATATGATAAAGGATAGCGAACAGAGACTGCGTTAGATGTGTTTTATTTTGTGAATCTTCTATTGTGTTTGACCCAATTCAGCGCTTAGATTAAATGAAAGAAAGGTTATAAATAGCTCTGCATTTAACCTCTGGCTTTAACCAGACATTTCAAAAGTTGAGTTCGCAATAAAAGTGTAAAAGATCAGCTAAAAGCCTTGTTCACTAAACCAAGTGCTAAAACAAGTAGCCCGGTCTTTAATGAATGAACAAGGATGACTTAATTATGGCAAAAAGAGTAGAAACAGAAAGGACATACGTTTGGAATTGAAATTTTCAGATCAATGAATTCAACGTCGATAATGAATTTTCCGGTTAATGGGACCTCAATACCCCACATGAAATCGTCGTTAGTCTTTATCTGCTTGTCTTTAACTTCTGCATAAAACCACAGAAACAATACCACAGATTTTTATACTGTAAGTCTGTGACAAAGACATATAAGAATAATATTCAATTCTTTGTCACTAACATTCTGAGTAACCAAAGAGGACTAGAAGGCTTGGTAGAACTTATATGAGATCAAAATAATACCTTGTTGAACTGGAGAAACTAAGTAGATTTTGGTTGCTGAAACTATGACTTTATTACTACAATTTTTATACTGTCTATTCAACATTTTACCATTTGTTGAACAAACTTAGAATTTAAAGTATTAAAGAAGAATGTTAAGATCATTGTCATATAAACATTCAAAACTTGAGAACTTTTCACAGGACATCGCACTAGCAACTAGTGTCTATTGCAAGGAAAAATATGATAATTCACGCTATCATAAGCAGAAGTCCGAAGTTCCTCAAGGAGGTTAGAAAATTGAGCAAGACAAATATTTAATAAGACAGATCAAATGTACTGTACATAATGTACCTGGGTGAATGAAAGTTCTACGATCGCCGACAGAGCAAACAACCCGGGCGATAAAGGAAGCAATGGGTGGGTAATCTCTGGTTAAGCTTGAAATTTCTGGATACAATTTAATAAGCAGTGTCTTACTCTTCTCCACACCTATATGCCTTCAGTCCAAGTAAAACAAAGTCAGAAAATCAGTTCTATCAAAACGGAAAATAAACACATTAAAGTTAGAAGAGTTTCATAGCAAAGATTCTACAAAGTTAGAGCAATTAGTATGTTGGTTTTTTAAATTAAGTGTTCTGTTTTTCCAGTTTTATATGTGGTCACCATTTAGAGCTGGAAAACAAAATTAGAAGAGGGATTAACAAAACAAAACAAAACAAAAAACTGCAGATTTGCGAAACTATAACAATAAGGTATAACAAGAGGGCGCATACGAGTTCACAGTCAATTTATTGCAAAAACATCATGTTGAAGCTCAAGATAAAAATAATAATTTCACATGGTGAATTAAAGGGTCAAAAAATTTCAAAGCTCTCGATCGCACACTTAATTTCCCACTAAATCAAACTCACTAAACTGATGAAGTATAAACTTAAAAAAAGAAAAAAGAACTCAAACACAGTCAAAAGGTTTGGGTAGTAAATGAAAAGTTCCCTATTCTAAACAATAGATCGGATCAATTGGAATAAATTCAATACGTATTTCCTATGTTTTTTCCCCAAACCCAAGAATAATACTTCTCAATGTAATTTCAGTCCCATAAAAATTTAGAAAGTAACAAAATATCAAACTCTGGTCAAAGTCAAAAACTTTCCCAAACTATTTTAAAAAACAATATACTCTGTGTTTTTTCCTCAAATTCAAGAATAATACTTTCAATATAATCTAATCCCATCAAATTTATAAAGCAACAAAATATCTGGTCAAGTCAAAAACTTTCCCAAACCATTTTAAACAACATATATCCTATGTTTTTCCCCAAATTCAAGAATAATATCAAAATCCAATCCCGTCAAATTTGAAATTAACAAAATATTAAAATCTGGTCAAATCAAAAACTTTACCAAACATAAACTAATCCAAAACATCTTTTTAAAAAGATCAACACTAAATTAACTAATTACCAATTCCACTTTCCCATCTTGAAAGGGTCGGACTTGCGGTAAGTACAAGCTGCCAAGTTGTCGATACGCCATTGAGCTAGACGCGAAGTCGTATGAACACGATAAACAGAAGAATCACTCATATTACCCCTGTTAACAAAAGCCAAAGCCAAACTAATCTCATTTATACAGCCCAATATTCCACCTAGCTCTCCAGGCTTCCCCAGGTTTGCTTCTTGAAAAATATTTCCCAATATTCTTCATACACTAGGAAATAAATTTAAATTATATGTAACAATAATTTGAGTTATATGGCATTTTTTGGAGGGGGTTTCGGGCACGCAAGGGTATAATGATGATGCTTTTACGCCATTGATGGTGAAGTTTTTTCTGTAACTTTTGTTATTAATTTCTTGGGAGTTTGCTTGTTAATGTTAGCTTATAATGTACTTCAAAGAGTGATTGGTGAAAGCTAGTATTTATTTGTGTCGGAGGGAAAGGATATTTATTTAAGAATTAATTATATTATTAGTGTCTCTAGTTTTAATTATATTCATAGTTCTTGTAGTTTGTAAATATACTTTAATGATCCATGTCTAATTTGTAAATCATTTTGTTTGGTTAATTAGTAACTTAATATTACATTTTACCGTATTATTTTTAATTAATATTTCATACTTTTGAGAAAATGTGAGGGTGATTTGGATAACTTTTGGGAAGGGGAAAATAGTCATTAGTGAACAAAATTAACGTCTAACCATTTTGATTTGTTTGCCTTTTAATAATAAAGGCATTGTCTGTTTTATTAAATAGTTACACTACAAAAAAAAGGTTCCAATAAATGACGAAAGAATCTGTTAAAAATATATCGTTAAATGACAATATCTGTCAATAAAACTAAAATTCGTCGTTATGTCATCTCCGATTACTATTTTTTTTTATTATTATTAAAGGGACAGTACCCATTTTTACATATCAAAATTTGAGACCGAACCCATATACAAGCAAAAGTAGTAACTTATAAGCTGTAAATTACGGCGTTCAGAAACAAAATTTGTCACTATTTTCGTCTGTAATCCAACATTATTTTGTATTGTTAATTAAGCGAGAGTTTTACAAAAGCAGAAGTTTTTACTCATTACAAATGTTGTAACAAATTATTTACACTTACTCGATCCATGTGATAAAGTACATTTCATTATCTTTAAGGGATAGAAAAGTATCACAATATTAATTTGTTTTAGTAGTTGAATATCAAATCGGCAATCATTTAGGGATGTGAATAAAAAAAAATTCTTAGTTCTAATTTCCAACCGAAACTTTGTCAAATTAATACTGTTTCGGCATAAAAAATGAGTTCACACTGTTTAAAATATATAACAGATGTGACCTCATTCAATTGTTTTAATTTCTAGTTTTTACTATTGTTAGAGAAAATATGAACATATATTTAGGGGGGAAATAATAACGTTATCAATTGATATGGTTTTCATCATAACTTACTTATGCTTGATTTAAAGGATGAGTTACATGTGGATTTCAGGACTTGAAAACAATTACTGTTATAATTGAAAGTATTTGTTCCGATGCAGTAATAAACCTTTTTCGAAAGGCAAATACCATAGAGTATTTTGCTCAAACTTCGAATACTTTTGATGTAATCTTTCCCTTATTTATTGGAGTGATGTCTTTGGCGTTTGTCTATTAAGTCACGATTAGGTTTTTTGTTTTCTTCTGGGAATTGAGTTATTGCTATTGTTAAATTGTTAAGCGACGTCATAATTATAATTGTACCAACTTTACGTGACATTTTCAATCTGATAATCAAGTTAATTTTGTATAGTAACTTTTTACTCCGATCAAGTTAATTTTAGAATTTCTATGGTAATTTTGTACTCCGATCAAGTTAATTTTAGAATATACCCTGAAGATATAGTGTGCTACATAACACTTAGTCCCTTGATCCAAGTAAATTAGATATTGTTGGATACGATTTCTCAGATATTCTTTTGGGTCACCTAACATGCACATGGACCTAACATCTCTTAGTTTTAGTTACATTTTCAGTTTGTTTGCTTTTTAAGAATTTAAAATTTTAACGTTATAATTTTAGAAAATGCTTTGTGTGCATATCTAAATGTGTACTTATTGATGCATGTATAGTCAGTCGGTAAGGAACGTACTATATTGTTTTCAGAGGGATTTGCAGAATTTGAAGCAAAGAATATCTTTCCTCATGAGCAAGCAACAAAATGAAATGTGTTGAAGATTCAATTATATGTTTTGGAGCGGAGGAGAAACTACGGGCTAAAGGGGGTAAAACACCCCTATATTATGAAAAACGCGAAAAAAAATAATTCATGTATTAATTTTATAAAAATTATGATTATAGCATTTCAGTATTCAAATAATTATAAAAAAAATATAAAAATACAATTCAGTCCGAACCACGTTCAAATCTTGGTCTCGCCACTGTTTGAAGCAGAAACAGAAAAGATACAGAAAAACTTTGTTGGGTCCAATTCCTTTTTTGGAAAAAAATACAAAGTAAATGATTTCATCTTTTACATTTGAATTTTTATTCGCGCACAATTGCGGCCATGGGCCATTGTTATTGATGATGTGGTACCAACAACACCAATAAAGCTCTGATCAGTTGTTTTCTTTAGTAATCTTTGTAATAATAATTTAACTATGGTTTAAATAGAGACGAGTGACACATTATCAAATACGGTGTCATAATTTTACAGATGTCCGTTATTTGTATATAATTTGGGTGGAATTTCAGTAACCTTGCACCTACCAAAGGTTGAAAAAGAGGACTACAAGAATTATAATTTGTAGACCATTTTTGGCAATAATAATGATTAATGGGATATGGATAATAAAGCGAATGTATTAATTTAATTAGATCTTCACACAGAAAAATATTTTACGATTAGAAAGACAGGAAAACATATATTTAACTTGATGTAAGGGGAAAAAAAGTTTGAATATACGTTTAAAGTAACAAACTAGCAAATTATAGCACTATATAAATTGTTATTATGTATGACATGTAAATATACAGTTTTATTACATCTTAAATCTTAGTGCACAAATGTTAATGTCATGTATATAGCACTCAGAAACATATATTGGTGGACAGGTTTGAAAACATATATAGTTTAGAAGGATTACTCGATTATTTAAGTCTTCAAGACCTCAACTATATTTAAAAATATAGAGGGGTATATCGAGAATTAAAACCCTGTTGAACTTACAAATATAGGATGCAGCGTATGTGACTCTGAGTCAAGGTGACTCAGAGTCCACAGCCATTGGATATTGCTACAGTTAAAATATGAAATGTACTGTAACAATATCCAATAACTGTGGACTCTGAGTCACTCTGACCCAGAGTTACCTACGTTGTTTCCACAAATATACCTATCTATAGCTATCGGAGATCAGCTGTTTTGTTGAAACCTCTTATTTGATTGATCGAAAATTGATGATATAGTGCCATTTGTACATCGCATTGTCCTTGTTTAGAAAAGACTATTACCCCACAAATTGATTAGCCTTGTAACACATGACACGTTTGCTGGTTACCTGGTATATAAATTGCATGATGCATACATATATTTCCATCTACTAAGGGAGAAAAATAAGAATGTGACTGATGAATGTTTCTCTTCATGCAGAATGGACTCTGTTAGGTGAAATTTGAAAACGTAAATGTTTATTTATTTTAAACGAAGATATTTGGTTATATCATCAATTTATCAGAGAACACAAGTTTTGAATAAGATATGGCTGATTTCACTACGAATCACCCTTTAAATTATTGTACACGACAATAAAATTACCGCTATAAATTCATTGTTGGTTTCCGTGTACGAAATAACAATTAATAATAATTAAAGGACTAAACAATAATTAAATAAAACCAGTGTAATCTTTATTAATTTCCAAATGTAATACAATAAATTGATTACAACATGTAGGTACTGAAATGTAAATAAAACAAACGTTATCAGATTATTATCAATTAATAATCTGATGTACTGTTTTGTAATTAAAAGAAACTGCCGGACTGGAAAGTAAAACTTAACAGCCAGACTGTTCTGTTATGAATTGAAAATACAGGACTGAATTGAAACTATGCTAATTACATAATTAAATTACATAAATGTAATTACAGCAATAAAACAGAACTTTAAACTAATTACAGAATGGTACAACAGAATAGAAAAGCTACTGCTAAGTACATAAAATTAAAATACTGAAATTAAAATACTGAATTTAAAGGACAGAATGTAAAAACAGAATATAAGTGCGGAAAAATAAATGGACAGAATGTAAAAAACAATCGACGAGGCTACTGTTAACAGTATGCCCTTAACCGATATTCGCCCAACCACCTTAAGGTTTCTGGTTGCGTTGGCGCTTCGATCCCAAGGTACAACGTCTCTCGGAAGACTCGCCGGAAACTGACGACGAGTCTAAAACGAGCTTTTAGTGGGTGGTTCTCTCTGGTTCTAAGATGCTATGAATAAAAATATATGCAGCTTTTAGAGAGAAGATGGACTATGGACTGATTTGAATGTCTGAATATGTGAGGGATGGCTGCCTCTTTAAAGAGAATTCTGAAACCGCAGAATTAAATGTGGTCATTAACTTCTGGGAGTTACATTCCCAGAATCCGCCTCCAATTACTGCTGGAGTTTCAAACCTTTTGGAACTCTAGGGACTGCTCTTGCAAATATGCAAAAGTCACTTTTCAGATTTAGTATAAGACCCCAGACATTCCCCGCGTCCCGCGTCCCGAGCGAGCATGCGCGTGTGTGGTACACACTAACCCACTCATGAGTATGTGGACTTTATTAGTTTACCAACTAAATAGGATGAACTTGTATATATAGAGTGAAAATCAACCTTGATTTTCCAATGTGGGATAACCCTCATGGTTTATTCCCACTCTCTACTTCATTTTCCAGATTTCGGTTTTTCCCTCTTTCGAGTACCAACCTTCGAGTCCAATTATCATTCACACCCTTCCTCCGAATGGGTCATGCGATATACCGTTGCGAAGCTCGTCACACAAGCTACTCAAACGCATAGAGTATGGCTTCAGAAAAACTGAGGAGTCGCATTAAAAATTGACTCAAAGATGGTCCCTGACCACTTGGAACAAATATGTTTAAATTACATATTTTCCAACTTTTTTCCAACATTCATGAGTGTGGAACTTTGATCTTGATCGAGCTTTAAATAAGATCATTTTGATTAAAAGCGAGAAATAAGCATATCAATCGAAATCTTTCCGAAGCATATAAGTTTTCTGGTAAAATTACAAGGGTTAAGCCGAAACATGACTTTGCTTGACATGTTAACTCTAATTTTAGTGAATTACAATGTACAAAAGTCGGTCCTACGTGTTGTTTCCTAGGAAGTACTGTATCTTCCATACACCAGTTTATCAGTTTTTAACGAGTACAAAATACTACTAAGATTTACATTTAGACATCATAAGGATCAAAATCGCACGACTGATGTACTCGGTACTATTCTATCATACACGAAACAAAAAACTTTGCAAAGCTCCTAAGACAAATCATACAAATTCTATCACTATTCTCGATTGTTAGAAGTTTAAACTTTGATATCGTGGTACTAATCGTCCATAATTATGAGTTTGGTCCTTATTAAGTTATAAGCATAATATATATATATATATATATCGAACAATTAGTACAAGCTATTGCTTTTGAGTTAAAAATGCATCTTTGGTTGAGTAATATTTAAGATCTCCATAGGTTATTGTCCAAATTTTAGAAACTCGCTATCACAAGTTCACAACTACAGAACTGCACCACAGCTATTCAAATAGTTTATTTATAAAGATTAAAACTTAAAATGAAAGATAAAATCATGTCATCAGAATATCAAATCTCCAATTGACAAGATCTTTAATAACTATATTCATTGACATATCATTTTGTGTATATAAATTTTGATCAAAATTGGTCCATTTATGGATTCTACTACTATACTCTAAAGTCTTCTTCAAATTAAACTGAGAGATGGAGTGCCCATATTTCAGTTATGGATTGAAAATTAATAATTATATAATTTCATATTATATTTGAATTTATTATATTCTTCAATGATTTTACTCCTTTAAAGTCATACATCAAACAAAGAGATGGAGAACCATATTGTTAGCTGATCACTCAACTAATTTTATAGTTAGTTGCCAACTTGTCTAAGTAAACTACTCCAGTACTTGTCTACAATAAAATATGGATTTTATATGTGCAATCTTCATATATAATTAATTAAAATGTTGCTTCTATTATATTTCGAAAGGCACTCAAAAGGTAATTCAAAATTACAAAGCTACATGCTAACATCTAATCATCTATAATCTTTTAGTATGCAAAAAATATTTTGTAATATACGAATGGTAGCTTCAACTGATAAAAAAGAAAGAAAGATAAGTTACGCCTAATTATACCAGTACATATAAAATACTCCATTTAATAAGGTAATAAGACGACTAGGTGGCTTCTTGTGGGGGCAATGGTAGGGAAAGCTTGGAATCTAACTAGAGATACTTATTAATTTGATATTTTTCGAGTTATTATATACTCCAGGGGCACACTAAAGTTGAATCTTTTTATGTGGTCCTCAATTTACTTTATAAAATATATTAACACTAAAAAAATATTTCAGAATTTTGATAGTAATAAAATGAAAGGAGATTTGTCACACTATTTTTAATATTACATGTAGCTCTAGCCAGACTATGAAAATGATCAAACTATGAACGAATTAACGAGTTTGGACTTCTTTGCTTTTAATTATATATCAAAGAACTATAGACAAGTTATTATTCTGACTTAAAATATAAATAAATTGGGATTTTGTCTTTTTGACCATATCTGGTAAATAGTTCGCCACTAGCTTTATACTAATTATCTATTTTCCAACCCACGACAAAAAGAAAATTCGATGTTCTGAAGCAAAGTGTAATCCAATTTAAGTTGCACTAGGCACCAGCAAGTCAAACAAATTTGCAGAATTTTATTTAGCTTTAAATGAGTATTATAGATCTTTTAATTTATATGGACATCATTGTCATAGAAAAGGGAGGTTGTTCAACAAGCACCGTAGATATTTTGGATGATTATTCAATTTGTTATGTCATCATGGGCCAGTACTAATGTAATCTTGTCTTAGATATGAGATCCAAAATAATATTATTGAACTTGAAGATAATAAGCATCATTAGGACTAAATAAGTAATGACTATAGTCACCATATTGTAGACACTCTCGAGTTGTCATATTAGGCAATTTGCATCATTTTTAACTCATTGTTTGAAAATAATTAAGTATTAAATTTTAATAATTCTATGTCGCAATTTTCTTATTTCGAAACAAACAGTCGACATAGGATGTCAGGGAGACAAAAAGAATACATCAAAACAACAAAACGACCAATTGTTTCCATTGTCAAAGACGACTAGACGACGGTATCCAAATCCGATTACGGAACCAGTGAGAAAGCAGAATAATGTGAATAAGTTTTGGCGAATTTGAAAGTACAACATTCTCCTATTGGGAAAGTCTTGTCGCTTTCAGGACCACTCCCCCGTTTATTTAAATAGCCCGGATAATCATATTTTGAGAAGCTAACTTTCTCAACCAAACGCAGCCCAACATCTTCAGCTAATTTCTCAATTTCCCACTCACAAAACGGGTAAGATGTTTTGTGTGTTATGTGCACTTCCCCGTTGATCGTCAACATGTCACTTGCACTTTCTAGAAAGCCCTTGACAACTTCTTGATGCAACCTACGAATGGTAAATATCTTGATAAGATTTTTTTGTTACAAACAAATAATAAATAATAAACATGGAGCAAAAAGGTTTGCTTCTGTTAACTGCAAATTCACAGCCGATACTATATTCAGAGATGACTAGTGTTTTCTTTGAGAAGATACAATCATACGTATAATGTGTTAACTATACAAATACTTACTTGATTTGTCGGCAATCTCTCTCACGATAATCAAATCCGGCATGAGGAAAATTAAATACTATTCTATCGAATTTTTCAGCTATTCTCCGTCTTCTAGATACTTTAATCGTTAAACGATGGCCTGTACTCATGTCACTGGCATCAACATCATGTAAAACAGTGCACCCCATTTCTTCCAGTAGCTCAATATTCGCACTTGCGTTGCGGTGTCTCCGTATCATCATCTCTTTGTTGTAAACAAATTAAATGATCTAATTAGTCATAAAAGGAAAAACCAATTTCTAACAACATGCCAATGTAGTTGTGGACAGTGGCAAATTCCATAACTTTGCAAGCCTGTTTTAGAATGGAAAAATTCTAAAGAAAGGTCTCATTAAATTGTAGAACGTTATATTACCCCAAATATACCAAAAGAAAGGACTTCCAGATAATGTCAACAGCAGCTTCGAATTCAAGTTACTTTTTTGCTTAAAAGCTACAAATCAGTTGGTTGAAAAGCTTATAAGTTGCACTGCATTAGGTTGACCAATTATAAGCAATGTTTTTGTTACTCTATAAGCTGAAAAAACTACAACTTTTTTTGGTAAGAAAAAAAAAGCACAGCTTTTAAGCCCTACAAATCCATCTTTTTGGTGTAATTTAAGCCAGGTTTTTTGTTTAGTATATGTGCCCAAACAAGCGTTAAGGTTCAACATCGCCAAGCTCATTATTCTCATAAATAATGTGCGCAAGTAATACAAGAGACATTGCCCTTGTAACAAACTTCAAAGGTTAAGAAAAACCAAATATTACATAGCACATAAAGCCCCATATACCTAAAAGTCTATCTAAATCATTCCACACAGACAAGTTAAAACGTAATTCAAAAAGGCGTAAATACAAAAGATACTCTAAGTTAATGAAAAGTGAAATATTGTCGTGCAAATCAATTTAAACAGGAGATACATGAGCAAATTAATTGGTGGTCACAGAAAAGAGCAAAAAGGTGTACACAAAAGGCCTAAGAGATACTCAGTACAACACAATAAAACACCATCGGGGTGCCAACAAACTAATAAACCAGATCAAATAATAAGACAACTGAGTATTACGAGATATATTTTGATATTATTGGATACAATCAATTACTACCATAAAGGAAATATATTATAGACGTTAGTATTAATTTGATTCGGTTATGTTAGAAAATAAGAAAATGTGTAGCCACAATTTCTGGGATTAATTCTCATTCTTTATTTTTTAATTGGCTATATATACATGTATGATGACAGTGAATAAACACAACAAAAACATTCTTTTATTGTTAGTCTTTCATACATTACTACTCTTATCATGGCACCAGAGCTAACCAAAAATAAAAATTAAATAACTGACATCATAAAAAAAATGCCAGGGAACGACACAAGTGTTGTGTCGGCTTCTGAAAACACCACGAAAACCGAAACCCCACAACAAAAAATCCAAAAATTGATCGCCGATGTGTCTTCGCCATATTTTATACACCCTTCCGACCATCCAAGAACACCCGTCGTCGAAGTTCCTCTTTCCGGGAGCAATTACTTATCCTGGAAACACTCCGTGAAGATGGTATTATTTGCGAAAAATAAACTGGGTTTTATTGACGGGTCCTTACCAATACCCGAAGATCCGGACATAGAGAGTCTCGATAATGATATTATCGTGGCTATTAAATAGCATCTCAAACACGTTAGTACCAAGTCTGCCGGGTTGTCAAACTCCTAGACAACTATGGGTCGAACTCGAAACGAGATTCAATCAAGGAAACAACGTCTCAATGTTCCAACTTCAAAGGACGATAGCCAATTTTCGACAAGAAGAACATAACATAACGAAATTCTATAATACACTCATTGGTTATTGGATTGAACTCGACGCAATCAACCCCCTACCACCATGCACCTGTGGTACGGGAAAGGCATGGAATGACCGCCTCAACAACGAAAGGGTATACCAGTTTTTAATGGGAGTAAACGACGAATTTCAAATTTTATGAACGCAAATACTCGCTATGGACACCCTACCGTCGCTGTCTAAAGTGTTTGGGCTCCTACATTCAGAAGAAAAACAGAATAAGATTCACCATGTGGCTGCAGATAACAACACCGCACTCGCTGCATTCAAACATCATCTTGCTAAAAACTCTGCGAAAGTCGGATCTAGCTACAAAAATATAGACCTGCCTATTAATAATTTCCCATTCCAGCAGACTAGTACTCACTCTAGTTCAAAGGTGGCCCAACCTGGAAGTAATAGACAAGCTCTTACTTAAGATCATGATAATTTCAACAGACCTGGTCATGTTTTGTCCCGTAATCAAGGTCAAAATAATTACTCTAGAAGCGGCAAAGACTCTAATGCCCACTGTACCCATTGTAATCGGAACGGGCATTATAAAACAGGTTGTTTTAAACTCATAGGGTATCCGGAATGGTGGCCTGGACGTCAAAGCACCACAAACACTCAAGGACCGGTAACAAGAGCACATGCGGCGTATACGGAACCAAAGGTGGAAACAGGTTCTACTTACCTCACTGAAACTGAGGCGTCTCAAGCAAACCAATTATTCAGTGATCATTCTGCACTATATTCTGATAATAATTTTAATACAGTTAATGAATGGATCATCGATAGCGGAGCATCGAATCATATGACCCCCAATCTATCATTATTCAGTTTTTTCAAAAAAATTGATTGTTTACCTCCTGTACAGTCTGCATCTGGATCCTCACCATATATGTCATGTCGGAGACATTAACATTACATCAACTATTAAATTAATCGGAGCATCTCATGTTCCTTCCTTTAAATATAATTTACTTTTTGTACAAAGATTAACAAAAGACCTTAATTGTAATGTCATTTTTTTTCCTGATTTTTGCTATTTTCATAACCGGACATCGAAGAAGATGATTGGAGCTGGTGAGGGACGGAATGGACTGTATTTTCTCGGAAAACCAACCACAGCTTTAATCAGTACAACTAATGAAGCAATCCTTTTACATCATCGTTTAGGTCATCCTGCCCTTCGTAGCATTACTTGTTGATTACCAAAAAATAAAAATCATCAACTTTTAGCTTGTGATGCTTGTTTTCGCGGGAAGCACACCCGCCTTCCTTTTAATTTTGCACTTAATAAAAGTTCAGTTCCATTTAACCGTATTTTTATTGATATTTGGGGTGGGTATCATACGCCTTCCACGTGTGGTGCTCGATATTTTCTAACCATTGTGGATGGTTGTACATGAATTACATGGGTTTATTTACTTAATCGAAAATCCGATGCTTTCCAAAAGATAATTTTTTTTTCCAAATGGTAAAAAATCAATTTAATGCCAACATGGTTTTTTTTAGATTTGATAATGGGCAAGAATTCTTATCAAATCCGATCTCACAATTTTTTAACGAAATTGGGATACAACAAGAATTGACTTGTACCGGCACACCACAACAAAATGGCGTGGCGGAACGTAAACATCGTCACATCCTTAATGTTGCTCGATGTTTGCGATTTCAAGCGCATTTACCACTTCGTTACTGGAGAGAGTGTATTTTAACGGCAGTTTATCTTATAAATAAAACACCAACATAAATTCTTAAAAATAAATCTCCTTACGAGAAACTTTTTGAAAAAGAACCTAATTACTCCTTCTTACGTGTGTTTGGTTGTTTGTGTTATGATCAAACCACTCCCGTTAAAAGAGATAAATTCCAAGCCCAAGGAATCCCGTGTATTTTCCTAGGATATCCTCCCCGTCATCATGGTTACCGCTTACTAAGTATTGACGACAAAAAAATTATCATTTCTCGAAATGTAACATTTATAGAAGACAACTTCCCTTTCCAAGATGAAAATTTTAGTAAAGTTACAAATGAAGAGAGTAATAGTACACCTTTTTTTTTCACTAACTTCCGTAGATGACCCATATCTTACCCAAACAACTAGCCCAGACATAGAAACTCGTACTAAAGAAAATACCATTATAGAAAACTCAACCATAACTCCTATACTCACCGACTTAGCTACCCCTGATAAACAACCTAGTACCACACCTCATCAGTCAAAACAACCTGTAACTGAAATAATTTCAACCCCCAATGCACAACCGAACATTCAACCTAATGACTTAAGCCAACCGATCCAACCCCAAACCCGCCAACAATATTTGCGACCAACACGACACAAACAACCCCCAGCCCACCTAAACGATTATATTTGCCCCACTCTACCCACTCAGTCCTCCGCTGCATCATCGTATGGGATTTTCTTGGGATTGAAATAGCTCGTTCCTCGCATGGCATTTTCATCAACCAACGCAAGTATATCTTAGACATTCTCGATGATGTCGGACAACTTGGTTGTAGACTAGCCCCGACACCAATGGAACAAAACTTAAAACTCACCAAGGACCTCGGCGAGCCACTCTCTAACCCTGCCAGCTATCGTCGCCTAATTGGTCGACTTATTTATCTATCTATATCCCGACCAGATATCACATTCCCGGTTAATCTCCTTAGCCAATTCATGCATGTTCCAAGGATCCCATACTTCGAAGTTGCCCCCCGAATTTTGAGATATTTAAAAGGTATTGTTACCCATGGGCTTTTCTTCTCAGCAAAAAGTGATCTTCGCCTCACAGGATACACCGACTCCGATTGGGCTAGTTGCCCTATGACTCGCAGGTCCACTACAGGTTATTTCGTAACACTAGGCAGTAGTCCCGTCTCTTAGAGAGAGAAAAAAACAGTGTCGTATCTCGCTCCTCCGCGGATGCTGAATACCGAGCAATGGCATCCACCACTTGTGAACTTACTTGGCTTCGCACCCTACTCACGGATCTTTCTGTCGCTCACCCAGAATCTGCAAATCTCTTTTGAAATAACCAAGCCACCATCCACATTGCGCACAATCCGGTTTTTCATGAAAGAACGAAACACATAGAAATTGATTGTTACCTTGTTCGTGAAAAATTACATCGAGGCTTCCTCCAACTCCACCATGTTACTTCCGCAAATCAGCTAGCAGACATTTTCACCAAAGCTCTTGGCATCGAACAATTTTGAACATTGGTTTCCAAGCGGGGTGTTACGTCCCTTCACACTCCCGTTTGAGGGGGTGTATTACTAGATATCTTTTGATATTATTGAATACAATCAATTACTACCATAAAAGAAATATATTATAGACGTTAGTATTAATTTGATTCGGTTATGTTAGGAAATAAGAAAATGTCTAGCCACAATTTCTGGGATTAATTCCCATTCTTTATTCTTTGATTGGCTATATATACATGTATGATGGCAGTGAATAAACACAACAAAAACATTCTTTTATTCTTAGTCTTTCATACCTTAATACTCTTATCATGAGACATGACCCAAGAGGCCAATCCAACACCTGCAAACACTCCCTCCTAAACCAAAATGGAAGCCATAATCCAAATTGTAGTGGCCATAATCGCACAATACTAAAAACTACACATATGAAAAAAGCCCATCGCAGAGAACCAAACAACTAAACATCCAAGTCAGCTATCATAAATCAGCATCGAGATCAAACAAACTTACAGCTAAGTGGAAAAAATATAAGAGCATATAACATGTCGGTTTGATCCAAGAAATAGCATAAACTAAGGATTTAAAACCAAATTGTAATCTTTAGGATTTATAAGGATACTTACGGTACGAATTCGTCCGGCTCATGAACCATTATCGGGGTGGCAACACACTACTGATAACCAATCTAAAAAGGCCTATAATAGCGAAAACCCCCAAAAATTACATCCAAAAATCAATGCCCGCACAAAAGTCCGGCCCCAATCAAAACCTAAGAATCACAAAATATTAGAAACCCCATGCAAAGTAAAAAGGTCCAAAATCAAAGGTCGAGAGTGGTCATCGAAAGGCTATATAGTATACGGGTGAGTATATAGAAGGAGAGCTAACGGGTGAGAGAAAATAAATGAGGGAGGAGTGAGAGAAAAGAAAGGAGGGAGGGGTGAGAGAAGAGAAAGGAGAAAATGGGAGATTGGATCTCCATTACCGTCGACGACTGAGATGACAAGATCGGGAAAGAGAGTGGATGGTTGGGGTAGCGTAAGAAATGAGAAAGGGGATGAGAAGGGGATGAAGAAGAGGTGATTGCAAATGCTCATGGACGGGAGATCGGCATCGCCGTCCCCCACCCCGAAGGACAGCGGATGGAGAGGTAGGGTTTGAGGTTTTATTTTGAGGGAAAGGAGAGAAGAAGAGAGTCATGAACTACGCATGTAGCTGAAATACAAAAGGATCCACTGACAAACTACCTTCAGTATCATAAGAGGTGGCAACTATGTTGTTAGCAGAGCCAAATGCAGTGGCTAAACAAACTGCAAAGGAGAAATCACCTTCACCCACTAGCAGTATCTTGTGAGAGCTACAGTAGTGTTGTATCCATTTCTTTACTTTCTTTTTCTTAGATTTGGCCATTGCCGGCCCTTGATCATAAATAAATTTACTTAAACTTAAACTTAGTCTTACTCTTAGTGGGAGTGGAATATTTTTTTTATAGACAAATGCTTTTCCTCAGCGAATTTTCTATCCAAAAAGTTTATTCGCTAGGTGTCATGCACAGCTATGGCATTAAAACACTTAAGAGTATCGTTTCCCTGATATTATTAATTTAACTTAAATATAATAAAATTATTTTAAAATTTTATACACATCGGTTTTCTTATAATTAACGTAAATATACATGAACTCAAATATATCTCAAATATAAGGGATTAAAATGTTCTCTTATAATTGAAATAATAATTTCTCTCTCTTACTTTTCTCTTATTTTCTCTCTTTTATTTGTACTTTTTATATATAAATTAATAAAATAGCAAAAATATGAGTTGTATAGTTGTAATAGAGAAATTTATAAAAACACTGATAATTTGTATAAACCAAAACGTTTTCTTATAAGTTGTAAAAGTATACATTTTACTTTAAATACGAGAAAAATTGTAAATTATTTAAGGTGGTTGTTCTAGTAAATTAATTTGGGTTGAAAAAATTAATAAACGTATATTAAAATATAGTAATATTTAGTTATGATAATAAATTTGATAGACAGGCTGAAAAATGTATAAAATTAAACGGTTACCCTAAAAATATAAAAGTGATACTAATTACTTTAAATATGAGGAAAAATGTAAGTAAACTGGTGCGTTTTCTCTCAGTATAACCATTTATGTTTCCAAAAAAAATAATAAAAAAATATATATATATATATATATTTAGTAATTAATACGAAATTTAACATTTTTTATTATTTTTAATTAATATTTAAATTTAGCATAAACTTAACTAGAGTTCTAGTATATTTTTAATTGGATTTTTAGATTTAACAATTTTTCTTATTTTTAATTAATATGTAAATTTAGGTTATGCTCAACTAGGGTTCTAATATATTTTTATTTGAGTTTTTAATAGGTTGAGTTTTTATTATGTTGGATATTTATCTTTTGCTTTATCAAATTATATATTGTATTTTATGTATATTTGAAAGAATAAATATATCTTTTATTAGTTATACATCGTATAAAAATTGAGTGAATAAGAAAAATAATTTGCTCATTAAATATTATATACATAATTGTCTTTCTTACTTTTTGAAGAGGACAAATTCACGTGATCGGTTTGAGTTTTTAGATTGATATTTAAGATGGGAATAGCAGTGATCTTTCTTAAATAATGGATTCTAAAAAAGGACTCTTAAAAATCCCAACGATCAGTAGCGGATACAATGAGTACTGTTCATTGATTCTGTAATTTCCAATGGAATTGGTATCAGTGGTACATTTACCTTCATTCATTTCTAGTGACTGTTCACAGAGGCGGACCAGAGGTGTTACCGTCATTCTAAAAATTTTAAAGATAATTTTTTTTACATAAAAATTTTTAGAAATTTAAGATTTTATACATTAATAACCCCAAATGAACAAATATTAATTTGGTTAAAATGGTAAACATAAAGTTTGTGTGTCATAAGGTCCATAGTTCGAATCTTGTCGTTATTTTTTACTGTTTATTTAATTAACATTAGGTTATTTTTTGACTTCTTCGTTAATTAATTGCATATTTAAGGTATTATTACAAGGCTTTATAAATAAATGTTTTTGTGTAGTTTCATAGTGATATTACAACAAAGTTTAAACTAATAAATTCATATTTATAGTCAATTTTTATGTATCATTTGAAAATTTTAAATATAGACAAGTCAGTTAACTTTTAAACTCCAGGTTCTTTTGGTTTCTTATACCGTTTATTGTTATTGTACTAACAAAAAAAAATCAACGTTATAAAATTTGCAGATCAATGGACAAGTCGGCTAAATTTTAAATTCCACACTTTTTTAGTTTTTATACCGTTTATTATTATTATATTAAAAAAAATGAAGGTACCCTAAAAATTGAATTATCATTCCGTAGTGACCGTTCAAATTCCTTAAGTGCAAAGTAACATTGTGATAACATTATGGTAGTATGTCCCCTGAACCTCACAATTTCAGGTATTTTAACTTCCTGTGCGAAATAATTTAGCAGAAAGATAAGCAAATAGTAAAATATAAACCCTATCAAGAAGCAGTTTAGACATTGGCTAGTTCAATCAGTTTCAAATCAGTAGTAGTTTAGCATGCACCATAATTCGCACACTAACACCTTTTCATTGTCACGTTATGCTAAAATCTAAATTGATATATTTTCTACTGAAACTTATAAGCTCCAATAAAACTAGAATATCGTGGATCTTAATTTATTAAAGCGCAAACACCCGCAAAGACTTCCAAAGAGATACTTGTATTATACTTTAGGACTTTTCTAATTGGCTTTTAATCAAAATTGAATCAACTTAGAACCGCGCAGTTATGTTCCCGCAACAGTGAAAGCACCACCATAAGTTGGAAATTGGCCCCAATCAAAATTAATTTTTGTATCTAAAAGATTATTTTTGTCATGAAAAATTAACATTTAAAGACAAAATTTTATTTTCTCTATAAAAATTGTTCCTAATTCTTAAATTTGTTGTACTGTGTTACAACTTGCATTAGTAACAGTCACTATCCATTTTTAAACATATAAAACTAGAATTAGTTTCAACTAATATTAGCAAAAAAACAGGGAATATCATAATGTGGATTTTCAATAATAGCATGCACATGTTGAAAATACTCAGGAAAAATCCTAAAACACTTGTCTTGGTAGGAGACTGACAAGGATTTTAAATGTAGAGGCCTTATTTGCCTAATATTGCTCTTTGAGATTATTGGAAAACTCTTTGCCAGTGACAAACTGACAATATATATATCAATAATAGTAAACGTTAATCCTTATAGGTGAGATGCGTAATATCATAAATATCGTAATATATTTTATTTTAAATATAATATTCAGATTTTGTATCATTTATTGTAGTTAATTATGCAGGTTAAAACGAATTATTAATTAATTTAGCATACATCCGTAATTACAAAAATATAGTGAAGACAAATTGTTAATTAATTATATTAGGTACATCGGTAATTATTAAAATAGATTGAGGGTATTTTTGAAAAAAAATGGATAAAATTTGACAGACTCAATTTTTTTTAAGTTTACTTATATTAATAGTATGATACATTACGTCACTTTCCTGCATGGAAGTCAATTTTGTTTGTTTAGATCAACAGACTTTTTCAATATTAGGGAACTTTCGCTTGCAAGTGCGCGGTTCCAGTGGGAAAAAGGTTAAAAAGGTGCCTTATTTTTATGGCTAATATGAATTTCTCCATCGGGTCGCAACATGATCACTTGCATTTTTACAAAATCCACTCACAATTTCTCTGTGCTTTCTGTAATATTAATACATTCGGACAAATGAACAATCGACCTTAAGGAGAAAACAGGTAATTATTGCTTAACACAAAAAATAATGGAAAGCGCTAGGTTTAAGGCGGGACAATAAGTTACACAGCTTGATATATATAGAACCTGATGACAGCCATTTTTTTGTTTTATTTTTTTGATACTTAGACAACCAAATTGATGATCTCACTTAAACAGGTTAAATTTGGTAACCTAATAAAAAAGGGGAGGATCTATACACAAATAAAAAAACACATTATCTTTACACATCAATCACAATCCTCCATTTACTTATTTTTAATGATCAAGATTAGTTCATCTAATAACAAGAATAAACACATAATCTTGACCCTTAAAAGTTAGTAAATTGAGGGTTGTGATTAATGTGTAAAGATAATGTGTTTTTTTATGTGTGTACGGATCCTTCCCCAATAAAAAAAGCTCACATTTATTGTAAAACTTATAAGAAGCGTGCATGAGGGAAATTAAAAATAATGCAGTCGTATTTCCGTATTTGTAGATCAGTATGAAGCTTCATTTTGGTTGCATCAATATTCAACTTCCATGTAAGATATGTGCTCCCAGTAAATTCAATATTAACAAATACTTGCAATTAGAAGACAAGTTAAAATGTGTCTGAAATATTTAAGATTTGCCATTAGAATTAATTAGTGTGTTCCCATTAAACTTGCATCGTTACCATTTAATGTGTTCTTTTGAGAAACATATCGTTACCATTTAATGTGTTCTTTTGAGAAACATATCGTTTCCATTAAATGTGTAAAATATTCTATTATGGAGTAAAATACGGTAACTCAATTCTATATACGATATGCATGGAAACATTGAATACAAACTGTTTCTAGGTCAAAAACGTGAGGATATTTCCCATTTTTAATACAAACAAAATATATACGACCATAAACTTTCGATGTAGATTCTGCTCATTACTATATATATATATATATATATATATATATATATATATATATATTTTTGAATGGTTATAGTATTTCATATATCGCATTAAATTCTTAGTGTTATTTTTGAGGGTAAATTTTGGATTAATTGTTACCTTATCTACCACTTAATTAAAGATTGGTGCATAAAAGTAAAACAAATTAAGTCTTATTCCATTTTCCCTAACTAACCAATAAAAATGTAAAAAATAAGAAAAAATAAAAAAATTCCATAAAATAAAAATGGAAAAATGAAAAAATAAAAAAATCTGAAAAATAAAAAAAAAATTAAAAAGAGGAAAAACCCCGAAAAAACACGAATAAAATTTTCAAAATCCCAAAAATTCTAAAATCAACAAAAATCCAAAAACGCAAAAAAATAATAATAACATGAGTCGATTTAAGTCATTTTAAAAACAGTATGAGTCATTTTAAAAAACAGTATGAGTCGATTTAAATCATTTTAAAAATAGTCTGAGTCGATTTAACCCATATTAAAAACAGTATAAGTCGATTTAAGCCATTTTAAAAATAGTATGAGTCGATTTAAGCCATTTTAAAAACAACATGAGTCGATTTAAACCATTTTAAAAATAGCATAAGTCGATTTAAGCCATTTTAAAAATAGCATGAGTCATTTTAAGTCATTTTAAAAACAGTATGAGTCGATTTAAGTCATTTTAAAAATAGTATGAGTCGATTTAAGTCATTTTAAAAACAGTAGTCGATTTAATTTATTTTAAAAACAGTCAAAGTCGATTTAAGTCATTTTAAAAACAGTCTGAGTCGATTTAAGTCATTTTAAAAAACAGTCTGAGTCGATTTAAGTCATTAAAACAGTTTTAGTCGTTTTAAGTCATTCTAAAAACAGTCCGAGTCATTTTAAAAACAGTCCGAGATGTATTTAAATCATTTGAAAAACAGTATGAGTAGTTTTCGGTAAGTTTAAAAACAGTTTGAGTCATTTTAAAAAATAGGTCGAACGTTTTTTCAATTTTTTATGATTTTTTATTTTTCTTGATTTTTCATCCTTATCCGATACTTGTTTCTTACTTCCATCTTTAATCTCATCCAACCTAAATTTTTTTTTTCTTTTTTTGTTCAAAGGACCAGCAGTGTCAGTCGAAGTCATCTCCTGCACATGCCGTTATGTCGTTCAAATAAACTATATCTCGTTTCAACTAAAGTAGATGCACTGTGACCTGAATATATGCATTTTTCATATGTTTATTTAGGCTTGAGAAACTAAATAAATTTGTCATGTTACCTTTGCTCCTTCCAACTCTCTATCTTGTTCTTCATCCTTATCCGATATTTGTTTATCACACTTTCATATTTTTCCTCATCCAAACCGAGTTTCTCTTTTTTTTTTTTCAAAGGACTGACAATGTCCTTAGAAGTTGTCATCTACACATGTCATTCTTTCTTTGGAGGCTGCTTCGTGGCATTTTAACGACAGATGATAGGCTATCTTTGCGGGGATTTTGTATGCATCAAGATGCACTTGTGGTGCTTCTTGTGAGACGTTGACACACCTTTTTATTATTTGTCAGCTTACCAGAGAGGTTTGGCTGTACTTTAGTGGGTTATTTGGAGTCCCGTCGGATCCGGTTGATTCTATTCTCGGGATGTTCTTGCTTTGGCGCAACGAACTTACCTCGATTGGCCATGTACGGTTCACTACAGCATGCTACATCATGTGGCATGCCTGGAAGGCCCATAATGATTATATTTTTGAGAGATCAGAGTCCTTTAGTGGCCACGCCGTGGTATATAGAGTGCTCGAGGATATTCGTATGTTGGAAGTTGCTCATGGTTTCCGATCACGACAGATTAGGGGAGATAGAGGAGTGGAGTTTGTGGAATATTCTCTCAGGGTTTTGCCTCACTGAGTACGACCTCTGCGTTTGCTTGCTTGGGTTCGACCTCCTCCAGGTCACCTCAAGCTCAACATAGATGGGTGTTCTAAAGGCGACCCTGGCGCATCAGCTGTTGGTGGGATCCTCCGTGACGAGTATGGTCGTGTAATTAGAGCATTCGGTAGATTTCTTGGACCGAGACCGATTATTTTCGCTGATCTACATGCTATTTTGATTGGTTTGGAAATGACAACCGAGATGGGTTTCGATAGCCTAGAGGTTGAGTCCGACTCTACGACAGTGGTATCTTGGGTGACTTCAACGGCTTTAGGAGCATGGGAACATAGTTACACTCTAACTCGTATACGTCTGTTGTGCACGCATGGGGTATTGGTTCGGCACGTTTATAGAGAGGCAAACCAGACGGCAGATTTCATGGCAAACTGGGCATGTTCGCATGAGACTGATTACAATAATTGAGGAAGTGGTGGGATTAAGGAAAGTGAAGGGGGAAAAGAGGAACTTTTCTTTATTGATTGGGAGATAGTGGGGTTGAAGTGTTGTGTTGAGACTTGCAAAAAGAGGATTAAAGTTGGGTGCTGTTATATCATTTATATTTGAAACTTTGAACTGTTTGGCTTTATTTTTGTTGAGGTACTGTTTTAAGTAACAACGGACTGTCTTGATTATCCTTTTGCTTTTTTGATCTTTATTAAGAAAACAGCTGAAACAACGGTCTCGATTTTCAATCTAAGATGGCATGCTTAGTGGATAGCCCTTTCCTTTGTTTTTTTCTGTTATAAAACTTAGTAACTAAGGAAGTACTGAATCAAAGGCCTACGGGTGTGATAAAAGATTTGGTTTCACTTTTGACCTCGGTTTTTTGTTAGCTTGCTTTTGAATTGATATTCCCTTGGTTGTCTAGTTTTCTAAGCCAAGTTTTTCTACTCTTCTGGTCTACGACTACAAATATAAGTTTCGATAGAGAACTCTTTGAAATAGTTCCGCGATAATGGTATCCCAGCCATCCTTTAAATCGGGTCGAACTGGTAGGTAGCATGTATCTACATGTGATCTCAAAGTCCCATCTCAAACTATAGTATCTGTTGCCTGCAAAATACTCCTATATATAAGACTAAGGTATACTTTCCTAACGAAAAAGTGTAACTGGATTTTGGTTTATCAAAAGTTGGGAAATCGCAGAGAACCTTGTTGTTTTGGCTACTAAACTTACATGATAGCTGCAAAAACTGAACAAGGAACCTCAAGTTTGAGGCCTTCAATTCGTTGAGCATTACCGTTCTTGGCGAGTTGACACCATCTTTATAATCATAAACACAACATTTATCTTGTTTCATACGATGCCATGTTATGATCTATTCATTTGGTTTTGTTTCCGTAGTTCCTTTCGCACATAAAAGATACTCCATATAATATAAGTTAAGAAACATGAACGTTATCTTTAACATTGTATTCCTGTTCATGTAAGCTATGAATTCCATTACCAGGTACTCTAGCGTGCTCTGTGGTTCCCTGGTATTTGATAAACTCTTCGGTAGAATTTAATTATCAGTCCATTAATTAAAGGAAAATTTTATATTTCATCTCCAGCTCTCCACAGTGAATGTAATCATACATGTGATTGCATAGCAATAACAATACTAAACGGAAAAAAATACATATTTAGTATACTGTACTACCGATATTTAGCGATTTAGATAATTTATTATCAATTTTAACAATTGAGGTACTAATCTACGAAATTTGTCATAATTGAGTATCTATCGTTAAACAAAATGATGAAATGATACTCATGTTATCTTGGCTAGCACATGATGAGTGCAATTCTGTCAACATCCGTAAAAAAATAGATTACCAAATGTGAGATATAGCGACTGCAATTTCTACTATTTATGCTGTTAGTCCCTTAATTAGACGAAATTTCGTAGTTCGTTACGTCAATTATTAAAAGTGATAGTCCAGTAACTAAATTGTTAACCATTAATAATACATTACACTAAACGTGTTTTTCCCAATGCTAAACACATTATTTCTGCACCAAGAATTGCATCTTTGTGTGCTTTAAAAACCCAAGAGGAAAAAATGGAAAAATCATGTGACATATGTCTAATACGAGTTTAATAAGATTTAATGTAATTACCTTTATTCTCAATTTCAGTTTAGTGTGATGAACTATAAATTTTTCTAATTAATGTAATTAACTTTATTTCAAATTTGATTTAGTGTCCTCATCTCCAAACTTTCATAATTAATGTAATTAATTTTGCTCCAATTCCGATATAATTAATGTGCTGAACTCTAAATTTTTTTAATCTTGGTTATATGTGTTAAATTGAAACGAAATTGTATTAATTGATAAGTAAAAAAAAGTCCAATACATTAATTAGGAAAACTCAGAAATCAATTACATTAAACGTTATTAAACTTTGTCTAATACGGAGTAGTAGATTTGCTATAGCATGTGTCATTTTGGAGATTGTTTTTGAAATAAAGATAGAAGTTTATCAAAATTCATTTTATTAAATTTATTAGCAACCAACTTTCATTTGCAGGGAGACAGATGCTATGTTAGACATTGATCATATAAGTCTAGCAAAATGATGTTTTTGTTATAATACTGGCTATTTATTGACTATTAATTATAAATAATCTCGCTTGTTTGTTAATTTAAATTGCACGGTATTGTAAATATATGTGTATGATCAATACAAATACAAGGAAAGAAATGGACTAACAAGAAACAAAATATAATCTTGAAAGAAGGAATATAATCATGTAACAAAATATAATATTGTGGAGTAAAGTATTTACAAGATATGGAGGGAAAGTAAACTCAAAAGATTATAATATTTCTTTAAATAGGCACACTTTATAGGGGCAAACCCGTCAATATCTCCAACATTTGAAATCCTTATTTCCCGTTTACCAAAGCTATATCATCTCAAATCAAACTTATATAGAAAGTAACCGTTTGTAAATGATTTCTATTATAAAAAACCATAACACTAATTAGCTATGCATTTACGAGTTTTTTTTTTTGCCGTCAATGTGTTTGATTGGACATTGTATCGTTAATTTATGAGTCATTGAATGAGATAGAATAGATATAACCCATATGATTTAAATTAATAATAAAAATAAATAAATAAACTATTTAATTAGTAAATAACTACATTTCAACGAGGAAACTTTCTCTCTTCTCCAAATTTAGCACCAAAAATCTAGGGTTGTTCAGTTCTCATATTCTATATCAAATCTTTCGTTTTAGACAGATAAAAATAAGAGATATATTGGGCCACACCGTTCGATTTCGATCATGGAATGAAGTTTTTGCGAGTAGAACAACTATTAAAATGGTACTCTCTTTTTTCACTAATTTTTAATCTTCAATCTCGCACATATTTATCATGGAATCTGGTGATTCTATTTGTGGGTTTCCTCGGTTTAATTCAGTTTCTTTTGTACTATGAATTTTTAAATCTCACTTATTTTTTATAATTACAAACCCGTTTATTATTCATTAAGCACAGATTTTTGTAATATGGTATGAGTTTTTGTTTAATTTGTTTTTTTTTTTTTTAAATTAGTTTTAGTTTTGATTTGATACTTTGATATGATTCTTGTGATCATTTTAATTGGTGTTTTGAAAGGACAAATTCAAAATAGAGATGAAGGCAAAAAAAAAAAAAAGTAAACGAAATCACATTTGTGTTTTTAATTCACACAATATGCAAGTGTAGTGTATATACGATGACATAGTTTGACAAAAGCATAGTTCCGCCAATAGTGGAGGCTATCGTCTTGCATCATAGGAGTTTGACGTGACACTTGGAGAAGCTAGCGAGGTGGGCCGATGACCTGATGGCACGAGGAGGAGAGAAGGGGAGTGGGGATCTGATGAAAGGGAGTCCTCCGAGGATGAAGGTGAAGAAATTAGGGAGAAGCTATTCACAGCTATTGGAGGTGATGTTAGAGCATGCTCAGATGGAGGAAAGAGTCGTTTTTCCCATCTTAGAGAGAGCTGATCGAGGTATGTCTTAGTTTTGATATGACTAGTATGTGAATTGTGATCTAAAAGAATTTGGATAAAATATTTGTTGTGGATTTACCGACATACTGAGCTGCGCATCCGATATGATATGAATAGGCAATGCGATTCTTACGGTCCTGTGTGATGTTCTGATACATGACCTGATGGCTAAAAGAATCTTTAATATGAGTTAAATAAATTTACGAGCATGTCAGGATTTGGTTTCATCTGATTTGTTAAGCATCTGTTGTGGAGAAACTTCTGCTTGAAAATGTAAGAACTTTAGTGGTTGGTGTTGCAGCTTATAAGCTCACCGTTTGTTGGTTTTTTGGTAAAAGTTGGAACAGATTTTGTTGTCCAACTAAAGAACCGTAGTTTTCTGGAGTTTTTGCGTGTAAAAGCTAGATTCTTTAAGCTTGATGAGCCAATTTTTTCACAAATCTCATAATTCTTTTAGCTTATTAGTTTTTGAAGCTGCAACCAACAAGCTGTGAGATTATTGTTTAGCTAGTGCATACATTGAATAACCATTGTGAAATGAAATCGGAAATAACAACAGGAAAGTCAAATAAAGATACTAAATGTATTTGCTAGTATTATTATTTTTCACGTATAGCCGGTTGGCGGATGCCGCCGTGAAACAAGTTATTTCTGTGTTCAAATATCATGAAGTTATAAGTGCGCAAAATGCTCAAGAATGCCTCGCTAAGAAGCTCAAGAAACTTGCATCCTTTTGATGTTTTTTTAACATCTCACGCCAAAAAAGCTTACGTTTTAGAAAATCTCCAGCTAAAATGTGCTGGCTACACTTTCATATTTATATGGCTTCAGGACTCAAAATGCTCAACAATGTCCGGAGAAAAGGCTTATCAAACTTCGTTTTTATGGGTCTTCGGCTTTCAAAACTACGTTATCTTTAACTATGCTTTCGCGTCTTAGAACACTCTTCTAAGTACACTGAAACACGTGGAGAGATACAAATGCAAACAGAAAATGTAATGTTCACATATCTTTCAATCATTTATAAAATCCAAAGCAACTATCAAAACAAAACCTACTGGATTATGATTTATGGGTGTACTAATCAAATGATACTTTGGTCTACCAATCTGCTGCCGTTTGGTAAGAGTAGAAAGGGTTTTAACTTATATCCACCCTTAGCAATAGAAATAAGGAAAAGCACCAGGGCAATTATCTAAAACAGACAGATAGGCTGTAACACATAAAATCAACAGATACTATTCAACAAGCAAAAAGGAGCTTCACCCGGATTTAATCAAGCAAAAGTAAGCATGGAAAAGATTAGACATTTGATTACACAAAAACATACTTTTCCATTTGAAATTGATTCAGGACAACGTGTAATTACGTAAATAAAAGCAGAACGGCATTTGCACCCTAACTGTCATGGTTGCTCAAATGTACTCCAGCTTTAAAATGACTAGAAATATTTTCTTTGATTTTACCTGATCTATTTTTGCACAAAATAGACATGATTCGTACCTCAAAAGGAACTTACTATTCTACAGAAACAGCGATCTAAACTTCAATTTCCATTTTCAACTCAGAGTTCACAACCTTAACGGTAATTCACAAAAGACCACGCCTCCTGAAATGCTCAAAACCGGTGGAACTCTAACAAATGCCGAACATAACCTTCCAAGCTTCGTTCTGGACATTCTCGCATATATCTATCGAAATCAATACGCAAAGCTTGCAGAACAAAGTTAGAGAGAAAAGACGCTAGAGTTTCTGTTGGTAGGAAAGTAACAGGGATAACTGAAGCATGTGTAGGCCTTCTTAGTGCTGTATCACTGCTCTTTGAGATGTTGGGGAAGCTCTTCGCTGATGTTAACAATATAAATTTATACGTACTGCACTCTTTTAAAGGGAAGGGCTCGTCGGATCTCAAACCATGTCCTCTCTTATTGCTGTAACCAGGGTAGTCTTCTATTTTAAAATCAACACATTCTTTCAATAGCAATGAACTTTGCTTTGCAAGTTCCTCGATTTTCCAATGGCAAAAAGGAGCAGTTGTTTTGTGGTTGACATGAATTTCTCCATCAGGACGCAACATTCCCCTTGCGTTTTTGAAAAATCCCTTAACAACATTTCTATGCATTCTGTGACAAAATATGGAAAAGTAAATCAGTTAGATGAATGAACCAAAGAGAGAGCATGCTAATATTAACACTTTTAATTGGGTAACATAACAAATTATGGTGTCAATTGGGCATAGTAAAGCACTAGCATCCGGACAATAGACTAAACTAAACAAGTAACCTCGGAGAAACCATGAAAGAAGATATCTGATCACCTAAATCAACAGTAAGGCTTCGTTTTGTACAAGGAAGTCAAAACGAAAAATGTTACGGGGAAAATAAAAAGTTTTCATAAACTCAATATAGCAGCAATACAACATTTGTTTTCTCTCTTAATATTTCCTTCGAAATTCTTGCACAAAAAAAGAGCTTAAAAGAAATCCCAAAGATAGAATAGCACATCAAGAAAATTGAATGCAGACACTAGCTTTAAATAGGAAAACCCTCACTTGATAAGGTCACTGTTATCTTCTTTTCCAAAGAAGCCGGCATGAGGAAAGTTAAAAATAATGCGGTCGAATTTCCGCATCCGTAGATCAGTATGAAGCTTCATTTTGATTGCATCAACTTCATGCAACAAATATGCTCCAAGTGAATCCAATTTCGCCAAATTTGAGAGTGCCTGCTTGTACCTCTTCATCAATGTATCTAGTCCACCAGTAAAATCTATATCTCAGAAATGTACCGGAATAGTAAAAAAGGAGCAACAGAGTAGAACGTACTACAGGTTACTCAATTGGAGAAAACCATATCATATGCCCTTTTCACTAATCCAGATTATAATCAGAACTTAACTGTCGAAGAAAACCCAAAGAAAAGTTTACAACACTAACTAATTTGGTCAGCTTTTACATTTAACAGGACTGCAGGAGTACCAAAATCATGTTTTCCTTTTGTTTTAAAAAACAAATGTTACTGAAGAAACAGACACACCACATGCTTCAAAAACAAAACTTGCTAGGCTTCATCCTAGATTATAAATCAATCTTGTGTAAAAAAAAAAAAATCTAATACCAAGGATAACTGCAAATAATAAGTTAAATGACACCCGGAACAATACAAGGACTCAAGGGACTAAATTTAAGGGTCAAGTATCAACTTATAATAATGGAATGATCAAATTAATAGAATATTCTTCAAAGAATATGGCTCTCTCCACATTCTCATGCTAATGTTATAGATGTCAGTAGTTACAAAATGAGGATAAACTTAAAAAATATTACGAACCCAAAAGGTATGGTATTGATTGTTTTAGGACGATAACTCTGCCCAATGATACAACGTCCGACATGTCACACATTATTAACTTTTCCACGCCAAAGCACGCACAACTATGAATAATGTATAATGTACTACATGCAGCAAAAAAGCCTCAAATCCTAGTTGATTCACTGCAACTCTGTGGAACTCCACAACACCTAGTGCCAGGACTAGGAGCACGAATTTGAATCATGGATGCTAAATTAAATTTCAGCAGTCAAGTGATATTCTTTTGCGGTATTGAAAGACTACTACAAATGTGAAATCTAGGCCTTAAAATAAAAAAATAAAATACATGAGACCTTTAAATTTTGCAGATCAATTTAAAAAGCTAAAAAACAGAAAAAGCCAATAAAATATTGAACACAGCCAAAAAAAAAGCATGAAAAGAAACAAAATAAAGCCATGATATAATAAATCAAGTGGTTAAAACTCCAAAAGGTCAGAAAACCAACCATAATATCGGACCAAAGCCAAAAAAGAATTGAAACAGCCAAAAAGTCATAAATCAAAGTTGGAAAAGGCAAGTAAATGCCAAAAATACACGTTAGCAAAAAAAAACACAATTCAGAAAAAGGGCAGAAAGCACTGGAACTAGAACTGATTTTCTCTCTCGAAAATTATGGGGGAGCTAAATCAAGATACATGGTAAAAGATCACTTTTTTTCTCAAAGAACTAAAGCAAAAGTGAGATGGTGCCAAAACTCAAAATGATCATCCTCAGCCTTATATCAAACTGTTCCCGTGATTATTCCCCCTTGTTAAACTTATTATAATTAAAATATTTAAATCAACCTGCTAGACAAAACACAACCCAATCATCAATAATATATAAACACATCATTGTATTATAATAAGGTGACCCAAGAATTGACAGTTACTAAGCCGACGCATTTTTGGAAACCATACAGTAATTTATAAATCACTTATATAGTTATGTACTTTTTTTTTAATCAGCAACGAAAAACATAGCATATAAGAAATTGGGACCTAAACCAGATATACAATGAATGACATAAAGAAAACATCCAAGTCAACAATATGCTCAGACCTACAAATATTTGCCAAGGCTTCAACCTGGTAATAAATAATGGAGACAATCTAAACTAGTCTCGTCAAGTAAATGACACCATCAGCTGGATGGTATATTTTATGTTACGTAAAAGACAATACTTTATTTTACGATGACATGCTTCGGATTCTGTAGTTATTCTGCGATATCTTTTTGTTTACCCAAGTCGCAATTTTTTTTTGAACAAGTAAAACAAACACTCGAAAAAATGTACGAGACTTAGGTCTAGAAAGGCGCCGGACCATCACTGATTACACAAGCAACGTGTGCGCTACAGTTACTATTAAATATTAATCTATAACATAAAGTAAGTAAATAAATAAATAGATACAATATGATAGATACCAAAGGAATCAAGAGAAGTGGCAACAATATTGTAAGCAGAACCAAAAGCCTTAGCCAAACAAAGAGAGAAAGAGAAATCTCCATCTCCAACTATTAATATCTGTTGATTACTTGAATAATGCATTATTCTTTTTTCATAATCTTCTTCATCATTGTACACGTGTCCATATGTGTTTTGCCCACGTGGCACTTCTACACTCATCCTCATTCTCTCTCTAGTAAAAAGGGTTTTGCTTTTACAAACAGTTATATAAATGGGTTTCTTCTATTATTGAGATTAATGTAGCAAGTTTATTGCTACTATTTTTTTTGTAAAAGAAAAAGGAAAAGAAAAAATGGGGGAAGGGAAAAGACAAGTTTTGTAAATGTTTGAGATATTCACGGATTTGCCACTCCACATTTTGTATCCTTTGGCTTTTTATTGAGTTATTTATTTATTTATTAGTGTTGAACATCGGTTCGGTTTTTTTTTGACAATGACGTAATATTTTGGCAAAAACGTCTTTCATGTAAAAAAAAAAACTAACGAATTGATATACAAAAATTAAATTATATAGATGTTATAACTATATATATATAATGAATACATTGTATTCAGTTATAAACAATCGGTTTGTTTTGGTTTGATTTAGTTTGGTTTTGAAAACCGGTTTGATTTAGTTTGGTTTTGAAAGCGCTTAAACTGGAAACCAAACAAAACAAATTAAAGTGTTGTCTAAAACTTTAAACCAAACTAAACTCTAATCGGTTTGCTCTGGTTTCTGATCAACTTGGGTTATGCTTACCGGTTACCGCTATTTTATAGAGTTGGAACAAATGGTACATTACCATTAATATTTTCGTCATACTATTACCATACTGCACATGTATTCTACTGGAAAAATGACTCCTACTATTAAATATGTTGATACTTAATCACTAGTAGTTTCTTAAAGATATATAGAGGTAAATTTAATATAATTAATATGACTACCATTATATGAATATATGTTTGAAAGTATTTTGGAAATAATTTATAAGACTGTTATTAAATATAAAACCAATAAATTTCTTGAGAATATTTTTTTTTAGTGTGGTGTATATGTTGGTTGGATAAGTATAATTGATGATGTGTTAGTTACGCTATATTCTAGCATGAAATTTGTATTGTTTAGATGTAACGTGGTTGGAGATGGGCTAACAGTACAAGTTGAAAATCGTAAAAGCTTTATACGTTACAAATGTAAATACTCAAAAGGTTTTTCAAAACTATCGTCCAATTTCATATAGGTGCAGTTATTCATGAAATAGGACAACAGATATGGCTCAGTTTGAGTACTCGCACACTTCCCAATCATGCTACCAACGTCGTTAATATTTTGTGCCAGGGATAAAAAAACGAACTTACACCAAACATATTTAAATATTAATGAGTTTGATTTAATTTAGTTTCGGACTCTAAAAGTATGGTCATGCGTATAGTAGTTGTGAACATGTCACCCTTTGCTCTTGGAATATACATTGAAGTTGAGTTCAATGTGATTGTCAATTTGGTGTCTAAAAAAGTTACGATCGGGGAACTTGCTCATGGAGGACAAGGCGTTTTATTGGGCGGTTTTATGTGTACTCGTCTATCGGTTTTGAAGTTCAAGTGTGTTAAGGTCTTAGGACAGGTATGGAAAGTTTGCCTCTACCCCTTGTCCTTTTGCCCAAGTTGGACAGGAGAACTATGGGCAATCCCACGAGGGTCTCAAATTCGATGGGGGTAACGATTGGCGTGAAATTGTTAGCGAATGGGATTCCCAAACTACCTGTGTAAATAATTCATCCGCTATCGATAATATTGCAAAATTGAATCCGGGAAGTGACTAGGTTGGAAAACCAAGTTGTATTGTTTTCCCATATTTGTAGTAACACAGGTGCTTTTTCTGCTTGTGCCTTGTAGCGACACAAGTATGTTTTCCGATATGATTCATTTGATGAGTAAAAATATTTACCATCTTACTCGTGAGTAAACATATTAAGTAAAAATGTAAACGTAAATTGCCTCGACTATTAGCTCATTTATACGGAAAGCAATTCGGGATGTTCAATCTAAGAAAATGCAGGGGTGTGTGCTCTATTGAACGATACTCTGTGGCATCATTCTAATTTCTGCTATAATTCAGTAAGGACAAATAAAAGGTGAATAAGCGCCATTAAGAAAAAAGGCAAAGCAACAAGGACATTGATTTGGCAACAATTTCATCTAAAACAAACAGCTTCACTTATTAAACACATATTTTCCCAACATATATTATAGCAAAAGGAGCTTCACCCTCTTGAAATTGGTTTCAGGACAACGTGTGATTACATAAATTAAATAGAAGGGAATTTGCAGCTTAACAACCATAGTGGCTCAAAGAAAAGGACCAGAAACCGTGTTTTCAATTTTTCCTGCATTGTTTTTCGCAATGCTAAAAACATTCATGTCTATTAAGAAAACTCATTTTTTAATAAAAACAGGTCTAAATTTGCTGTTTCAACTCACAGTTGACAATATTTCAAAAAAAAAAGCACTCACAGTTGACAACCATAACAAAATAACACCAATGATCTTGCCCTCCCATAATGCTCACAAGTAGTGGAGCTCTAACAAATTTCTCAAGTAATTATTGAAGCTTCGTCCTGGGTATTCTTTCATATATCTATTGAAAATCGAAATCCACAACCAACAGGCAAAGCTTGCAGAACCAATTTAAAAAGATCAAAACCAACCCCATAACAAGGCATTCGAGTATCTATTGGTAACGAAGTATCTGGAATATGAATATCTCGACCACGTGGAGGCCTTTTTGAGGGAAAGCTTTTTGCTGACGGCGAAAATATAAATTTATAGGTACGCTCCTATTTGAAGAGAAGGGATCATCAGGTCTTGTACCATGTCCTCTCTTATTATTATAACCCGGATAATCATCTATTTTGAAATCAACACAGTCAATCCTTAGTAGAGAATTACCTTTTGCAAGTTCCTCAAGTTTCCAATAGCAATAAGGTGCATATGTTTTGTGGGTGACATGAATTTCTCCATAGGGTCGTAACATTCCCCTTGCATTCCTGAAAAATTCATGTACGATATTCCTATGCATCCTGTAATAGAAATATGGAAAAAAGGAGGCTTGTTAGAGGAATAAAGTCATTAATTAAGACGAAAACGGCCAATACTCAACCCAAATGAATTAAATTATAAATTTCAGAAAAGTTATAAGCATCGGGAATACTAAATTTAAAATGTAGAATCACCCAAGGATCTCAATGTAGAGTGGTATGGCTTTCTATACTAAATTACATGCATTGTTAAAAGTCACTTAAAACCTGGAATTTGAATGCTCTTAGGATTGCAGCAATGTCATTTTCCATCAAGGACTAAGCATAAATGCATTGTTAAAATTCACTTGATCTCAGTGTCTTTACAGCATATAATCTCTAATTCTTTGCTTAAAAACTAGACTGCATTTGGTGACCAGCTTAAAGCTGAGCTTTTCTGGGTTTTTTTTTTGCTTGAAGAAGCTAGAAGTTTCTTAAGATGGATAAGCTTTAGCTTTATTCCAAACTAAAAAAAAAAAATCAGCTTAGATGCTAAAAGGATTTAACCAAACAAGCCCTTAATTAAGGAGCTGTCGATCATCTAAGCTCTGAGCTTCACCTGCACGGGACCTGCACGGGCAGATTTTTACCGTATTAGCTGCTTGAGGACAAGCAACTTCGATGAGAGTATCAAAAGTCAGACCACGAGAAACCTAAATCAGTATGTAAATGGAGACGGAATACTAGAATGACGAAAAGAATAAGGAAATTAAAAGCAGATATGCTCAAAATCAGTCAGAAACACCCAGTACTTGATAACTTCGGCATGATCTTCTTTCCCATGGAATCCTGCGTGAGGTAAAAACAATACGATCGAATTTCCTCATTTGGAGATCAGTATGAAGCATCATTTTAGTTGCGTCCACTTTGTGTAACAAATCTGCTCCCAGCGACTTCAATTTCTTTAGATTTGCACATGCTTGCGTGTACTTGTCACCAGTGTGTCTAATTCATCAAAGGAAGATAACTACTGTATCAAATTCTAAACACTGTAATGTGGTATTAAAAAGAATCTACAAATTAATAGACTATAATAGCGAGGAAGAGATTTTAAAACATGTCCACCATTTTTCATTTGAACAAATTTCAAATCATGAAAAAAGGGATTTAGTGTCACTTCAACAAAGTTTTCCCTCTTTTTGGTCAGATAAAAGTCCTAAAACATGTAGACCTGTCTAAATTTGTAAAGTGGAACTATTAACGACATTTTATCTCCAGTAAATTAGGCAAATGAGGTCAGATCACATAATTGAAAAGCACAATTTCCTTGTCTGCATCCTGAATTCTAATGCAATCTTCTTGTAACCAAAGAACGACTGAACGAGACTACTTATTGCAAACGATAAACACTACAACAACAAGAAACAAGATGTGATTGTTAGCTTAGACTACTTGGTAGAATGAGGCATACACATATCAATACAATATCCCGAAAACGCATGGGTATCTCCAGATTGTCACACTAATATAGTGCATTGGCAACAACTTTTTTCCTTAGTTTTTTTATTAAAAAAATCCATGGGTGTTTGGTATGTCAGCTTTTTTATCTTTTAAAAAACTAGTTTTTCCGTCAAAAACGCTAAAAAACAAAGAAGCTAGAATTTTGTGGAATTTTTAAGTTTTTTCACTTTAAATTTTCCAAAACTAAAGACTTTATAATAGAATGTGTGTGCATATCTACAACTCACTTATAAGTTAAAATAGGTGACCAATGACTTATAAATAAAAATAAGTTATAAGTCACTTAGAAGTAAAAAAGTTATGGGGCCAAACACTACGCAACTTTATTTAGGGTCACTTTATTCTCATTGCTTTTTAAAAAGCAGTTTTTTTATCAAAAAATCTATGCCAAACGGGGCCATAGTAAAGTTACTTTATTAATACACAAACTATATGAAACAGTAAGATAATATAAACAAACTAAGAAAATTTTTGTAAATAAAAATAACATTGGTAACCGAAAGTGTAAATATACAACGATGAACTTGACAGTATTCGTAAACATACCAAAGGAATCGAGAGAAGTAGCGACGATGTTGTTGCCAGAGCCAAACGCCTTAGCCAAACAAAGGGAGAAAGAGAAATCGCCATCACCGACGATTAATATCTGTTGAGATGATGTGTAATGCATTATTCTTTTTTCTTCATCATCATCATCTTTTTAATTGTACACATTTGCGTTAATCTCTGGAAATGGTAAATACATAGCTAATTAGTGTTATGGTTTTAGGACTACCAACTGATTAGATATACTTCTAGCTAATTAGTGTTATGGTTTTTTATAATAGAAATCATTTACAAACGGTTACTTTCTATATAAGTTTGATTTGAGATGATATAGCTTTGGTAAACGGGAAATAAGGATTTCAAATGTTGGAGATATTGACGGGTTTGCCCCTATAAAGTGTGCCTATTTAAAGAAATATTATAATCTTTTGAGTTTCGCTATACTTTCCCTCCATATCTTGTAAATACTTTACTCCACAATATTATATTTTGTTACATGATTATATTCTTTCTTTCAACATTATATTTTGTTTCTTGTTATTCCATTTCTTTCCTTGTATTTGTATTGATCATACATATATATTTACAATACCGTGCAATTTAAATTAACAAACAAGCGAGCTTATTTATAATTAATAGTCAATAAATAGCCAGTACTATAACAAAAACATCATTTTGCTAGACTTATATGATCAATGTCTAACATAGCATCTGTCTCCCTGCAAATGAAAGTTGGTTGCTAATAAATTTAATAAAATGAATTTTGATAAACTTCTATCTCTATTTCAAAAACAATCTCCAAAATGACACATGCTATAGCAAATCTACTACTCCGTATTAGACGAAGTTTAATAACGTTTAATGTAATTAACTTTGCTTCAATTTTCATTTATTGTATTGAATTCTAAGTGAATAGTAATTAACTTTGATTCAATTGTGACTTAGTGTGCTGATTTCTGAGTTTTCCTAATTAATGCATTGGACTTTTTTTTACTTATCAATTAATACAATTTCGTTTCAATTTAACACATATAACCAAAATTAGAAAAATTTAGAGTTCAGCACATTAATTATATCGGAATTGGAGTAAAATTAATTACATTAATTATGAAAGTTTGGAGATGAGCACACTAAATCAGATTTGAAACAAAATTAATTACATTAATTAGAAAAACTTATAATTCAACACACTAAACCGAAATTGAAAATAAAGTTAATTACATTAAATCTTATGAAACTCGTATTAGACATATGTCACATGATTTTTCCATTTTTTCCCCTTGGGTTTTTAAAGCACACAAAGATGCAATTCTTGGTGGAGAAATAATGTGTTTAGTATTGGGAAAAATACGTTTAGTGTTCTGTATTATAAGTAGTTAACGATTTAGCTATCGGACTATCACTTTTAATAATTGACGTACCGAACTACGAAATTTCGTCTAATTAAGGGACTAACAGCATAAATAGTTGAAATTGCAGTCGCTATATCTCACATTTGGAAGTCTATTTTTTACGTATGTTGACAGAATTACACTCACCATGTGATAGCCAAGAGAATATGAGTATCATTTCATCATTTTGTTTAATGATATGTACTCAATTATGACAAATTTCAAAGATTAGTATCTCAATTGTTAAAATTAATAGTACATTATCTAAATCGTTAAATATCGGTAATACACGTATTTTTTTCCGTTTAGTATTGGTATTGCTATGCAATCACATGTATGATTATATTCACTGTGGAGAGCTGGAGATGAAATATAAAATTTTACTTTAATTAATGGACTGATAATTAAATTCTACCGAAGAGTTTATCAAATACCAGGGAACCACAGAGCACGCTAGAGTACCTGGTAATGGAATTCATAGCTTACATGAACAGGAATACAATGTTAAAGATAACGTTCATGTTTCTTAACTTATATTATATGGAGTATCTTTTATGTGCGAAAGGAACTACGGAAACAAAACCAAATGAATAGATCATAGCATGGCATCGTATGAAACAAGATAAATGTTGTGTTTATGATTATAAAGATGGTGTCAACTCGCCAAGAACGGTAATGCTCAAAGAATTGAAGGCCTCAAACTTGAGGTTCCTGGTTCAGTTTTTGCAGCTATCATGTAAGTTTAGTAGCCAAAACAACAAGGTTCTCTGCGATTTCCCAACTTTTGATAAACCAAAATCCAGTTACACTTTTTCGTTAGGAAAGTATACCTTAGTCTTATAGGAGTATTTTGCAGGCAACGGATACTATAGTTTGAGATGGGACTTTGAGATCACATGTAGATACATGCTACCTACCAGTTCGACCCGATTTAAAGGATGGCTGGGATACCATTATTGCGGAACTATTTCAAAGAGTTTGCTATCGAAACTTATATTTGTAGTCGTAGACCAGAAGAGTAGAAAAACTTGGCTTAGAAAACTAGACAACCAAGGGAATATCAACTCAAAAGCAAACTAACAAAAAACTGAGGTCAAAAGTGAAACCAAATCTTTTATCACACCCGTAGGCCTTTGATTCAGTACTTCCTTAATTACTAAGTTTTATAACAGGAAAAAACAAAAGAAAGGGCTATCCACTAAGCATGCCATCTTAGATTGAAAATCGAGACCGTTGTTTCAGCTGTTTTCTTAATAAAGATCAAAAAAGCAAAAGGATAATCAAGACAGTCTGTTGTTACTCAAAACAGTACCTCAACAAAAATAAAGCTAAACAGTTCAAAGTTTCAAATATAAATGATATAACAGCACACAACTTTAATCCTCTTTTTGCAAGTCTCAACACAACACTTCAACCCCACTCTCTCCCAATCAATAAAGAAGAGTTCCTCTTTTCCCCCTTCACTTTCCTTAATCCCACCACTTCCTCAATTTATTGTAATATAACCTTTAAAAGATAATCACGTTGGCTTAATGCTTTTTCACAAATACTAGATCCTTAAGCTATTTATAGACCATTAAGTGCTACACATTCATCTTTCATTTATCCTATCACTCTTTACGTCACAAGTTTCTCTCCCAAACACCAAGCAAAAAATGCTCTCTCCTCCCACCACTATCACCAAGACAAAAATGAACACTCCTCCAAACAATTTTTCAATCTCAAAACAACCCATAAAACAACAAAATTTCCCAACACTATGGCCATATATCAGTATAAGAGAAGAGAGAGAACAATCTGCTCTCCGAGCACCTCGCAGGACAAACCCTATTACATGGTGTTGCGCAATTTTTTGCTTAATTTTCAGCCTCCTACTTATCTTATTCGGTATAGCAACTTTAATAGTTTTTATTTCCATTAAACCGAAAACTCCAGTTTTCGATATCCCAGCTGCACAGTTAAGCCTCGTCTACTTCGACTCACCTGTACACTTCAATGGTGATTTCACTTTTCTGGCGAATTTTTCAAACCCAAACAAGAAAATCAACCTCATATTTGAGCAAGCAGATATAAACCTCTATTTCTATAACAATCTCATAGCAACTCAAGCGATACAGCCTTTTATGCAAAGAAAAGGAGAAACGAGATTAGTGACGGTGCATATGATATCAAGCTTGGTGTATTTACCTCCAACTCATGCGTTAGGTCTTCAAAAACAAGTGCAGAATAACAGGATAAGGTATCATATGCGAGGGACTTTTCGAGTAAGGGCTCGTTTGGGTTTAATTCATTACTCATATTGGTTACATGGGAGATGTGAGTTAGAGATGAGTGGGCCGCCAATAGGGGTTCTAATAGCCAAAAATTGCAAAACCAAGAGATGAAAATGGAGAACAAATAGAGTCTTCTGCTTTTCTTTTTCTTTTTCTTTTTTAGCTTTTTCTATTTCTTCATATATAGTGATATTACTGAAGGAAAAGGTTGTAGATCTGTAACCATTATTAAGACACAACAGTTCTAAACTTCTAATACAAAATAGCAAAATCACTATCCTTTTGCCATACTATTGATCCAGGCCTCTTTGCAAGTACTTGAACGTAAGCATTTATTTTCATCATATAAATATGTGGATGGGAATAAATCACGAAAGTTGAACTGAAAATATGAATTAACGAAGAAGCATAAATATACAAGTGCTTAATTATTAGCAAGATAGTCCTGTTTCCAGCTTATAACTTTCCATCTACTATTATAATTACTAAACCTACACCAGTTTGTAATGCTTGATTCAGACTCCTTAATAGAACAAAAGGCTAAGATGCTACAGCTACCTCAATTAATAGCCCATGAATAATTACCCCAAAACAATGCACATAACTATTAAGCCCCAAAAAAATGTACATAGGAATTGAAGAAAGAAATGAACCCCGCTGTACAAGTGAACCTGGGCTGTTTCCTTCTTTTAAAAGTTAACCCTGATCAATGTCAGAGAAAGCATTACCGTTTTAAGCCTGCATGCAAAAGAATTTCTCGGATACATCACACTGTTAAAAAATATTAAATCATTTTATACCGAATCCATTCATTAACATTCAAGAAATCTGCGGATATTATATTGCAATTTTCACTTGGCAGGTATTGTAACTACATAACAGGTAAGATTCACCAAATCTTGTCTTAAATTTATCAAATCGTGTAACATAAAAGGCAACACAAAAAGATATCGAAGAAAATAAGAACCCTCTTACTTGTAAAATTCAGAAAGTTACAAATATCAAACTTCTGATGGAGTCTTTGCCACAATTGACAACGCATGTAATCCGCTCTGCAACTCATCTTGCAACAAACCATAGATCGTCCTATGCCTTTTGACCAAACTCTTCCCCTCAAATTCCTTCGATACAACCTTAACATTAAAATGTGTCTCACCATCACTTCCCCTCACACCTGCGTGCCCAGCATGTTGATAAGATATATCCTCCACTACCAACTCTGCCGGACTCAACTCTCTCTCTAATATCTCCTTGATTCTCTCTCCTCTACTCCCCAATTTAAAATCACCGCCAGTATCAGATCCCAAATCACCAACAGCTTCTTCATTACTCACTATTACCTCCAAATTCCCACCACCAACTCCATTTTCTAACGAATCCTGAACCAAGTTTTCACCACTCAAATCATTATTCTTTTCCATTTCCACAACTAGCTGCAAAGCTTTTCTCTGCATTAATTTTAACATATTCAAGAACCCACTATTTCTAGACGGGGTCAAGCTCTGTTGCAATCCTAATAAAACAATAAAATCAGGGGTAACACGCAAAATTTCCTCTACAGGTTGACCAGATAGTCCCTTTACAAGCAAAGCAGCGAGCCCTTTAGTGAGTGCAGAGTCAGAATCAGCCTCGTAAACGATGTTTTTATTATTAGATTCGAGGTATGCTCGGACCCAGACCTGAGAAACACAGCCTTGCACTTTGTTTTCAACTGTTTTGTATTGAGGATCAAGAGGAGTTAAGTTTTTCCCATAGAACAATAGCTGCTCGTACTTGGCTTTAGGCTCGTGGACTCCTTGGAAGAGCTTAACTATCTCTTGGAGCTTTAGAGGGAGTTCTTCGATGGATTGTAGAGAGAGAGGAGGGGAAGAGGCAGACGATGGTGACGAAGCGAGAGGTTTAGTGAGAAGTCTCTCAATTGTAATGGGTCTAAAGAAAGAGAGGTTTTGGCGAATTGGCTGAGTTGAAAAGACAAGTGTTCTCAAAGTTCCGCTGCATTGTTTTGGAAGAGATAGCGGGAAATTGAAATATATTTGACGGAAGGAAGTGCAAATTGACATCCTCTCGTCTAATGATTATATAGACACAGGATCCTTGATTCTGCAACAGAAGTCAATGTTAGTTCATGGCTACTTATTTATAACAATGGAAGTAACGATATTAGGAGAAACTAAGCAGAACTAATAAGTAGAATTATTATGATGTGTACTAGTTCAATCCATAAACGAACACTGTTGACATGCAATTGGCTTGTAAACGTTCATATCACAAAACAATAGGGACAAAAAAACTATGAGATTTGGAGATATTCCAACAGTAGAACAGGTTGTTGGATCCCAGTTTTACCTTATTCAAGCATCAAGAGCTAATGGACATAGACGAAAAGGATTTTCACAATGATCTAGCTAACAATTAGAAGATACCCAGATTTAATACAAACCTTAAATCACTTGATAAATAATGATTAGAAATTACGGATAAATTGCAGATACTAATTCCTCCAACAACATTTAGAGATAATACTGCGTTAATATAAGGAGAAAACCAATACCCACAAAAAGGCAGGGGCAACAAAGTACAGTATCAACGTCGTAAATTTGAGAGAGAAAGAGAAGAAGGTCGCGTATAGCAAACACAGAAGTCCATACTGTCTAAATAGGGGAAACAAGCAATTTAGTAATTTCCGTAGAAAATAAAACAAAAATAAGGCAGTAGCATGAATTGAATAAAACACACAATCTCCATATATATTCTTAAGTTGGGCAGAGGACCAACTTGAACAGCTTACGTATTTTATTATAAGGTGCACACAAATAATTTAGATGTATCATCTCAATAGATCTTCGATTCAGTAAGAATGGTATAAAATTTCGAAGCTGCTTTAAAACATTAATAGGCCTAGAGTAAAAGTCAAAGTATTTCAAGCTACACAACATCAAATAAAACAACGCTATTATTTAAGGGTCATTCGTAAACACCACGAAGTCTCACTTACAATGGAACATTTGCACTTAGGAGTGCGCTAAAAGGGATTAGAGCACCCCATATGAAGGAAAATACGAATTTTTCCAATGTAATTTACTATAGAGTTGACAATTATAGCCTTCCTACACCCCGCAAAATTAGAAAAAAAATAAACACATACTCCCTCTGTCTCTAAATAATTGTCCCTTACAAAACTGCGTGCAACTTTGACTTGAAAGAATCTCATATCTCAGTTGCCGAAATCAAAATTTTCAAAATATATACACACAGTTTAAACGTTAAACAATATGATTCGCTTTCAAAAATTTCGATTTCGACAAGTTAGATGTGAGGAACCCCCTTTTTTTTCTATTTCTAATTAATGATAACAGAACTTTAATCTAAATTAATGAAAAAGAGAGTTGTAATAAAAGTTGGATACGAATAAGCGTACTTCATTTTTTTTTTGTAAATAATACAGTGAAATACATATCTTTATTTCAAGCCAGAAAGTGGAAACTTTATTTGGAAATTATTTTACAAATGTTTCTTACATAAACAAGTCAAAAAACTTAATGACCCCGCTCCTTGACCCCTGCTAGATTTGCTTCGTCACTACCAATATCTGAAACGAAATTATATAAGCAACGGGATGAGTATTTCCTTGAAAATACTCGGTAGGACTACTAACTTAAAGAAACTATAATAAAGTACAACATGTGAGTACAAACCGTAACTGCATACAACTTCCTGCAAAAACGATGGTTAGACAAATAACGAGAAAAATATATAATCAATATGATGCATGCTCATAATTATTTTTCCAATAATGCATAAGTGTCATGTCCTTGAGCCCAAGTTGGTTGTGTAAGGTCTATCCCATTACACGTGGTACCAAAAGTCACGCCCCACTCTAGGAGGACCAAACATCGCGAAAAAGGTCATACCTCACTCTAGGTAGACACGTCACACCCCACTCCAGGTGGACATAGTCGCAGAAAAGTCATACCCCACTCTAGGTAGACAAGTCGCACCCATCCCGGGTGGACAAACCTCTCCCAAACCGGGAGGATCAATGCAAATGTCATGCCATGATATATCAAATAAGCAAATCAAATTCCACTAAGTTTCAGATATGAATCGTTATATGCATTTGTTTAATAATATTTAAACATACCTCAAGTTCGATAATGTAACGCAAACGGATATTAAGGCAATATTATAATAACTTTAAGGTTTCGAACCCACCTCTAACCGTTAACTGAGCTTGGCTATGTCTCTTGACCTTCGTCACACCCCGATTTACGCTAATTACTAGTTTATTACCCACTAAATATAGTATTCTTTCTCTTTCTCTTTCTCTTTCTATATATAGTGTTTATATCTTATAATTATAATACTTTAGTATAAAGAAACTTTGTAATCTCAATATAATATTATAATCTCTATATAAGGTTATAGTTTTTTGAAGTATGTTGAAGTGTGAGGGGGTGTAGGGGTATATATAGTGTTGGAAAAGCGACTATGTGTTTTGTGCATTAAATGTGCTGAATTTTGTTTTTAGGACATCTGTCCACTAAAAGCTTCATAGCAAATTCGATACGTGTCCAAATGGAGCATGGGATATATGTCTGAACCGACAAGAGAAATATCTACAAGTTTCATGTTTTGCACATTTCCTAATTCGTCAGAAAAGTCGGTCTAAATTGTCTTACAAGATGACACATGCTGTTCTGGAAATTTCAGGACACCTGTCCACTAAAATATTCACAGAGAATTCTATATATATCCAAATGGAGCATACGATATATGTCTGAACCGACAAGAGAAATATCTACAAGTTTCATGTTTTGCACATTTCCTAATTCGTCAGAAAAGTCGGTCTAAATTGTCCTACAAGGTGACACATATGCTGTTCTGGAAATTTCAGGACACCTGTCCACTAAAATATTCACAGAGAATTCTATATGTATCCAAATGGAGCATGGGATATATGTCTGAACCGACAAGAGAAATATCTACAAGTTTCATGTTTTGCACATTTCCTAATTCGTCAGAAAAGTCGGTCTAAATTGTCCTACAAGGTGACACGTATGCTGTTCTGGAAATTTCAGGACACCTGTCTACTAAAATATTCATAGAGAATTCTATATGTATCCAAATGGAGCATGGGATATATGTCTGAACCGACAAGAGAAATATCTACAAGTTTCATGTTTTGCACATTTCCTAATTCGTCAGAAAAGTCGGTCTAAATTATCCTACAAGATGACACATATGCTGTTCTGGAATGTTCTGATATCATGTTACTAAAATAGCCATAAATATTCTCATACAGGTCCAAATCACTCAAATTTTATATATTTGGAAAGATAAAACATAGGTCTAGACTTTTCATTTATATTATAAGCTCAAATTTTGAGAAAATAGAATCCAAAATGGTAGATCAATCCCGCTTGTCTGTTGTGTTCCTAACTGTTTGAACTAAAGCACTTAAAAACTCATATTTACTATATATAATTTTAAGCACAAAAAAAAATATATATATAACACTTTTATGAAGATTATAATATTAATATAATATTAAGTATAGAATTTTGAGTGTGTTACATTAGATATGAGATTTTTGCTAGTCAAAGTTACGTAGTTTCGTAAGGGACCATTTTTTTCTTACGGACGGAGGGAGTATAATTCAGCCCTACGCACCTATCCACATCCAAATCATGGTTCAGTCACAGTTTATATGACTTAAAATCACCTGACATATAACTCACAGTATATGTATGTGTGTTTATACTGTATATATACTGTATATGTATGTGTGCTTATATGAGCCATAGGATCATTTTGTGATGATCCAACGATTAAAATTAAATACTCATAGGTAAAAGACCAAAATGCCCTTGGTTTTAATGGAAAAACAGCATGTGCCGGGCACGTGACTGATTTCTGTTAATGTCTGTTAGGGTCTTGGATGGAAAAACTGAAATATAGGATACAAAAATGAAAAAACGAGAATTGGGGGTACAAAACTGAAAAAAAATGGCAAAAATTAGGGTACAAAACATCATAAAACCCCTAATTCCTCAAACAACATATGGAGATAATACTGTGTTAATATAAGGGAGAAAACCAGTATCCACAAAAAGGACGGGGAAACAAATTTCAGTATCAATGTCGTAAATTTGGGAGAGGAAAACAAGAAGGTCGTGTATTGCAAAAACAGAATCCCATACTGTATAAAAAGGGGAAACAAGCAATTTTGTAATTTCCACAGAAAAGAAAAACAAAATTAAGGCAGTAGGCCAGTAGCATCAATTGAACAAAGCACACTCTCTCCATATATATATTCTTAAGTTGGGCAGACGACCAACTCAAACAGCTTACATATTTAATTATGAGATGCATACATATAATTTAGATGTATCATTTCAATAGATCTACGATTTAGTAAGAATGTATTAAAATTTTCGAAGCGGCTCTCACCAGCTTTAGAACATTAATAGGCCTAGAGTAAAAGCCAAAGTACTGCAAGCTACACAACATCAAATAAACAACGCTAATATGTAGGGGTCATTTGTAAACACAACGAAGTCTCACTTGGTATTGAACTTGCAAATTGAACCGTATTTTTTTATGCAACGATGAATTAGGAGTAGACTGAGGGATTCATAATTTCCTATTAAGAAAATTCCCAACTTTTCCTATGTATTTTACTGTAGAGTTGACGATTATAGCCTTCCTACACCCCGCAAAATTAGAAAGAAAAAAATTAAACACATACTCCTCTGTCCCTAAATAATTGTCCCTTACGAAATTACGTGCAACTTTGACTTGAAAAAATCTCATATCTAAGTTGCTGAAATCGAAATTTTCAAAATATACACACATAGTTTAAACGTTAAACTATATGATTAGCTTTTGGAAATTTCGCTTTCGGCAAGTTAGATATGAGATTTTTGCTAGTCAAAGTTGCATGCAATTTTGTAAGGGACAATTTTTTTTTACGGACGGAGGGAGTATAATTCAGCCCTTTCCCATATCCAAATCATGGTTCAGTCACAGTTTAAATGACTTAAAAAAAACCAAATATTTCACTCATAATCATATCCAAAGAATCCAACATATTCACCTTAAAGACTCAAACTGTACTAAAATTATCTTTCAAATAATACTACTTGTACTAAACTGGGAAATAACATGAAGAAAAAAAATCATCATCTTCTTACAACTAGCCTCATATCTGGAATATTGTCATTTACAAAACCATCAAAAATCTAAAATCTTTAAATTACTCCCTTAATAGTTAATACCCACAAAATCTAAAAACCTGGATACCATTTTTTACCGGTAAGTAAAAGATTTGAAGTCGATACCTCTAGCACTTAAAACAAATACTTATCCACTAGACTAGTACCATAAGTTAAAAATAAAATAAAATAATATCGATACGTGAATACTTAGAAAACTGCAAAATAGCAATAAATTTCAGGATCATTATTTGATTAGAAAACCAATTTATTGAGCAGTTAATGTTTTTTCGTGTATATTGATTATAAAGAGTAATAGATAGCAGATAATTTGACTTACAAAAAAATTCGACGTATCTGAGTTTTGCGATTGGGTATAAAATTTGCACTGTATTTGTAATCTCAGTAGAGAGAGAGAGAGAATAAACCAGAGACAAAGAGGGGAGATTAATTGCTGGGTTCTATAATAGACGTGTAGGTGGCAGTACTGTGAATTTTTTATTTTTATTTTTTTCTTTTTATGTTCATTTATGTTTCGTTTTTTTATGTGATTTAATTTTTATATATCAAAAAAATTTCTAATTTTACCCAAAAACTTTTTCAATTTTATTCAAAAAAAAGTTATAACCATCGACCATCAACCATCAAATTACTTCATGTATCAAATTAATATATTTTTTTATCAAATCAACATCATTTTACCGCTATAATTATTACCAATTTTACCAAAAAAAAAACCTCTTCCGATTTACCCAAAAAAAACTTCCCCAATTTTATTCAAAAAAACTCTAACCATCGACCATATATCAAATTACTTCATATATCAAATTAATATATTTTTTTATCAAATCAACATCACTCTACCACTACAATTATTCCCAATTTTACCAAAAAAAAATCTCTCCCGATTTACCCAAAAAAAACTTCTTCAATTTTACCCAAAAAAAAAACCCCTAATAATCCACCATCAAACTCGTTTATATATCAAATTAATATATTTTTTTCTCAAATCACTCTACCACTACATTTATCACCAATTTTACCAAAAAAAAAAAAAAACTATCCCAATTTACCAAAATAAAACCTCTCCCAATTTTATAAAAAATAAACTCTAACTATCAACCACCAAACTAGCTACTATATCAAATTAATATCATTCGTGTTAACAAGTATGGATAACAATTATATTTCGTTCAATGTTTGTTTTTTATAAGTATGGTATTTATATAAAATGAATTGTTATTTCTCAAAATTGACTTAAAAACTTGTTTTGTTTAAGACTCATATAAATAATTTAATCAAAAAATTTATTAATTTGATATAGGAAGTAGTTTGGTGGTTGATGGTTAGAGTTTATTTTGGGTAAAATTGGAAAAGTTTTTTTTGGGTAAATCGGGAGAGGTTTTTTTTTGGGTAAAATTGGGGATAATTGTAGTGGTAGAGTGACGTTGATTTGATAAAAAAATATATTAATTTGATATATGAACGAGTTTGATGGTTGATGGTTATGGTTTTTTTTTGATAAAATTGAGGAAGTTTTTTTTTGGTAAATCTAGAGAGGTTTTTTTTTGATAAAATTGGGGATAATTGTAGCGGTAGAGTAATGTTGATTTGATAAAAAAATATATTAATTTGATATATGAAGTAATTTGATGGTTGATGGTTAGAGTTTTTTTGGATAAAATTGAAAAAAAATTTGGGTAAAATTGGAAAAAAATTTGATATATAAAAAGTAAATCACAGCAAAAACGAAACAGAAATGAACATAAGAAAAGAAAAAAAAAATCAGTACTGCCACATAGACGTGGGATTGGAAATTTCACGTCTCTTATAGAACCCAGCAATTTGGGTATTTAGAAGAGAATCTCCCGACAAAGAGGCCTTTGGTCTATTTTGTTGATATAATTTTTTTTTTATTACAATTCTAACCGGTCAAGAGTGTGTATTAAAATTATCGGAATTAATTTTTTTAAAAGTTAATCGTATCGTTTAAATGTTAAGTTTTATGATTAGATTTAAAAAAAATATTATTTCGATAATTCTATAGATATTATAAATCGGTCAAAATTGCACGTAATTTCGTAACGGACAATTAAATAAGAACGGAGTAAATATTTAGTAAGTATAGTTTTCACTATTTACAAAAATAAGCATTTACAAAAAGTAAAGTCACTTTTATTTTATAGCTTCATTCCCAGGTCATCGATAATTAGATTATTACTCTTTTGATATGACCTAGACGGGTTGTCGAAGTCGGTAGTACATTAGTGTTTGTCGTTCGTGATCAGGGTTCGATCCTTGCTATCTCCTATATGAGAAAAATTATCATATGTAGAAAACCCCTTTGATCATACATATAACCACAAATAGAAACGAACAACTAATCGTTAATTACCTATCTTATAACGCCTCTTCTCTATCTTTTGAACTAGCCCGGGAACGACCGATTTTTTACACTTCTTGCCCGACACAGTTTTTTGCCAAAAGTAGACTGAAGGAAACTACAACATTCACCGTAATAAAAAAAAAATTCCAAACTTTTTATTTTAATAAAAATACATATTTTAACCTTTTAGCGCCCCGTGTGATAAGAAAAACATTTAGCCCCTGCCATATAAAGGCACTGGATACGCCAACGGCCTCATGAGATAGCCACCACTGGATCGTCTCTGCGACGGTTTACATTTAGATTATAAAGTTGGTTAATTTATCCTGTCAAATATTAGCTAATCTATCTAGTCGAGAATTAGCTTACATATCTTCAATACTTAATTTGGTTTCTAAAGAATCAAGAATCCAAATTATTTTATTTTTATTTTGAGGGACATATTTTGTTGCCACAATTTTATGTCAGATAAGAGGAAGCTGTTGTGGAAACAAAAGTAAGACTCTATTTTCTAATGCTACTATACTAGTATTTGGAGTTCCTATAACTAACAAATATTTTCTGTAAAGTGAAAACAAGCTCAAATTGCTGCATAATTTTGGAGGCCACAAGGCTAGAAGCTAAGAGGCAATCAATAATACATATATAGCAACTGATGTTGCAGCACGAATTAGGTGGGAACGCATAATTCTTGTTCTTTTCTTTCTGTAAGTCTGGAATGAAAAGTCTATTCTTAGTGAAACCTCAATAAATCTTGTTCACATAAAAGTAACTAAGTAATGATAAGGCAAATACCAAACCCTTACAAACCGGTTCAAGAACGATTACATGCAATACATTAGCTCTAACTTAATCTGCAGTTAATCCGATTCACTACTTTATTCCACTTTCTAAGCCTGATTTCGAATCATGAACCAAACATTCTCCACTCAAATCACTTTCTTTTCCCTCTTAGCTGATCAGCTTCATTCTTCATTTTTTTCACATTTAAGCGCTTAGCTCTTTCCTGCATGAATTTGAAAATACTCAAGAACTGATTTGTCCTAGATGGGGTCAGTTTCAAGTCCAGTGACACAAGGAAATCAGACGAAATTCCCAAAACCTCCTCAAGAGTCTGGCCAGATAACCCCTTAACAAGCAAAGCCATGAGCCCTTGGACGAGTTCTGAAGGAGAAAAAGCCTCGTAAACAACAATATCACTTTCAGATTTTAGATATGCTCGTAACCAGAGTGGATTAACACAACCTTGCACTTTGTTCTCGGGTATCCTGTATCGAGGATCAAGGGGTTTTAAATTTTTTCCATACAACAATAATTGCTCATACTTGGCTTTATCATCTTCAATGGATTGGAAAAGTTTGATTATTTCTTGCAGATTTTGGGAAAGTTCTTCAGTAAATTTGGGAAATGATAATGGTGACGATGACGATGACGATAGATATTTTGTGGACAGTCTCTCTATTGTGGTGGGTCTCAATAACAACCGGTTCTGGGAAATTGGAAGTATTGATAATTTAAGGGTTTTGAAAGTTTTGGCTTTCGGGTTTGAGAGAGAATACGTGAGAGTGGGATATATTTGATGCAAAGAAGTGCAAATCAACATTATCTCTTTCGATAGAGAGAAACACACAATCCTTGATTCTGCATATTTACGCAAGTGAACGTGTCAATGTTACTCGATGGCAAGTAATCAGCTTAAATAATGACAGAACAAGACAATAGGATTATCATGCCTTTTTTATGTAACCAACCGAAAACGAAACATGACGAATTTAAAGGGCAAATTGACTTTTTGAGTAGCTGTGTTATGATAAAATTCTCATAAAACTTATGTTTCTAAAGATTGGAGTAAACAATTGATACAAATTATGATGAGTAAAGGGCATAATGAAAGTTAGTATCTAACACAAGAGAGAGATGCATCTAATTCAGTTCAAGCAGAACTTATGGAGTATTTCTAAAATTAAGTTTAACCAGTCGAATATAAACTATGACGAGTAAAAAGAGCAGAATGTAAGTTAAAGTCTAGCAAGAAAGGAGGACTTAACACAATTCTCATACAACTTTTAAATATTTCTTGAGAATTCCAAAACAAATCTAAGCGTATACAGTAACATAGAATTGTAAGCACATGGTTTAGAGGTGCCAACGATCAGAGCTGTTCATGACCAAGCTCATGTTTGGCTCGTTAAAGACTCGAATCATGTTCGTTAATTTATTGATGAAACAAGCCTGAACAAAGATATAGGGCTCGTTTCAGGCCGGGACTCGTTGGTTGACAGCGTATGGTAAATCCGTTTTGATATCTTTTTGTCATATATATATTATGCCAATACAAGTAAATTATAAAATATATAGCACATGACCGGTAAACCATCTTCGCTTTAGATAATAAATTTGTATAGTTTAAACTACATGGGTGTATAATTTTCAAAATAACATCAGTGTACATTAGTAACTCGGAATTTTATTTGTATGATTGATTATGTTTAAGTGAGTGAAACCAGCCTTGAAGACTCGGCTCAGCTCGACTAGTTAGAGTTTAGCAAGTTAGAGTTTAGCGAGCCAAATGAGCTTAACAGACTAGTTCATAAAAAAGCCAAGTCTGAACAATTTTCGAGGCTGTTAAGTAAAAGAGCTGAGCATAAAAAGAGCTCGGCTCGGCTCATTTACATCCTTAAGCACATCAGATATAGACAGTACAACATTAAAACATGTCTAATAAAATATTTCACATTACCTATAATTCGTAACTTTGCGGAAAAAGTTAAAATTACTTTAAAATAACAAACCGGGTAAACACCCTCAAGCTAATTTTCACAATAAAAGTCGGTTTTTATTATATGTTTCACCGATCATTTACCCATTTTAGCCTTTCATCCACTGAATAATAACAATAGCCCCTGTTCCGCCACTCGCGACAATAATTGAAAGTCACATTTTATATACGATTGATCAAAATATTCACAACAATGTGTTTGATTGATAGTATAGTTTCGTCGCAAGAACAAAAACAAACATGAAGGAAAAAATAAGTGTATTTTGGTGAGTAAATAATTTGAAGTTAAAAATGAAATTAATTACAAAAGAGTCTAGAACAAACTAATACTATTTTAATATGATTATTCTAAGCAAATGGATACTAAAATGAAGTAGTTTAAAACAATTTTGTACATAGATGATAGAACTAAAGCTGATATATTAAAATATGTGACAGTATGAGACAAAATAGGAAGTAACAAAGAATAACAAAAAGATCACCGGAACAAGACGGAGATGATCTCGGAGGAAAAGCGGCGAAACCCTAGGGAAAATCCTCCGTGTATATAATTATAATATGCATGTATGTATTTTTGTATTTAATGACGGCCACTGTGGTGTTAAATGAATTTGTTACATTTATAAAATTGTACCAGTATACATAGTATCACTTTATTTAAAATTTAAGTATATTGTCAATTTTAATAATTTAAGTATTAATATATTAAATTTGTCACATTTGATCGTATATCATTAAACAAAGTGATGAAATGGTACTGACGTCATATTGAGTATCATATGCTGAGTGCAATTCTATGACATCCGTAAAAAATAAATCCCAAAATATGAGATATAACGACTGCAATTTCATCGATTTATTCTATTAGTCTTTTAATTAGACGAAATTTCGTAGTTCAGTATGGTACTAGTTCAGTATCTAAATCGTTAACAACTGTCACTACGGTACATTAAAACGTATTTTTTCCCTAAAACATAGTATGTAAAATATGAGTTTTCATGATTGGCTCCCTAGCTTTCGAATTTTTACAAAATGAACCCATTGGATTTTGTTTTGACCATTGGGTTATCGATTTGATCGTTTGGGCCCTCTGATTCTTAAGTGTCTTGGCCGTATTCGAGGTTCCGGGTCAACAATGTATAAAAATATATGGTATGTTTGCCAATAAAAACCTAAAAATTATAAGGTAATCTCACTGTTAATTTAAACTATTATAATATGATTCGTGTAGCACATCCTATTTTTACTATACGGAAACCATTGAGTGCTTTCTTTGGCGATGCCTACAATTACTAGTCTAGTTTTCGGAAAAAGTTTGTACCTTCTTCATCTTCTAAGGCGGCTCGAGATTCTCTCAAATACAACATTTGCTTTCGATCTCGAAATAAGTAAATTTATCTCGGGCACCGAAATCTATACGGTATATTACGTTTATAGCTTTGTAAATCCATGCTCATACAACTTGAATCCTGGTGTTGTGTCTAAGGAGTTAGCAACTTAATAAATTCATGCTCATACAACTTGAATACTGTTTATTATGCTCATACAACTTGAATACTGGTGTTGTGTCTAAGTAATTAGGAGTTAGGACCTTAGTAAATCAATGTTCATAATCAAATAATCAATGTTAGGTTCATGCCAACTCATTATTAAGTATATACAAAAAAAACTATGTTAGACTAGCCTCCATCCCGAAAACCGCACTCTACTTCTTCTAAACTAGCACCACATTAGTTAATAACACGACCAATACATAGAACGAAATACCAAGTTCACTTTTAAGTCCATCATGCGTCTTATTTAACTCATATTTTCAAAAAACCTTTTAACTTTTCAAACTTGGGTCGATTCTCTTTAATTCAGTAGACGACTATATTCATATTTTCTCCTACTCGCATTGTCATTATTTTTCTACTTTAATTATAATTTCTCTGCCTTTCTAACGAAACTCCGACTTCGCCATTTTCTTAATATCGAGAACCGACTTCTTTAGCTTCTATAAAAAAATTATCTTGGTAAAGTTTACTCCACCAAGGAAAACTAATCAAAAGTATCATCATATTTCATACCCTTACAAATTACAATCCTACAGATGAAATCGATAAATTATCAACCCTGAGGACTAAATTAACAAAACACCATAACCTCGAGAGCGTTTATAATACTTACTTATTTTCATTTTAAACCCTTAATTTCCATTTTATCACTCTGAAAACAGTGTAGAAAGAGAGAGAAGATGGAGGTTTTGGGCGGTAAATTCGCATACAGAACCTCTTTAGCTTTTCACCGCCGATTAATTCTCATTCCGTGGTAATTTTTCGATTTTTTTTTAATCTCATAATTGCATTTTTTTTCTCATGTGTTAATTCCCAAGGAATAATAATATTTGTATTCTCATTATTACTATTAGGGTTATTAACTCGTATGCTAAATGAGAGCAAGTTCAATTTTATACTGGAATTTAAATGATTAGACGAGTTTAAATAAATTGTATATGTTGATTTTTGTTAATTGGTGTTTAAGTTTGAGTAATGAATCTCCTAACAATCACACACAAACTACAGTTTTTTTTGTGTCTTTTTGTTGGTACTTAATTTCTTTATTAGCTAAAAAAAAATATTTTGTATTGATTTTTGTTTCAAGCTTAAGAGATGAATCTCCACATTTTCACACACAAACAACATCGAATGAAAAATACGATGGAAAACGAGGGCTGAATACACATTTAGGCAGTGGCGGAACTAAAACTTTTTTCGCTCGTAATTATGGGTGCTTAAATGCTAAAATCGATAAAATAAGAATTTAGGATACATGGTAAAAGATTACTTTTCCTCGATATAGGGGTGCTGGAGTCCCTATAGCGCGTTACTAGTTCCTCCTTTGTATTTAGGGAAAAAGATTTATTTCTCGATATATTCTATTTTTGTTAAATTTAGGGTGCTAAGAAGTAGAGGAATTTGCTCTGCCAGTGATAAAACCACAAATCCTTCATTTCCCGTTCGTTATACTCCGAAAACATTGAAAAAGGCTGGAAAACCTCAGAATAGAATTATTCCCGTGAATGGCTTGGATAAGAATGTAGTAATTAAGGGTTTGGACCCAAAGGCTTTGAGATGCGAGGTTTTAAATAAAATGATGGCTTTGGAGAACAGTCCTGCCTTGGATATAAAACAGCAAAATCATTATCAAGGGCATGTGAATGAACTTCCTAGTGGTTTCTATCAAGGTAAATTGCCGAAAGCTCCCATATTTTGATCTTTTTCATCAAAGGTTTCTATTTTTCATGTCTGTTTCAGTAGAAAAAACGCCAAGTTTTGCATTCATAAATTTCATGTAGAGCTGACAATTGTTTGCACTTCTTTAGAACTTTAATGTACTAATAACATTTGTAAAATTAATTGAAGCTGATGACGAAATTGATTCTAATGAGGGATCTACAAAAGATGAGTTGGAGGATAATGCCGAAGAACTAAAGATTCAACAAGAGAGGTTTCCACTGAGTCATGATTTACAGGCTTGCGATGTTAAGAATGATACAGAAAATGAAGCAACCAAATCGCTTACTACGAGGTTAGAATGTTATAAATATCCTGTGATAATGGTGTCAAATTTGTGTATCTGAAAAATGCACTTGTCCTGATACGAGGTTTGTTTTTGTTAAAGTGACAAAGCCAGTGATTCTTCAAAGCCGGATCGGCATTTTTCAAAGAATTCAATAAAAGTTGAAAATGGTCAGACTAGGCCTATGTCTGTCAAGTGGTCTGAGGTGAATGCTATCAAGAGTAACGTGAACCACGATATTGCAAAAATCAAGGTTGAAAATGATAGGATGGCTTCAAAAAATAGCTTCTCGGATAAAGAATTGCAAAATCTGAACCAAGGACCTACTAGTGATCTAACTTCTTTTCGTCAAGGTAATGAGTCATGAAGATAATCTCTTTCTAAAGTTGATTGATTTTTAGGCCTTGTCAATAGCCTGAGCGATGATCTTAAGATACTTTTTTTGAATAAACAGAAGCTAAGAAAGAAATAATGTATAATGAGGAAACGTCGGATAATGAATACATGGAGGAACCTGAGGATAACACTAAGGAATTAGGGATTCATCCAGGGAATTATTCACTGAGCCAGGCTGAGAAGGTCGTAATCAAATTACTCGCATCAAGGTATTATTTTTATAGGATATCTAGTTGAGATGGTGCCAGTTCTGATGATTTTTAAATGTAGTGGCTCTAGTATGAAGTGTTGTCTACTTTGTACTTCAAAACCGCTTTTCATTGGTTGTATCCTATAAACTCAGGATTTTTATTTTGCTTCACTGCTATTGTATTAATGTTCGATTCTGTAATAACTTGATGTAGATACATGCTATGCAAGGGTATATTTATCCACTTACTTGTTGAAGTATGTTCTCTTATAACTAATTATAGAGGAAAAACAAACTAAGAGTAGGAGATGTATATAAAAAGCTACATATAAGTTTGTGTTTGAACTTGGTTTTCTCCTTTGCAGAGCTTATACAGCTGTTGAGCTGAGAAAGAAATTGAATGCCAAGAGATTTTTTACTTCTACAATTGATGCTGTCATAATGGATTTCCAGAGCAGGTATGCAGTTGAGACCCGTACAAGACTATCCTTTGATTATGGTTTCCTTCCTCGTTTAATGTATATCAAACTTATAAGTGACTCTGAATACTTTTGTTTTTTATTAGTTACAGATCCAAGTTCTTATTGGCTCATTTCTGTTACTGACTGTTCTTCTTTGTTGTAGGGGCTTGATCAATGATTGTTTCTATGCTGAAAGTTATGCGCGGTCCAGGTGGTCATCTTCAAGTTGGGGACCACGACGTGTTAAGCAAGTAAGATTTCCCCTTCAATTTCTCCCCCCCCCTCCCCCCTCTCTCCGGTTCAGAGCATTAATCTGTATCAAGTCTTATATCTTCTATAAGAGGCTCTTTTATATCTGGCCTAGTTTGATTAATGTAGGTTCGGGTAGTTTGTTCCTTGTTCACATTGCTTGCTTATTTATCTAGATAAACAAGCAAAGCAACGTGGGCTTATCTCCTTCCTTTTGTATATTTTTTTAATAACTTCTACCAAGTCCACAACACTAAGTTGTGGTGTTGATGTATAGGATGCCACAAAGATACACAAATACGGTGTACGGACAGTGGTATCGATATGAACAGTACATGAATTTAAGATATGCCTATCTAAGATAAACTAAGGACAAAAACACAAAATTGATATGGTTTTGTACCAAACTACATAATTTAAAATTACGGGAAATTTTCACATTTAGCATCGAGGTAACACCTTGTACTAAAAACTGACACAGAAACTGAAGCTTCCTCTGAACTAGGTCATCATTTATATTTTAAAAACGTAAAGCTTCCTTGTAAATTTGAATTACTAAGGAGCACTAAGCCCTAGGCCAACATTTGAATTTCTACATCTCTAAAAGTTAGAACCTCATTTTGAACCAAGTATACCTAATCTTCTACTTTAAACATCTAATTTGCATCTTCAATTGAAATTGTCACCCTTCAAGAGATGTAGCTTGTAGTGACCATAAATTATGCTCTAAAATATGGTTATGGTGTATGTGTGTCTTAATATTTAAACAGTCTCAGACAGTCAGACGTATCTTGTTTGGGTTGTCAAAGGGGTGTCACGAGTATTTGATGATTTGCTAAGGAAAGCCTAAGCACTTTAGGTTAATAAAATTCAATTTAACTTGAAAACAACCATGATTGTACTTAAACCCACTAGGAGTAGCCTAGTGGGCTAGAACCTGCTAGGAATAGCTTAGGTACAGGGTTCGTCTTGTTGAAGTGGGTAGGTGTGAAATCCCTTGATTCTCTTTAATAAGATTTTAAATATATATAAAAAAAACATGATTGTACTTCTTTTCTTGAGAACCCTGTGGTTTAATAAATACTCATGGCTTACCGGTGGCCCAACTCTACAAATTTGTAATTCTGTAGTTGATAAATATCAGGGGTCTTATCGATCCTCTAATCGATGGGGAAAAACAGGAAATAGTTTTTGCCAAAATCCCCACCCCCCTCGCCATTAAATTAACTGTTTTATATTTGTCTATTCTCATCCAGAAAATAGAATAATTATAGTCGTCCTTGTCCACTATTGAATAACAGGATGTGCTAGTGAAATTATGATTGTGTTTAATGTTTAACAATACACCAAACAAATAATTCAATCTCCTCAACCTTCCTCAACCTCTTATTTAGTTTCGAATAATCAAGAGTCTAGATTATTTTTGCCGTCACCCTTGTTCCTGCTGCTTATCCACAGAGTAAAGTAAAAATCCAGTACTCCCTCCTGTTCCTCCTTATCTTTTTTTTTTCCATTTTGTAAATCATTATAATATGGGAAAATTATTGTTTACTACATCGACCTATTGGTGTTTAAGAAAATACATATCCACCTTTCATGATTAACAATTTGCATACCCAACTTATAAACATCATCCAATCAACATACTACCGTTAAAAAAGATAAGGGAAATGAATGAATGACAAAATTACCCTCGCATTTTCTTGTTATTTACAACGCCAGGTCACCACTCACCTTTCCATTCTAGTTAAATACAACATTAATCCTCATACTTTAGTATGAAACTTAATTGGATACCTATATATTGAAAAAAGTTAATAGAATATCACGATCAGTCTATAGCTCCTTTAAATTTACAAATTATAGTCACTGCCTGTATAAACCAACAACTAGGGTTTCATAACCCAAAACTGCCGCCGCCTCTACATACCATTGGCCTCTGTACGTGGCTTGCCTCTCTGGCGACCACCATTAGAATGAAAATTACAGTGATTCTCTTTTTCATCTCCAAATTAGGGCACAAGCCCACACCCACACCCACCTCGCCATCACTCTCTCCTTCTCGGTCTGTCGGAGCCGATAGAGGCTGAATCCGTATTGCATATGTATATTTATATTGGCTGGAAGTATATATTTGTTGTATGTGTGTGTGTGTGTGTGTATATATATATACACAGTATATGTGTGTATGTATAGAAAGATATATATGTATAAGCAAATGTATAAAATTATTTCATAAATAAAAAAATGAGTCAATGACCTTAACGTCCCTAAAAACAGCACATGTCTTGCACATGTGTAACTTCTGTTAGTAAAAAGTTAACGGCAGTATGGTGATTAATCAATTACCAATAGTTTGGTATCGAAATCATTAAACGTGATAGGTGGGTGTGGCAATCCTTAACCACCAATAGTTTGGTGCACAAAACAATAATATTCCCCTATAATATTGCTGGCAACTGTTTATAAGATGATATGTTGTTGGACCAGGCCTTGCGCAATAGGGGAGTGGCTGAAGTTGACGCAAATGCAGCTTTAAAATTGGTATACGAGGATGATGACGAAGATTCATCCCTCGGCTTATCAAAAGCATCATTAGACCAGTTATACACTCAAGCCTCAAAACAGTGGCTTCGTAGTCGAGATATTAGCGATGAGACACGGAAATCGAGGATGATTCGGTGGCTTCAGTACCGTGGATTTAACTGGGGTGTAACAAGCTTCATCTTAAAGAAATTAGAATCCAAACTCCCCCTTTAAAACCCATATAAAAACATTCCACTATCGCAGGTATACAGGATTATTATTGTCACATCATTCGAGTACATAAATTTGACACACTTTTATTTCCATCACCCAATATGCCAAAATTGATCTATTTGTCAAAATTGGAGTTAGTTGGACCCAACAGCAGTAAACTGATATCTTTGTCATCATACACAGAGCCAACCAGAATGAATGTTACATTGCAATGTAAGACAAATGTCATATAAAGAAGACAAATGACTTTTAGTTTTGGGTGGTATTAGTGTGATCAACATCTGCTGCAGAAGCTACAGCTGTCTAACAAATGTTTTACATAGTATACATCTAGAAATGTTATTTGGGTAATGTATACCCATTTTTAGCATGCAATGTGTATTGAAAAATAGTACTACGATCATGCGTTGGATGTCGCTAGTTTTTGTTATGAAGATGAAGCTTCTAATGATGTTTTTTGTACAATTTATGTCCTTTGGTGGTTACAACTTGAGAGGTGGTTTTTCTTTTTCTACATTTGGCTTGTGAATTGTTTGAAAAACTTGTCAAATCGCAATCCTTACACTCCTTGTGAGAGCAGTGAAGACGAAAACGGTGTATATGACGGAATGTACGTAAGAGGTGTGTAAATAATAATTCTGTAACCGGAACTGTTGAGGTTGGTATTCCGGTAAATAAGCTGCACTGCTATATGATCGATTCATTTTCCTTGCTTTTCCCAATTTTTTTAATGCCCGTTCGTACTTCCAATTCCTATAAGTAAAATATTTTCATATAAATATTCTAGAAGAATCATAGTCTATCAGACTGGAAAATGTCATCCTCTTATCATCACACAGTAATGAAAACTCCGAATGCCCAAACATCTGGTCACGGATCTTGAAAGTATAGTTTACAGTTAGCCATCAGTTCATGCCAACGATTCTTAGCTTGTTAGATAGGAGTACATGATAGCTTAGTCTTCATATTTTTACCTAGTGTAAAAAAATACAAATTTAAAGCGTATTTCATAACGGTCATAATAAAAACTTAGCGTCATAATATTCATTCGAATGTTAACTTATGAAAATAAAGCATAAAGGTCAAGAGACAGGTATACATCTGTGACATTTTAACCTTTTACATGAAATATTTGCTTTGCCCATCTGGAATGTGATTTGATTCATATATAGCGTGGATCTAATAATTCTTAATTAGGCAGTACGCAATAATACTTGATATTTTAACATGTACTTTGTCCTGTTTGTCAATGGCTAACAAGTCTTAGATGCAAATTTAGTATACTTTGAGATGAAGACAATTATAGATAGATAAATATAGATATTAGATACAGATATAAGATGGATCCACACTAAAAACATCACGTGAACATGTGCACCCAAAGAGCCCGGGACCATGTGATTAGTGAAAGAGATCAAATTCTTCTGCCAAAAATTCCAATTAATAAAATACAAAGACAGCCAATCATTGGTCCAGCTTCTATTTATCCTTCAAACTCTTACAATCCCCATCAATCAAATTTCTACACTTTCAATCCCCTTAAAACTCCAATCCTTACAGTTACACCCCTCAACTGCTCTTTTTTACATCTTTTAGCAATACAGCTTTAGTTATTCAATCTAGTATTATATTCTACTCCAAACTAAGCTTAACTTACACTCTTACAAGGAAAAATTATAAAAAAAATTACACTGCCATTACATTAAAAATTAATAATGCACATGTAACCATCCCATCTAGACCGAATCATCCGAGAATGCAAATGAGCAGTTAGACGACCCGTGTAGAACAACTTCCCGAGCTTGGTTTTGTGGCGAAGGAGGTTTTTCTGATACGTTTCCTTTTAATAAATCCGTATCCATTCTTACTTCGTGCCGAATCTCTTGTAGCATAGCGACAACATCTTTCATTGCTGGACGATCTTTCCCTCTTGTGCTGACACATAGGAAAGAAACCGCGAGTGTCTGTAGCATTTCATGCATATTAGGGTCTGCCATGCCCCTAAGCTTAGGGTCAAGGATGTTATTTGGGTCACCCTTGGCGTTCAAGTGGTCTCTGACCCACTGGACCAAGTGTGCACCACCTGGTAGAGTTGGGTCCAAAGGGTGCCTTCCTGTTAATACCTCTAATAAGACTACTCCGAAGCTGTACACATCGCTTTTCTCTGTGATGTTCTGCATCGAACCATGCTCTGAAAGAAAACAAGATTGATAAATAAAAATTATACTATTACTAAGGCCTTCTTTTGCTTTGCGGCTTTCAAGTTTCGATTTGTGTTTTTGTTTTCTTGAACGCTAGACTGAATTGTGTGACGGGTTGAAGGCTGAGTTTTTTCTTTTTCCTGAAAAAGCTAAGCTGAATGAATCCAGCTTATTCTCAATCTCAAGAAATGTAGTTGCTTATTTACTTGAAATCTGCAACCAGACAAACTCAAAGCTCCGCCTTTTACACAATTTTGCTTAAAAGCTATACTTTATTTGCTTGACAAGTTTAATCGTCGTGCCTTCTAGTTTTCTTCTTGAAAATGATAGAAGATTTAATGTGGATTAACCAGCCTTTTATCAGTTGACTAAGATCCATCTTAGTTGCTTGAAAGATGCAACCAAACAAACTCGAAGAACAGAAAATAATTTTTATTTTAAAGAATGATATTTACCTGGGGCCATATACCCGTAAGAACCGGCAAGCATAGGCCTCTGACTCAGCTTTGAACCATCACCGCCATTTTCGCCATTAACAAGCTTAGCTAAACCAAAATCCGCCAAATACGGTTCAAAACGAGGACCCAAAAGCACATTCATAGCCTTAACATCGCCGTGCATGATAGGTGGCATACAATCATGATGTAGATACGCCAACGCGTGGGCTACACCTAAGACAACTTCGTATCGACTCTCCCAATCCCCCCCTCCTTTACCACCACCATGAAGTAGCGAGCTCAAGCTACCATTAGGTAAGTAATCATAAAACAATAATTTTAACGTACTATTCGATCCGTACCCTAATAACCTCACGATGTTTCGGTGTCGAATCGATCCAAGGGTCTGGATTTCTGAGCTGAACGCTCCGGATTCTTCCGAAGACCACATTTTTTTAACGGCTAGAATTTCTCCGTTGGCAATTGGTATTTTGTAAACCACTCCCGAGCTCCCAGTCCCAATCACGTTCGAGGAGGTCAAGTTTTTCACGATTTCGTCGATAGATAATTCCATTTTTTGGTAATATGTTAGTTCCCAGCTTTGGCTATTCACATGTCCGTTTTGGGCAACGCGGGCCCTAACCAACATGTAGAGTGCTAATAGTACGAGCACCACGCCGGCGCTGACGAGGATCGTCATCGCTAGCCTAGTGGCTGACCTGACATGCCCGGAGGGGCGCATGCCGCCAGCTGGCGTAGCGACCCCTCCGGAGATGTAAAGTCGTTTGTTACCTACAAAACTTGTCATTGGGAGCTTATGGAAAAAAGGGGTGTTTGGTAATTCGCCTGAGAAATCGTTAAAGGACACATTAAGGGAGACTAGGTTTTGAAGGCTTGTTAAGGTGTATAAGTTGCCACTTATTTTGTTATGTGACAAATCAAGGTTACCTAATTTAGTTAAACCGGTGAATCCGGAGGGGATTTCACCGGTAAAACTGTTACAACTCAGATTTAGAGCGATTTCGAGAGCAGGTATTTGGCCTAACTCTTTGGGTATATCACCGGAGAAAAAGTTATTCCCTAAATCCAATAACTGAAGCTTACTACAAGATAATATCTCAGCTGGAATTTTGCCTGAGAATTGATTGTTACCAAGATTAAGTTTTGTTAATTCACTTAAAGAACCAATACTAGGATTTAAATTTCCAGTCAACATATTATTTGAAACATCAACTAGTTGTAGGCTTTTAGGGAGAGAATCAGGGAGATAACCCATAATCCCATTCGAGTGAAGATCAAGAAATTCAAGGTTTGTGCACTTCGATATAGAATATGGGATAATACCAACAAACCGGTTTTCACTCATATCGACGAAATTCAATGTTTTTAAATTCCCAATTTCCAATGGAACAGTACCCGAAAGTCTATTTTTGTTTACACGAAATCTGTACAGATTCGTACAGTTTCCTATATCAGGTGGGATAAACCCTGATAAATCGTTTGAAAGGAGAAGCAATTTCGTTAAATTTCGTAGATTAAAAATCTGTTTTGGAATTGGTCCGAAAAGAGTATTATAAGAAAGATCAAGCGCTTGTAGACCTTCACATTGAGATAAAGACTCTGGGATTTTACCTGTTAGCTTATTTTGCCAAGCGAAAAACAAGTTTAGGCTTTTCAAGTTCCCAATCGAATCGGGTATCTCTCCAACAATTGCATTATTGTCGATTTCGAGATGAGTGATAGATGCACAATTCGAAAGCTCGCTTGGGATAGTACCTGATAATTGGTTAACACTAAGTTGAAGCTCTTGTAGGCCTAAAAGTCCTCCGAAACTCGTGGGTATATTTCCTGTTAATAAATTTTCGGATAAATCAATTACCGATAGCCCTTTACAGCTCCCAAGCTCAAAAGGTATCGAACCAACAATAGCATTTTGCCACAAAAGCAGACTCTCAAGCTTTGTTAGTTCCCCGATACTTTTTGGAATTTCACCTGATATCGAATTCTGGTATAAATAAAGGTTCTTTAATTCGCTACAGTTCCCAATTTCCTCCGGAATAGGACCGGATAAAAGGGCAGTATATATAGCTATGGTTTCGATTCTCTTTAAAAAACCGATCGAAGAAGGGATTTTACCAGAAATTCCCGTCTCAGCTAACCCCAACATTACTAAATTAGTACAATTTCCAATCTCGAACGGTAATTCTCCTTTAAGATTTTGATTCCCACCCGCTCGAAAAGTCTCTAACTTTTTCAAATTCCCAATACTTTTTGGAATTTCTCCATCCAGCTGATTATCGTATATAGTAAAAGAAACAAGCTCCGTAAGATTCCCAATCTCCCAAGGGATCGCCCCTTCAAGAAAGTTTGAATTGAGTTCCAAAGCCGTCAATTTACTCAGCTTACAAATTTCGTCAGGAATTTCACCGGATATTGAATTATCGCTTATATCAAGAGTGGTTAGCCCTGAATATTCTCCGAATTCTTTCGGGATATTTCCCGTTAGATTCGTAGACGATAGTGTAAGCGAACTAAGTGCTGCAAGAGTACGGAAACTTGTCGGCAATGGGCCTTGCAAGTCCAATGATTTCAAAACAATCTTCTCAACTTCACCATTTTTGTTGCAAAAAACACCTAACCAAGTACAAGGGGATTGTTGTGATGAGTCCCATGAGTTTAGTGCTACATTTGAGTTGTTTAGCAAAGATTTCCATTTTAGTAGAGCTTCACCTTGGGCATCAAGAGAGTAGCAAGGAAGTGATAGAAAGAGAAGTGAAAGGAGAATTAAGGTGAAGTTCATTCTAGTGTGTGTGTGTGTGTTTTTGGGGATTGTTGAGGGGGGAACCCCATGTTTTTGTTTATAAGGATTGGATAAAATCATGAAAAACATGAAGACAAGTTGATCTAGATCCAATAACCACTTTGTTATTTTATTTAGAGTGTGATTAGTTTATTTGTAATTGTTCCTTAAGTGTGAGATGGTGATAGGCATAGGCCATTTTTGAGTCACTAATGCACATGGGTGCCTATTCTTCTATTGTTTTTTATATGAATATGAATTTGTTTTTGCTGTAAAAAGTTTGACGATGAAAGCTAGGAGTTTACATTTTCTATTTAACAGCACCTTGTATATCTAACCCATTATACTAACTTATTTTAAATATATCGTTTTTTTTTTAGTATATATAGTATGTACTTGTTCATTTTAATGTGAAATGGTGGTGGGGTTTATGCCTATTTGGTTCACTAATACATATGGGTGCTTTTCCATTATTTGGTTTTTATATGGACGTGGCTTAATGTTTGTACTGTAGAAAAATTGAATATAATGATGATCCAGATTTTACTTGTACAATCTCGTTTTAACGTTCTCTCCTATTTAGTAACAGTGTGGCTAATTAATGATTATTAAAATGTGATTATTCTTTAAGTGTGAGATGATGATGATGGGGATAGAGATCGATTTGGCTATAAAATGCACATGGGTGCTTTTTTCATCTTTTGTTTCTTCATTCTTGTATGAAAGGGGCTTATTTTTAGTCTGTCAAAAGTTTCAATATTTACATTTAGAACATTAATTACCTTGTGATATCTTACACTAAAGTGTTTGTGCCTAATTTGATGACATGAATATCAAAAATTTAGATATTTTTTTATTGTAGGGAGAAAAAAATCTTAATATTCTTTTTAGTTGAGTAATGTTGATGAGTATCATCCAATGATAAGTTTGAGATGCAATCAAGTTTGTCGTGTTTGCAACTAGCAACTCCAAGTAGCAATTTGAAGCTATTGTTTGTTGATAAAAATGTCATTTTCTGAAAAGGTTTTTTGTTTCAGCTATCAACAGTTTTGAAGGTGAAAATTCATTATTTTCTTCTATTCAAGATCTTGTGTATGTCAGTTATATTCAAATTGTTCTAAACTAGTTAAAAAATGGGAGCCGAAATTTAGAAGTTCACATTGTGGCTTTAAATTATAATAGTGCTTGCAAGTTCGTGCAAGATAAAAATGGTAATGTTTCATTGAGTGCCACTTTTTCAGAACAAAAAGTGCCTTGATTTAGATGGCAGTGAATATATCACCAAGTCCATTCCACATTACTTATTCATGATAGTGCATGGTAAAATAATTTTCCTGAAAAGGATAATTATCTAATAAAGTGAAAAGGGGAAACAATATTCAGTTATTCACATCTTAAGGTGAACTAGACAATGACGACTCTACCTAACAGTACACAATCCCCACGGTAATAAACGTTCTACTATGATCTTATAATTTTTATACTACTGTATTAAAAATTTCACTTTCTAGTTTCATCATTTTCAACAAACAGAATGCTAGCCATAAGATTTACTCACTTTTTTGAAGCAAATATCGATTTTTCACCTGTTTTCCTGAACTTTCTTGTTGAACTTTTTTCCTAAACTAAAGGTGTTCTTTTGCTTCCCCATTTTCGGCCAACTCTTAATGCCTCCAAATAATAGTAACTTTGTGAAATTCTTGTCAAGCTAGTTTGGTGATCCATCGTTTTCAAAATAAAAAAAAATTACATGAACCATTATCATATATTCCTGATCAAAGTTATGGAATGGACTGCTTCTACGGACCTATAGCCACACCCTATCAAATACCCTGACAAAAAAATACGTTTTTCATGGCTCTTGTCTAATTACTGTTAAACTTCAAAAAATAAAAGAACGTGTAAATATGTCCTCTTAAATTATTTGTCAGTATTATCGGTGCCGGTCCGATATATCAGAATGCTTGATTTTTTTTCTTGATAAATACAAATCAAAATAAAAACAAAATTAAATTGTAACTTACGAGTTTCGAATCCATGACTTTCTATATTGAATATCAAACTACTTTACCATTTAAGTTATTGTATCACATTGTAAATTAATTGGTGTTTAATATTTTTATTTTAACTAGCCAATAAATTAAAAATATAGTCACCTGTTGCCCGTAATTTTTTTTCCGGATCAATTGTCCAATGACCAAACCTTACTCGATTTGGACCCGTACCGTCCCTGAGTCTTGTACGGAACTAGGAAGTGAAAGTGGGAGGAGCCCATATTCTATATTAAAAAAACCATACCATATTAGTAATTTTTTCAAAATACGAGGGAAGGGAATGCTATTTTTTTAAAGATTTTGAACAAAATATATTGATTTTTTTTAATTTTTCAGTAAATTTTTAAAAACGTAGGGGTCCCTTCCAATGTCCCCTACCTAGCTAGTTACTTGGAAAAACTATTGGTTGGTATATGATCAATTAATGGCTTGTTGAACTTAACGACTTCACTTGTGAAATTTCTTTGCCCGGATGAAATTAGAATATAATTAATCATTTGTAATATACAAATATGCATGTAGTATGGTCATATAATATGCAAGAACCAAGGCAACTGCAAACACTTGTTTCCAAAATTATGTATATAACTGCTTTATGTCTTAATTTTTATGTTCCATATGATAAAAAAAATGTTTGATTGCTTTACTGTTGACTTAAATCTATGAAAAATGTGACAAGCACATGTATATCTACTAATTTACTAATCCTAATTATTTTAAATTTAGGGATAATTAACGCTAGTGCACTAGTGGAGTACTCTGTAGATCCATTTTGGTTTGTTTAGAAAAGGAGTGAGTGAAATGTGGAATAATATTATAGTGAAGCTCACATGGATGAAGATGAAGAATTAACCAGAAAAATCCATTTATAAAATTACAAATCTTGTCAGGGTGTCGGCTGGCCTTTACTGTAATTACGTTTGTAAATTAGAAAAGTAGAAAACACTAAAAAAGTGGAAGGAACTAGGAACCATATCATACAAATTAACTTGGGAGTTTTTATTCACAAATTAAAATTAAAATCAAAATCAAAATCAACATGATCTACATGTAGGGCTATCCACGTACATATATGTATATAAAAGCTTTTATGATTTGTTTATACTAAGATAGATCGACCATCGTGCCACTTGATGACCTGATCAAATTATATTATTAATTACTATTGGGTGGGAGAATTTCATCAACTGGCCAATTTTTCTAGCTGAAACATAATTAAAATTAATGCTCAATCTTTCTTTTAATTAGTTTATTACTATCACATTAAAATAAAATAAAGTGCGAGATTAATTTTGACAGTATTTCTTACTAGTTTAACAGTATTTTCCCACTAAAACAAAAAACTTTCTATCATATACTAGAACATTTACATACTTCAAGTTAGTGTATTAAAACAGAAAATGAAATGTTATGTTACAAAATAGAAACTGTTGTATAGCTAGGTTTAGGGTTGAGAGAAAAACCGAAAAAAACGAATCGAACCGATAACCAAACCGAAAAACCGAAAAAAATTCAGATCGGTTTCGGTTTTCAATAAAACTGAAACCGAAAAAAACCGAAAAATAACCGAAACTGGACCGAAAAAACCTGGTCCGGTTCAATCCAAAAAGATAAAAAAACCGAAACCGAAAAAAATCAAACTGAAAAATATGTTTGGTTTCGGTTTCGGTTTCGGTTTTGCTAAAAACTGAACCAAACCGTACCCAGCCCTAGCTAGGTTAGGATATAAAATTATCATTTTTCGTCTTTCCGGATGCATTTTGGTATAATATTATTTAGGAAAAAAATACATTTAGTTTACTCTACTATCTGATTTTAACGATTTAGGTACCAAACTATCAAAGTTAACAATTGACGTACTGAACTATCATAATATTCACAATTCAGGTACTATCGTTAATTTAGTTAGATGAAAGTTAGTTTCACATTTCATTTTGATCATATTATTTATAATTTTGGATGGATAAGGCACAAGGATAGATTAATTTGGCCACTGGTGGATATTGAAAGAAAAGCGTGGGAGAGAGAGAATAAAGAGTTTCCCGTATGGATATCCAAGTATTGCTAAATAAGTCCACTAAATTGTATCTAAGTTTCATTTTCCTTGTATCAATTATTATCTTTAAGTTGTGCACACTTGATGACCTATTTGAATCAACTTCATTATCACTAAAATAATTTTTTTAATTCCTCTCTCTAGACTCTAAAAATGGTATGATATGGATTCCACAAAGATCGGACTCTACCAATTGAATTCCGATCTTATTTTTTTTACATCGACACCTACTTGATTAATTATATATTTCATGAAATTCGCTTTGATAGAATTACTTTTAAAATAATTAAAAAGAAAAAAAACTCATGAAATGTAGTTTTCATATATAGTTTTTTTCTTTCTTGTTTTGCAACTGAAATTAACTGGATATACCGATATAACCTTTTAACATTGAATAAAGCTATTGAATGGTTAAAATTTAGTTGGCTGCATTTTTTAGTTAAACTGATTAATTAAAGCTGGTACTAGTACTAACTTTTAAATACCTTTTCTTTTACAGTTGACATGCTGGGGAGAATTACCAAAATATATTCCATAGTAAACAAAATATTAATCCCCTCCTACTTTCAGTTTTGTAAAACCGGCTAGCTAGATAGGTCCTTGTTTAAGGACATGCATGCAGTGTTTTTAAATGATTTAAATCATATGATCAATTTGATTCTTTCACATATTTTAGGATAATTATTTATGTTGGTATTGGTGATCATGTACCTTGATCATCTTAATGATTTGGAAAGTAAGATAAAGTACGAAAAAAAACTAATCCTAATATCATCACATTTACGTTCACATTGTACTTTTTCCCATTTTTAATCAAGGAGCTTCAAGGTAAATGTTTAAAAAATGTGAAAGCACTACGTTAATAAAGTTGTTACTACATCATGATGGTTAAATAATATTTGTAAAATTCATAGATTTCCAAAAATGATTTGGTTTAGAAGACAGAAATTGGCTAGAGTGGTTACGGAAATCAGGTTGTTAACTTAAACAAACAAGCAAAACTGTTGGGTTCGTTGTCAAATATCGACCAGAATCCATGTATAACGTCACTCAATAACATCATGCATTTTTCTAAAGTATAAACCTTAATTCGGTTAACGATTTACAATTCCTAAATTATTTCCTTCTTAATTAATTTGCCTTTTATTGTTGTTCTGAATCATGATACATAGATTTTAGGGACCATGTGCTTCCTTAAGGTTGAAAAAAACCTTTCTCCTTTTCATGCACTTAACTTTTATCATACGTCCGAAAACTATTTCGTCGTTGTACATTATTATTGATTTGTGGTGCTTGACACGTTATTTTCCAAGAGCCCACGTTACATTTATAAATGCCTAGAGGGAAAGAAAGTGGCAAATAAAAAGACAATAATAACATCAAAAGAAGAGACAAACCAATATTGCAATATATTTACGGCCTAAATTTGCCCATCCTCCTTTTCTTTATGCCCTTTTCAAGAGAAAAAAAAAAGGAAATTTTTCATTAGTTTCGGTGTAAAAAGTTTCATTTTGTAGTCTGCCCAATTTTTCATATTCAGTTTGAGTTCTAATTGAGATTTGAGACGAATGAAATATTACATCACGGATTTGCGATAATCTGTTCATTTTTTGTAACATTAGAGACCACGTATGGTCCGTATCAACTCGAAATATTATTATTTGTTAAATCTTTGTTTTCTTGGAATAAGCTTCACTTATCATAAATTAGCCCTTGCACCGTGATCATCATTTATATAGTGCTGCTTTTAATTCTTGTATATATGCACTTTGAAAATGTGTGTTTGTTAGGATCTAGTAGTTTTTTAATCACAGACAAGTCTACTGAATGTATGATAATAAATTGATCACTTTAGATTATATATGGATCTTGGAGTTTAGGCTAGACAAAACAGGCTAATAATTCATTCAATTAGAAATTTAAAATTACATTATGTGATCTTTGGGCACACTAATAGATCTCAACAGTTATCACATGACTGTATAGATCACTCGAATTAATTTTGGAATATTTATGATACAAGCAAGACTATAAACAATTCAGGCTAGAGTTCATTAACAGTTGTTTTAACATATACTATATTATTAAAATTGGGTATGGCTAGGGTGATAATTAATCAGAATATATAATCAATTGTTGTCGATATAGGTACAAAAATTTCAATAAATGAAAACATAACTTTTTGATAATTATGATAATTGTTTTCAGCTCGACTTTGTGATGATTATAACTTATAAGATGTTGTCACTATGGCACATATTAGGAGACTCTTTGATATATATCATCAATATATAGATTTGGTTACAAATTAAATGGAAAAGACTCGTGGTGTTCAATCAGACCTTGTTATACGTTACTTTTGTATCAATGGTAAACAATTACAATGTCTGTTTTTTAATTAAAAAAAATAGTGGCTGTACTTGTAATACATATATAGCAAGTGATATCGAGTAGTAGTGAAGAGGTGATCCATGTGGTTCTAAATTTTAACATGAGAAAAAAAGCACAGTGCTTTTCAATGAACGTGCCATGTTACACCCTCTATATGTATATTATATTTATATCTATGTTGGTGTGATTTTTAAATGGTCTTATTGTCAGAAAATGGTTTGTGAAAGAAAGGTTAACAGGGAGAATGGAACTTCTGTAATTTATGATAATGCTACAGAAATTATTGGAGAGATAAGATGTTAATTAATCACTGATCAGTGTACTTATTTTACGTACCAGTAGTAAATTATACGTGATAGAAATAAGAAGAATATAACAGTGAAGATGTAAGAAACAATTAATTACAGCAATGGTCTACATAGTTTCAACAACATTTTATCTGGAAGAAAGAAATCATAGTGACAGAATTCATATTCACTGATTTTGTGTGGATTATGGTAAATGGAAGGATAAAAAAAAACTATGCAACTATGCTATTTTATCGAATCACGGGAAGCGAGAAAAAATAGTATTCAAATATATAAAAAAGAAAATCATACTCTAGCCCTTTTGGTGCCCGCTTAAGTTAACTGTATTACGCATGTGAAAAAAGGTGATGTTCGAATGTCAAGCCCATGGTAGTGGACGTTTCCGTTCAACTGAAATATCGAAAATCGACAAATCAATAGCGGTATTTATAATGTTCAAAAATAAGGAAAACAGAAAAGTATTTCAATGATAAATTAATACTACCAATCCAAACGAAGAAACATCCCCTCTTATTTAGACCAAATACATCGAGATTTGAGACTCTCATTGACTCAAAATTTCATGATTATTTTTTGTACTCCTTCAAGAGTATATACTTTACATTATTTAGTGGGTAATTAATAAATAAAGTAACTCGTTAAGCTATGTGTATGAGCCGTATAAGGTCTTGTTTGATTGGTGGTATATATAGTACGGTGGTATTGGATGACTATTTGTTTATTTCGGACATATTCAACCGTCCCGAAATGTTGTATTTACGATACCATATGAAGCATAGTACTAATAGTTTTGGGATTATATATAAAGAGTGATTCGTAGTTCCGATACAAATCATGGGTGTACTCATAGACTTGAAACTACGAGTCCCGCAAGTATTATATTATTCTTCCATCGGGCAAATACAAACTATGACCGATGATTTTTTTTCTCACCCCCTCGTGTATTACAAAGATAAAGTTAGACTTTATTGGGCCCATTTTGAATGCAATTTTGTTTTTGATTATGTTGTATCCTTGAATTTGTCTTCTCATTTAGAGGAGCCATAATATAGGTACGTAGCTTTCTATATATTAACTCAGAGGGGGAAAAGCCTGCGTATGCATATAATTATTAACGTTATATTCTAGTCCTACTTTTATATTTTTTTATTTATAAAAAAACGTTAATTAGGAGTCTAGAATTAACAATTGAATTGATTAATTAAGGAGGATATAGTGCCATAGTGGTATACTGGTATACATACAAAAATGTCTCACGAGAAGTTTTTTCTAAAATAATGCCAACTTTGTTGGCTCATCTGAAAGTATAAAAGCAAATAGTATTTTAATTATAGTTTCGAATTTTAGCCCAACGCTAAAAAAATATATTGATTGTGATTTTTCTCATAAAAAAACTATTTGTGCTTTTTTCCAGATAAAGTCCCTATTAAAGATGCAATCATTGTCCCCCCCAACAAAACAGCTATGTTTATATCTTAATTTTTCCTTGTTTTCAGGATTTTGGCTCCCATATGCTCCTTTTTTGCATTCCAAACCAGTGATTATGTTTGAAAATCGAGAATGCTAGTGCTTTTGGGTAAGCTTTGCTAAGCTTTTCCAAACCATTAACTTGTGGCGATCAATATCATTAAGATTGTATATTATAATGGCAATCAAAATTTAATTGGCCTTTAAATATAAATTCCAATATCAGTTTTAATTACACTATTGCCTTATTTTCTTAGCTAGCTAGGTTTTTCCTAGCATGATGATAGCCAAATCCCTAATGTATTTTATTAGAGCATGTATAATACTGTTGTTATCTCTATTGTTAACTAAAAATGTTATTTAACAATGCAATTTTATTTTCGCATTAGTTGTGTTAAAGTATGTGTTAACTTTATAGATGTTAAAGATAACAATTTTTTTAATTGTTATTACTTGATGACATGGCAAAAAAGTCTAATCCACACCCATAATTAACTGATATTTCTTACGCATATCTTTTCTATCTCTACCATACTGCTATTTATTTTCTCACATCACTTATCCATAATACTATATTTTTAATAATTAATTTTTAATTAAAATAGATAAGATTGTTAAAGTTAAAACTAATTTGAATATTTAACTTAATATACATATGTGTCATTTAATAGTTTTTTAAATGATTATGTGTCATTAGTTAACAATAAAAAGTTAACAAAACTATTATCAGATTATTTGAAAGTCTTATTTTGTGTCTAGCTCCTAATTACTAATATTGGTGACAAGGTATATCTATTACATGAGATTCTTTGAAAGTCTTATATAAATTTCTTTTATATATAGAAACCCTATGAATTTTAAATACTTTGACTTATTATATACTCCAACTATACAAGTAAACAAAGAAAACTATTTCCCCTTTTGTTTTTTTTTTCCCTTTAATTTGTAAGAAGCTATATTCCCATTTCGTACAATTTCCTTTATATATAAAACTATGTGTTTGTCCGACCCTGTTCCATTATTGAAGTCCAAATCATTGTCCCCCAAATTACAATGTTTATGTCTTAATGCGTCCTTAATTTCAGGTTTTCCGCCCCCATGCACTTTTTTTTATTAATATGTTTTTTTAATCAACTATTGTGATTGAAAGATGAGAAGTTTTATTTTCAATAATGTTAATGAACCGGATAGGCTCAGTCAGCCTCTCAACATACAAGTACTCAATTTAAATTTAGAATTTCATTTTCATTGTGAAATTTAAGAGTCTGCTATTCGGCCGTATATTTAATATTTTTAATTAATGTTTAATTTTAGGCTAGTCACAAATAGAGTTCTATAATATAATATTTTTATTTTGTTTAATCGTCAAATAAAATATATTAAAATTATTAACTATTTTTAATTAGTATTTAAATTTAGGGTAGTCTCAATTATGGTTTCATAAGTATTATATTTGGGCTTTTATTTTTATTTTGGTTTGTGTATAAAAAGAATTCTAAAAATTACATGAATGACTGTCTGACAATTAGTCTGGTTGAGTCAGTCTTGACTCTGTAGCGTTACTGGTTTCTTTTGAACTAAGCTTTGTTAAGTAGGCTCTTTAACTTTTACCTTAATCAAATGTAGCCGTATTTTATCTTAATCATATAGTTAAAAGCTTTACTAAAGTTTTGTACTTTAAATTAATTATGAATTTGTGATACTTTCGTTCCACTTAGAAAAGAAAGACTAGACTAGTATCATTATGTGCATTTAACTTGGTGGATAATAATTGAAATAATGCTTTACTTATCAAAAATAAAATTAAAAAAATGAAATAATGCATAATGGCTCTTAAAAATATAAAACTAGCTTTTGCATGAAATAAGATGCATGTGATCCGTAGACTAGGAAGTCACAAAAAACATCATTTTATTTGTTTTTCAAATATCCTTAAAAAGGTTAGCTAGGATTTCTGCATATTATAAATAAAAATACTAGTAGTAAGATTTTTGGGTAGCTGCCCTGTCAATTTCCCGTTGATAAAAGATGATCTGACACTGAGAAAGGTCTCGTGAATCCATCATCGACACACTGATTCATGATATATAGTTATCATGGAAATGGATTATTACTATCTGGTAACGCTTAAATGCTAAAAAGTATAATAGCAGTTGTACCATTTTATTCCATTTTTTGCTTAAAAATCTGAAACAAAAAATACGGAAAAGAAAGATACTGGTACAAAACTTTGAATTTGAGTTGAGGTTGTCCCATTGGAATTTACCTTTTGTCTGTTAAAAAAAATCGATAGCATTTTCTTTTTAAAGAATTCTATTTGCAGGACATTGACCTGTGTGCCAATGTTGCAATTACGTACCATCGAATACATTTGTAGTTTCCCTCATATTGTGTCCTATGCATGACCAATATTTTAGTCAAATTACCACCCATATGGAGTATTAAAATTAATTGGTATTTGAATACATTTGTATATACAACTGTTGCGACACACATCATTCTCAGTTAAGGAGAAGGATCGGGTGAAGAGACAAGGGGCGGTAATTCCCTAAATTTTTACCTTTCAAAAGAATTTCCACTACCAAGTATTTTGATATGAAATTGAAAAAGATGGTCGATTAGGGCCTTACGAATAAATTCTTGTTTATACCTTGTCTCGATTATTAGTTTGTCATGGTACAAGTAACTTTATAAAGATACATCTTGGCTGTGTGACTATGCGAGATGCAATACTTGAAATGTTATTTCGGGTTGTGAATCTGTGATATAGCATGAGCAATAAGTAATATAGCATATACTACAGGTAAAACAATGAAATACTGGAATTATACTTCTATAACATAAACTAACTTTTACCGAGGTACCAAATGAAATCTAAGAACCATAGCTGAGGGTGAGAAGAGGACTAAATCGACACAGTTGAGAAAACCAGAAGAAATTGATATTTCGTTCACTGGAAGTCCAAAAAATAATGGACCCCAGAGTAATATCAAAAGTCGTGTATAGACCTCAAAGTAAGTGAAAATGTTGCAAAAATAGGAAGCAGGGTATCAAATGATGGGTCGTGGTCAAGACCGCTTCAATTAACCAACCATAGCAACTATACATAGCCCTCTTATTAGCTTCTACAGCTCTGATAATATATCAGTGAAAGGCTGTTACATTTAAGCATTAAAAACCCTGTTCTGTTCAACTTAGGACCATACTCAGAAGTCAGAACACATAAGAAGAAAAGCAAATGAATAATTTAAACAAAATAAGTAAGATACTCTCTGCTACTCCATACTGCTACATGGGTATAAGATTTTTTTAATTATTCTGCTCTATTGTTTTAAACTTTTCAATGTAGTGTTCATTTGGTACACATCTTGTCCAAAGATACCCGTACATTGCAATACATGTATTATTGTCAAGGGTTTCAAAGAATATATTGATGTTAACTGAAAATTGCCCACACCCATGTCGTTTCACTCCGCCTGTGAAGAGGCAGAGATTGAAACAAGATCGGCAGAAGCCAAGAAACTACCCGAAATTCACACATATTTACCATTTACCATTCCGTAACACCAGATATCTACCCCCATTGACACAGAGAAATATACCTGGCCCAAAACAACTTAATGAAAACACATATACACATTGTTAACAAATCCACTAATCCAGTATACATAAAGTGAAGACATATCCAGCATTTCAATTCAAGATCAAGCTTGTCGGATTTTATGTTGCCACCCAACTTGGTTTACATTTTCAGATTCTTTTGAAAGTACTATGTATAATGAGTTGTCAGTCCAATACAGATATCATGATAACTGAGTGTGTACAAAAGCCATCACACATTTTGTTTTTAAAACTGCCCCACAAGTATCCTATTTAAAAGATACACAAATAATACAATGAATGAATATTTTTGAACATTTCTAAGTTACCACAATCACTGGCCAAAGCATTTCATAATTGAAGAGGTTGCTCCCGACAATATAAATTTCATGCCTGTGGATCCACCCGGAAAGTACGATATAGCATAATATACCAGTGCCACCACCTACAAGGCCCACGTTCGTTAATTTCAATTATTATGGTGATATAAAACTACTTATGCTTATCTAAACCAGTTACAAGCAACTAAATTTATATTCGACAGAACTAATGAGAAGGTAGAGTAGAATTACAATGTAAAATAAACATTCACAATACCTGGAGAATAGCAAAGACTACCGAGAGAATGTAGCTATGAAGCACCATAGAGACATAGATAGTACCCACCATAGTACATATAAATCCTAGAGTGAAAGGAAGTCTCTGTAGAACATAACAAGAATAAAAAAAAAAATTAGTGGAACTGTCTTTCAAATATTGGCATGGTACAATTATACGACTTGCAAACAAATGAAATAATCTATACTTTCTATAACAAACTTAGGGTTAGTTATGGTTTGATACACCAACTTATATGACCTGACAAAACTTCTTAGTAGTGTACCAAACTAACATTTTTTCTTCACTTGTGTACAACCACAGAAAAGAAATGAATCAATGATAGATTGGGAACCAAAACCGAGAATAAGTGGTAGAATGGTGTATACAATAGATAATTTAATCCAATAGTATATAATATATGGATTTCCTTACTAAATAATACCGCAAACCATATTTGGTTCTACATGTAGTACGCTAGGTATATTAAATCGCTGAGAAATGCATCGCTACTGCACTCATAGTAACTTTTGTAGGTGTACAAAACCGAAATCTGATGATACATCAGTGTATAAAACTGTAACTAAACCCACAAAAAATATTTTACCAAGCACTATATGAGGTGTGCTTAGTATTTCGCGGAGGTACTGTAGAATAACAAATATACAGTTTACCTCTTGTGATGTCATGTGCACAAACTGATTCTTTGGGCCTTTAAGAGCAAAGAACGATCCGATGATTAAACCACTCCCAAAAGTAAAGCAGAGGGAGAACTTCTGAGGTACCAGCACAATGACCGGAAGGAACATCGTAAATGCAATAAATATAAAGAATATTCCAGTTGCTAGGAGTATACCAAAGTACATAAGAGATTTTCCAGAGGGTAAACTTGAAGTAGCCGATTGAAAGTTGCTTGGTATATCTCTCACACCTTTTGATACCCTACACGAGAACCAACATCGGTTATTATTATAAATAACAGGAAAATGCTTATTAAAATCAGTTTTGCAGATAGCAAAGATATCACACCCATAATAGCAACCAGCAACATTATTCCAGCATGTGATTGTGAATGTTTACAACAAATCAGCTTTGCAGAAAGCAAAAAGATCAGAGCCATAACATACAAGCATTATTCATAACCTTAAATATGTGACTATTAAGGCTTTTTCAAGAGAATTTGGAGGTGGACATTCATATTTCGAACCAAAACAGGCCTGGTCTTTGTTTTTTTCCCATTAACAATTCTTGGATTCATCTATAGTATCATCAAGTATATGACAAGTGACAACAGATAAGGCTCATCATAAGCGAATAATTATATATTGCCATTAGAAGAAACCAAAGGCAATTACTTCATCTTTGAATAGGTTATAGGTAGTCCAGTCTCCGGTCCAGTTGCCCCATTGCGGTTATCTTGTCGAATGTCTGTTTATATAACCGATTGTCTTAACTAAAGAGGTTGCGAAGAACCTTAACTAAAAAATGTGACAGAATTCATTGTTAGCAATTTGGGTTTTGACATGCTCTCTAATGACTCAATTCGCGTAAAAACTCTATTCCAACACCATTAGGCTATTAGCAAAAGGCAACAGTAGAAAAATGAGCAATATCGACATGGATAAAGATACCGATACGCTTATAGAAACAGATACAGAAACCATTATATTGCCAAACGCGACAAGGTAAAAGTACATCTATAAGTGGAAATCACAAGCTTGTGCCCCAAGGTCTAGTTTGTAATTGCACCCACAAATCCCTCTAGCGTTTTCAGTATTTTGAGATAACCTTTTCTGCAATTTATATCAAAACACCAAGTAATTTGGACGCATTGGTCTGTAAATGTACCAAAATGGAAACATAGGACCTTTGAAGTCATAAACATTTATTAGATACCAGGTCTAGGATCTAAGTGGGAGGCAATAGTTAAAATCCTTGAAATTCTTGAATTACAGATGCAGCTTCATGTCTGAACATTTTAAATATACTCATTACAGCAAATAGAGGTAGAGAAAGAAAAACCCACGACTATGAAAACAGATGAACAAGAGTAAACTTCAAACCTCATAAATTATAATGCTCACTCTCGGATGCCCATGAAACACATAATTTGACTTCCAACCTTCGGGGTATATAATGCAAATCACTTGATACTTAATAATCGAATTGGTAATTTAATGACCCCATATCCAACCATTGACCAGTCAGCGGCTTTGTTGTTTACAACTGTGTTTTTTTCCTCAAATTCTTGGGAATGCTAAAGTCTCCACACACAAAAAAACTAGTGCTTAGAAACTTACAGAGTATAAGGCAATATAATTTCTTATTTCCTCAAGTGTATTTTCTCCAACAGGGCAGATTTTGCTTATGTCATGATCGTTCAAAGTGGAGTTTTGTGATCGATAAAATCAATGACCCAACCATGTTATAGACTATAGTCAATTGTATTTGGTCACTTTACATCAAATTTTGGAACAGTTAAACAATGAAAACAGATGTCCTGGGGCCCTAAAGAAACCAACACATTTTGGCAAATCATAGTTTCTAATAAAAGAAGATGGGATGCAGAGCAAGTAAATTGCCATCTTGTTAGAACAGAGAACAGCAAATAACCTATTTATAAATTTTCCATCTTTACCACGAAAAGCTTATATCAATCCTTTGCCTTTTAGTGTTAACCTAAAAACTTAACTAATCTGTTCTATGATTACCTTTGCATCAAGTTCTAAGTCATTAGCACTGAGGAATTGTTTTCTCCTCATATGAGCAAATAAGTAATGCATGATAATACAGTGGAATAGTTGCAAACAAGGACACCAATAGGCAACTGTAAAACAGCCCAATGTACGTAAGGTTACCAGCATCAAAATGTTTCTAATATATTAGTTGCTATTATAACCCGGATTGTACATGTAAAGTGAATATGTAACACTAGTACCTACATCTTTGAAGCATCGATGCTGAACTACCTTTGTGCAAAAGCTTAAATGAGTTCTGGGATTTAAACATTACAATCACAAGTTCCCTCTATTTATGAACGGTTCAACCTACCAGTCATGATTCAAACTCGAAGCAAAATTATGAGTCACATGTGAGCCTGTGACCAACTTTTATATTCAACAACTTGATTCATGTTGCATTTGTGAGGTCAATTTAACCGCTTTAACCATTTTGTTATCCTATTAAGGTTCTTAATATTCTGGAAAATGAAATTGTAACTTTTTTCGGTGTTGCAACCATTGAAATATATAGACGAGCATTTCAGATAGTCAACTTCATAAGCACAACTCACTCACCCCTTTAATTGAAGCTATTGTTAATAATACATGCCATACTTTCTACAAATAAGCAACTGTCTGTATCATCTCTACAGAGTCTTAGATGAAGCTAAGCCCTTGAAGAGGCAAATTTCAAGCTAGTATTTGCCTCAAAACTCAGCAAAATGCTCCCACGAGATATGACTCTTTTTCGTCATTGGACTAGTTAATCGCAAGAATATCACCGCCTAATTACTTGCTTTTACATCAATCATTACTGCCTTTCACATGAGTATTAAGACGAATGCTTAAACTAGCAATGTGAATAACAATTGTCTAATAGCAAGAAAATAACACGACCACGAGATAGCAGCCTGAGACTTTTACCACTTCCCAGACTACGACCGCCTAATAACAGGCTCATGTGCTTGTTTGGCAGCTGCTTTTTTCTTCTTATCTTTTGGCTTTATGCTTAAAAAACCTATGGGTGTTTGGTTTGTTAACTTTTTAGATTTTAAAAGGCTAGACCTCGGATCAAAAATCTGAAAAGGCTCAAAACCAGAGAAGCAAGGAATTTGGTCCTATTTTTAGCTTTTACACAGAAAAATTAACTAAAATTGAAATTTCATATTTAAATTTGTTTGTATATAAGCAAGTCGCTTAAAGATTCAATTAAGTAAGAAATGACTTTAACATAACAATCAAGCCATAAGTGATAAGTAAAAAACTAAGGCGGTGCCAAACATACAACCGTTTTTAATCAAGTTTTTGTCCCATTGCTTTTTGTAAGCAACTTGTAAACAAAAATACCAGTGTCAAACTCGCCCATAAGTATTACTAATATGAATGATCAAGCGATTTAGTAGTAACAAATACTGAATGCAATACCCTCCAAAATTTCTTTTACTAAATACAATCGATATTCTATAAAAAAACCACAACGCCTAGACTTATTCTAAAATGGCTATATCAAGCAATGTAAACAATATTACTACAATAAGACCATGTTTGTTTGTTGTATCATGTTTGTTTACACAATTTGTAATTGGTACTAAATAGAGTATAGTACTAATTGTACTATATTTATGCTAATAAGGGGTTATAACTAACAACCCTGACGTTATTATACATACCACTCATAATACCTAGTTACAAACTGTTATATTATACCGCAAACAAATATGGTGATTAAAACAGTTTACCTTTTGCTAACAACTGAGCAACTCATACGCAAATCGAAACTGTAAAATATCACAATAAGTGATCAACCATTGTTGATCAAATTATAGAGAGCGAATAACTGTAATTCTATTATTACTCTAGTAAGTAGCAATAGAGCTGAGTTTATATACAGTTCATATTATCACAGATAGTCCCTACACTTTCTATCTCATATCATTAATAGTACCAGCATAACATAAAACATACAATCAACGATCATTACACTCGGTATTCATCAAACCACCTGTCCCCACATTTTTTTAATTATCGAATTTCTGTAAAATCCAATTCTATCAGCATGAGCATTACGATAAATGCTAGAAATAATCACTACTCCCTCCGTTTCTATTTAATTGTCCACTACGAAACTACGTGCAATTTTGACCATCCAATAACTTGTATCAAAATTGCCGGAATAAAAATCTTCATAGATATATATATATATAGAGAGAGAGAGATTACACGTCGAAGGTGCCGGAAAAGGTGTCGTTAGCGGATCTGACGGCGGACTCAATATCGAACGCCGCTAATCCGCCGCCGCTCTCCTCCGTGGATTTAGCGGAGGCATATGATCTCCAATCGGCGAGTAAAGACGGAGAAGAAGTCGTCGCCGGTTGAGAAACGGTTCGATCATCGTCGGAGCTGCTCAGTGATAACCACTTTTGCATTTCTTTTTTTCTTTACTACTACTACTTTTTTGCGATTGTTTTATTTATTTGAATGACTGTAGAATTCTTTTAATGTATATGTCGGTCCAGATTGAACTCTGTAAAATTTGTTGGGAGTCTTAGGTAAGTATAAGTATTATATAGGAGATACAGTAGGTCTTTATTAATCAGAATGTATACAAGAGGACCCTTGAATTGTTAGGTCTTTATAGTAGAGGTTAGGGTTATACAATATATAAAGCCCAACTTAGGCCCACTATGAGTAAGGTCCAATAGTCCAATAATATACTGCAACACTCCCCCTTTGGACGCCTTGAATTGTTCGTCTTCATGCAGTCGATTTGAGTCGAGTACATTCGCAGTGCTAAACACATAAAAACCTTAGGGCCGGAAAACCCAGTGTGGGACAAAACCGGTACCTAGGAGAAACTGTGTAGCCGAATGATATAGGCCGAAATATCATGTAAGTAACTAACCACAAAACAGTGTGCCTTATCAAAACCTTGCCGGAGCAAAACCGATGGGAAAATCTCTGATCGAAGGAAAAAGAGTGCAACAGTGGTAGTAGTAGGTGATCAACCACAAAACAGGTGCCTCATCAAAATCTTGCTAGAGTAAACCCAATGGGAAAAACCTCTAGTCGAAGGGCAAAAGAGTACACAGTGGTAAGAAGTATACAACAGGATACTCCCCCTAATTTCGGCAATCTTAAGTGAGATATAATGGGAACGTGTCTCGCTAAAAACCTTGCCAAGGAAAACCCACTGGAAAATAACCTTGGTCTAAGGACAAAAAGAGTACACGAGCATGCGACTGGATGCTCCCCCTCACTTGCACACGACAGGGTGCGAGGATTTCGACTAAGTAGTAATTAGTACAATAAGCATTCACCTGGATGCTCCCCCTCACTTGCACACGATTGGGTGCAAGGATTTCATATTTCAAGAAAGAGTACGAGCATTCGACTGGATGCTTCATTTACTTGCACACGGCTGGATGCAAGAAAATCTAACGTGGAATAGAACGAATATTCAACTAGATGCTCTTAAACTTCATATGTGAAGATTCATTTCGGCAAGTAATGCTAAATAACATAATCTAGTCATGTCTCTCTTGATCGATAACAACAAGTTGTCCTTAAATAAGACAAGTGTTTTATCTGGATCGTGAGACAGAGCATATGTAATTCAAATATGGCTAATACGAGCTCGAAGCCATATACACTCTCTAGTCGTCTCATTGAGCACGAGTAGATCAGAGTGATTCGTTTGGAGTCATTCCAAGACCTCCAAGATATTGCCTTATTCCTAATGGTAAAGACATACCATGTTAGGAATATCCCTTATGCAGGTCTGATAAGTAACCGGCATCGGTATAACCGAAAAAGGGTTGCGTTAATTCGAGTACCGAAGGGGGTAGGTACACTCGATGACGCAAAATGGGATAAGACAAGCCCTCATCCACAGTTACCTCAAGGTAATGGGAAAATGTCTTTTATGCCATTTCGATGGCAGCGTGTTAGTGCGATGCTGTGTCGAGCTATACCATTCACAGCAGACGAGATGTTCGTCCTAGCACATTAGACCAAGTACAATGATGCGCTTATTGTACTTAGATATGAACATGATGGTTCAATATCTCTTCATCGTCTCATCAGGGACGGACTAGGTCTATATCAATGTCTAGTGATCGAACGATCATGGGAGAATCTGACGACTTAGCGTCATGATGACTAAAATGTCATAACACCTTCTGGGTGTAGTCTGAATCATGGACTTAGATTCAATCTTTACGGGACTCGATCATCGGGCCGAGACACTACCGTGTCTTCCCAAGATCCTTCATCTCGAAGGCAAATCCAAAAATGGATCGTATAATAAAACACGCAAGGGCATAATACTTGTTCAAGTATCCCATGCTAACCAAGTCCTCACTTAGGCGGTATACCACATCCGCTCGGATTATATTAATCCATATAGTGAACGTCTCATTCAATTGAGATCGTGTTCCGTGGTCAGGAACTACTTGATTTAAGCACATGAAGTCACACATGAACCTTCATCTGTATCTCTTTGTATAAATCCCCATAGAGATGAAACCGTGACCACATTCATGGTTGCATATTCAGTTTTTCGGAAACTACTAAACTGGTAAAGTAGGGGACTGTTATAATGTCCATTACGAAGAAATCAACCATCTCGTAATCAATTCCAAGGTGTGAGAGAAGCCTTGCACTACTAGGCGAGCATTCTACAATCTCATTATTCTCATCACTCTTCCTTACGAATAACCAAATAAACGAACTCGTTTAACATTGGTGGTGTTGGATCTACAGGTCCGAACACACTTTCGCTAAGGAGTCTACTTGGATTTCAAGTTTCCATAAGTACAGTCTATTCTACGTTGACTTCAGGCAACGATACATGGTTCCCTGTCATAATTTGCTCATATTATCAGTCGTCACTGAATATATGAACAAGTAATCAATGACAGTCTCGTTTCGCTTCAATATCGTCTAAGATATCATGATCGACAGATATTTCGAGATTCTTCGGATGAGGAGGAAATCACACATCTCCTTGATCCTTTATAATCTAGTGCGACAAACGAGTTTCAGTTCACCACCTCTGGGGCTAAACGAATTCAGAACCGGTCAACTTCCTCATATCTTGGGAAGGACGACAGACTGACGGCCGACGGCAGCGTCCTTTGCTTGGCGGGTTCGGCCAAAGCAACGTGTTACGACAGGAACACGGCGTCCGACAGGGACGTCTATCCTTGCAAGCATTTTGCAGCAGGTATAAATGATCTCGTGACATCTCATAAAGTCATTAAATGCGTTTGGCATTTAGTTAGACTTGAGGGAGTCTATGCACTTACTTATCACTAAGTGCAGTTTTGGGGATCAAACTAAGACTGAGTGAGTTATGCCACGTTACTTCACGTCGTTCCTTATCAACGGTAACGTGAAAATCTCCCCCTAACGACGGGGAGAACAGTCTTAGCGATGTCACTTTCGCATATCATGCGGTAAAGAGATCGCTTGCCAAGGTTACTCTATCAAATGATAGGCAGGAGATTCATAATCGACTTATGTCCCCTTCAGAGGTCCATATTTTGAACGCTAGAGCGGCTCAATCAAAATATTAATTAATCACTCTAAACACGCGTTAATATGAGACTTCTGGCTCATAACCAGTAACCAGCTGGTACGCACATGGTGTTTGAGTGTCTATGGGCCTCATAACGGACCAATGCAGCAAAATAGCATAACCCCACACGGAAATATAAATCTTGGTGCGCAAGACCAAGAAATGCGTGCAATCATTTGCAGCCGCATCATCAAACTTTCCGTGAGTCCATTTGGGTCTGAACATAATCGACAGGATGTTCAATTTAAATTTCCAAACTCAAGTAATTCAAATCGAATTTTCGATTCTTACTCTTCGGAATTATCAAGTCGACTAGACTTTTCAGGATAATCCGGATCATGAGCCATCAACTTAATGATAGGGCTAAGAGTTTAGGAAATGATGCATTTCTGTGGACAACAATAATCATGTGACCTATTGTCGATGCATCAACCATAACCATTTATATTTATGGTCCGTCTTATGGTTGGATAAGTCCACAATAACTCCTTCAATTCTTTACAAGAATTCTACGAGTTCATTTCGTGATCTTTACACATACTAGTCTTTCAAGGTGAGCATTAGTGGCATGAATTTCGGATTAATCACGAAATATATTCTCAGAAAGAATCCAAATGCGATGCGATTATAAATCAAGCATCGTCTTTTGACCTGGGAATATCTCATCCGGTCAATGCCACAATATCAAAATGCTTTGATCAATCGACGACAGGCGAATGATAGTATAGACAATCATGTCTTAGCATCTAAATCCTTTATCAATCGACGACAGGCGAAATGATAAGTTAACTTTAAATGCTTAAAAAAAATATGGTAGCAACCACTTGAAAGACATTTCAACTCCTCTAAAATACGTTTTTTTTGAGTGGAGGCTATGTAAAGAAATTTCATTTCTTTCATGAGCTATTACCAGATAACACTGATTTTCTCGAATATTTTATAACTCAACAAGGTACGACAGGACCTACATGAGTATAAGACCTCATATTTGACAAATCAATTTGGTTTTACCAAAGATTTTGATTTGGAACGACAGGTCCAGAATCGTTGTCACTGAGTACTCTTTTAGGCAAGTAGTTGGTGAAATTATGTGGTACACTGTTACCCACTATTTCCAGAAAACCAACTACATCACAAGTATTGCCTAAAATTTCATAATTTAAAGTTTGGTCACATTTGTCAAAGGAATTTGCTCAAAACACTTTAAATTATTTCGAGAAATTTCGTAAACAGGCAAACCATAATACAAAAGTATGGTCCAAATGAAAAATAATAATCCAAATGGAAAACATAATCCAGATGAGCGAAAAAATGGCTCAATGATTTATCAAAATCAATAAAGAAAGGTATCAAACTCATTTGAGCCACAAAATCGGGGGTCTCAAGAGTTTTCTTTCAGTTAGCTTTAACCACATTAGCATCGGGTTTTTTCACCTTTATAATAGTTTTGAACTATTTAAGGAGTAACCGTGCATGACCTTTGTCTTTATAGCATAGAGTTGCCTCATTGAGCATTATCTCTTGCTTTGTGACAGTGAGCCATATTGTTCCTTTCAATTACTGTCTTGCAGCCACATATTTTCGATTTTGACGATTGTCTAAAATCTCGATTGGCTAGGCGATTCATCGGGATCTCGACAGTTCGAGACAAATAACACTTGTCTCGGTTCTCGATTCGTGGAAAAAAAAATGTACACGAAGAGCATTAATATCGGGCAAACAATTCGCCATTGACCAAATAGGATTAAAATTACTCACCGGGGTAATTTTCTTATCCAATAACAGATGGGCGATAAAGGAACATGGTGAATATAAATTCACGATACTGCTTATGGAATGCAATTTCCAAGCTAGTATTTTGGTGAAAGATTGCTCCAATATGTCAATTTCAGACCTTTGTTCACCATAGACGTCATCACGTCTCAAATGTGGCGGCGGAATAAAATCAACGCCTTAGCATTCATCCTGAGTGTAACAACAAACTCGTGTTTACTCATCAAAGATGGCATCCAAAAAAATTGGGCATCATATTTTCACACATCAGGGTGACTAACATGTGATGACGGAATAACATCAACGTCTAAACAGTCGCAAGTATGTTTTGCGATTTTTCTCATCATAGATGGCATCCAACATGTGTTCGGAGTTCTGGATTATTTTTCATATAAAACGACTGGTTTATATGTTTATGGTTTGCACAAGCACAAACTTTAATTCGAAACGACAGGTTCGAAAATAGTTTTGCTTTTAATGTGAATTGGTTCTCATTGATCGAACGACGGGTCGATACTGAGACACCAATTCGGCGAAACATACATCACTATATAAACACATTCGGGGAAATTATTATTTACTCAACCCCTTTCGGTAGCTCTACTTGAAAAACGACCAGGAAAGACGGTGAGGGTGGAGGGCACAAATGCCACTTAAAACCCGACCTCATTAGGATATCGACTTCCGCCTATATCTTTCCTAGACATCGTATCCAAATAGGTGAGCCTATTTAGGGAAGGTTTATAATTTTTTCAACTTAAATGTGAAAATATATGATTTCGCAAATTATATATGGCAATAATATTAACAGCATAGAGAATATCTATCTAGATTAACCACACATATATAAATAGGCAGTAAATATATTTTAGGATCTTTCTAATCATGCAGTAGATTTGGTGTTATAAACAAATCAATTTAAGATTATCAATCAATCCATAAAGATTCTAACATATCAAATCAAATCAATTTAATTTAAGATTATCAATTAGATCTAATCCAATAATTTACTGGCATATGTGATATTTATATATATGATAATATCAAAAAGATATGATTATGCTAACAAGATATCAATCAATTATCTATGTTTATCGCCATATTAATAATTCTATACATGGTAGTTTTAACATGCAAGCAAACAATATATTTTCGCATGCAAATAGGTTAAATTTACATGGAAACATATCAATTTATTCAATTAACATGCAATTTTTCACTTAATATGCCATGTACCAGTAGGAAACTGGTCCGATGTACCCGTATATGAAATAACATGATTTAATGTAATAGTACTAAATATAGCCATCTACCCACCCGTCTGTTAAATGTAATAGTACTATATCATGGCAGTGATGAATAAGTTATTCAGGTAATATACCCGTCTGTTAAATGTAATAGTACTATATCATGGCAGTGATGAATAAGTTATTCAGGTAATACTATATTAATCATATATGATCTCAAACACATACAAATAATTAATTCAATAATTCCATATAACTGTTCAAACATGGTAGGTTTATTCGATTATCGTTTATCATGCAGCGTATTTATACAGTACCTACCGAGATAAAACAACAACGAATTTAGTAATCGTACCTTTCACATAGTATGTTGAGAAGGTCGATAAAACAATAATAATAAAACCCGGATAAATCTCAAGATTTATAGATAACCAATATCCGTGTGTTTATCCAAAATCTCCAATATCCGCGAGCGTAAATCCTATTCTCCGCGAGCAAAGTGCCGATAACGTGTTGTGAGTCTTATTAGCTCAGTATATATATTATATAGGAGATATAGAGAGAACATAGAGAGAGGGAACAGTAGGTCTTTATTAATCAGAATGTATACAAGAGGACCCTAACCTTCTTTATATAGTAGAGGTTAGGGTTATACAAGATATAAAGCCCAACTTAGGCCCACTATGAGTAAGGCCCAATAGTCCAATAATATCCTACAACAAAATTTATATTTTTATATTTTTTTAGTTATTTATTAATATTACTATCTTATAAATTGCCAAAACAAGCAATAAATAACAAAAAAATATTAAATATTAAATTTTAAAGTTTTTTTTAACAAACACTTTCAAAATAAGATAAAAAGTTGATTTAAGAAGATAAAAAAAGTACACAAAAATTACAAATAAATATTAAAAAAAACGATAACACGGCTAAACGCATGATCAAACGATAACATGGAGGGATCGTATAGTGTAAGAAAAAAAATACTATTAGTAGAGAACGGAATATTAGTAGTAATCAATTGAATATAGCAATTAAAAACGTTTACTAATCTCTTTATTTTACATCGAAATAGGCTAAAACTGTGCATAATCGTGTCATAACAATATTTCATCCGTACTAGTGTTATAGATGATAATTCACACTGTTAATACTACCGTGCATGAACTTGATTTATTTTCTCTATATATACATTTGTGAATATGTATATGTGTCGTGATTCTCGATGATCTGCACTTGGATTCCCCCTTCATATCACTCGGCCATTATTTGTTAGAGTGATGTGCTGCTTATAACATGCATGAACTAGTGTTTTATAGATGATAATTCACAGTGTTAAGACTACCGTGCATGAACTTGATTTATTTTCTCTATATATACATTTGTGAATATGTATATGTGTCGTGATTCCCGATGGTCTGCACTTGGTTTCCCTCCATATCACTCGGCCATCATTTGTTAGAGTGATGTGCTTATAACATGCATGTCACGTGATGTCATGTGCATGATATTGTAATTAGTAACTAGTTATTTTGTATGATTTTGTTAATTTTCCATGTTCGTTGTTATACGTAAAAAAGCACAAGATTGTCTTTTTGTTAATTTTGTTATATTTGTTATGCATACCCGTATCATAACTATATTAGATGCTTGTATCATAAAAACCCTAAAAACACCGATTTGACATTGTTGAACCAAATTATGTTCGAGTTCTAATACTGTGTAAAACCAACAAACAAATAATAAAAGTTGAAACCAAGACTATTCTCAAGGTCTTCTCTGACTATTCATGTGTCCACATCATCGACTTAGCATTATGCATGGTGGTCTGCCTCAGTCAATTAGGTTGGCTGCTATCGTCCACCTCATAACTACGTCCCGTTACTATAGGCAGAGCAGGAATTATCTCCACTGGATGCCTCTATCGGGCTTTCGTTTCAGTTTTGAAGGCTTTCCGTTAATAGCTTAACCGAACTTGAGCGTGGACAACTGGACATTCGGCGTGGCAAAGCCCTGGCGGTGAACTTGTTCTTGAGCTCCATCGCTTGTTATCTCGGCTCGGTGTGATCGATAGGGTTCTACACTTGATCCATTCTATCAGGCCAATGATAGTGACTATTGACGAGTAGGAGGCTGACCATAACGGGTCCGCGTTCATAAGCAGGTTCAACGAGGCCTAAAGTTACTACTCAACCCTTTTTGATTCCCTCGCAGCCTTCATGTCGAGTCGGTTATGAACCACAACGATGTGACAATGAGTATAGTTTATCTAGGGCGTCATTGGATGGCAATGATGGTTTCGGCCGGGTTTAATTCGGTCCCTATAAGGCCAACCATCGCTGTACACCTGAGGAGGTTGCTTTCAATGTACACGGGTAAGGGTTATGTTGTTCGCGAGAATGAAGGATGTTTGATGGTCGGATGGCATGATATACCGTTAACTAAACGGAACTAATCTCAGCTTTAATTTTAGTTTTTTTATCGAATCGTATCTCTCTCATTTTATCCTTGTCTGTAATAAATTTGATAACTATCATGATCAGTAATAATTTGGTTAATGTGTGTTTAATAAGTATTAAAAGTTCTCATGTAATAATTTGAGGATATGTACATGTTATGCTTGCATTTAAACTTAGTGCCATAATGTAAAGTTATGTCCCCAATGTGATTGATTTTGTGTTTAGTTGTTAATATTACCGATATCATGAACAACTCTGCAAACAATTAAAAATTAATAAGAAATTGGATGTAGCTAATTGCAAGAGATCAAATAATTGGGGTGATTAACATTTGTGTGTGTACACGCACAAAATTGCGGTTTTTCAGCTTTTAAGCAAATACACTAGATTGTTTGGGTTTAGAAAAAAAAGCCTGGTTCATCCACAGCTTTAACATTCTAGCTTTTCAGGGAAAAGTAATCAGAAAAGCTCACCCTTAAAGTTGCTTAACTAAATTCAGTCAAACTTTTAAGTGATCTAAAATCGAGCGAAGTTTTACATGTAACGTAAACGGGTGAATTTTGCATGCTCAACACAAACTATCATCCTGTGTCATTATATCAAACACAGATATGTCAATATATATACTAGTTCACTAATTTACACAAATATTGTCATTGTACGCATTTTCTCAAGTTTATGTCCTGCATTTCAATATCAGCGCCTATAAGCAAGATTTTTTTTTATGTATTTGTATACGTTTATGCATACATATGAACAAAAGCAAAAACAATCCACAACAGCACCTGTACACACAAAATGAAATATTGTCTAATTAACCAAAATTGTGAGATTGTTTGCATCATTGCAAGGGAAGAGGTTGGTGTTTTTAGAAAAAAACACTGAAACCACCTATTTGGCATTGTTAAACGTCTAAATTATATTCAAGTTCTACGACTACATAAAACCTAGAAACAAAGACGAAAGGCTGAATTCAAGGATAATCCCTCTGACTATACTGAATGTATTATCATAGTACAGAAAATACAACACCGTCATGTAACAAACTATTCCGGTAAAGGGTAAGAATGAAAATAGAAAGTAATCAACATTAGAAGAAGCAGAATAGGAAGTCACAAGACTTTCAAGAGCTGCACTTCAAATATCAAAGGCTCGCTCATATGAGATAATAAGGCACGACGAGGCCCAAACTGCAAAAAAAAACATATCGTACCAGTATGCATAAAAAAAGGATTAGTAGAAAAACAAAGAATGAGATGCTAAGCCCGTGAGTAAGAAGACCGATTGGCAGTCTGGATATCTAGGTTGGATTCAAGAGAATGATAACACGGTTTATGACCTTGTCGTAACAATATAAAAAAAAAACAAGTGTGATGTGTTTCTATCAATTATCATAGATATGTTTGCTCCACAGCTAAATTAGTAATTGCAAAATCGAACGATGTACACTATTTCTGTTTCGTTTATCATTTATAAGCACTTAAGTAACCTGCCTTGATGTCTTCGTTCAAGTAAAAAAACAAAAGCTAGCATTGGGAAAAAACATTAGATATAAAAACAGGCAAACAACACACCTCGTCTGGAATTGGTTTCAGGTTTTCATTAACGTATCCTGCGGAAGGTGGAATCAGTGCCCTTCTCTTTCCTGAAATAGTAACACTCAAATACTCAACAAGGCTTCTGTATATGAGTAACATGAAATTATTCTAGTAATAATCATTCACCATATAACAAAAACTGACTATACCTCCCGCTTTCATGCCAACCAATACCTCTTTCAGTCCCTTGATGATCTGTGGAATAAAATGAACCACGAGATGGACTTTAATGGGAAATCCAAGGGTATTTTAGACACACGCAGCTTAGTATTGTGGTTACTTCAAAATAAATACTGGCTAAAATCCATTTAATAAAGGGACTAAGATTTCAATGCAAAGGAGAAGGGAATAAAAGAGTAACAGCGGTATTGTGATTCATGGCACAAGGCTAACCTGGTTCTCGTCCAAAAGAAGTATGACCGGAGCACTTTCTCCACTGAATTGGTCGACAGTACTGCATCGGAGTATATATACACATATATAATGTTTGTCAGTCTTCTAATCAAAATGATAGGAAAGGGAACCCAGAGAAGCAAATGAATTTAGATTACCTGTGAACAAAATACCCATTTGACCGACGACATACATAATTTACTTCAACCAAGTTTCCGTCACGAGCCTCTGGCCCTTCCCCTTCAACAACATCTTGAGAAAAAACCACAAAACACACAAAATATAATCATAACCCCATTAAAGCAGAAAGAGATAATGACAAACACACTACACGGCAATAGAAATCGCATCTAAATCTACTTGGCAAGTGAAAGATCGACAAAAATGATCACCTTGTATCCTCACTCCACTAGCAAGCTTTTGGGTCCTGGGGACTAGACGAACAGAATTCAGAATATTTCTTTAATTGTGGTATACGGAGTATAAGTTTAAATAAACAGACTGGGGTGCTACAATACTTTACCTTATCACTTCAGGTTCATTTGTCTCTAACATTGGAGCACCAAGAGCATGATTAACATTGAGAGGAATAGGGCTAACTACCATAACCTGTAAAAGGGATCTTCTCGAGATGTTATCCAGTATCCTGACCCGAACAATACCACCTATGTTCTTTCGCAAGCCAAGTTTGGGCCTACCACTGCACATTAAAAAAAAGGCAGTTCAGTTGATTCCATTGCTTTCATTCGCTAGCTGACAGCTTTGCTAAATTTAGACCGTGGAAAAAATACTTGTCATTTACAAATCAGTAAAAACGAGACAGACCAGTTAAAGGTAAAGTTATAATCAACAATAAATAAGGCTGGATAAGTTAGGTTCTATGAATTAACAAAGCCAGTTCCATGGGCATGCCAGTTAGTCGAGGCCTGACGCATACCCCAAGCAAGGGCGGCAAGAACTCCTAATATTCTATATCTATATAGTCCAGTAAGTCCCAATTTCCAACACAAATTACACCTTTTTTTAAAGTAGAGAACATCAATGAGACAATGATCCTATTGGAACAACCTAACATCAACTTCATCCTACTTTTTCTATACGCAAGTAGATCACTCTATTTAAGTCAACATTCATTTTTGGATAAGCCTGTCTTGTTTTATTAGTCAGAGAAAAGTATGAAATAGTTTTGACTACATAATTTTTTACTTATTTTCTTTTAATCAATGTTCTACAAAGCGAGACTTTGCAGAAATTAGGCGGATCCTAGAAGCCTAACAGGTTAGTCGAGATTAAGCGGATTAGTAAGCGAAATTAGGCATAATTAGGCATTAGGCGACCAATTTCCACCTAAAACCCATATTGCGCGTTTTAGAACATTGATTTTAATGTTTATACGTAATTGAGGTGGGTTGTTTCCATCATGTTTCTACATGTTTCTACGGGAATTGTTGTTTTATAATTGTATTTCAAGACTTAAGCTCCATTATTCAGTTTTGAGCCAACGGCTTCTCAACTTGTAAATTTCTAAAACATTCTTTTCTTTCAGAATCAAGTGGGTTTTTACTTTTACTAGCAACGTCTACGGAGTGGATTCTCAAATTGTCATGTTTTCGCATGTTACAAAAATTAGACATTTGTTTACTTTTTCAGTTTATTGTTATGCATCAACACAGTTAACATAGTGCTCAGCCAATTCCGCGTTAGTTTACAAACAAATTAAGAATTATGCCCAAACACATAGATCACCAAAACTATTCAATACAATAAAACGTCAAGACAATACTCCCAGAATGACTATTGTAAAAGTCAGTGTCGCAAAATTTAGCAACTAAACATCAATAGATTATGTTGTTGTGCAATGTTACTAGATATAACTATAACTGGCAAGGGAATGTCAGCATTTCCTTGTCCGGGCCCATACCATCCCCAAACAGTTTATCCGGGTCTCTGCCAATCATGATTGACACGCTATCCCGGACCTCAAGAGGCCGAGCTGTGTCTACGCCGGCCTCGAGAAGCGTATCGAGTACGCTTCTCCAATTAATGCTGCTGCTCCCTTGGAGGACCCCTCAGCATTCTATCGACGTGGCCCAATCACAGGTCATCAATTGTGGGTCTTTGACAAGAACTGTACCCTTGTCAGAGTCATAAATGTCCTAACGCCGTCGGATTAATATTTGACAGTACAGTGATCCAAGGGCTAATATGTTTTGGACAATACTATAAATACTCCCACTAATACTACTTAGAAGAGGACAGAAAAAGAGGAACAAGAGAGATAAAACTGAAATAACCCGGCCTGTTCCATCATACCCCGTCGAACTCGATACCACGCTTCGTAACCGGCCTGACCCCTCTTACCCTTCAACTACATATTCACCTTTAGTTTCCACCATACTGACTTGATCGTCGGAGAGGGAAAACCGGATATCAATCCGGGGCCCCTGTTCGTTACTTGTGCAGGTAACGAGGAGAACCTCATCGCCGAAGCAGATCACACTCATACCGGACCTTACCTATACCGGACACCCCGACCAGACCGAAGCAAACGCGGAATAAGCCGAGCCTAGAAAGAAAAATAGGGTCGGCAATAACAACACTCGCTTTACCGTCAAAATTTAATGTTTATTGTGATACTAATATTTTACTGTAATGATATAAGCATACAAATAGCTGGAGTTCAAAAGGGGTGACAAATACGTACAGTAGAGAAGAAACTCCACATATTACTATTTACCATTTCATTTAAAATCTATTCACATACTAAGATTAATTAGTAACTAAAGATGGTGCAAGTTAAATACAAATTGCTAAAGTGAAAACTGAAAAAATGATTAAATGAAATTACCAGTGGAATTTGGAAGGTATATGAAGCTGGAGTGGCGTTGGATGGAAAAGACCTTCCATTTGCTTGTTTTGCGAGGCAGATATATTTTACTAAAATTTGCGCCACTAATATTTCGTTATGGATAATATTCTATTAATAATTAGAAAGCACGTCAACTTCTGCTGAACTAGCAATTTTAAAATGCAGTAAAAACAAATTACAATTGACGAAGATTTTTAAGAGATTAACTTTTTGAAAATTATTATTATTTTGTAAGAAATTGTAGTCAATATATTGGGATTATATACAAAAAAGTATACTTAATGTTTAAACTTCTTTAATGAATTTTAAATTTAGTTTCAAAAGTCATGAATTCGTAAATATAAACGTTTGTCCAAATTAGTAACCAGACGATTAAGAAAGCTTGTGAACGTATCTGAAAAGTATTTTATAATATATTTTAGCAATTTCACATTGTATGTTAGAGACGTTAATTTATAATGTTAACGTAATAACGTTCACCCCGTTTTGGTACTAACATTTTTGCAATTACGTTAAATTGACCATACATTATAGGAGTGTGTTGTGGTATATTTGAAAGATTCTATTAGGTAGAATTTGGTCTAAGAGTTGATTTTTTTTTCCTAACAAAAATGAGTTTTTTCTTAAACGGAATAAATTCGCTTTAAATATATGACCGTTGTATCATTTATTTTTTATATCACATAGTCCAAATCTAATCTAAACTGATCCAACGATCAATGAATTAACGAGATTAATTTTATCTCGTTCAGTATAGCAACGAAACAAAATGTGACCAACAAAAAAGTATAAGAGTTATAGAATTTAACGATATGCCTTAATTGATTTGCAAGTTATATATACCCTACTCTCTATTTGCAAAAAAGTGATATTCCCAAATGTTCTGATCAAGTTATTTCCCAAGCTTATATTTCCAAGATCGACATATTTTTTTTATCGATCACCAGACTTGTTAAAGTTATCAAAGAAGTATAACGTATTACGTAATATAGTGTTTTACATTTGTAAAAAGATTATAATTCGGATTATGAGTTGAAATTTTGAAATTGATGAAATACAGAACGGAAGCCATATATTATTTTCTTCTATATTCTCGTTTTATTTATTCGAAATTGGCTAATGTTTTACTCCAACAAAATTCATTGAAGATATGTAAATAATTGTAGTATAATTTTTTAAGTTTTCACTCATTTTAACACGTCGAGTTATTATGTGAAATGGTTTTGTTACTTTTTGGGAAAAGAATAATAATTTAAAACTATGTTATCTTAATATCTAATAAAAGAAAGCGAGAGACCCAATCCATGAATTTGGGCCTCCACATGTTAAAGGACCCCTCCATGTATAAATTACATGTTATAAATAGTCAACTAATAAAATAATGGAGTATTAAGCTTAAAAAAAACAAGCTAGGCAAGTAGAAATATTTGAACCACTAGTTATAAGTTGAGAGACTACGAAATAATACGAGGGGTGTATAAAATTACATTATTGTCCTCTTAGTTTTCTTAAGAATATACTTAGTCCTATAGTTCATGAAGAAAATGAAAGCAATGATCACTCATCTTATGAAAACTATCATACTTGACTCTTGTAACAAAATTAGATAACTCGAGGCACATAGTCTAATTAAAATATCTTGATGTAAAAACGGTCTAATTAATACGTTATAATAAAAAACGTATGAAAAGTCTTAAGTATATTGTATCATGAAAAATGAAAACATTCTGATTTAAGGCTCCATTTTGAAATTCGATTTGGGACTTCAAAACGCTAAGACGGCACTGAATATGTATATCCAATAGTAGCACATTATCATATTACTAATAAAAAGTTATAAACTCCTATCGGTGGACCATGTAGATTTATATATACACTGATAATAAAAAGATAATAGGAATAACATGAATTTAAGCTTCATTGTAACAGCGTAACAATAGATGTTCACACAAGAATTTAAGTTATTTGATTGCATTTACAACAAAACAGAGCAATCTTGTTTATATAGTCTTGTTTACATGTTTTTATATTCATGTGAAATTGGATTTTTTCTACCAGTTAAATTTCAATCAATATCAGGGAGGGAGTTATTCGTCAAATTCGACTCAAACTACATATTTTTACTTTTCAATAGTATTCATGTATTCTTCTCGACGTATTTGTATAAACCAAAATGTTATACTCAGTAGTTTATATTAAAAAAAAGGTTAAATGTTCACATTCTATAAAATATTGGATTAAGTAGAAAATTTAAAATAGCTTTAATTAAAAAGGTTAAATGTTCACATTCTAATAATAAATAAGGAATAACGTAGAATAGTCTAGAATCCAACTCCCGGTTCAACCCAGAACATTCCCTAATATATTTCCCCCCCAAATCATCATCTAATTTTAACCCCCAAAAAAAGGCAAAATACAAATACCCCCTTGGAACTAAGTTGATTTTTAAATAGCTCCATAAACTATGAATTTCAATGAGACTATGACTATATCTCATCAAATACTCCTAATGTAACTTATGCAATTAAACCCTAATGCCATATTTTAAATCATGTAATTTTATGATCGATGGTCGGGTTGGCTAATGATTTATTTACTCTATTAAAATATTTATATCTATCCATGTCAAATTTTTTTTAAGGAATGAAACAAAAATTTATGTTTCCGACTAAATATTACTTTACTTTTTATGTAACTACATACATCAAACAAATAACTATTAATATAACTATTTAATACAACGTTGAATATAAAGTGTAAGCACTCCAAAAAAAAGTGTTTTTATGGGCGAATATTTATTCTACCATCAATTTTAGTTGTAGAGTTCTCGACCATTTGTTTTAGGATAGTCGGTCCTATTTCTCGATGGAGACAGAAAAGTGATATAAGTAGAGTGTCAATCTTAACCTATGGAAGTTATAATCAGTGTCAACATTAACTTATGAAAGTTATAATTTATCTTTTCGATTTAAAAAAGAAAATAATTTCTTTTTCAAATTTTACTTGTTCTACCGTTTAGAACATTTTTCTCCTGTCCATAAAAAAAATTGACCAATTTGTAGGTGTAAAATGAAATCGAGGGCTAATTACAAAAGTTAGATAGCTTATAGGAACAATTGCAAAAAGTTAACAAGTATTGAGGGTTACTCGAAAATAACCAATAGTTTGAGGGGGTTATTTGCATTTTAAACCAAAAAAGAACTATCTAGAATCCCATACCAAAAAACTCGTACTATATAAACCCCTATAACTCCCATTTGAGTATCTCATCTTTTTTTCACAAACATCTACATACAAATTATATATCTAATTTCTATATCTATATATTCGATATTTGTAGAGAGAGAAATCGATGGCGGAAACAGAGACGTTTGCATTCCAAGCGGAGATTAACCAGCTTTTAAGTTTGATTATCAATACCTTTTATAGCAACAAGGAGATTTTTCTTCGTGAGATTATCAGCAATTCTTCTGATGTGAGTTTTTATTTTTTATTTTGTTTCGTTTGATTATTTTTCTATTTTTGTTTATGTATGTATATGTGTTGGTTTTAGATATTTGTTTGTTTGAATGTGTAGTTTTCACTTTGATCTGATCTTATTTATGTGTTTATGTACTTTAATTGGATCAATTAGTTAGTTTTAATTGTTGTTATGATCTGATGAAGAAGACTAATTAGTTTTTAATCAACATGTTTTAAGAGTTGCGAGTTTTGTTATTATCAGGGGAGTGAGGTATTTAATTAATAATACCGGTAGCGATTAATTTTTATAAGAGTTGCTAGTTTTATTATTATCAGAGCTGAGGAATCAATTACTGTTTTTTGTTTAATTAGTAATCCATTTATTACTATTATACTGGTATTATTTTTGTTAATTTATGTATATATATATGTATGTATCTATATTAGTGTTAGTGTAGTACAAGTGTTTGATCTCGTGTATGTGTGTTTGTATGAATAGTGTTTTGTGTTTACATTGATCTGATCTTATTTATGTGATTATGTACTCTAATTGGATCAATTAGTTCGTTTTAATTGTTGTTATGATTTGTTGACCAAAACTAATAATCATGCTTGAAGCTAGACTTATGTTTGTTTTGTTATATTTCATGACAATAAGTTACGAAGTAATCTTTTTAATAAAAAAAAACTTAATAATGTGGAATCGCTTGATATGATTTGGGCTAATGATAAGAAACCGGAGTTTTGATTTTGTGAGACCGGCATGACTAAGGAATTAATCAATTAATCAATTTAAACAATGCAGAATACCTCGGTGTTCTTGAACAGCAACTAGGAGATTACATTTGTTGATTGATTTATTCGGTATGAGTATGCTCGACTCTTGTTTGTTATCATTGTAGTGGACCAGACTAAGTTGTTGGATGTAAATTAATTAGGAGTTGCCTACCCAGTTAAGGCCTAGGAGAAATAATTCTGGTTCAATTTTCAAACATTGTGAAACAGTTATGATTCGATTTTAAAGCGCTTCTTACAAAAAACTATGATTGGATATGAAGAAACCACCAGGTTAAATATGCTAGATAGTTTTAGCAATCTCTAACGCATGCTTGTGCATTTTTTATTTTGAAAAATAATTAGTTTGTTTTAGTTGGTAAAGTATATGTGTGTCCCGAAAGGGATTATTACAATCATGGTTGATATTTGTAGATCCTGAAGCAGAAGTGCAGTTTTGCGATACTTTTTCTGATTATTTTGATGTATATACTATCTCAAGTAATTATCAGTGAATGTGTGGATCGCCTTTTTCTATCCATGTGTTTCGGGGTTGGTTTGATTGACTAGGCATTGTCGAATGGACTTAGTTTTCGGGTAGTTAGCTGGAGTTCAGAGTTCTACATTCTTGTTTGCTGTAAATATTTCGTTTACTAGTTTTGTTTATAAAGCTTACTTATTTATTAGCCTTTATGATTCATCAGGCCTTTGAAAAAATTCGCTATGATGGCTTAACTGACTTAGGGATTAATCAATTAATCAATTTAAACATTGCATAATACCTCAGTGTTTCTGAACAGCAACTAGGAAATTACATTTGTTAAAAAAATTTAGGGATTAATTAAGATTGTGTTTGACTCGTGTGTTATCATGGTAGCATGCCAGATTAAGCTGTTGAAAGAATTCTAGTTTCATTTTTCATACATTGTGAAACAGACGTGATATTTTTGAAGTGCTTCTTAGAAAAACTAAAATTGGATATAATAAGTAAACGCGAGAAAATTCGCCTTTTTCTCTACCCGTTTGTTTCGGTGTTTGTTTGATGATTGGGTGTTGCCATAGTGACCGAGTATTCGGGTAGCTAACTGAAGTTCTACATGCTTGTTTGCTGCTAGTATTTTGCTTATTAATTTTGTTACTTTTGCACATAATGCTTGCTTGGTTTGCTTTTCTGATTCACATCTCCGATCACTAAACTATGGAATTAATTTATCAGGCGTTGGATAAGATTCGTTATGATGGCTTAACCGATAAGAGCAAGCTCGATGCTCAGCCAGAGCTTTTCATTCACATTATCCCCGACAAAACTAATAACACCTTGACCATTGTTGATAGCGGTATCGGCATGACCAAAGCTGGTACGTCATCTGCCAATTGTGTATTCTTTGTGATAAGTACAGATTGTTGTTTTAGTTATCATAATCAAGTGATTTTATGTTCTGCTCACCAACCTACAAAAACTGATCATTGTGTAATTACGTTTTGTTTTTCAGCTATCTAGTAGTGTGTGCGAATAAAAAAAACGATGGGTTGGAAGAATATTATAGCTTTTTTCTTAATCAATTTTCGTAGCCTATTCTACAACGTCTTTCAATTAGTCTCCAAACTTCTTTGTTTTGTGGTAGAAAACCAAAAAATATATTAGGTTAGGGTATAAACTAGAAATGTGACACATTGGTTAACAAGATTGTAACAGAAACTTCAAATCCACGTACAATTCAATGTGTTCTGGCCTGTCATGATTGATTCTCCTTTTTCAGATTTGGTGAACAATCTCGGAACCATTGCGAGGTCAGGAACAAAAGAGTTTATGGAAGCTCTCAGCGCCGGCGCTGACGTGAGCATGATCGGTCAGTTTGGTGTCGGGTTTTACTCCGCCTACCTGGTTGCTGAAAAAGTAATCGTCACCTCAAAGCACAACGACGATGAACAGTACGTGTGGGAGTCTCAGGCTGGCGGTTCCTTCACGATCACTAGGGACACAGCTGGCGAGCCTCTTGGAAGGGGTACCAAAATCACCCTATACCTCAAAGAAGACCAGCTTGAGTATCTGGAGGAGCGTAGGCTCAAGGATCTGATTAAGAAGCACTCCGAGTTTATAAGCTACCCGATTTCGTTATGGACTGAGAAGACGATCGAGAAAGAGATATCTGATGATGAGGAAGAGGAGGAGAAAGACAAAGAGGAAGGGGAAGGTAAGATAGAGGAGATTGACGAGGAGAAGGAGAAAGAAGAGAAGAAGAAGAAAAAGATAAAGGAGGTTTCGCATGAGTGGTCTCTGGTGAATAAGCAGAAGCCGATTTGGATGAGGAAGCCAGAGGAGATTACTAAAGATGAATACGCGGCGTTTTATAAAAGCTTGACTAATGATTGGGAGGAGCATTTGGCTGTTAAACATTTCTCCGTCGAGGGTCAGCTCGAGTTTAGAGCGGTTCTGTTTGTTCCTAAAAGGGCACCTTTTGATCTCTTCGACACTAAGAAGAAGCAGAATAATATCAAGCTTTATGTTCGCCGAGTCTTTATCATGGACAACTGTGAAGAGCTTATCCCAGAATACCTTAGCTTTGTGAAGGGTATTGTGGACTCGGAGGATCTTCCTCTCAACATTTCTAGAGAGATGTTGCAGCAGAACAAGATTCTCAAGGTGATTCGCAAGAACTTGGTGAAGAAGTGTATTGAGCTCTTCCAAGAGATTGCTGAGAACAAGGAGGATTACACCAAGTTTTATGAGGCTTTTTCAAAGAATTTGAAGCTGGGTATTCATGAGGATTCTCAGAACAAGACCAAGATTGCAGAGCTGCTCAGGTACTGAGATCAACTTTTACTTCATCTTATCAAACTTTTAAACGAATTTAAGGATAGTGGTTTTGGGCCTTTTCTTCTCATCAATCCTTTGAACAGTAGGAAAATAACACTGATGATAACAGCAATAACGAAAAAATTATGGTTAACCTCGTAATTTACTAAGAAATAGCATGTTCAATTTTCACTTAAGAAGTATCGACCTGCTTGCACATAATAATCGAATTCTAGATTGTTGCTGTCTTGTATGTCAACTATTCCATTCTTATTTTGATATTTTTTAAATCCCTTTTAGATGCTGTATGTGCAAATAATTACCAGAATTTAAGCTTGTAGTTGATACACGATTTTTAACTGTTCTGTTGTTTAGTCTGATTTAAGTCTTCTGTTAGTTCACGACCATATTCTTTTATTAGATACTTTATTATTTGCTTTTTTCTCATCAGACCCTCAAACATGAAAAAAGAAAACTACGCTAGAACATGGTAATTACTTATATATCAAAAATATTTAGATGGCAAATCTCTTAATTTTCGCCATAGGAAATATTATTCTGTCTTCTTAAAAATGTCTTTACACATAAATTTTAACTTCCTTAAAGACTCTGCTGTTCTATTGCAAAAGGTCCCATTTTCAAAAGCTCCCTTGGTTCACTTCCCATAAAATTGTGAATGTATTTTTGTGTTATATTCCATGTTCTTTTTACTTGTGCAAAAGAATAGAAACCTTATGAAACCTGGGTATGGTACAGGTACCACTCCACCAAGAGCGGAGATGAGATGACTGGTTTGAAAGACTACGTGACCAGGATGAAGGAGGGTCAAAACGACATTTACTATATCACTGGCGAGAGCCGAAAGGCAGTTGAAAACTCTCCCTTCCTGGAGAAGCTTAAGAAGAAGGGCTACGAGGTTCTTTACATGGTGGACGCTATTGACGAGTATGCTATTGGGCAATTGAAGGAGTTTGATGGGAAAAAGCTGGTTTCTGCTACCAAGGAAGGTCTCAAGCTCGAAGAGAGTGAAGATGAGAAGAAGAAGAAGGAAGAGCTTAAGGAGAAGTTCGATGGGCTTTGCAAGGTTATTAAAGATGTGTTGGGCGATAAAGTTGAAAAGGTTATTGTGTCTGACCGTGTTGTTGATTCCCCGTGTTGTTTGGTTACCGGTGAATATGGTTGGACTGCTAATATGGAGAGGATTATGAAGGCTCAGGCTCTTAGAGACTCGAGCATGTCTGGTTATATGTCGAGCAAGAAGACTATGGAGATTAACCCGGAAAATGCTATAATGGAGGAGCTCAGGAAAAGGGCTGATGCTGATAAGAATGATAAGTCGGTGAAGGATTTGGTTTTGTTGCTGTTCGAGACTGCCTTGCTCACCTCTGGGTTCAGCCTCGATGATCCAAACGTGTTTGGGAACCGTATCCATAGGATGTTGAAGCTTGGACTGAGCATTGATGATGACGTGGCTGAGGGAGATGCAGAGATGCCTCCGCTTGAGGAAGTTGATGCTGATGCCGAGGGCAGCAAGATGGAGGAGGTCGACTAATCAGTTTTCATGTCTACTTTTAAGTCTTTACTATGTTAAACTATGTTTAGTCTGCGGTTTAACCGCTTTCTTTATCTTGTGTTTTGGACAAGTGTTTTAAGTAAATTTGGATATTAGTATCAGCTTTTTGGTTTTGTGGGTGATATTCTGTGATGTTTCTTGCCGATGTTTATAACTGATTTGATAATTTTGGCTTAATATTTTTCACCCATTTTTAAGTCCGTGTTTATTTCTAACGACTGTGAAGCTTTCTTTTCGAATGTCTCGGTGTTTAAGTTGCAGACTCCTTTCTTTTCTTCTAGTCTCTGGTTTGGCCTATTTTTGTCTATATTGCTGCTTGACTGCTGCCACTTGTATCATTATCGTATTTTTCTTCGAAACTAAGTAGCTTTCAAGATTTGGGGTTTGTTTCAAATTTGTCCTGTTAATTGGTTGAACAGTTGTATGTGAGTACTTGCATAAGTTCTCCATACTAAACCCAAGTCGTAATTCAAAAAAAAAATGTGATTCCGAAGCTGAGTCTCGGGGCAAGTTTTTGTTAACTCGGTGAGGAGTTGTGTGAAGGCCAGTATAGTTTTGGCTTTATACATGTGCTTGGTTTTGTTCTTGCTTTAAGTATGTGAATGTGGTCGAAGTTTGATTTAAATACGGCTTCTGAGTCCTTAGCAGCGTTAAGGGAGCTCGAATTGAGTTTTCTACTGGCTAACGAAGGAACGCTATTATGATTTTTAAACATTGTCTGAGTTCATTTTATAGGAGAACTTAAAAACGACTTTCCCTCAAGTTCCGATCATAATTGATTTTGCCACTTAGTTTATTCCATTTAGTTAGTAAAGGTGGGTTAATGATAATCACATTTAGTTCATCAGTAACGCTATAAAGAAGTGTTAAAAGAGTGGGTCAAATAATTTTCATAAATGGATACGTGACTTGACAAAGCATTTAGCGAGTATTTAAAGACTATTACTTGAACATTAATAACCATGCAAGATCTTAGTAGCAAGGAAAGCTTGTTATTATAGACTATTATGAGTTCCTTATTTTCAACTAAAGTTATATTTTCTTAATAGTGTTGCACATCAACACGTAATTTTCAGGTATTCTTCATATTTTCTGATATTGCTGTATTTTGTCAATGTTCTATATTGTTAGCAATGACACTAAGCCAACCAAAGTCTTAATGTGAATGAAAAAAAAAATATATTCACGAAATCTAAATTCAAGAGAAGATTGTGATAAGAGTTGTAATCACTGTGTCTAAACATGTTTCCCCGGGCAAGGGAAAATAGTCTCGTAATAGTCTCTAAACTCACAATAGTCTCGTAAGGTCTACTTGTCATGTCGGTTCAAGTTTTTCCAAATCAGATGCACGATTGATGTTTAAGTATTTCATGAATGTGTCTTCCATATAAATTCATTATAATTGAGAGTAATAACTATTGAAGGTTTTGACTCGTGTATTGCAGGTAGTACACTCCCATATACTTGCAAAAAATCAAACGATATGCACTAACAAAAACTTCAAAACTTTATAAATAACCAAGAATCTAAAACTAATTTCAATTTTTGTACCGATGAACATACAAAATCAACAAACCATCAATAAATAATAAACAAAACACTATACCCAACAATTGTCTTTTTTTTTTGGGTCTTACCACAACTAAAATCCTGTCTTTTCTCTCTCATTATTTTAATGCCAAACAAACGAATGGAGACTAATATCAAGAACTCGAAACCGAGACGCTGATTTCATATCATGTGTCCTCAACCCTCGAATGGAAGACAAAGCTAGGGAATGTAGTGGTGATGTCCCTGAATCGGAAAAAAAGAAAAGACAAAAAAAATATGCATTTAGTGACAACCACCTATCATCCTTACTAAACTCAAAAAAATAAATGGGTTTTTTGGATATTCCCCATCGGTTGTAAATGGCTTGTTTCCAGGGAAAAAAATCGAATCGGGTTGAGCATAACTGAAACTTTTGAATGGTTTTTTTTTAAGTGGACTACATAAGAAACTGCTGCCAGGAGATGTTCCAAAGATAAAATACAAAGAGGAGCCACTCTACAATAGTGCCAGTATTGTGTAGGAGTTGGTAATTTTTTTTTTCTTTTCATTTTTCCATATCGACTTGTAGAGGTACTAATTAATGGACTCGCTCAATTAAAAATTTTAAAGATGAAACTCAACAAACAACTTTAAGATGACAATCAACTTACTTGAGGTATTGGAGGGTCATATTTTTCAAAAGGGACGGATGTCGTACGACAAGACTTCTCCACTCTTCCTTGTCAATCTTCCCGTCGTGCTTTGTATCAGCTTCTTCGAAGGTCTGACATATTGTTCCACCAAATCAAAATTCCATAAGACAAAAAACTCAATTTGGAAAATGAGGTGAACTTGAAGGTGAGGGTAGGAAGTTCACGTGAGAGACGATAAAAGATAACAGGTGGGCAAAAATAATAGCAAAACAAAATAATAACAGGAAATAATTACTACCAAGCCGATTGCATCGAATAGAATGAACCAGAAACAAAGAACACATAATACATATAAGGGGAGGGATCATGGGAGATTGTATTTAACATCAAAATGAACGTCACATCTCACACTTTAATTTGTTTCTAATCAAAGGATTGGATTAAAAGTAAATCAAAATATTATGTAACTAACGTAGCCAACCACTCACAACATAAGGGAAAAAGGAAATTTTCATCTTTATCTTATCCAACATTATTCCCTCTCTCTTCTCTAATCCAAATCTAAGAATTCCGAAGGTGGAGTTCAATTAATACATCTCAATTTTAGCAAAATATATATGCAATTACTGAATTAATATTCTCGGATTTTTGGGTTTGAAAATCAATGGATTCATGTGTCAGCACCGGTTTTTTCTTTATTTAGGTTATTTCTCAGATAGAAGACATCTTTCTATAGCCATTTGTATCGATCCAATATTTTTGGATCTGTTTCCACCTTGAAATTCACTTAAATTTGTACATAACCCTTAGCCTCACAGGCAGCCATTGGGGACGATGATCTAAAAGTTTGGATTTAAACAAAAAGGGTATGTGTGTGTCTGTGTGTACATGAAACCAAAAATAATGTGGTTGAACATGAGAAATAATCCACAAACTCACTTCTCTTGTTACTGTACTAATTATCTAGTTATGAGCTAGTCCTGCATTGGTTAAGCTAAGGTAAGAGGTCCTACATTTGGTTACCCAATGCAAGATTGACACATAAGTTTGTATGTGAGTTTTTGTAAGAAATGTTTGTTTATCATCACATGCTTAAACAGGGTGTAAGGAAGCACCTTGTCTATTATACTCTCTATGACATCATCCGACAGATTCATGCCAGATTCAGCTAGAGTAGCCACTACCATTTGCTTCACCTGCACCACAAAAGCCAATTTAAAATTTAAACAATGAATATCAAAAGAATGTGTAAGATCCTACTCGAAGATGAGTAAGAAGAGTGTATGTGACCCTCAAATGCTAAGCGAGCTTAATTTTTAAGGAAAAGAAACAATTACATTGAATCAAAGAAGCTAAGCACACTACGCATATTTGACGCTTTAAGACAATATCAAGCAACGACACGTATTCTTTGAACCACTGAACTTAAACAGAGCTATATCCAAAACAGAAAACGTGCTCATGTATTTAGCAATAAGACCAAAAACCATAGTCTTCAACTAAATCGAAAGTATTCACAGAATTTGTGTGCTTATTCAAATCCTCATTTCAATTGAATCTGAAAGGGGAAATTAGGCATAGAGGAATAGTTACCTCTTGTCTCTCAATGAAGCCTTGCTGCTTAAGATCGTACAGTTGAAAAGAAACTGCATAAAAATACCACTAATGAGATAAAAAGATCAAAGTATCAAACTTATGTAAGATGTTTCATACTTTCAATAAAAGTTTCACACACAGTCAATCTTATCATCAATAGGGGCATTGGGATGAAAAACAGAGAGTGCTCGAGCAAATTCTTCGAAGCCAAGGATGCCATTATGCTTTGTGTCAAACAAGTCAAATACCTGCAGTCAGACATAGAAGCCTGATATCAGCATCAACTAGATTGTGCATATCCTATAAAAAAAAAGTCTACATGTGTGTAACAAATATCAATATCACACTAAAATAAGCATCAGGTGGAAATCGGAGCAGGTCATGTGCGGTCAAAGAGGGGTAGAGGCACTACATGTGAGCTACCTAGGTGTTGTGTACATTAGATTCCCAGTTGTCTAAAAAGATGAAACTGTTATGGCATTGGTCCATCAATGTAGAATCATAGAGTATGCTCTTTAGTCCCATAGAAACTTTAGTATCATGACAGGTAACCGATTGTTCAAAAACTTTAAAAGCGTCTAAAATTGATATAACGACAGTATTCTGGAAACATATAAAAAGCTTAATCAAACAATGAAACAAAAAAATTCAAGTTAACTACAGTATAAAAAAGCAAACAATCCCTATCCAACCGAAAATGCTTTTCACTTGAACTCCGTTTTCTAATATTACATACAAATTATAGTAAATATCTTCTCAGAAAGGAGGTTCCACAAGAATACTGGTGCTATTTAGAGGAACTTCGAGGATGACACTGGTTTTCAAAATTGAGAAACTAGCATATTAGAGACACTGGTTTCCAAGAAGCGTAATGCTGCTTCTAGCACAGAATGTGCTATGGATTTTAGGAAAGGAACCTTAGGACAGGTCGGTGAGCGTTTACCTTTGATGTTTTACTGATCATCCACATATAATATCTACACACACACACGTGTATATAAAAGTTGTACATGAATATATCTGTTCAGGTGACTTCAATATGATATAACAAGCATAAATGTCGTAAACGAATTTATACCCGATCTGCAAACAAGCTCTCCTTTTTGTTAGTCTTGAACAATGCCAATTGAAACTCTTCCTGCAAAAATGGTAATTTGATCTCAACATATCAATGTTACCATAAGGTGCAAAATGATCTAGAAAAGATATATACGAACCTTGTTTATCAACCCGTCATCAATTACTGCACTGCTGATCTTTTTAAATAACTCATAGAGTGCCTCTACTTCACTCACACTAACTGTTACCAAATATTATATAAAAAATTAGCAAGGTTAATATGAGCTTTTATAGTAAAAGAAAATTTTGTTTTAAGGATGACAACACGATCGACATGTGGTAACAGAAATGTCAAGGAAACAAGACTGCAAGAGTGCATATCTGTTAATATAAGAAAGGGTAAAATGTGAATAACCCCCATCACCCCATGTACTATGGGTGGTTTGCAAATAACCCCCAGATGAATAGCCCTCATGTACTATGGGTAGTTTGCAAATAACCCCCATGCACTATCTATGTTCCGAGGTTATTAGTGATGCCAAATTTAATTTTAGAAACTCTGCCTTTGTGATTTGCTTTGGCCAATTGTTTCTTGATTCTATGTACGAAGCCAGATTTCATAAAAAAAACGTAATATACTGCTTTAGTAGACTTTTCTTCTAAAACTGCTCTTGAGGAACCTTTTTCTTTAACTGCATCAAGCACACAGTTGTGTCATTTTAAAATCGAGTGGGGAAGTTGACTGCAACTAAGATACTAAATGTGGGTTAGTTGCAAGTGTCCGAAGTAGATGAGCTACTCGGAAAAAAAAACATTCTACATGGGGCGTTATTTGCATAAAAACCCTGTGACAAACATAGTCTCTACGTAAAGAATTTCAGATGATAACATCTCATCTCAAAAATCCAAAACAATAATTTATGTATCGTAAATGCTAAAAGTGAAATTAAAAAGAGAAAAGATGATGTGGAAAAAAGAAGAAGCATACAAACTGTCTCCCTTGCTAGAACTTCTGGATCCTCAAGATCTCTCGATTCTCCATGCAAATCAAGGTCAAAGCAGCTAACTACGGACCCGCAGAGATGCTTAAGCCCTTCTAAACATCGCAACATGGCAAACCATGCACATCAAACTCAAAACCTGTTCGGGGAGAAATATAAAAATATATATTAAATTTATAACATATTTGAAATTTACCAATAGAAAAAAGGCTTTTTAAGAAACAATCACAGCCCAATTTTGTCGTGGGAAAACAACTTTGGAGAATCTTGCTGACACGAACTTTATTATATTATTGAAACGAAATGAGAATGTTCATTATGACCTAACAGTAGGAAATAACTATCTGTTTCTGAACGACGTTATCATACATTTCAGCGGAACATGAGTGAGGTAGTATATATGAAACTCGGGGTACAAGGGAGTAATAAAAAAATGTAGTATTAATTTTTGTCTTTACCAGCTTAAATTCCAAGGATCGCAATAGGTAATAAACTACTCCGTATGATAAATTTTAGGGGTACAAGGTGGAAGCGTAAAAACTATACGATTCGGCAAGTAAGACCAACTTCTTCAAGATTGGCATCTCAGCCAAATCCTTGACAAGGGAATGAGAGTTGCAAAAATAATGTCCTGTCATCTAATAAACATGTCAATAAAAATAACCCACACCTATAGACACTAATGATGCTATAATCAATCGAAGTCTCCATATAAGCAAAGAAATGCAATTCAGTCACATAAATAAAGGTATATTACAATTTATTATCAGACAGGCTGGCCAAAGGTTCCAATACATTTCAGATTTCCAGAGGTCACCACAACATATTTAGGATTGTTGAACAACCAAATGACTTTCACATGCACATCAAGTAAACAAAAATATGTCTACGACTGCAAATTTGGGATCACTCACACTGTACTATTTGTATAGCCATATTAAAAACAGCACGAGTAAAGATAGAATTCTGCTACTGTTTTGGTCACAGACTACACCTCTAAATCAAATTCATCGCAAGTGTTGCAGTCAAACTTTTCTATACTGTCTTGTTTTTTGCTATTTCACCAAATCCTTTATTCTATATTTCTATTGCAATGTATAGTTGGCTCGATCGCTAAACATAAAAACATGTATCTTTTTGTGCCATCACTCTCGAATACAAGGTTTACGGTTTACCACACCCTAAAAGTGTATTGCTTATTCACTCTCAAGACGGAAAAGAATATACCGAATACAGTAATCTTTAAGTATCTCTATTCATACTTTCCCCAATAAGAAATATACTCTCCACCTAATCAATAATCACCTATTTACACTATCGTCGCTGGGTTTTTTTTACTCTAAAATCAGATAACAGTTTCCTGCGATATTTTTTACTACTGACTAGCAGGCGCAGAACAATGCTAACCTACGGGGCGGCAACTCTTAATATCCAAAAATTCCATCTTTCCTTAAATTGAAAATTAAATTATACATCCCCGTAAAACAACGTTCAGCTGACAAAGAGTATACCTTTTCAACTAAACCAATTAAGTAGTCCAAAATTATTGTACATACAAATGCAATCAAACTAGCCCAGTAAACTGAATCACAACAAATAAACAATGGCATATTGTCATAGATTGAATTTATCAGATTGGGTACATGTCTTCTATATAACTCATATTTATCAGTTACCACTGAAAAATAATATACTCAACAAGAAAATAACAAGGATTATCAATCATACAAAGTTTTGTCCCCCATAAACATTGGAAAATGGTAAAGTAGCTAGAAAAAGATAAATAAATACCTGAGATTAAGTCTAATGAGAATAAAATGAAAAGGGTATTGAAAAAAAAGGTATAAGTTAGTGAAAAAGATAACGATTTGATATGTTTTTAAGGCTTAATTATGAAGTTTTTGTGATGACGGTCCCTCTCTTGCTCTGACTACATACATTGTTTTGGCTTTTGCTGTTGATAACGATATTTGTATTGTACCACTTTACTTTTATTATTTTTTAGTCTGTTTTCATTTTTTTTAATTATAAAATTATTCTTTTGAGTTTCATTTTAGTCACTCAAAAATACTTATAAGAGTACCAATCATCATTTTTGTATTAACTATATGGTTGTTTTCTTAGATGTTTTAAGTGGAATCTTGAGTTTTATGAGACCATAAATGATTATGATGACATAAAAAAACCATCAAGGTAATTGTGTAATTCGTTCACTTATTGCATATCATGTTTTGTTATGAAATTTATGATAATATAAACAGTATCACAGACGAGTTTCCTAAGGATATAAACAGTTTTGGAATGCATGTATGTATATCGGCAAATATTGTAATTTATACACTTTTAGTGAGTTCCGACGGAGTCTTTGTCTCAATTCAGCTCGATCACGTTTTACAATTGATGTCATCGGCTTCCGATGATGGCAAATCAGTGGCGAGCGTGTATTGATAGGAATAATATATTTATTGTTTCCGAAGCTTTGCTACAATGGTTAGTCATATAAGTATTAAAATGTGATGATTTCTTGAAGGCTATTTAACTTTGAGTCGAGTTTTCGACCATTTGTTTATATATCACCGCGCAAATGTTTTAAAAAAAATAACGCACAAGTTTGTGAAATTTGAGCGGACTAATTAGTTTCTACATTCCAACAATAATAATATGACGTGTTGAATCGGAGAACACGAATGTACTTACGTGCAACCAATTATCTAGTGTACTTTATTTGACCGACTTATGTAACATTTTTATACTAGTTGGACAAAAATAGCAATATCACTTAACAAAATATTCATCTAATATGATATTTGTACCCAAAACCAATTGCAAAATTTAAAACCCCTACAAATCAATCTGTATCACAGACCAACAAAAAAGAAGAGAGAGAGAGAGAGAGAGAAAATCGATATCACCGTCTCTATACCCTCTCTACAATCTATACATACATATATATATATATATACGCGTAGAGAATTTTTATTTATTTATTAGTAAAACCCTAGAATTTGCCGTAGCTGCTATTATATTCAAATTATTCAGATTAAATAGTTGAATTGTTACAAAGGTGTGGACTTTATTGGAAAATATTAAATGGGTAAAAGAAAAGAGCGGAGGATCGCAGCTATGGCGTCTAGTCGCAGGGTTAAGCTCGATATCTTCGCCGAACCCCCTGGTATATTTACACACACACACACATGACACATACATACACACATACATGCATATTCATATACAGTATACACTTAAGTTTTAGTGAGAAAGGACTCTGATTTGTTTGGAATTCGTGAGAGAAGATTTTTAGTACTAGTTTGGATTATTCGAAGGGAGATTTTGAACTTACTTTTTCACTCATTATTATACATATTCATATACAGTATACACTTATATTGTTCACATTGTTTGTATGCAGGTGGGTTTGGATTGTTTTCTGTTTATGGCTTGTTTGGTCGGTTTTTTTATTTTATTTTTTCTCATCTTTTTTGTTTATAAATAAAATTTAGTTGGCTGAACAGCTTAGAAGCGGATTTTTATGGTTTTCTTGCCTGAATACTAGAAGTTTTGTGTCAGATGGACCAAAGATTTATTGCTTAAAAGCTGCAGTTGGTTTTAGCATATTATTAAAGATATAGCAGGAGGGAAGTTGTTATTCTTGCGTGATAATGAGGTTTTATTGAGACAAGACTCTTGCGTTTGTTTGGAATTTGTGAGAGAAGATTTTAAGTACTAAATTGGATTATCTTAAGGGAGATTTTGAAACTTACCTTTTCACTTGCCGTTATCTGAACTTTCAAAGTCCAAATTAAAATCTAGTTTTGTTTTTTTCATAAGCCTTGGTTCTGTTTGATTTATAATGTATGGATATGTTACATTTTTTCTTTGAGATCAGTAAATGCTTGCAGATGATACTAAGCTAACTCTTCTAATCAGCTAAGATTTATAATTGAGTGATGGTGTTATGCTAAACCTCTTCCCCCTCACTATGTATTTTAAACCCTCAAATACCAAATTGAATGTCTGGGTTTATGTTTCTCGAGGGTGTAAACCTGTATTTTCGAGACAGTCCTCATCACTTTACTGTATTTGTTTGATTCAAGAATTTATATCAGGGTAACAGCCTAAGTAAGAAGTAATCTTCTTCATTGACAAATGGTGAGTGTTTGCAACATATGCTTAGCTAGCACCTTTAATCAAGCTAAGGGAACCCCTTTTACTTTGTCGGCTTAAATTATATATGTTTGGTTTCTTTGTTTTGTAACACTAAAATTTTATCTCAATGAGCCTAAGCCTTTTTCTAGTTATAAACTACTAAATAAGCTGCACGCTTTAGATAGCGAAGGAAACGTCTTATTATATTTATGTCCTCTGCCCATAGTCTAAGCTACCTAAGTCCAAATGAAGGTTTGTAACTGATGACTGTTGCTTTGTTTTGTATTTATGTTGCATGATCTTTATCCTCATCAGTTCACCGGCTCTTGTGCAAATCACAAAGAAACTATCAGCAGTTAGAACAATTTATATGAACATGAGAAATTTTCTTCCTCCACTGATAACAATTTTTCTCTTCCGACTAGTTTTTCTAATCAGCTTTCACGGATTACATTTCAGGAGATTCCGGTGGCTCTCCTGCCCAGGATGAACTTGGAGAGGACATAGATCCAAGACATCGTGATGAGTTACCCAGTTCTCCATTATCTTCAGGTGGGTTCCGTGTCAGTTTTGTTCAAAAAAGGAATCGCTCTATATTGAGGCGACTTGATGTGCACCGCCTTATTTATGGATAATGGATATATTACTTTTGTTCCCAAGAAAATATTGTCTTTCAGAGTGTAGGGTGGCTGTTTGATGTCGGATCCATCAATTGATCGTCAGAAACTCCTGACCTGTTATGCCCGTTTTTCGCGGCATCAAAGCGGTTCGGAGGTTTCCTTGCGGTTTGTATGGTTCTTTTCTTTATTATTATTATTTTTTAATGCTTCACTAACAGTTTATCATCGTAACAGGTTGCCATGATGGATGTTACCTATAAACCTTGCTGTCATGATCACATCAATCAATTTCATTATTTTATCAATCGCTTAGGGTTTTCTGATATAAATGCAACTATATATATATATATCATTAAACAAGCTTAGTATTATCATCTGACGAGATTAGTATGTTGGTCTACAGGTAAACGGCCGGAAAATCCTTTGGTGTTGCTTGGGCAATACAGTGATGATGAGTCGGAGGAGCAATCAAGTCAACAAGTTGTCACTCCTGAGGAGGCCGTTGCTGTCGACTGTGAGCAGGTGATTTGTTGTTAACCATCATGTCTAATTCTGGACAGAGCATTTTTTTTTCTGTTAATTGAGAAAAAGACCAATGTTATGAGGTGGCTGTTCGATATGCCACGTGTAAGATGGTAATGGGAACCTAATGTGCTAGTTGTCTTAGTAGGTATTCCAGAAAAAAACATATAAATTTCTCTTTTATTTAAGATTTTCTTTACCAAATTATCTTAGTGATTTTGTAGTTTTTGAGTAGCAAAAAAATTCGAGGTATATTTGAATAGGAATGTAGTGTGTAGGTTGAGAGAGAACTAGGTATGATTGGTGAAGAGACATAATGATTAAGCTAATATTCTAAGTTCCTTATCTCAGATGCATTACAAGTAGGTTCTAACTTCTAATTCAGTACATGTGTAGAAGCCCGTCCATTCCCCACTAAAAGGCCTATTAGTAGGGAAGGATAGGAGCTTATATTAATGCTTGGCTTTAACAATGCCTAAACGATGTGGGACAATTCCAACACCCCCCCTTACTCGTGGGTTGGTCAATTTCCGATAAGCCCAACGAGTGCAATCAACAAATTGGGTGGAGGTGGCCCATCATACAAACCGGCTTAGCCTTGGCTCTGATACCATGTAGAAGCCCATCCATTCCCCACTAAAAGGCCTATTAGTAGGGAAGGAGAGGAGCTTATATTAATGCTTGGCTTTAACAATGCCTAAACGATGTGGGACAATTCCAACAACATGCATGTGCAGTTTTCTGTCTACTTTGGCCAGTTTATGGTCAAATATACTAATTTTCTAGACTCTGGTACATTCAGACATTATTGCAGCTGCTGCTACATAACTGTGCACTACTAATTCTGGAAGTATTCACTTGCTAATATTTATGCCATAATGAGTTCATAGACATATTTATGATAAAGTAATAGGGTCCAATATGAAATCTTGCATGCATGACGTTATATCCTTGTTTTGGGAGTGCCAGGTCATGTTTGGTTTTGTTTAAAAGTTGTGTTAGTTATATATGGTGATGTTCTAAATTGCTTTTTTTGCGTCTTTTATAACGTACAGATGAATGGGCTGGTCACGATGGAAAATGAAGGCAAGAATGAAGAAGGGGGCGCCAACTCTGAGGCTCCAGATGTGAGAGAGCATGATCTGGTTGAAGATAAGCCTGAACAAATTGATGCAACTGAAAATGACACTCACGAAAAAGACGTTGTAGAAGAAATCCATTTGTCTGAGGCTTTAGATGTGCCATCCAGAGCTGATGTGAGTACAAGTTGGACACTTGTTTTACACGAAGAGAGTGGCCAGCATTACTATTGGAATACTGTGACGGGGGAAACATCATGGGCTGTTCCCGATGTGATGACTTCTGAAACCGACTTGACAGCTGGAAAGGAAACTGTTCTTGATGCTGAAAAACACGCCAGTCCGAATCCAGATTTAGATGTTGAGTTGAATGATTCTTCAGTGGAAAACATTGGCCATCATTCTCTCTCTTCAGTTAGGATAGACAGGATTGAAAAGAAGGATAAATTTGGGGACCTCATGCAGGAGCCAGTTGATGAGCAAAAAGATGACAATTTAGAGGAAAATGTTGAGAAGTGCAAAAGCAACATAATGGCTCATGAAGACGATGATTTGGATAATGATATCTGTTTTTCTGTTTTGAGGCATGGTGAATCTCTGTTGGAGAGAATTAAGTCAACGCAAGGGTATGCATAATATTATTTCCTTGGCAATTATATTTACATAATCTTTAAGGTTGTTCCTGTTCTCGACTAGTGTAAACTGCAAATAGCTCTCATTTTAAATCCCCATGTACTATCTAAGTTTTGCAATCACCCTCCAAATCCAGTTTTAAAATGGTATAACTTTGCACTGGGTGTTCTGTATTGAACATTTGTTATTATTTTAATTTAAAATAAAGTCGTTATACATGCTGTTAAGTAGGCAAACACGGGTTGGCACCGTAATTTTGTAAAATGCAGATTTCTTTTTTAATTTTGATGTAAAACTGCTATAAATGCTTTTTTTAACAGCTATTTTATATGCATAGATATTACAAGAGGCATGTTTCAAAAGGATTTTTTTCCTTCTAAAAAGACCGCAGAAGTTATATACCATGTTAAAATTTGATTTAGGGTTGGATTGCAAAATGTAGATATATATCATGGGGGGGTTTTGCAAGTATTAAAAGTACAAAGGGTTCTTTGCAAAATACCTATATTACATGAGGATTATTTGCAGTCTACCCTGATCTTTGTTCAATTTTACATGTTTATTTACTGTTGTTTGGTGATGTAACAGCTCCAGGAACCAGGTGGAGGAAACTGATTGGATCTCACGGTACATCTTGGAAGTTGAAATCAGGCTTTCTGATATTAATTCTCTTATATCCTTTGGATCGTCCTTGCTTCCTTTTTGGGTCCACGCCGAGAGAAAGCTTAATGAATTAGAAGCTGCTTTCGACGCTAAAGTGTGTCAGTTTTTTATTGACGAAATTCAAGAAGCTAAAGCTGTTGCATCAGTGCAAAATGAGGGGATTGAGAGAGAAACTAATGAAGATGATATCAATGAAATTGGTTATGATATTGAAAAGTCTCATGTGTCCGCCGATGCTGATTTACCAGAAGTTGCCAAGAGCGGACATGTTAATTCAGTGGAAAGTTTGGAAGTAAATTCAGAGAGTAATTTTGAGGTGAACACTGAAACGAGTAAAACTGATGAGATCACTGTAGTTAACCCTGATACTACAGATCAATACGAAGAAGGAGAAATACAAGATGTAGATATGGATATGGATGTAGACATGGAAGTCGAGGATGCAAACGAACAACATCTTCATACAAACCCACCCGTAGAACCAATCTCTGTCCTCCCTCAAGAAGAATTCGATGTTCCTCCTCCTCCAGGGGAGGAAGATTGGGTGCCGCCACCACCTCCTGATAGTGAACCGGTTCCACCACCGCCTCCTGATGATTCATCTGAATCCTTTTATCCTCCTCCACCTCCACCAGATGACCAAACTGACCCCTCATATCAACCATTACCTACTTATCCACAAGCAATTCAACCACTTTCTTACTCAGGCCAATACAGTTTTACTTATCCAAGTTTGGGGTTTGAATATTACAGCCAAACTACCACAGAATATCCTATCACTAATTCGTACTACGGAACTTTGACTTCATCGTATCCTGGTGCAACTCCAGTTTTAGAAAACCCAGTCGAGCCAATTTCATATTATGATGTTCAGGATGGCACAGTAATACACGGACCTGTAGTAAATGGTGCAACATCTTCGGTGTTTCATGGTTCTGATAAGAACTCATCACTGAACTCGGAGATAGAAAATAGCCAGACTTCATTACCAACTGATGTTAACGACGGAACCAAAAATGAAACTACAGCCAATTCAATTGTTCAACCTCCAATCGTTAATAATTCGGTGATAGAGAGTGGTCCAATGCCTTCAGCCGCTGCACCTGCTATAACATCTGATGCTGCCAAGTCAGCTGTCACTAATGTCCAACCCAAAGGTAGTGTTACGACTTACGTATACTCTCGTACAGATCTAAATTGAAATTGGTAGATTTGCTTTTAACTTTATAAGGTTTTAGGATCCATTGAGCTATGGTTTAAACTTGAAGCTCTACTTCAAATTATAGACAAGAGGCCAATGAGACTGAGTGATTTGCAATGTTATTGGAAGGATATGTAGTACTCGGTTTTTTGAGCAAGTAGTTCCAAACATACATGAAACTATTTGTTTTCGGTCATCTGGTTACTAGAGTAGAAGATTATTAATGCTTGATTTTCTTTTCACTACTTCTGGGCTGGAAACTCTTGTACTCATTTTTGTAACAATTTCATACAAAGGTGGGACAACACTGTTGTTTCACGATACATAACACAGTTTGTTAAATGTCAAAAGCAAGTAGTCAAGCGATTATTTTTCTCTTTTTGGAACACCTCTTTGTGTTTCTTGATATAGTGTCGACTTGTGTAGTACAAATCTTGTTGTGGTCATCTTATTATTGATTTTTGATCTGGGTTATTCGTAATTGTTAGATTAATTGAAGTTTAATGAGGAATTTAGTATGTTGTTGTGTAATGCTTGTGATACTGCTCCAGCCTCCATACATAATAAATTTAGAGGAATTTTATGTACCAATTAACTTATACTGATTTTTCATTATTTCAGTTCTGCGCAGCAAAAAGCGAACAATTTCAGCTGCACCTACATTAAGATCAAATAAGAAAGTTTCCAGCTTGGTTGACAAGGTGAACTGTTTCAACCATATTTTATTTCCTTTGAACAACAATATCTACCTTTTAAAAAAAATCTTATATAGGAGGATCAGATGCTATCACACATACCCCTTTAAAAAATCTTACTTTTTATGTTGATATGTGATGGATACTATTTACAGTGGAAAGCCGCAAAAGAAGAATTGCATGAGGACGAGGAAGATGAGCCTGAGACTGCTTACGATATTCTTGAAAAGAAGCGACAACGGGAGATAGAGGTTATTTCTATGTTCTATTACAGCTCATTTTAGTTAAATCCAATAAGGTTGATCTGGTTCTGAAGTTTCTTTATAAATGCAGAAGTGGAAGAAGCAACAGATTGCTAGTGGAGAAGCCAATGATAATGCTAATTTTCAACCTTTAGGTGGTGATTGGTATGCAGTTCATTTTCTTTACCAAGCTGTTATGATGTTCTCATTGATTCAAAATTAGCTCTGATGATCTTTGTTGTGATAAATATTCATCAGAGCTAAGTTTTAATCATTGCATTGCGATGCTTTTTCTGATCCATTTCCAGGAGTGTGCTCATGTCTATATGTAGTCCTAGTATTTAGACTGACACAATCTTTTGTTAAATTGTTTTGTATTGTTCAGGCGCGAGCGTGTAAAGCGCAAGAGGGATCAGTTGAAGAAAAAGGAAGATAAAAAGTCTCGGTCAGAAGAGGCGGTTGATGTAAACAAGCAGCCTGATTTGGCCGACCTTTCACGAGATCTCCCATCTGGATGGCAGGTAGACATAACATTAACTTTCTGTCTTTATCTCCCTCATCATTTACAAGACACTATTTTAAAAGTTTACCAGAATTTTATTATTAGAAGCAGTTAAATTGCACATTCCGGCTCATAGACAAATAAGTTTCAAAATTGGGGGAGAAGATGTAGTCATTGGTAATTTGGAAAGGATTCATTTCTCTTCAGATGACTGATGATAATTATAACAGGGGATGATAATATCAGGTCATTATAAAAAAAGTAGTAATGAATAACAAATACGCGATTGCAGCTAGTAGCATTATCATTAATCTAAGAGCAGTGTTTTCCATCCTAATTGCTTCTCTCTCTTTGTACTCTAATTTAGGTGTACTGGGACAAATCATCCAAGCAAGTTTATTACGGAAATACTGTTACATCTGAGACAACCTGGATAAGACCGGTAAAATGAGGCACTGGCAAACCATGAACTCCCAAATTGCTTAGCTTCTATACTTTCAGAGTGGTGGACCTAATGCTGTTCAAACCCCGCTCGTTTTATATAAATATGGAACTATTGTTCACCTTTGCTGTCAATTTAATCATAGAATCAACTTAATTCGCCTTTTCGTGTTGTATTGCTCAACAAATTCTTGTTTGTTAGCTGTGTTTTTTGACCCATATGAAGTTTGGTTAGGTGCATTTTCTCTGTAAAAGTACATATATTTTTATATGGAGAATAAAAGTTTATGAATTAAAAATCCAACAGTTTTTCAAATTCTAAACCAATAAAATCTGAACCCTATGTATTACTGGGAGTTCAATAATTTAGCTATCAGAAATATTAGACCACATGAATTCTCGAGTGTTCACTGCTATTGTTCTTTGACGGTGTTACTAGTCTTTTGTGTGTAATATTCGTTGGATATGTGACGCTACGTATATTTTGCAAGTCTTTTGTGTGTAATATTCAACACACCATCTTATGCATTATTTATAAAACGAGAGATGCGTAAACGTAAATGGATTCTCATGTGTTCATCTAGCAGTAAATTATGTATATAAATATACAAGGTAGAATTGTAGGTGAGATGGTGTGCATAGAAACTGTTTTTTTCTGGCCAACATACCATACAAGCAAAGTGCATTTTACTAACTTCACTCTCATTATTCAAAATTTCAAAAGAATTAATCATGCAGACAGCAGTAATTTCTGAACTTTCTCGTTATTGTAAATGAACTTCCACAGAACCAATTTTGTTAACACCGTCAATTAGCAGCTAGCAGCTACGGTAAATAAGTGTATTAGTAGCAATTTAGATAAAAGACTACATAAACAAGAAATGCATAAATGAAAGATAACTTAAAATAGCGCCAACTTGACATGAATGTATCTAAGTCGTAAGTGAAAAATAGATGATTTACCATTTACAATGCAAATAAAGTGAGACGATGGCGTAACTTTGCATCGATAATTATCGATTCTAAACTGTCACTATAAAAAAATACCCAAATAGCGACGGGAATAGTTACGGTATTTTTTGTTACGAGCTTATTAGCGACGGTTTTTGTGACGTTTTGTGACAACTTAGTCAATTTGCGACAGATTTGTGACAGCTTTTTAAATTAGTGACAGGCTTATGACAGCTTTTCGCTCTCACTAAATTAAACATTATTTTGTAGTGTGTATTCACTTGAAGGCTTAACCTTTTTCTCACAACCATTTGTTCAAAGAGTGTAGAAGTTTTATGGATTCTTGCAAAATAAACGTAAAATGCTAATTTTGGTAAACGAGTGGCCGAAGTGTGCTAATTTTTTATGATTATAAGCATAATACAAAAAAAAAACATATTTTTATCGATATAGGTAGGAGGAGTTAAAAAACCGGAAAACATATTGAATATGAACATAAAATTAATTAAGTGGAGACAGCCGACGACTAGTTGAAGTCACACATGACTACAACTCCTCCGTAAAAAAAAGTAATCGGAATGGGAAAAAAAACTTGTATTAAATATGAAAAAAAATATAGAAAAATAGGTGATCTCTTCTATTGAAAGTTCGTGCGTGAATATGAAATTAATAGTAGTATTGTAGTAATATTACCGGGGTGTACATAAACCAAACCAAACCGATCGAACCAAACCGATCAAAAAATGAACCCAACCGATTAATAATTGGTTTGGTTTGGTTTGGTTTGAAATTTGATAAACCGATTTAATCGGTTTGGTTTGCGGTTTCAGTGGTTTTCAAACCGAACCAACCGAACCGATTAATTTTATTCATATATAAAATAATATAATTATTTTTATATATACATCAATAAGTTGATATATGATATTTTACTTGCTATTTGTAATTATTAATAATATATTTTGTTAAATCATTTATAAATTTACTTGTTATTTGACTTTTGTTTTAAAGTTGCAAATGAAATATAAACGAAAACTTTGCGAAATTAGTATAATTTTGAATATTGTGTTTTTATTTGTTAAAGTTCAAACCAAACTGAACCAAACCGATTATGATCGGTTTGGCTTGGTTTGGTTTGATTCGGTTCCGGAGATTTTTTAATCAAAACCGAATCAAACAGAATCGTTTATTTTTAACTGGTTTGATTTGCATTTTACTCAAAAATCGAATCGAACCGTATACATCCCCGTTAGCCATCACTAATATTTACTGTATGAAATAATTATAAAAGGGACCAGGACCGGCTTCAAATTTTCCATTACTTTTAATACTACAAAATCTAGTAATTTTCTTGGTTTTAATTAAATATATATTCTCAAGCAATTCAACCAGCAGACCAATCTCTCTCTCTCTCTCTCTCTTCCAGAAAACCCCGTCTCAATTTTATCATATTATTAACTAATAAAAATAATCCCCTATTCCTATAAAAACAAACCCTAATCAAATTTAATTATAACAAATCAAATTTAATTATAACAAATCAAATTTAAATTCGTCTGGTGAATATATTAATTTTTAGGATGGCTTCTCTCACCACTAGCAGCCTTATTGCTTCTTCTGCAATACCATCATGTAAGTCTTTTTTTATTTTTAATTTCTATTTTTTAATTGCTGAGCTTCTAGGGATTATTTGTTCTGAGATAAAAAATTATATTATTTATATGTTTATTCTAGATAATTAGGAAATGAAAGTTCCCATTTGTATTGGGTTTTAGTATTGAGCATATTGATGATTGAATTTTTTCTTCTGGGTTTTTTTTTTTTTTTTTGGAGTTAGAAATTGTATGTGGAGTTTCTAGAATTGGATTTGTTGAGGTTGGTTAATTCAGTTTGATTGTTCTTTTGGGTAATTAAGAAGTGAAAAATCCTAATTTTGGGGGGTATTGTTTAATTTCTGTTTATTAGTGGGCGTGTGAAGGGTTGAATCTTTTCTTCTGGGCTAAATATGTGTCTTGAGTTGGAAATTGTATGTGGAATTTCTATTATTCGGTTCGTTGATGTTAGTGAGAATCCAGTTTAATTGGTTTTCTTTTGGGTACTTTAGAAAGTGAATCCTATCTTTTTGGTAAGTGTTGTTTTTTTCTATTTTTGTTATGGGGTATGTGAAAGGTTGGATCTTATCTTATGGGGATTACTTTTTTTGAGTTGGAAATAATATAACGAGAATTGGGTCCGTCGAGGTTGGTGAGAGTCTGATTTTATTGAATTTGATCTGGGGCAAGTAGAACTAGTCTTGAGTAGAAATCTCAGTTCTTTAAAAAAAATAGAGAAGTTCAAAATTCCAGTCGTCTGGTAGGCGAGTGAGAGTTACAACCACTTGGTTAGTGTTTTTCTTTTGGTTTTTACTATTGAGATCACGAAAGATTGAATCTTTCTTTGGGAGACTGTTTATTTTGAGTTGGAAATCTTATGTGAAATTTCTGAATTAGGATTGGTCGAGGTTGGTGAAAATTCAGTTGACTTGAGCTTATTTTGGTAAATTGGACTACACATAAGTGGACATCTCAGTTAATTATCGGTAAAATTGCTAGTGCAAAGTTCCAGTAGGCAGGTGGATATCTCGTTAACACATTTATTTATTTTGTGATAATTAGGATTGTATAAAAGTAAAAGCCTGTTATATTTTCTGTTTTTAGGAATTTGGTTGCAAGCATTTGTAGAAGTTCACGATCCATAAAGTGAGAGTTTGAATATGGAGTAATATTTGCTTCATTAGGAAAATTTAGTGAAATGCATGTTCTTTGATCTGTATTATTAGGATCTATCTGAATCTGAGTTAAAATTACTCCATAATTTGAGATTCAAGTTCGTCGAAGTATGTGGGGCATTGAGATGGTTTTAAGTAGATAAGGGAATGGCTAGTTTTTTAACATTATTTTTTTGAGTTAGAAAGTATAAAAATTTGACCCTTCAAATTTAATTAACAATATTAGTCATGAGATTGTTAGGATTTGTAAGAGAAAAAGATTTGAGCTTTGATTTAAAAATTGCTTCACGGAGTATAAAGATAAAAAAACTTATTAATGATTTATCAACTCAGGATATATGATTATCAAATCCTTGTACCGGATCATAACTGCTAAAGATAGGTTTTATGCTGTATAAAATTCGATCCCAGAATTATGTTTGTTGACTGGGTGATGGTGGAGAAGTGAGGAATTGTGAAGTCAAACCGAATTGGTGCAAAAAGTAAAAGTTAAATGTAATCAGATTCTTAATAACCTTCGTGAATTTACCCCTTTCAACTTGTACAGTCAATAATTATAAAAAGAATGAGACATGCTTAGGTCGTGATTTGAAATATTTTGAAGCACAAATTTTATAGCCCTCTTTCTTTCTATGGTCCATGATGTTGTATTAACTGAACCATATGTTAATAAAATTTGGACATGAATTCAGTACTTCGATACATTCCTGTTTAACTCTTTCCTTGGCTTGATACACTGCAAATTCCTCTACCTTTTAAAATCCTTTAAATATCTATTTCTGGCTTACCTTGTATTATTAAGGAAGAAATCATCTTTCGGACTCTGTTTGTTTGCGTGGCTTTAAAACTTTCTCCTATTTGGTTTAGTATTTTTAGATCCGTTTTATTAATATGTGCTTTTTTCTTCATACAGTAAAGTCAAGGACTCAATGCAAAAAGCATAGCAAGATAAATTGTTCTCTTCCTTTGCAATTTAAGCCAGATGTGCTAAAGACTAGTACCTTCGGTAGAAAACCACTCTCTACATCTGCTGAGAGAAATCACTCGACTTTGTTGGTATGCGCTGCTTCTCTGGTGAGTTTATCTTCTTCGGTTCATAAATCATAATTTACTTATTTACATTCCCTTTGCGTAGCTAACAAAAATTACCCCTATCGAATCTCGACTTAATCATCCTCTTGCTCTGTCTGTCCTTCTAAAACAGAAATGCACTAAGAAACCCAAAACATCTAAATATTTGGATTTATGGCCAAGAAATTGCTTGGTGAGTTATAAACTAAGAGTAACTTCCGTAGGGAAAAAGTAACTTCCTTTGGTGCCCAGGGCAGCTATACTTATAAAAATCTTTTGTAACATACTACGTTTTTATCATGGATGACCCTATAATATAAGAATGTTTTATCTTTTGTACATTAGTTTGCTATTATCAGTATAAATTTGAGTTTGTTCACCGGGTCTGACATCTTTATTCATTACAATCGTGGTCTGAGCGTCATTTTAAACTTATAGATGTTGTGAATTTATCTTGTTAAAATATCATATCAGCTAATGAAGCAGTACCTATCATTAGGATTTGTAGATTCTTTATAGTTTAAGATTCATTTGTTCAGTGGAGTGATATATTACTTTATAATTATATACACGATTTCTTCAGTTATTTTTTATGACAAATGTAGCATAAAGGCCAAATAATGTGCTCTGTGTCAAGGAGCCCTTCTTTATGCCCTATTTAGGTTTTTATGTTCGAGTTTAGTAGCCACCGCATAGTATTTTGTTTAGTTATCTGGTGAAAATAAGATCCTTCTCGCATGCTTCAGCGTTCATGTGTTTCAAGAAGTAAATGGCCAGACCTGCTTGGTATAAGTCCAGAATGTGAACAACAGTAAAGATAGTTTACTCTTCGGAGGAAAATTTAAGATTAATAGCTGAACTTAACCGAAAGGTGTTTGAGGAATTTATGTTACTGCCTCCCAGATTTTTTTGGAACTGTTGTTTCATAATGAACTATGTATGAGGTTTTAAGTCTATATGGGGCATTTTCTTGTGCAGAGTGCGACATGCAGCGGTGCATCACAAACTCAAACTGTTGAGCGACCCACATCTGTAATTACCAATGCTCCTAGTCAAGGTATTATCCAACTACTTTGTTGTTTGAAATTGCTTTACTATGTTGTGATTTAGCGGCTCATGTGCTTTCTCTGCCATGTCCTAAAGTTTCCCTTAGAATCTGAGAAAAATGACAGATTATTGTGTTGATCTTTTAAAACTCACATTCCATTGTAAGGAAAAAGAGAGCCTAACAAATGTGGATAAAATATTTGCGTGCTGTTGAAATTACATGATTACGTTTTACTTGAGGTTTTATTCCATGTTTTGCCAATTTGGAACCTTTTAAATGGCTTCCTTGAGATGCTTTCTTCTCTGTCTCTTTCAGGCAATTCTGTCCTACTTTCAGACTTTAGGCACTTTGTTAGTTATTACTTATTAGGTAGAACTTGAAGCCTGCATGCATGTCTGAAAGTCTAGCTTTGTTTAGCCATTCTGGTGTGTTGGCAAAATAGCTTTATTAAATTTCCCTTTTTTCCCCAGCAAAGGAGAAGTCACCAGATCTTGATGATGGAGGGGCTGGATTTCCACCACGTGATGATGGTGATGGCGGTGGAGGTGGAGGCGGTGGTGGAGATGGTTGGAAGGGTGGCTTCGCCTTTTTTGGATTTCTTGCCTTTTTAGGCTTTTTAAAAGATAAAGAAGAGGAGGGGCCTTATAGGGAATCCAGGAGAAGATAAAATATATCTTAAGTCCCTTGGCCAATAAAAGAAAATTTTCTGGTGTATCATCAATTATCTGGAGTCCATAGCCGATGATTTTATATTTCTGGTGTATCTTTAAGAATCGGGAGGTTAGGCGATGACAGGTCTGTTAGAAAGTTTCTTGAGTTACCATTTTCGGCCTCATTTGTTACATTCTGGATGAACATTAAATACGTGTTTTTTTCAAAAAGTTAATGTTGACTTTTCTAAAATATATTAGTACTATGTTTCTGTATGCTCTTTATGTATACCTTTGGTCTGAAATCGATGGTGATTCCTCTTTTACCTTCTTTTGGCTGATGATGTTACACTTGATCAAAATCCTGCAAAGTATTTCTTACCTTTCCTTTGGCTGATTAATAGATGCTTCAAATTTTCACAAGTTTTTATGAAATTCTGTTTCCTTCTTACCTGAAGCATGTTATGTTGCCCTTGAATTAACTTGCCACTACCCTTAAAAAGGCAATATGAGGGAGATGTACCAATAGTATTAACGATTTATATGGCTTCATCAATAATTTGTTTCATGCCCGATGATGACTATAAATATGTAACATAACAAGTGAGAAGCATTTAACTAATGGTAGAAAAGTGCATGTCACTCTAAACCAGTGTTTTAAATAGCGTTATCGTTACCGTAGCGTTTTTTCGAGAGAAACGCTAAAAGCGCAAATAGCGTTGCTACATAGCGCTTTGCGGTGTATTTTTTTTGCCTAAATACATATAAATATAGCATTAAATTCAAAACATCTAATAAAAATTAACTAAATATATATAAAAAATTGTAACTAATAATCACAAAATGATTATACTTGAGATGCCAGAGTATTTACTTTGTTTGCAAGAGTTTTGGGGTTTGATTCTCTTTAAACTCCAATAATTTCATTAAAATTTTGACCAAATTTTATTTATTTTTTGGACTGCACCCTCTATAGCGTAAATAGCGTCCGCTATAGCGTAAATAGCGTAAATATCGTTCCTATAGCGCGAATTTAGCGTTTTTCCATCCAAATACGCGTTTTAGCGTTGCGTTTTTCTTTCAAAAACCACTATATCGCACAACGTTGCGCAACGTTGCGAGCTTTTTAAAACAGTGCTCTAAACCATAGAACCCAGTACATGCAAGGATCAAATCATAAGAACTTGAACAGGATGAGTCTTATTGCAGGTATAGTACGAAATAGGTGCACCGTAAATGCGAGGATAAAACAGGCTTTTCTGCACCCGAATGACATTATATATTTGAAAATGTAATCCTAGATGTAAGTTACTGGTGAAATCCTGTGAATCTATGTACAGTGAATAATCTCACTCAGGTAACAAGGCTATTTATGCACCATTTGAAAGTGTTATGATTTCTCTCCCTTCAGAAAAATAGAGGAAAGTTGTATAATGCAAATTGAAAAGGTTTAAGAATAAACAATCAACTGTAGCTTCAAGCCGCTTCTCTTTTACTTCTCAAGTTGTTGTTTACAAAGTGGACAACAAGATATTATCCTGAGCCATTGATCAACACACTTAAGATGGAATAAATGGGAACACGGTAACTGTCTAATTTCTTCCGTTTCTGTATATTTGCATAGACAAATACAGCATTCCTGTTAATATCAACACAGACACAAATTAGTTTTCTCAGTATAAAAGCGTGGAAGGATAGATACAGGTTTTCAATGTCTAGAGGATTTTTAAGCTAGGTTGAATACTGGCTTTTTGCTCAATTTTTTTAACTGTTCAAATTATTCTTGCTTTAAATTTTGAGCATCAAGTAGTCGGTAGTCCATTTCAAAACAAAACTAGCCTCATGGAAGAAAATACATGAATTATACAAGAAATAGAAATAAACTAAAAAGGACAACAAAGAGTAGAACATAATATCTTCCTACTTTTAGTTATAGTACGTCTTTAGTGTCTATGGGCACTTCTTTTGCGTGGTTTTCATGACTAAATTTCAATTGACCCTGTCGACAAATTTTGTAACTTTGTCTTTGATATCTTTGGCATCGGGAAGTTAAAGGAATTGGTTGCCTCAAAGGGTGGTGAGTCGAAAAATGGGACTTTTCTTCTAGTTTTTATTAATGTTACCCAACTTGCGCGGTCAAGAAGCAAATTGTTCTCATCTAAGAATTACAAAAAGGAATTGCCCTTCAAAAGAGTTTCGAAGGAACCTTTTGCGACTACAATCACACTGAAGAAAACTTTTAAGAAGCATTTTCAAGTTTGAACCATAAGTGAATAGCTAACACTGAGCTTGGCTTTTCTAGCTATTAATTTCCAAGCAAAAAGAGCTTGTTGTTTCGATAAATTAATCCCTACATTATTTTATACCCCAAATTGAACAAGTAAATTAAGCATCTACTGTAGTATTATTTACTTACTGGATTTTCAATCTTAGTGGACGATTTTCCGAGCTCTAAACTGGATTCTACTTCTTTGTACCTCCAGCTGGGTAGTTTGGTAATTTGATCCTCGCATGCCCCACGATCAGTCGATCCAGTATTCATATTGTACCCAAGAAAGGTGCTAACTATCGGAACTAGGCAACACAATAGCAGAAAAAGTAGAAATGGGAAAGAGTAGGTTATAGCATTCCAAGCAAGTAAAGAGATACATAGCACATGTAGTTTTGGAGCTTGATGAAAAGACCCAAACCGAGTATCGAACACCCAAACATTTCCCATCACAAACCATATTGCGAAAAAAAGCTCCAGAGATGTTCGCGTTTTGTTGAATAACTGCATTCCTCTGTTTGCAGAATATTTACCGCATTAATTAGATATATACTTGAGTACGTCCAAAGTTGACACTACAGTAAGCACAAAGAAAAAAAATGTAACGTAATACTTTATATATATTGTTTGTTCTCATTTTCCATTCGTAAAATTAGATTTTGGCAAACGCGGCTTCATTTTCAAATCGGGACACATAATGAGCTTTTGCATCACATTGTATTATGATTTATGATACCTTACATAAACAAAAAGCAATGCTACTAAACGAAGCAAATTAATTCAATACCTCGACACTTCATTATTCCTCTGTTGTTCTACATCTCCTCGATTCATATGAAAGATCCAATATCGCCAATACAATATGAACAAGTTTAGGATACACCCAAAAGCATACCCGGAAACCCATATTCTCATAGGCCAAACCGGCCTCTCGGTTCTTGAAACAGCCAACGTATACGATGTAAATATTATTTGAACAATGAGAGCTATATACTCCATCCCCATCCAAGAAAAGGAATTGAACGGATTTGACCCCAGATCAGATGATCTTGATCCGTTTTGGTAATGAAATACCCTTCTTAAGAAGATGAACCACCTCGATCTTGATATTTTAATCGCTGCTCTTATCAAGAATGTGGAAGGAAGTACATGCGGTGACCTATTCCTAGAAAAAGTAGCTATATTTCCAGTTTCTCCAGACTGTGAAATTGAAGAAAACGAGGACGCTACGCTGGAGTCACATAAGGTGTGTGGTGTGAAAAAGAAACGCGTACTCATTGCAAACGAAAAATGTATATAATGTCTATTTGAAAAAAAATATGATTTGGCAAGTCTTCTAATTTTCAAATGCTTGACAATTGCGGGATTTGTAAGATCCGACCAAATGTTAATGAATTAAAATGAACATTTTTCAAGGACACAAAGTAGGATATAACTTGGTGAAGCAATTGAAGGTAAAGCAAATACTTATAATTCAAGGTTTATGGAATGAGATACATAATAGAGAAAGAGTGTAGAGAAGAAGAATGTAAGGTGAAAATTAGAACTCAGATGGTGACCAAGAATCAAACTTCTTTGCTTTGGTTCCAAGGGAATATCAAATATCATATATCAACAGGTGGCCTAACTTATTTTCTCTATTTTCTTATGTATTTGCTAAGCAATATTAGATGAACAAAAAACTTGTTCTTATCATAATATAAGGCCAAAACAACAACCACAACTACATATGTCTGTGATTGTGTTACCATAATATATTGTGGAAAATTAAGCAGTTAAGCTATATATTGGTTGGTAAGTTGAAATTTAATTTTTAGAGTACAAAGTATTTGAATTGTGGCGGGTACAGTGGTTAGAATTTGTGATTATTTTTTATTAACTTATAAAATAAGTTGAGTTGCCCAACTAATTTGGGATGGTGGCCCTTGCCACCAATAGCTGGTTTACTTCAAGAAAGAGATCTTTTTCCGTTACTAATGAAATAAATAAACTAACATTATAGTATTTCAAATATCGACAGACTATATTCCCTGCAATTCTTGTAAAAAAATTAAACAGGCTACTGAACAATGTTCTATATATATACAACATGGCCGTTTGGACTCGGACTCGGTATATATTCGCGCTAATGATTAAGATTTGATCCCACCACCTCGGATGTGAGGTTATTACGTCGTATTAATTGTCAAAAAAGAAAAGGTAAGATAAGCTTTAAATGTAAGACATCTATTTAAAAAGAAAATTATTTCTTGAAAGAAATAAAACATGTATAAATATTCAGTTTTTTCAAACAAAATTTAGCGTTTGTTGTAGGATATTATTGGACTATTGGGCCTTACTCATAGTGGGCCTATCTTGGGCTTTCCTAGCATATGTAACCCTACCTTCTATTATATAAAGAGGGTTAGGGGGTCTCTTGATGTAACTTCTCTACACTTATCAATGAATAAAAGACGACTCTTTTATCTCTCTATACTTGTATCTCCATATCTATATATCTAGCTAATATGTCACACAACACGTTATCAGCACTTTGCTCGCGCAGAATAGAAGATTGTGATATTTGTTCAAAGAACATCTCGAATACTGGGTTATAAACATACGGCCAAACTCTGAAGTTTTTTGGTGTTCAATCGACCTTTCCAAAATACATGGCGTACGGTATAATATTTTATCCTTCTTGCAATTAAAATAGCGGATGTATGTCTATTAATATTATGAACTTAAATTGCATGCCATCATGGATTGGTCTGACTAATGATAGTTGTAAAAATATACATGCATGCTATATGAAATAGTATAACTATGTGTGTGATTTTTGTAGAACACGTCATAGTTGATAATACTGAAACTTTGATTGCAACACAAAATACCCAGTTGTGTTTTTATTATATCAATCGGAACTAACATACACCCATGTATACCCTGATGGTGTTAGAATTTGTATAGTATCACATGTTTAATTATGAGCTGTATGTAAATCTCATATGTTAATGGGATAATAGATATTGCATATATGTTACTATACTATTAATTGTAACCCTAACCACATGTTATAGTGAAACTATATATACTGGTAAAAGAAACATATTGATATTGCTAGTACTCACACTGCTATTGATTTTACAAGTAAAATTGGAATCATTTGTATTTATCCTAATCAATTAAGGCGAACACAGGTTTCTACCTCATAATTTTGCGTATAGATACTTCCCCAGTAGCACGTGGACAGTTTTGAGTATTTTTTAAGTTACCATGTATGTAATGTATGCATATGGCAGTCGTATCATAAATATTGAATCAAATCTTGTGAATGTGATTTGTTATATAAATTGTTACGATGAATTAATATTTGATTTCATGATATAATGAATCTTGTGAATTACCATGTATTTAACCTGTGTGTGTGTTGTAAATTGGTAAATAAAATATATTATATACATGAATGATTTAGTTACCATGTATAGAATTATTCATATGACGATAAACATAGATAATTGATTGATATCTTGTCAGCGTAATCATATCTTTTGATATTATCATATATAAATATCACATATGCCAGTAAATTATTGGATTAGATCTAATTGATAATCTTAAATAGATTTGATTTGATATGTTAGAATCTTTATGGATTGATTGATAATCTTAAATTGATCTGTTTATAACACCAAATCTACTGCATGATTAGATAGATCCTAAAATATATTTACTGCCTGTTTATATATGTGTGGTTAATCTAGATAGATATTTTCTATGCTGTTAATATTATTGCCATATATAATTTGCGAAATCATATATTTTCACATTTAAGTTGGAAAAATTATGAACCTTCCCTAAATAGGCTCACCTATTTGGATACGATGTCTAGGAAAGATATAGGCGGAAGTCGATATCCTAATGAGGTCGGGTTTTAAGTGGCATTCGTGCCCTCCACCCTCACCGTCTTTCCTGGTCGTTTTTCAAGTAGAGCTACCGAAAGGGGTTGACTAAATAATAATTTCCCCGAATGTGTTTATATAGTGATGTATGTTTCGCCGAATTGGTGTCTCAGTATCGACCCGTCGTTCGATAAATGAGAACCAATTCACATTAAAAGCAAAACTATTTTCGAACCTGTCGTTTCGAAACAAAGTTTGTGCTTGTGCAAACCATAAACATATAAACCAGTCGTTTTATATGAAAAATAATCCAGAACTCCCAACACATGTTGGATGCCATCTATGATGAAAAAAAATCGTAAAACATACTTGCGAAATGACTGTTTAAACGTTGATTTTAATCCGTCACCACATATTACTCACCCTGATGTGTGAAAATGTGATGCCCAATTTTTTTTGAATGCCATCTTTGATGAGTAAAACACGAGTTTGTTGTTACCTTCATGATGAATGCTAAGGCGTTGATTTTATTCCGCCGCCACATTTGAGACGTGATGACGTCTATGGTGGACAAATGTCTGAAATTGACATATTGGAGCAATCCTTCACCAAAATACTAGCTTGGAAATTGTATTCCATAAGCAGTATCGTGAATTTATATTCACCATGTTCCTTTATCACCCATCTGTTATTGGATAAGAAAATTACCCCGGTGAGTAGTTTTAATCCTATTGGGTTAATGGCAAATTGTTTGCCTGATATTAATGCTCTTCGTGTACATTTTTTTTTCCACGAATCGAGAACCGAGACAAGTGTTATTTGTCTCGAACTGTCGCGATCCCGATGAATCGCCTAGCCAAGAGAGATTTTAGACAATCGTCAAAATCGAAAACCTGTGGCTCCAAGACAGTAATTGAAAGGAACAATATGGCCCGTTGTCACAAAGCAAGAGATAATGCTCAAAGAGGCAACTCTATGCTATAAAGACAAAGGTCATGCACGGTTACTCCTTAAATAGTTCAAAACTATTATAAAGGTAAAAAAAACCGATGCTAATGTGGTTAAAGCTAACTGAAAGGAAACTTTTGAGACCCCCGATTTTGTGGCTCAAATGAGTTTGGGACCTTTCTTTATTGATTTTGATAAATCACTGAGCCATTTTTTCGCTCATCTGGATTATGTTTTTCCATTTGGATTATTAATTTTCCATTTGGACCATACTTTTGGATTATGGTTTGCCTGTTTACTAAATTTCTCGAAATAATTTAAAGTGTTTTGAGCAAATTCCTTTGACAAATGTGACCAAACTTTAAATTATGAAATTTTAGGCAATACTTGTGTGTAGTTGGTTTTTTGGAAATAGTGGGTAACCGTGTACCACATAATTTCACCAACTACTTGCCTAAAAGAGTACTCAGTGACAACGATTCTGGACCTGTCGTTCCAATCGAAATCTTTGGTAAAACCAAATTGATTTGTCAAATATGAGGTCTTATACTCATATAGGTCCTGCCGTACCTTGTTGAGTTATAAAATATTCGAGAAAACCAGTGTTATCTGGTAATAGCTCATGAAAGAAATGAAATTTCTTTACATAGCCTCCACTCAAAAACGTATTTTAGAGGAGTTGAAATGTCTTTCAAGTGGTTGCTACCACATTCTTTAAAGCATTTAAAGTTACCTTATCATTTCGCCTGTCGTCGAATGATAAATGATTTAGATGCTAAGACATGATTGTCTGTACTATCATTCGCCTGTCGTCGATTGATAAGAGCATTTTGATATTGTGGCATTGACCGGATGAGATATTTCCGGGTCAAAAGACGATAGTTGATTTATAATCGTATCGCATTTGGATTCTCTCTGAGAATATATTTCGTGATTAATCCGAAATTAATGCCGCTAATGCTCACTTTGAAAGACTAGTATGTGTAAAGATCACGAAATGGACTCGTAGAATTCTTGTAAAGAATTGAAGGAGTTATTGTGGACTTATCCAACCATAAGACGGACCATAAATATAAATGGTTATGGTTGATGCATCGACAATATGGTCACATTTTACTATTGTCCACATAAATGCAGTACTTTCCAAACTTTTAGCCCTATCATTAAGTTGATGGCTCATGATCCGGATTATTCTGAAAAGTCTAGTCGACTTGATAATTCCGAAGAGTAATAATCGAAATTTCGATTTGAATTACTTGAGTTTGGAAATTGAAATTGAACATCCTGTCGATTATGTTCAGACCCAAATGGACTCACGGAAAGTTTGATAATGCGACTGCAAATGATTGCACGCATTTCTTGGTCTTGCACACCAAGATTTATATTTCCGTGTGGGGTTATGCTATTTTGCTGCATTGGTCCGTTATGAGGCCCATAGACACTCAAACACCATATGCGTACCAGTTGGTTACTGGTTATGAGCCAGAAGTCTCATATTAACGCGTGTTTAGAGTGATTAATTAATATTTTGATTGAGCCGCTCTAGCGTTCAAAATATGGACCTCTGAAGGGGACATAAGTCGATTATGAATCTCCTGCCTATCATTTGATAGAGTAACCTTGACAAGCGATCTCTTTACCGCATGATATGCGAAAGTGACATCGCTAAGACTGTTCTCCCCGTCGTTAGGGGGAGATTTGCACGTTACCGTTGATAAGGAACGACGTGAAGTAACGTGGCATAACCCACTCAGTCTTAGCTTGATCCCCAAAACTGCACTTAGTGATAAGTAAGTGCATAGACTCCCTCAAGTCTAACTAAATGCCAGACGCATTTAATGACTTTATGAGATGTCACGAGATCATTTATACCTGCTGCAAAATGCTTGCAAGGATAGACGTCCCTGTCGGACATCGTGTTCCTGTCGTAACACGTTGCTTTGGCCGAACCCGCCAAGCAAAGCACGCTGCCGTCGGCCGTCAGTCTGTCGTCCTTCCTAAGATATGAGGAAGTTGACCGGTTCTTAATTCGTTCAGCCCCAGAGGTGGTGAACTGAAACTCGTTTGTCGCATGAGATTATAAAGGATCAAGGAGATGTGTGATTTCCTCCTCATCCTAAGAATCTCGAAATATCTGTCGATCATGATATCTTAGACGATATTGAAGCGAAACGAGACTGTCATTGATTACTTGTTCATATATTCGGTGACGACTGATAATATGAACAAATTATGACAGGGAACCATGTACCGTTGCCTGAAGTCAACATAGAATAGACTGGCCTAATGGAAACTTGCAATCCAAGTAGACTCCTTAGCGAAAGTGTGTTCGGACCTGTAGTTCCAACACCACCAATGTTAAACGAGTTCGTTTATTTGGTTATTCGTAAGGAAAAGTGATGAGAATAATGAGATTGTAGAATGCTCGCCTAGTAGCGCAAGGCTTCTCTCACACCTTGGAATTGATTACGAGATGGTTGATTTCCTCGTAATGGACATTATAACAGTCCCCTACTTTACCAGTTTAGTAGTTTCCAAAAAACTGAGTATGCAGCCATGAATGTGGTCACGATTTTATCTCTATGGGGATTTAGACAAAGAGATATAGATGAAGGTCCCTGTGTGACTTCATGTGCTTAAATCAAGTAGTTTCTGACCACGGAACACGATCTCAATTGACTGAGACGTTCACTATATGGATTAATATAATCCGAGCGGATGTGGTATACCGCCTAAGTGAGTACTTGATTAGCTTGGGATACTTGAACAAGTATTATGCCCTTGCGTGTTTTATTACGCGATCCATTTTTGGATTTGCCTTCGAGATGAAGGATCTTGGGAAGACACGGTAGTGACTCAACCTGATGATTGAGTCCCGTAAAGATTGAATCTAAGTCCATGATTCAATCTACACCCAGAAGGTGTTATGACGTTTTAGTCATCATGACGCTAAGTCGTCAGATTCTCCCATGATCGTTCGATCACTAGACATTGATATAGACCCAGTCCGTCCCTGATGAGACGATGAAGAGATATTGAACCATGATGTTCATATCTAAGTACAATAAGCGCATCATTGTACTTGGTCTAATGTGCTAGGACGAACATCTCGTCTGCTGTGAATGGTATAGCTCGACACAGCATCGCGCTAACACGCTGCCATCGAAATGGCATAAAAGACATTTTCCCATTACCTCAAGGTAACTGTGGATGAGGGCGTGTCTTATCCCATTTTGCGTCATCGAGTGTATCTACCCCCTTCGATACTCGAATTAACGCAACCCTTTTTCGGTTATACCGATACCGATTACTTATCAGATCCGCATAAGGGATATTCCTAACATGGTATGTCTTTGCCATTAGGAATAAGGCGATATCTTGGAGGTCTTGAAATGACTCCAAACGAATCACTCTGATCTATTCGTGCTCTATGAGACGACTAGAGAGTGTATATGGCTTCGAGCTAGTATTAGCCATATTTGAATTACATATGCTCTGTCTCACGATCCAGATAAAACACTTGTCTTATTTGAGGACAACTTGTTGTTATCGATCAAGAGAGACATGACTAGATTATGCTATTTAGCATTTTTTGCCGAAATAAATCTTCACATATGAAGTTTAAGAGCATCCAGTTGAATGCTCGTTCTATTCCACGTTAGATTTTCTTGCATCCAGTCGTGTGCAAGTAAATGAAGCATCCAGTCGAATGCTCGTACTCTTTATTGAACTATGAAATCATTGCACCCTGTCGTGTGCAAGTGAGGGGGAGCATCCAGGTGAATGCTTATTGCACTAATTACTACTTAGTCGAAATCCTCGCACCCTGTCGTGTGCAAGTGAGGGGGAGCATCCAGTCGCATGCTCGTGTACTCTTTTTATCCTTAGACCAAGGTTTTTTTCCCACTGGGTTTTCCTTGGCAAGGTTTTTAGCGAGACACGTTCCCATCTTATCTCACTTAAGATTGCCGAAATTAGGGGGAGTATCCTGTTGTATACTTCTTACCACTGTGTACTCTTTTGTCCTTCGACTAGAGGTTTTTCCCACTGGGTTTACTCTAGCAAGGTTTTGATGAGGCACCTGTTTTGTGGTTGATCCCCTACTACTACCACTGTTGCACTCTTTTTCCTTCGATCAGAGATTTTCCCATTGGGTTTGCTCTGTCAAGGTTTTGATGAGGCACACTGTTTTTTTGTGGTTAGTTACTTACATGATATTTCGGCCTATATCATTCGGCTACACAGTTTCTCCTAGGTACCGGTTTTGTCCCACACTGGGTTTTCCGGCCCTAAGGTTTTTATGTGTTTAGCACTGCGAATGAACTCGACTCAGATCGACTGCATGAAGACGAAGAATTCAAGACGTCCAAAGGGGGAGTGTTGTAGGATATTATTGGACTATTGGGCCTTACTCATAGTGGGCCTATCTTGGGCTTTCCTAGCATATGTAACCCTACCTTCTATTATATAAAGAGGGTTAGGGGGTCTCTTGATGTAACTTCTCTACACTTATCAATGAATAAAAGACGACTCTTTTATCTCTCTATACTTGTATCTCCATATCTATATATCTAGCTAATATGTCACACAAGAGCGTTCTTAATTTTGAAAGTAAGCCTCAGAAAGCTTTCAAACAAAATGCAGAAAGAAAGGGTGTACTTAGCTATACAAATATTTTTCCTGAAACTGGCTTAATTGAAATAATACTCCTTTCAACTGATTTCAACGATAGTTATTCCGGGAAATTTATTAAAAATAGACGTAATAAAAGGTGATAAAGTTATTCTCTTAACCTAATTCCTTAACATCTATGAAGAATAAGGTTCTTATTTGACTAAATTAATGTGCAATATAGTCAAATACATATACAAATATCAGATTTTTTTACAACATATATTTGCAATTGAACATGAGTTTTACCAATATTAACACTATGACCTTGTTTGACAGGACAAGCTTTGTACTTTTTAGTTATGACTACTCTAAGTAAATATGTTTTGCTTAACACAAAAGCATACTTGTTTCTAATTAATCTTAATTAAATAATCATATATTATTTTTCAAATAAATATATTTTTTTTAACATTTTACACTACAACCTATATTCACCTCTGCCTGTATGATTATTACTCCCTCTCCGTCTCAAAAATATAGTCTCATTTGATTTTTTTGATTGTTCCAAATTATAGTTTCGTTTTCGTTTACGATGTGGTAATTATGATTTAATTTTCATATTAAATAAACATTCATAACAACTAATTTTAAACATTAAGATATCGATCTGGAACTATAACTTATTCGTCCGGACTCATTCCAAATTTAGTTCCGTTTCAACCGTTATGTTCATTATTGAATCGTCTATCATATTAAACAAATTAACTATTTTTTTAAATGATCAGTACTCGAAACAATTTTTGTCACGTTAATCGAAACAAATTAACTTATTTATATTTTATCAAAAATGGTAACTACGATTAGGATTGGATGAAAAAAATCAGGGTTTGAGCAGAGTGGAAAAATCCAGCCTCAACATATAAACCCAGCTGTGAACCAATTCTCCAATCTCTCTCCTCCGTCTTCTTCAGGTACTTTAGTACGATTATTCTTTATATATATATATATTCTAGTTATTATTTAGTGTTAAATTTACCAAGTATTTGTTTATTTTGGTGTGCTGTTTTTGTGTGATAATCTATTGAACCTAAAAAAATGTCATCAAATTTACAACTTATTATTGGATATTTCGAAAAACCCACTTTAAGTTTCACATAGTAGCTGCAATTGGTCAGTTTAAAAAGGGTTGGTTTAGTTAGTTATTAGTTTTAATTGGGTACATCTCTATTATTATTTTTATGTTTTTTTTTTATAAGTGGTATGATTATGCTTAAATTGTGCTAGGACCTAGGTATATATTATATACATAAAACATGTATATTTATATATATATATATATATATGGGAAATGTTATATATATGCATTGTATTTGTATGTATAAGTACAAATTCACTTTTTTGGCCTACTGATTCTAGTATTAGGGGGGATAAGAGCTGTGTTTGTGAGAGGTAAATAGGTACATAACAAACTTGGGTTAGGAAAACAATCGGGTTTTTAGGTCGATTTTCGCTCAGTAATCAATTCATATATTAATATATAGATAGGAAATTAGGGCAAGTCGACATTTTTACTGTAAGATTGTATAGTACTGATTACTGAATGAAGTGATACCCTTGTCGCTGTATATCGTGTATTGATAGTGAGAATCGAGACGTAGACATATGAGGGTCTTGGCCTGGTCGATTTCTGGTTGAACTTCTGTAAATATATAAAACCTACTTTCGGTCAATATTTTGATAATTCTTTGTCTCAAATGAACAAGTTTTGTTTTCGGTAATTAGTTGTCTGATTCCACTAACCTGTGATTTTATCAAAGTATATGTATATAGACAATGAGATTGCCTGCTCACTAACACAGTATTCTCCGTGTTTGTGTGCCCAACCTGTGTATACTTAAATCTTGCTAGGCCATGGGTATATATATTCATAATACATACATATATATATATGTGCTGAGTTTGTGAGAGGTAAACAAGTACAAAATAAACATGGGTTAGAAAAAAGATCCTGGCTTTAGGGAGATTTCTGCTCAATAGCCAAGTCGGTATCAATATATAGGAGTAGAAAATTAGGGCAATCGGCAATTTAACAGTAAGATTGTATAATACTGAATGAGGCAATACCCTTGTCGATGTATGACATGTATTGATAGTGAGAATCGAGATGTAGACATATGAGGGTCTTGGCCTGGTCAATTACTCGTCGAACTTCTGTAGATATATAAAACCTACTTTCGGTCAATATTTTGATCGTTCATTGTCTCACATAAACGATTTTTGTTTTTCGGTAATTAGTCGTCTAATACCACTTATGTTAATAATCTGGGATTTTATCAAGGTATATTTGTATAATTGTATAGGCCATGAGATTTCCTGCCCACTAATACCGCGTGTTCCGTGTTCGTGTGCCCAGCCTTTGTTTATTATTTTCGGAGAATTAGCAATTTTCTCTGGTTAGTTCTATAGTTTTTAAATGACTTGACATATTGCACCAGAACCTATAATATAGTAAAAACTTAATCATAGGAGTACATCGTAAAACTTCAAATTTGTATAGTGCATGCGTTGCACGACATCATGTCTCGTTGTGATATCATCCTATAATACTGCTGATATCGATATTGTTCAACAATTAGTTTTGCTTGGTGTAGTTTTTGCTTTTATCATTGTCACTGAGGTTTCTTAGTAACAGGTAGCTCATGTGCATGTCTTGAACTCTGCAGATCTACTGGTCATATATAGAAATGACAACTGCTGCTCGACCAACATGGGCGCCTGCGAAAGGTGGTAATGAGCAAGGCGGTGCTCGCATTTTCGGTCCCTCTCAGAAGTATTCTTCCAGGGACATTGCTGCTCATACAACACTAAAACCAAGGTAAAAGCCATCTTTATTATTATTTGGCATGCACTTTACATCTTAAAGGCTTAGGAGAATTTAACTTGAATCAAGAACTAGGTTTCATGTTATACATAGTGGCTGCAATTGTTCATCTCTCTAGGCAGATGGTTAGCATGCTATTGCAAAACTTAGTCTAGGCACTTATACTTTAAGCATAAGTTGTATAACAGTTCCGTATTTAAATGGATTTTGCCGCTGCTGGCCCTAGGATTATGCCGCTGCTGGCCCTAGGATTATGCCGAATAACATTCAGGTAAAAAGCTCATTTGAAGTTGCGCGAACTATAATCTTGACAAAATGGGGGCATATATAGAAAAAATAAACATGATAGTTAGTAGGATATCCCTTGCTTGGTATCATTGCAGGTGTGTCTTGGATTAAGATGGCGTTAGGTTTTATAGTTTAATACTTAAAGTTTAATTTCATTGCTTGATTTGTGTATATGATTAATTCCCTCTCCTTGTAGCACCATTTTCTTGTATGGTTAATTCCCTCTCCTTGTATGGTTAACTCTGTTAGTGGGTTCCCATGTTACCAACAGCTTAGAGAAATTTCTTAAAGGAAAGCGAAATGTAATTTATTCTTGTATTTTTATGTGTTACTGGTATATCTCCCGACTCCTATCCACAGAAGCTTCTTTTATAGATCTCGCCTTATGAATATATCTGTTACTGTAGAAAGGAGGGGCAAGCCACTAAGGAGGAAGTAGAGAAGAGAAATCTCCGTGAGGAGTTGGAGGAGCGGGAGCATAGGCATTTCTCATCAAAAGATAGATCTTACACTGGTATGAAATTATTTAGATCCTTGTAATATGTTATCTTTTGTCAGGGTAATTTCTCACTGTTGGTATCTTAACAGCAGATGACAGAGATCGTAGAAAAGGGGGGCAGCTTCTACTGGAAGGTGAGTATCACCACACTCACTTTGTGATTGATTCTTTTTTTTTTCTCTTCAGTTTCTCGAAGCCTGTGCATTACTAATGCAAGTCCTCATGTGTAATTTATAGGTACAAGGAGAGACTCCGAAGATCGTTTCGTTTCACGCAATGTGGATGCTGATGATGCTGATGTCAAAACTAAAAGTGATGATGAGAGGTAACTAGATTTTGCAGGGTTTAATTTGTGCTGGCAATGGTAAAGCGCTAATCTAACTGTCCAAAACTTAACGTGTGATGGATTAAACTCCTTATTAGTAAAGTATAGGATGATAAAATTAAGACATTTGCAATTTTGCACCTCTTTTCTGTTTGTGATAAATTCACTTGCTGGAAGGCAGGTTATATATCTGTGATGATTTTGTACTTCCTCCATTATGAGTTTTTGGCCTTTGGCAGATGGGAGGATTAAAATTCTCTTATTTCTTTTGCTTTTCTTATTATGGTTATTTTGGAATATCATTCTATTAACCAGTGGTTTTGCAACTGTTAAACTCCTGTAAAGAGTGGTCTTGAATTATGTATTCCTGGTACTTATTAACTAATGCTGACACGTGGTATTCTTTTGTTAGTGATGATGACGACGACGACGACGACGATGATAACGAAGAGGCTCTAATGGCTGCACTTGAGCAAATAAGGAAAGAAAGAGCCGAAGAGAAATTACGCCAGGTAGATATTGTCCCCTCCAACTCAAATGTTGCAAACTAGAACCACTCTGGCCAGTGGTTTGTCATAGGAATTCGTAATTTCGTGCTAGCTAAGTTGAAAGCAGATTTAGCCATACATTAAAAGCAGCCCATGATTTCATGTTTGACATGCACTGTTGTGAACCAAGTTATAATCTTCACAGTTTGAGAAGCATATTTTGGGTTGGAAATTTAAAATTGACGTCAGATATCACTTTATGGCTGGAGGAGTTTCTAATATAGCCATTTTTTTTCGGTACAGGAACGTGAACAGCAAGAAGAAGAGCTCAAGGTTAAAGAAGCGGAACTAATAAGGGGGAACCCTCTTATCAATAATCCCACATCTTTTAATGTCAAGCGAAGGTTAGTTTCCCAAAAAATCATCGCCATGAAGTCCTAAATGGGTATAATTTGTTGAATAGGTGAATTTTATACATATACTTTTTAGATATTATTCTGGTATTTATGTATTTGTTTGGTGTGTTCAGGTGGGATGATGACGTGGTATTTAAGAATCAGTCTCGAGGTGAGGCCAAGGCTACCAAACGCTTCATCAATGATACCATCAGGAGTGACTTCCACAGAAAATTTCTTCACAAGTACATGAAGTAAAATATTCATTCCATGACGAACGACTACTTCCTTTCATCTTTATATAACTTTGTTCAGAGATGTTCTCTACCGCATACTAAGAACAGGACTAGTCTTGGCATGTGATGTAAACCAGCACATTTCAATTTTTAAATGTGAGATGAACCTAGTTACGCTTTGGTAATATTTTGATGTCCTTGCTCCTTGAAATTGATAAGGATTAGCAAGTATTTTCAGCTTGTGTCTCTTGCTCTCCTTTTCCAATGCATGTGTATACTCCATGTAGGGATGGCAATTGGGCTGGGTTATCGAAACTCGATCCGACCCGCACATCAATCCGACCCGATCCGTTTATACCCGACCCGTTTGACTCGGATTTTTTTTGATAAGTCAAATAAGTACAACCCATTATTAAGTATCTAACAATAACCACTTAATTAAATTAGAAAAACCTAAAAATCTTATTTTTCCAAATTTTTCATATTTACCCGGTAAAGATTTATAATATCTTTACAACAATACCCAAAAAAATAAAAGGAAAAAAACTGACAAAAAAAGGAAAATAATAAGCTAAAATAAAATAAGGATATACATATATCTTCTTATATATCCTATTAATATAAGCCAAGAAAAGTTGAGACTGTCCAATTTTGTCCATTTTTTCCAAAAATACCCCACTCTATTTTTATAATTACCAATATGCATAATCTAATTAATTAACTATTTGTCCTCACTATATTTTTCTAATTACGGATGTACCATAAATTAATTAACAATTCGTTTTAACCTCCATAACTATAATAAATGATACAAAATATGAATATTATGTTAAAAATAAAATATATTACGAGATTTATGTCATTACGGGTCTCACACGCAACGCGTGAGTAATTTTACTAGTATTAATATAAGTCAACCCAAGAAAAAATGAGGCTGCTAAATTTTGGTCATTTTTTCCAAAAATGCCCCAACTCTTTTTTACTAATTACCAATATACATAATATAATTAATTAACTATTTGTCCTCAATATATTTTACTAATTACGGATGTACCCTAAATTAAGTAACAATTCGTTTTAACCTCCGTAACTATAATAAATTATACCAAATCTGAATATTATGTTAAAAATAAAATATATTACGAGATTTATGTCATTACGCATATCACACGCAACGCGTTGGTAACTTTTACTAGTATATTTATATACATAGAGAGAAAGCTAGTACACAAAAGAGATAACTAATTAATTTGGTGAATGAATCCCTTTTAATATTTTATCGTTGATAATTAGTTTTCTCTCATATTTTCATCACTAGGCACATATGTTTTATACAGTGTATATGTTAGAGAGAGAAGATGTGTCATGTGTGTGTTGGGTTGTGTTTTATTATGGGATAATTTACTATAAGTACCTCATAGCAACTTATATTTCTCCTAAATATATTGAAAAGTTCACATTCCTCATAGGTATCACTTTTTAATTATTTAATTTATTTACTAAATTGTCATACAAATCAAAATATAATATACATATTTTATCTTTCTACAAACCCAAAAAAATAGTTTTTTATTTTTTTTGTAATTTTTTTAAAATTTTGTGATTTTGTGATTTTTTGTGATTTTGTGATTTTTTGTGATTTTTATCATTTTTTATAGTTTTTTTTTTAATTTTTTTAAAATTTTGTGATTTTTTCATTTTTTATAATTTTTTTGTGATTTTTTTATTTTCTTTGTGATTTTCTTTGTGATTTTTTTTTTCATTTTTTATGATTTTTTGTGATTTTTTTTCCATTTTTTATGAAATATGTGTATGGCGTTTTGGTAAATAAAGTAAATAATTAAAAAGTGGTATCTATAGCGAATATGAACTTATGAAGGTAGTTAGGAGTAATATAAGTTCAAAAGTGCTATATATTGGGCATTATTTGTTTTATTATTTACTATATTTCTAACCTGCACAAAAGTTGCACAAAAGTACAAAGTAACCCAATCCAACCCGACCCAAATAATCCTGCACTTTTATCCAACCCGTACCGGATCGGGTCGGACCAAAACCCGGAGTTATGCCATCCCTAACTCCATGTAACCAGGGCTGTAAATGAGGCAACTCAACACTATCTCTATTCTCAGTAGGGGTGGCTTCGGTACGGTACCGACTTTTTTGACCATATACCAATACCGAACCGAACTTGTTTGGTTTGAAAAAAATTATACCATAACCAAACCCAAAAATTCGGTTACCGAAAGTTCGGTAACCGACTTTTTCGGTTCGGTACGGTTCGGTTTTCCGTTTTATACCGTAACATTATTATTATTAAAAAATAATTCTTGATAACAATAAAATAGCAAAAAAGTTTGTAAAAATTAAAATGTGTACAACTATTCTTATATTTGCTACTTTAACGATTGTATTTGGCTTCGTAAATAGGAAAGTAAGTCGTGAGAAAAATTAAAATAAGCTATAATACAATTTATTTGTAAGTTATAATTATGCGTAAATTTATATATATTTTATAATTTTAATGTTTGGTTCGGTTCGGTATTGTACCAAACATACGAAATGAATACCGAAACCGAACCGACTTTTAAAGTTTGGTTCGGTTGTACCGTACCGAAAAGTCGGTATAGCGAACTTTCGGTACCAACTTGTTTGGTTCGGTTCGAAAATCGATCGGTTGGTACAAATCGGTACAAAAAGTCCACCCCTACTTCTCAGTCTCTTTTGTACATTAATTTCTCTCTCTCTTTCGTATAGGAATGGTATAGTAATACATATACTTACATTTGGTGGTTTCCGAAATAAATATTTTATACATTAATTAATGATATTTATGGTAAATGTTAACTTGTTAATTAATGACTAATATCTCATCGTAATTATTTTTAGAAAAATTTACGAAAAATATATCATCATATCAATCATATACATTTATATTACATTTTTACATATAATAATGTTTTAATTGACGAAGTTAATGAGCCGAAATTAATTCAATAAACATGAAAATGTGAAATAGAATATTGCAAAATTTAAATCACTAAATTAATGTGAATGAGTATTTAATACCACATTAGTATTTATATATTATATTTATAAATCAAATGATTTTTTATAATTTTTAGTAAATTATCTTTCAAATCTTACATTTATGAGATTTATTTTTGAAATAGAAAAAAAAATGTTATAAAAAGCGAGTCAAATGGATCGGGTCAGGTCAGGTCAAGTGAATAAAAATGCAACTTTGTATATGAGTCCGGTCGAGTTTTGAATGACACGGCCCAATAATAAGTATTATACGAAAACACGCGCAACTTTGATTGGTAAATAACTTTGTATCCAAATTTTTGAAATAATTTTTTTAAAAAAATCGATCATATAGTTTAACATTTGAACTATGTAAAAAAAATTACAATTTTTCATTTAGGCAATTTAGTTACATGTTGAAATCCGATCAAAGTTACACGTGGTTTCGCGTAGAACTAAGTGGGATGGAGGGTTAGTTTTTCTTCGTAAAGGTTTTTCACTTCAATATCGAAATTGGTTAGCTTTTATCTATAAGCCAACCTCTTTTTTTTCCGGTATGCAAAACAAAATCGGTAAGTGAGCCAACCTTTTTAACCTTGCACGACGATGACTAAGCTCATGATGGGTTTGTCCAGAAATGTGCGGGTTCAGTTTATTCTCATGCTCATCATGTGTTCGACTTGATCTATATTGAAGGTATCTGAACATTTTTTATTTTTTTATTTGATAACATTCTTTAATGAAAAAAAAATGCTCTCTGTGTGATTCATGTAAAATTTCGTTCCATGACATCCAAATGGAACTATTTATTTACCAACAAATTCACAGATCATCTAGATTGTCATTTGTCCACACAAGATTTCTATGAAAAATCCAATGAACTTCTGCATAAATATACATACTAAATAGAAGAAGTACAAAAAGTTTATAAGTTCCTTCAAGGAATACAAAACCACTTTGGGGTACTGAGATGGAAGTACCCATACTGCAAACAGAAACAAGAAAAATAAAAAGGGAAGAAAAAAAACAAAAAAAACAAACAACAAGATCCAACAAGACTCTAGATACAAGGGAAAGATGATAAATTTACACAAATATTACAGAGTCCCTTCTAGTCAATGTTTTCTTTTGGTTCGTCCAGAACAAATTCAGCATATAAATCCTTTAATGCAATCACAACTGTAGTAATCAGTGGCCCCATTATTGCTCCCTGTAAAGCAAAAACCAATAATTAATTCAGTATTAGATTCAATTATGAAAAGCAACTAATGTTTGAAAATGCATATGAATTATGGAATGTAAAACTTCTACTACTGGAGATTACAGAATCTGAAATAAGGAGAGACCTTAAAAAAACTGAAAAAGGAGAAGAAAAACATAAAATACCCAATACATTCCACAAGTAACCCAAACATGCAATCCTCAAACTTTTCTGACTCACATTTTTTCCAAACATGAAAATAATATTCTGTGCCTTATTTCTTAGACTTCACTTTTAGCAAGCTTGTTTAACTTTCTCCTAAGAGCCAAAAGTAGTAAAATACAACAAAGGAGAACATTTTTTCAAGAAAAACAGAAATTATATAAAAATTTACCTCCACCGCAGATTGGAACACTGTCATTCCACCGATGATGCTTAATCCGGTGAGATACGCGCTATGACCAGGGATATCCTCTAAAATCTCAGACGTCCCGTATTCCATAAGCCCGAGATGAATTACAAACAAACTTAAAGCCAATATGTAATTGCCTTCCATTACTAGTTGTAACACCGCTGGTATAGCCGAGAACCAAAATGGAAATATCGGCAACAAAGGGCTGATGATCGCAAGCAAAGTCGACACATACAAGAAATGGATCGAATACAGTCTAAACAATAGCCAAGTAAGACAGCCTTGAAAGAAAACAATCTGCGCAGTTGCTAATAAAACACCCGAAATAGCTTTATCGATAACGTCGACACATCGTATTCTTGCAGATAGAGAAATGGGGAGCATACACATGACTTGCTCCGTTACACCACCGGCCTCAGAAGTTATTAAATAATACAAAACCCATAAAAATACCATCATTTGCGATAAAAAATTAAAAACCTCGGCCGCACCCGAAACAATAGAGGTACCCACTGAAAACATTACTTTAGTACTCCCACCGAGAACAGATAAACCTCTACCGAAAACTTGTTGAGCAACATCCATACCTTGTAAAGCAAACCCTTTCGCTTTTTCGACCAAATCCTCTCTTGTAATCAATAAATCCCTAAAAATAACATCTACTTCGGTATACACCTGCCCCCACTCGCGATTACTAACCTTTTTCCTCAAATTCAACATTTTTTCTGCATATGGAGATGGGCTTATCAAAGAGGTAGACTGTGCAGAAGAATTCGACGAAGGGCTTATCGCGAAATGCTTAATCCCCGTCACAATTTCCGTCATGTTATACTGTAAAGCCAAGCTATCAATCTGATAAGAGACAGTTTCGTAAAACTTAGTCGTATACATATCTACCATCTCAGGCACATCGTTATCCTCCATCCATTTCTTAACACCGATTTTCTCGGCGTAATTGCTCTCCTCAACATGCGACTTCAACGAAATAACCGCGTCTTTCCCCTCCACACCAATCTTATACGAAAAGAAAATCAAACCCGATAAGAAACCAACAATCAACCCGATAATCAACCCGATAGCCACTATGGTCTTCAGCTTCCCGAGCACCCTCCTGGTAAAGAAAGAACTAAGAGCAACCCTACGGAAGCTACGACTCCTGAGCGACGTTACAGCTGACATCGTGGAATCCACGCTACTAGACTTTAACATGAACGCAAACGCTAACAAAGTCATTGATACAATAGGTCCAATATGCTCGTACGCCATTACAAACACCCAAAAAGACACCAGCCAACGCATCCACTTCGAGAAACCACTCCTATTCCTTCTAACACGGTCTTTTTTCTTTTTTCTAAAAACAACCCGCGAAATTAGAGCGCGTATTTCAACAATGGTTTCGATGAATACCCGGAAAATTTCTAGAGGGGGGGCTAAGAGGGTCTCAGTGAGTCCAAGGTTAAGAGGCTCGGACCAAAACTCGACTAAAGTGTCTTGAACACCTCTTAAAGGGATAGAGCAAAGGACAGCCCATTGAATAGGCCTTAAATATTGTTCTAATATTTTACAAACGAAATATAATATGAAAATAGCGAAGGCGAGGCCAGCATGCGCCATCGCTATGCAGAGAGAGAGGCGAACCTGTGGGTCTCCGGAGAGGGAAGGAGGTGGTGGGGTGGCGCGTGGGGGTGGCGCGTGAGGTTTGCGAACGGAGGCTGATCGGAACATGTCTTTCCACGGAGGAGATGCGGCGGTGGCAGAGGTGGTGGATATGTCATCGGCGTCGGAGTCCATTTTTCTAGAGAGGGAGAGAGAGAGAGATAGATTTGAGGTTTGCACAGAACAGGGACATGACAGGGGATGTTTGACACTTTGAATTTAATTTTATTGCTTTTATTTAATAGTATATTATTAATAATAATAACAATAACAATAGGAATAGGAATAACAATAATATACTATTAAATAAAAGTAATAAAACTAAATATACCAATGTACCATTAACAAACAATACATGACAGAGGATGTTTAACACTTTGAATTTAGTTTTGTATTGTTTGTTAATGCTACGTTAGTATATTTAGTTTCAATATATTTTATATTTTATATTTTTATATTATCAAATAGTCCACTTACACTCACTATTTTATGTTTGTATAATATGAAAATACCCACAAAACATTAAAACAAAACTTGTTATAAAGCCTTATCATTTATTCAAGGATCCCATAGCATTGTTATTTACTTTGCTACAGTTAGAAGAAAACTAACATATGCCAACCACTGTAATTTTTTTTTTGGTTGGAGATCTAAAAAAAACATGTCGAATATAAAATAAAATAAACAGGATCTAATATAAAAATAAAATTTTTTTTCTATATTTAACATAACATAAAATAAATATGAAATTAAGACGGTATTGGGTAATAAAAATATTTTTTTTAGTAATCTTGTTTGGGAAAATATAACAGTCATTTACGAAATTTGGTAATTTAAAGATAAAAAACATAAATTTTTTTAAAAAAGAAGCTAACATTATTTAAACTGCTAAACTTACACTACCTTAAAATTAATTTTACCACTATACCAACAACTCTTTTATTTAATTAGCGGGACCATCAATGTATATATATTAAAAAAATTAAATTACACATGTGAAAAAAAAATATGAAAATCGATGCCGGGATGTCCACGACCACCCGCAACCACCCCTGGATCCGCTCATGCACGTAAGCACACTAAAATAACCATTGCAACGGTAACTAACATTTTTATAGTTAAGGACACTACTGACTAACAATTTAGATCAACCACTGGAGATGCTCTTATAACATCCCATTTCTAATTTTAGTTTTAGATGGCAAAATTTTGATACATGGATAAAAAGTTACTTCTAAATGATAAGTATACATGTTATATTTAGGTAGTGTTTTTATTACATATTAGATAAGTTAATTTTATCTAACAATATTCATAAATTATATATCGCCACATTAAACAAACAATAAAGTAAAACATGTGAATGAGTTGAATTAACGATGACCCACCAAACACTTGCTATCTTGCTTTCTACATCTATCAAAAGTTTTAACTAGTGACACTAATGAGTGTTTATGTGGCATAACTTAGCTAGTACAATGTATCAATACACGTGAACTCTAACTATCTAGCGACTAACAAGAGGTCTAAACCGTGTAGCTATAAAGTCCAATGTGGGTAAACATAAATGGATTGGTTGGAACTATTTAAACACGGAGTATTTTTATATTTTATTTTAAATATAATACCGTTACACAGAGTGGTTATAACTTATAACTTGTGTTAAATGACATCAAATAATTACATGTGTGATGATTGATGAGTGAATCACTGATGACCATTGATATATGAGTCTTGATTAAAAAGAATTATCAATTCGGATTGTCAAATCCGTTACAAATCTGTCGCTAATTGACCAAATCCGTTAAAATAAAAATCCGTCACCATGCCGCCTTCGATTAGTGAGTTGAAAAGCAAAATATATCACTATTTCCGTATGCGGTCTAACCTTTTTTTATAGTGTAGTATATGATAGTGGTAGGCATACAGACGGATCTTATCATTTATCTTGTTATGTTCAGCTCGATTTGTGTTTAATTTGTTCGTTAAGTAGACGAACCGAATATGGGCATAAATTTAACACGCATTAAGTAATTAAATGAATCTAACACTAACATGAAACTATATGTTTGTGAAGAGCTCGGGTTTTAAGTGTGATTTATAAGTATAATACATTATGATAAATATTACTAATAGATAATTAATAATGACATAGTGATGTATGACATAAGTTTTACAAGACGAAAAGATCTTGAAACCCACATAATGCCAAAAATTTACGTATACAACCCATGTACGAAACTTTATTTTTGGTACGAAGAAAGTTCAAATAATGAGAAATTTAACAATTGTATAGTCAGATATGAATATTAATATTGTGACAATAATGCAAATATAAATTTGTAACCAAGTTTAAAATCAAATTATAAAACGTATGTTGTTAAGGACCGTTTGTGAACAAATCGTGTTTAGTTAGTCAATTAGGTTTTGTATTCATTTGTGTTAGAAAGAATATGAATCGAACATAAAACAAAAATTCGAAATACAACTATTGAATAAAGTTGTGTGTGTAAAGTTAATAAAGCTGGACCATGAATAATTGGATAGTTTTAGAAAGCACATGTATGTGCACATAAAACATGACGAAAATACCCTCATAAATTGGTGCCGACAACAACGATGTTATTCAGGGACACTGTGGAACCATCCTTGGGTCAACCTAATTTGAGTTTTATTTCTTCTATATTTTCCAAGTCCATGTGCGTACATTTTTATAGGGAATTTTATTAATACTTAAATGAATTATTATATATATATTTTTTATATTTAATAACCCTTCTAGCTAGTGGAAATAGTCCGTTTTGCGGGTGTCAGGAATCGAATTCTGCTAACGAGCATGGTATATTAGGATATCAATTACTTGGATCAACCAGCTTAACTTTGTTCGTTTGTTATTCTAATAATGTAAAGAACAAGCTTTACTAGAATATTTAAAGAACGTTTACATACTATTTTTGTAATAAATTAGAGAATAAGACATTATAACGTGATTAAATCAAGTTAATAAAATATCATATATATAATAATTGAACAAACTTTATATTTAATTACTTAGAATTTTTAGCTATATATATCTGATAAAATATAAATAGCGGGATTATCTTTTATTATTATTCTGTAATTCCTATCTTCATGGAAATTTTAGAAAAGTTACATATATTTCCATTTTAAATTTTTAATTATACTGGCGTTTTTCCGATTCACATAAAAGTTTAGGCTTTGTTTTTCGTTTTTATTTCTCGTTGTGCTTTTCGTTTCCGTTTTTCGAGCTGAAAACTGTATATGGATTGTGCGTAGTTAAGCGTGCGATCTCATGTGATCATACGAGGGATGCCCAACTCCATACCTCTACTCTCATTAATCCTTCGTACAATTAATGTCATATTGTCATGTGTCCCAATATACTATTTAACGACGTGATCTCTAGCTTCTTTATTTATTCATGATCCCACATTGAAATATTACTCAATATATACACACTAAAAAACAAAGAGGTAGAAAATAAATTTTACATTTTACTATTAATTCTACGGTTTCTACCTTACACAAGAATGATTTTATTTATATTTTAATTAAAGTCGTTACAATTTTTTTCTCTTTAAGAATAATATTATGGAAGTTGGCATTTGTTGTTTAATTGTTTATTTGATAATTTATTGGACAATAATACCAAATAAATGCCAAAAAATCTATAAATCCAAATTTTACAGATTTTCATGAATAAATACTTTGAAATAAAATAAAAAATATATTTACAAATTTGTAACCTAAAAACCATAAATATATAAAACATTAAGGTGTCACAGGGACTTCCCACATTTAAGATTTTTTAATAGTTATTTGCCGGTTTTTCCGCTTTCTTGGGCGCTTATGATTTTTTTTCTTTTTCATTTCAATGTATTTTTTACATTTTTTTCTTTTCGGCATTAATGTGTTTGTAGTGACTTTTATTTATAAATATATCCTTTCAGAAAAAAAAAAAGAATAGAAAGAGAAACTGGGATTCGAATATACACACAAATATACTGAAACTTGCACAGTTTTTTTAATGAGGTTGGATTTTTATACTACACTTTTTCTGAAAAAACGCACAAACCGTACATTTAATTTACGGTTTACAGAAATTACATGCAAACCGTACATTTATGTACGGTTTGCAAAAATTAGATGCAAACCGTACATTTAATGTACGGTTTGCATGTAATTTTTTTTTTTTTTTTTTTTGTAATTTCAATTTGTAAAATAGAAAAAATATATAAAATATGCAAATCCATAATTCACTTAGCTATATATAATTGTTTGTTGTTTGTTTATATTAATTATAGAAATTATAATAATTGTTGATATTTGTCCCATTTAATAAAAAAATTAGGGTTTTTATTCAAATTTGTGTTATTTAGATATTTATTACTAATGGTTTGGTTATGATGTTAAAATTGTTTGGTTTGATTAAATCTAAGGTTTACAGCGTTTTTAAAAAATTTAATACATGTTATAAACCGATCAAAATTACACATAATTTCGTAATGAATAATTAAATGGGAACGAAAATAAAGCTTAGATTTTTCTTATGACCTAAAAGTAAACACATGTAGTATTTTATGATTGTTGGGGTTGTTATCTTGTTATTTTTTGTATACTAGTGTTCAATTATTGAAGAGAAGAAGGTGGGTTGATCCTACCCAAACTCTTACAGTTGAAGCAAACGGAACCAAAATAAAATCTTTGTTCAACTAAACCATACGGTATCTTACGACATCCGCAACATCAATCATTTTCTTAAATTTAACACATTTTATATATTTTTTAAAACCGTTTACATTTACACAAAATTCCATCTTTCTTATTAATTTCCTTATAATAACCTTATATTATTATTTATTATTTTTTTATTATTTTTTAATAATCATAACAATATTGCAAACACAAAAATGTGGACTCATGATAGTTTATTAATATTATACTCCCTCTGTCCCTAAACAAATATCCCCTACGAAAATACATACAACTTTGACCATCAAAATTTTCATATCAAAATTACCGAAATGAAATAATTGAAAATTTCATCATATAGTTCTAACCATAAACTACGTGATTAACTTTTGAAATATTTTTTTCCGGCAATCTAAATATGAAAAAATTATCGGTCAAAATTGTACGTAATTTCGTATGAGACATTTGTTTATGGACGGATAGAATATTAATCTAGGGAATCATATGCATTTCTCATATATGCATTTCTTATTTTTTATAGCATAATTATCAAATTTTAGGAAAAAATATGTTTTAAGGAATCACATCCGGAATGGTTAAAGTATGAAGTACATGTGTTTGCTTGGTTATGCATTCATTGATTTGATTCTTGTATATAAAGTATAGATTATAATAATATGAATATTTATTTAACAAAAGGATAACCAAAACATTAAACATGTATCATTGACTTGCACTTTGGCTTTTGGATAATATGAGAACAACTGCAAAATTACTTTGTTTGATGTGCTGGATAACCAAATTTATAAGCTTGATTGTTTGAGTATGAGAAAAAAGTCAGGGTTTTTAGCTTGATGTTTTACTACTACTTTTATATGCTAGAACAAACAAAAAAAAAACATCAAAGTGTTATTTTGTTATCAATCTTTTTCACACATTTGATATCCACCTGGAAAAATATTTGTCACACTTGGAAATATATTTAATTGTAAAGCTTTCTTTGCATTTTAAAGAGCACTGTACCCTGTTCATGTTTTTTGACTTGGTTGCTGACTGTTTTTCAATCAAACACGTTTCAAATTAATATATCAACAATTATTATAATTTCTATAATTAATATAAACAAACAACAAACAATTATATATAGCTAAGTGAATTATGAATTTGCATATTTTATATATTTTTTCCTATTTTACAAATTGAAATTACACAAAAAATATAAATCATGAAAAAATGGGACAAATATCAACAATTATTATAATTTCTATAATTAATATAAACAAACAACAAACAATTATATATAGCTAAGTGAATTATGGATTTGCATATTTTATATATTTTTTCCTATTTTTACAAATTGAAATTACACACACAAAAAAATAATACAAAAATGGGACAAATATCAACAATTATTATAATTAATATAATTAATATAAACAAACAACAAACAATTATATATAGCTAAGTGAATTATGTATTTGCATATTTTATATATTTTTTTCTTATTTTACAAATTGAAATTACAAAAAAAAAAAAAAAAAAAAATTACATGCAAACCGTACATTAAATGTACGGTTTGCATGCAATTTATGTAACCCCTACATTAAAACAAGTGTAGTATAATACGATTTGTGTTTATAACAAAACCCACCTCCTCTAATCCCAGCTTATTCATCAGTTAAATAAAGTTTCAATTGAAAAAGTCTTTACCCTCTGTTATTCTGTTCATTGCCAATCTTATTTCCCATTTCCAAATCCCATACCTGATAAAAAATAAAATCTATACTTGTTTTATAAATAAAATGAGTGGATTATTAAGTTATCCATTTGGAAAAGGTGTTAAAAGATTCATCAAAAGGAAACACAGTGATGCCTCTGAAGCAGGTTTGTTTTCATTTCATTAACATAATTATTATTATATACATATGAACGAACACATATCTGTTTAATGAGTTTTGATACCTAAACCATGTTCTAGAAACAATAAATCATTTTAGCCTTATTGCTTGTTATACTTGCATTGCGTTCGTCTTTTCGTTTTTCATCAAGTTATCTTAACATTTTTTGTTTTTCGGAGGAATTTATTGTTTATTTGAGCTGTTATATGTGGTATTATGCATACTTGATCATCCTTATATATGTGCATAACTGTAAACTGACAGAGTCATTACTTGTAGGCCTCGTTTAGTTGCGGGACTAATAGTCCTGGGATTATAAGTTTGAATAGGATTGTGTCGGAACTAGAAAAGACACCTATACTTATAATCCCTCTGAATACCACCCCATATGGCTTTCCGAATACACTCATTTTGGATTATTTGTAGACATAAAAACGTAGCCAAACACATCTTTTGTGGGGTCCATAAGACTTCATGTTATTCCCACCTCACAAAAGATACAACCAAACGATGCCTCGTGTTTTCTCTTATTAGGGTTGTTTTGCCTCATTATGATAAAAGTAGTCTGTTTATATCGGTTAAGTCTATTGCTAGAGCGATTTTTATTATTATTAACACGGTGATCAGGAACATTTGTTGGTGGGTCGGGTTCCATAAGCACTGGAATTTTGAAAGCTAAATACTTAAACTTGCAATATTAGATTTTTGTTTTTGGAGCTTAGTTCTGTAATTGAAGTCAATAGGTTCTAGATTAGCTTGGTGCATTTCACTTGATAGATGTTAGCCAAATGGCTTATGTTATTTGTCTACCTTTCTTTATTATCTTGAGATTAGGTAGAGCATTGGAAGAGCTCAGAGGCACTATATACAGTGAACTCCGAACCTCAGAAGGAGCTAAACGCTTACAGCAACGCTTTTGTGGCCCCGTTGTTGCCATGTCCTTCAATTTTATAGTTTCCATTGGAATAATCATCGGGAACAAACTAGTTAGTATCTCTCTTTTCGAAATTACCTTCTTGTACGGTCTATCTGTCACACACGTTCAAGCAATCTAATAATAATTATTGAAAAATTTCAGGTTATGGGGAAAGTTGGATTTAAGTTCCCGATTCTTCTCACAATAATTCATTACATCTTTGCGTGGTTTCTGCTTGCTATTCTAAAGACATTCTCATTGCTCCCTATACCACCTCCGGCCAAAAAAACGCCTTTTTCTTCCTTATTAGCTGTGGGTGTTGTAATGGCCTTTGCCTCTGGCCTTGCCAACACCAGTCTAAAACACAACAGGTTCAACTGATTTTTTTTACGAATTTAGTTATATGTCTTTCTTATATTTGCTTTTTTATCTCAATAAGCCTGTGTTAAAGTTCTGCTCATGTGCAGTGTTGGTTTCTACCAGATGGCTAAAATTGCTGTCACTCCAACTATTGTGTTGGCAGAATTTGTCCTCTTCACGAAGACCGTTTCCTTTCCCAAGGTGCATATACTGTATACATGTAAATCTCTGTTACTCATGAATGGTCGAGTACGAAAAATTTCATGCTTTGCTTTTTAACTACTTGTCATCTGAGAATTAATGTCCACGGTTGATACTAAATCCCTAATTAGTAAGTTGAGATTTTTGGTGAGATGATAGCACATAAATTAATATGGTGGTAGAGCAGGGTGAGAACTGGAGCTCAATTTTCATTGCTGCAATTTTTAAAAGAAAGGCCGGTTTGCACTTGTTGGCTTAAAAAAGCCACAGTAAGTGGCTGGTTGAAGATACTGCATAGTACAAATCTCCTTTCCAATAGTTTATACTTTTAAGTTTAAGTTGAGAAAGGTCTAGTACATCACTTAACAACATTCATGAAAATTCTGTTGATGACTGTAAAAAGTAAAAACCAGTAACTGTAAATTTAATACAGACTAGGAGACTAGTAATGCTCTTATATTTGATTTTCAGTCAGTTTAGTTTATAACTCTACGACATGTTGCAGATTCTAGCCCTCATCGCCGTCTCACTAGGTATAGCTGTGGCGACTGTCACGGATCTAGGATTTAATTTATTTGGTGCTTGTATTGCTCTGGCATGGATTATTCCAAGTGCTATTAATAAAATTCTAAAATCTAGCTTGCAGCAACAAGGCGATTGGACTGCTCTTTCGTAAGTGATGTGTTGACACCCCTATTTTTATCATGTCATAAAATAAAGTAGTTATTTTAATTTCCATTTTTTTACTCTTGTAAAAATTTCAGGCTAATGTGGAAGACTACCCCAATCGCCATCATCTTGTTAGTTGCTCTGAGGCCATTGTTGGACCCTCCTGGTGTAGCCTTGTTCAAGTGGGACCTCAATAACTCATCTGCCGTTTTATTTTCAGCTTTGCTCGGATTTTTGTTACAATTATCCGGAGCTTTAGCACTTGGGTAAGACTTTGTATAAAAAATATCAGCCTTTTCTACCCTTGTTTTTATATTAGAATGAGAATTGGATAAACTGAAGGGATTGCCTTTTTGCAGCTTTTAAATAAATACGCTGGATTTTTCTGAAGCTGAGAAAAAATCTAGGTTCATCCAGCTTAAATAAAAACCAGAATAGCTGAGTTTTTGAAATGATCAACTAAATACAGCTTAACTTTTTAAAGAAAAAAGGTCACAAGCAAACAAAAAGGAATAAAGGATCTTAAAAGCTGTAACCAAACAAGGCCGAGTCTCAAAGGCATAACGTATCATGTTTAAAAGGGAGGAAGGGACTCCACTACTTTCTACTTCAAACTTGCTTCTTTCCACACTTTTATAATTTCTTCTCACTCAACACATAGCCAGAACGCAATGCTTGAAACCCTTTAAAGGTCTTGAATTTTGTGAAAAGAATTGCCTAGAGTGCAGGTTATTTCTTCGCTAAAAATGTATCATGTGAGTAGCTGGTCGGCTGAACACAAAATCTTTGTAATTTATTATTTATGTCATTACTATTTTACGCACCGATTATGCTAACGAAATCTGCTTTTTCACTTACAGTGCAACGTCTGCCACGTCACACGTTGTGTTAGGACAATTCAAGACTTGTGTTATACTCTTGGGAGGGTACTTGCTCTTTGATTCCAATCCGAAGTTTGTGAGCATTTGTGGTGCTGTTACTGCTCTTGGTGGAATGACCATCTATACCTCCCTTAGTTTGACAAAATTAAGAGAATCCGATAGCGAGATGTTTTTTGATAAACATGGTTTGACTTCTTCAATAAAATCCAAAAGCACCGAAAAGTTGGAGATTGATGATACGACAAGCGTTGTATAATCCATTAAACCATTTCGACATGGTAAACACTTATTCTTGATTTTGACTAATTAGAGTGATCATTGTGTAGAGGTAAACCCGAAAGTGAGATATGGGAAATGTATAGAATATAACGCATTTTAGTTTTTCTGGATTTAAACTCAATCAGTGTATTGTAGTTCAACATCTTAAGTAATAACCGATTCGTTACAATTGTCTTCTATAAAGATTAGTCATTTTCCTTCTTAATTTCTGTGAAAATTAAGTTCCGATTTCTTAATATTATGGTTACCGTGTTAATGTCAATTTCACCATTGGTTAATGGTTACTATACTCAATACTATGAAGAAAAAAACATACAGGAACCATCTTTGAAATATTATTTAATTGTTTGATTAAAGTATATTCAATCCTGCTATGATTATTTCCAAGTTTTTATTTTTTTATTTGCAAATTATTTCCATGTTAATCAATGGACAATCGTCTAGTTCTGGTAATAAAGTGAGTGACTTGTTCAGCTTATTTATTTATATGGACCGCTCCTTAAAACTTTTACTAATCATTTAAATAATATTACTCCAATCTCCTCCACACATTTCTTTCACATTTTACAAAAACATATTAATATCAAATGTATCTTTATTACCAAATGTATCTTTTTGCACATTACAGTAATCAATATAATAAAGTATTCAAATGATTGAATCATACATTTTCGTACAACGAATGACATTTTCTGGTTTCGTCATTAATACTATATACGTAAACACATAGTATTAAAATATTTCTAATTTTAGCGACAAAAGGAGTCATAAGTTATAAATAATGTTCAAAAACCATATAACAACACAAATACTACAATGTTCTCCAAAGTATACTTAAAATAATAAATTTAAATAAAGAACATTCAATTATTTTTGCATTGCATCGCAAATTATTTACGCGTATATTATTAGTTTCTGCCTCTCTTTATGAAACTTTTGTACAGTCAATCAATTGAACGGCACAAATTACCGTTTTCAAAAATAAATATTCAATTCTTATTATTTTTTTAAAATTTTGATTAATAATTAAAATCTAAGGTAGCATCCACTAGAATTCTATATTTTTATTTTAGTTTTTATTGTGTTGTAAAATTTATTTTTAATTTATTAAATCTTAATTTATCTAATATATAATAAAAATTGAAAAATAAAATTAGTTATTTAAAATGTATCATGTAACCCTTCATTTTTAAATCTAATGATTGTAAAAGTGACTAAATATTGTACAATTTAACACAATAACTGCATAAAATGGGTAATAAGTAAGGTCTGAGCTGTATGCAGACTGTCTGTGCTTGATACAGACGGCGTGTATATTAGTGGGAATGGTACAAGTCACGCCACGTAATAAAAACTCAATCTAGTAAAAATACAAAAAAAAATTAATTTTTTTAAATTTTAATTAATATTTAAATTTAAAATAAAATTAACTAAGTTCGAATATATTTAATCGTATTTGGTATGCATAAATCATAAGATGTTGTAGTTCATGTATAGATTGAATATAAGGCATTTATCGTATTTATCGGACATTCATTTATCCAGTTAAAATCCAGTTAAACTAAAATCTAGTTAAACCTCGATAAATGAATGTACGATAAACGAATAACCTCGCCAAATGAATAATTTTCTCCGGTCCCGACTTGGGCAAATGGGCTAAATGAATAACCTCGCTAAATGCATTAACGAATAATTTTTTTTGAATACTTAAAGACCCCATGTAAATATAAATGAATAATCATTAAAATTCATATAAGATATATATATATATATATTTATCATAAAAACAAAAATATTTCTTCCAATCAACAATGTTCATACAAAAGTCATTTCTTCACAAAAAAAGCGTCTAAAGTTGTTTGTTTTTTCCTTCCACCAAAATGCATCACATCTGCGACTTTTTCTAGTGCAAACACAACTTCTGGAATATTCTGCTCATGCTGTAGCAAATAGTTTCGTAGGGTGATTACTGCTTGAAAGGCTTCTTTTGATGACACATTTGGTGTGACGCCACTATCATCTGGTTCTGGATCATTCTAAGTATTCCATACATATAATATTATTATTAGTACATGTTGCATGTATTTAGACTCTAAGTATTCCATACATAGAATCTTATAAGTACATGATGCATGTACATAGTCTATATACGTATTTGTACATTAGATGTAAAATAAATAATCATACGAAAAAATAAAAATGTAAAAATACTATCTAAATGAATAAAAATTCATTTATCGATAAATGAATAATATATTCATTTAAAGTAAATAAACTCACTAAACGAATATTTTTTGCTGGTCCCAAGAACATTCATTTATCGAGGTTTAACTGTACTGTTATATTTCTAATTTGGTAAATATATTAATATTATAGTACAAAGTAACCGACTCAAAAATCACCCTCCCAATTATTACGTATAAATACTTCTCTCTCTCTCTCTTGATTAAAATCTCGAATATTTACAAGACCTAAATTCTTTTATCGCTCTCATATAATATAACTCAAAATTCGATTCTTAAAATTCGATATAAATTCGATAAATATGAGCAATCCACAATTCGACAACGGAGCTAGCCCTGGGTTCGTTTTCTGGCCTCTTCTTTTTTATTTTTTACGAATTTATTATTTGTAGTTCTCGATTTTGAGTTTTATTTGATACTTCTTTTATTTATTTGTTTTATCAGGAAGATTTTTATTGGTGGATTAGCAAAAGATGCAACTGATGGTAAGTACTTTTATTTTATTTTATTTGTTGTTTTATGGAATAGGGCTTGTTTGGTTGCAGCTTATTTGCCTCAGGTTATTATTATTATTATTAATTTTCTTATATTCTGTTATGCGTTTGATTGGTAGATTAAAAGAGCTCTTTTTTCTATTTTTCGTTATAAATGCTGTTTATGGACTCGGGGCTTGTTTGGCTGCAGCTTAAATATTTTTGGTTACTGTTTTTTTTTTTTGCTTGCATTCCCGGTAAATTTATATGTCCAAGGCTCAAATATTTTTGGTTGCCCATAAAATAAAAATAAAATAAAATTGTAGTTTGTGAAAATTGAACCCATGACCAACAAGTTGAGTCATGACTACACAACCACTAGACTGTTGTAACACGATGTTAATCAGAAGTGATTAGATATTTCATATAGAATTAGAATATACTATATTTTAAAAATAGTTAGACGTGTTGCCCGGTAAAAAAAAACCGCCGAATCTTTGCCCGAGGCGCAACTTGGGGCCAGGGCCGGCCCTGGCTATAAGTTGCGGAGACGTATGTCACATATGGAAAAAATATATAATGTTTTTAGTTTAAAAACTGATTGAAATTCTTGAATTAGTCATATTTTGATGATGAATATGATATTCAAATTGGGTAGTGACAAGAAGAAAAAAAAGTTGAATCATGGAGTTATTTGTTTGAATTTTATTTTAAATGTTTATTGGCCAGTTTAGCAAGGGTGGTTTAGGGATTTAGTTTTTGAAATTTTTTAAATATAATTTCATAAGTTGTATTAATTTAATGGCTCATACTCGCATGACACATCTACGGTTGATACATATCTGCTCCATATCAATTGCGATGTCGTTTTTTCATTAGTTTAGCCTATGCGGCATGTGATACTTCCACTGTACCCATACAGCATGTAAGAGACCCGTTTTCTCTTTCTCGTTATATATGTTGTTTATGAACTTTGGGCTTGTTTGGTTGCCGTTATTAGACTCATTATTGTTTTCCATTTCTTTTATAACTCGTAATTCGTTTAGTTTGTCAAAGTTAAAAGAACCCTTTTTCTCTTTCTTGTTATATTTGCGTTTTTTTGGACGCAGGGCTTGTTTGGTTACATCTTTTAGGCTTAAATTTTTTATTGCCTCCCTTACTTATATGTTATGTTTGGCTGGTCAAGGTTGAAAGAAACCTTTTTCTCTTTGCTGTTTATCAACTTATGGCTTATTTGGTTTCAACTATAGGTTCACATTACCGTCTTTTCCCTTATAATCTGTTGTGATTTTGGTTAGCCAGATAAAGAGATAGGGACTTGAAAAATAGGTTTGCTTTGTTGATGTTAAGTTATGAGCTTTTTTTGTCTTGAAATAAGAAATCATTGTTTGGGAGTCCAGTTTCCCGTTTTCGCTACTGTTAGAGAGGTTTTCCCTTTATAATGTTTGTTTGGTTTGTATCTGGATTCTGGATTGATTAATTAAATGCTTGTTTTAAAGACTGGATCTCTTATTTCATAGCTTGGGGGATTTATGCTAGTTTTTTCTAGCAAATTTGTTTCATAGTTTGTTTAGTTTGTAGGTTGCATTATATTTTTCTTTGGTAAATCCAGTTGGCTGGTTTTATAAAAAAAATTGTAAGACGGTTATTACCTTAATAGAGTCGGCCAAACAAGTCATAGTCGTAGTTCTTTGTTTTGGGGATTTATATTAGCAACATTTATATTTGTTGATTATCCCAAGAGTATAAACGGGAATGTGGGAATACCGTGTACGGGGGCAGAAGTTTGTTTTCTAATTTTGATGGGTTCGTCGTGGCTTGCCTGAATTTGTGATGTGATGCGATGATTGTTTTTTTCCTCAATTGTATTTTGCATTGTTTGAGACCTTGTTAGACTTTTTGGATTCATTCCTTTATTTGCTGTGCATACATTTTTATCTATTTTTTTAGTATTTTTAGAACCCAGGATCATGTTTTTATTGTTACTTAAATCTCTGTTAATATAATTTGATCAAGTGAATTTGAATATTATTGGTATTGTTATCTGTAAGGTGAAATGACAAATGCTAAAAATGACGTAAGCTTGATCTTATTTTTCTTGTTTAGCCTCTTATTTTAAATGACGATCATAACTTTTTACAGTTTACTTTGTCACATTGGGTATTTGGAGCTGTACAGTTTAACTTTTATTACACTTTCGCCTTTCAAAATTTTGTAATCATATGATTGACGGTATTTCCACATCTTTTAACATTGTTAGTACTACTTTTTTGGTTCGAGGGCCTGAGGCTTTTAGTTTTTCATCAATTGGTTATGGTTATTATGATGTTGTCAGTTATTGTGTCTGTGTGTACTGTTACTGTGTTATTTGGTGTTGATCACCTATTCATTCTATAATCTACGTGATATCTAATATGTATTTGGTGTTTGTTCCTAACAGCTACTTTCAATCAACATTTTGGAAAGTATGGGGAAATTACAGACTCTGTGATCATGAAAGATCGCTTTTCCGGTCAGCCTCGAGGTTTCGGATTCATCACATATGCTGATCCATCTGTGGTTGACAAGGTTATTGAAGATACACATATCATCAACGGAAAGCAGGCAAGATTTTAAATAATTTTTTGCTTATTGAAACTTGGCAGTTTTTGTCTGACTTTAGTAGGGTTGGTTATGGTTTTGTACACCCATTATCACTGTTTATTAATTTAATACACCCAACCAAAATTTTATTTTGATTGATGAATTCAGTTCTTCCAACATTCTCATCATTTCTTTTACGTCAAATTTATGGGAAGGATTAATTACGGTTCTCTACAGCCAATTAATAGAAAGAAAACAAGCCTTTGCTGCACTATTTAAAAAGCTGGTAAAGGTGTACAAAAAAAAGCGTAGTAGTTTGGTGTATGAATCTGTAGTCAACTCACTTTAGTACTTGATACGTGCATTGTCTTTCCTATGTAAATGTTATGAACCTGCATCTTTTTCATACTTAACTGACTTGTTTATGGATGATGGAGTAGGTTGAGATTAAAAGAACCATTCCTAAGAAAGCTGCTGGGGAAGCAAAAGAACTTAAAACCAAGAAGATCTTTGTCGGGGGTTTGCCGTCCACAGTTACTGAAGGTACTCTATTAATATCATTATTATCAAATAATAATTTTTGCATTGGTTATTGTGTTTTGTTTATTGAGATAATACTTTTTTGTTTTCGTTCTGTTGAATTCATCAGATGATTTTAAATATTTCTTCTCCAAGTATGGAAAAGTTGAAGAGCATCAGATCATTGTTGATCATGAAACAAAGCGATCTCGTGGTTTTGGATTTATAGTGTTTGAGAGTGAGGAAGTTGTAGATGAAGTGTTAGCTAATGGAAATAGGGTTAACATAGCGGGTACCCAGGTGAGTTTAGTGACATGTTTCTCTATAGATAAGAATGTGAACAGATACATTTCCATCATTGGTCATGTAAAATTATTTACTCGTCTTTTATTAAATAATTTTGTTCTTATTAGTAATCTGCAGTGCTGATCAATTATCTCATGTAAATATAAGTTATCAGTGTTTCTATTGATGCAAGGTTGAGATTTTACGGCGATGCCTTTTTAGGACAAATGAGATAGTCTGCTTGATTTTTTATTTAGGTTAATTAAGTTGTTTTGTTGTTAGGTGGAGATCAAGAAAGCAGAACCAAAGAAATCCTCAAATAATCCACCCCTTGTTTCTGCGCAAGGCAGGAATTTTAGGGCTCGTTCTTTTAATGATGGCTTAAGTGGTCCGTATAGGGGTGGTTTTGATGGTGGGTTTGGGCCCGGCCCATATAGGACACCTGTCCCCAGTGGCCGTAGGTATGATGATAATTCTACTTACTTAAATCAAGGAAATTTGTATGGAAGTTATGATAGTTTTGACCGTCCTGGTAATTTAGGAGTCTATCGAAGTGAACCATTGTGTTTTAATTCTAGTCGATTGAATCCTTATGCTCGTGAATACACTGGCATGTATAATGGGAGTGGTGTAGGAGGTGCATATGGCCCAGGTGGTGGTTATGGTAATGATGTTGGTTCAGGTTCTGGTGGATTTTACAGTGGTGATAGGGGAGGAGGTTATAGCAACGTTAGCGGCAGATACCATCCTTATGCTAAGTAGATTTGATGCCTCCTATTTCGTGAATTTAAGGTGTATACCATAGGAACATCCTCAGGCTTCTGTAGGTGTTGTTGCTCTTCCTAAGTTCTAGAGAGAGATGCGCTTATCGCAGTTGAGAAGACATTCAGGGATGCTATTGGTTTTTAGTTTGTGTTTTTCTGTTTTCCTTAGACCGGTTCTATTATGTTTTGGATAAGTAATTGGCGTTGATTGGGTTTTTAGTTGATACACTATAGATCCTGGATTTAAGAAGTTAGTTTAAATTTTTGGATGTTTTTGATGATAATTTGGCTTAGTATTTCGCTCATTTATAGATATTATGTTATGGGTTTACCTCATGATGCCTCGTTTGGCAGCCAGGGAGAAGTATACTTTTTGAAAGTATTTACTTAAAAAGTAAACTAACTGTTTGGATATCACATTAAAACCATACTTTTGGAAAAGCATGAGTTGAGTTACTTTTCTGGAAAAGTTAAAAAAGAGAGGAACTGTTCATTATGAACTCATCACTCCTAAAGTAACGAATTATTGCATAGTATTTTTTAGCTGATACTGTTAAATATTAAAACTTCAAAATAATAAAATCTTTTGTCATTTCTCATGGGTAGTAAAAGTTTTAATGGTGAAACAACAATTGCATACACGTAGCCACAAATTTGTTAATTTAAAATATATACTCCATTTTTTGTAAAAATCAGCAAGTGAATAATTTTCTTAAACACCGTCAAATCCTTAGCTATCTCATGATTTCTCATCCATATGTGAAGATCATTAAGTTTAACAAATCTGAGATTTTTCCATAAGTTTTTTTTTTTTTGCAATTTTTACGGTAAAAATAATCATTTCTAATATGATATGAACTTATTGAATTAGTAACATAGTACAGTTACTGTTTAAGGTAAAACAGTGTAAAACATAGCTACTATCAGAGCTAGTTCTATAAGCAATCTTACGAAAAGAGCTGGTTCTATTAGCAATCTTACGAAACAAGCCCCTTTTATCGCCCTTTAGGAGCATGTTTTTTTAAACTGATCATGGACTGTAAACGGTTTTCATGACAAAAAATAAAATAAAATTGAGCACTATTTATATCCACGTATACAAATATGAGGCTCTCCGACCTCTTTTAAATTTGAATCCCGTAGGTATTTCTGAAGATGTAATACCAAAAAATTGTGTCTATACAGTTGATTACCATTCCCATTACATTTGATGTGGCTTAATAACAGCTGATCTGATTTACTATTAGTGCACATTCTAATTGATTCTAGCATCATATCCGTTGAGATGATACTACAGACTCTCTAAAGTTCATGACGAGACAGACATCGTTCTGTGAGTTCTGTCATATAAAAGTTACGACGATAACATAATTTATTTATTTGTTCATGTTTTTATGCCTCTCTTCAGTAAAATCAGATTCAATCGGTTCTTCTACTTCTGTCCCTCTTTCTACTATTTTACCAATTGTTTTTCAAGACCAAAATTAGTAGATCGGCTACGTCGTTCAATCTGTAAGCTTTCATGGAAAAATAATATGGCCATCTTCGTTTTGAGACTTGCCGTCCAATACATGTCGAATCCTCACTTTGTTTTTTATATTCATGCTTGGATTTTGCACAATGACAAATATCTAACAAAATTAATGGAGTATTGAAGCCACATATGCAACCATGAAGAAGTACAATAGCAGTATGTACCATCATTGCGAACAACAAAAAACTCCCTTGTCAAATACAAACGTTAACATATGCAGCACACGACAAAATCTATTGAATGTGTAAATACACGAAATTATTGATTGTGATTATTTCCTGTCTGAAGTACTTTAGAAGCTAATTTCGGGAAGACGAAAAATTTACTTACAGAAGCTACATAATCACAAATTATCTAAAGTAAAAAAAAAGAAACATGAACAGCATAAAAGTTTACAAAAGACACTATAAGACTAAAATAATAAACAAGCAGAAAACATATATATTACTTGCACTCCCAGATTTAGGGTATCTAATTCATAATACAGACTATGAAAGACATCTGACTTTAGAATTTCTTTTACTACAAAATGGGCTAAGATAACGATAGTTTTGTTTTCTAAAGGCAACAACTACAAGGGAGGCAGTGTGGTTATTACTCTATCAGAAGTCGCCGAAGTCCCGACAGCTTCTGCATGTTTAATAAGCTAGCTGATTAATGTAAATGTATGCATTTCATCGTCACTCGCCCATTTTATTCACGAGACCTTAATTTCAGTTCCGCTTTAACGATTTCATTTCGTCTTACAAACTATTGTTACTCATTGAAGTAAAGGAATTGATTCATACACAAATATATTGGTCATTGTAGCGTAAGTGGTGATCTCATGATCAACGTAGACAAATTGCTCAAAAACTTTATTTTGGCCACAACATAGTTTTGATTTTTGAATGGCTCTTTTTTCTCAACAATCGAAATAAAGCCTTCTATGTTGTAAGTTTTATTTTGGCTGAGGGTTGCATGGCGTAGTCTTCGGTATATATAAGTTGATAGATTTAAAAGAAAATTCTAAAACGTCCACCAGAATATCATCGCTAGCAAGTTTAAAAATTCATAGTTCAGGGTACATATACACAATATGCTTTAGAAGCTTTGATTACGGCCAAACACGAGATCAGATTGGAGTCAGGAAAAGGATAAAAAGACAACAATTGGGTAATTTATTTTTTGGTTTATGTGATAAATCCATAATATATATACCTCAAAACATGAATGCAACAAAGTCACCTACAAAATCAATGCAGCATCCGAATTCGGTGCATAGATAATGTTAATTGGAGAAGAAAGGGTTGGGAAGAAAGCGAATAACATCCGCGACTGCCACTAAGAATAAGATTAGAGAAAAAAAGAAAATTTTCCTTCCCCAGAGAAAAATAGCAGAAACAAGGTACATTTGCCCCTTTTTTCTCACTCAAATTGATCCATTCATATTGACTTTTGTAAATTTAAACAATATAATAAAGCTCGCTGAACTTAACATCAATCACTACAAGAAAACAGTCAGATAACGACGGAAAATATCGTCACAACTTCCTTAATTCCGTCGGTAAACACCATTTAGCGACAAAAGTCATGTCGCTGCCATCCATCGTTAAAGCGGTTGTCACAACACTCTTGTGACGGAAAAAAACCGTCCATCGCTAATTCAGTGACAAAAATGTGACGTACTTCCGTCACATATTTTTGCTGAGAAAACGGTGAAAATTCCCCGTTAAATACTAGCGACTACATTGGCGATACAATTGTGTCGCTAAAAAAATATAATATTTTATGCTGACGTGTGACGCTTATGTGGCATTTTTTTGAGACGGACTTGTGATATGATTTTGTCACTAATAAATATCATTATTTTATTGGCATTTGTATTTGATTAAAATTATAGTATCGTTTGTGACATTATTGTGTCGTTGTTTCGTCACTAAAAATATATCATTATTATATTTGTTTGCGTATTTGATTAAAATAATAATATTTTTTGTGACAACACTAAGTCGTTTTTTTGTCACTGAAATAGTAGATTATTTTATTTGAGGATATTTGGAATTTAATACTATTTAATTTGCTTTAAAATTTTCGTCGTTATGTTTTCACAAATTTACAAACTCCTTTTTTTGGCGCCATTTTTTGAAAACAATCTGAATATTTTTTGCTTGCTTATTCATTTGTTTGAATCTATTAAATGATTAAATTTTATTATTTAATGGTTAATTTTTATTAATAAGTAATCAAATTTTATTATTTAAATAATAAAATTTGATTATTTAAATTACGTTTTATTAAATAGTACTACCTTTGACTACCAAAAAAATTTACAATATCTTAAATAATACATTTTAAATGTATTATTTAAGATATTTGAATATAACTAAATGAAAAAGCAAAATTATCTACAACCATAAACGATGAGCATACATCATTAGCTGTTTTACAAAATTAAACGACGCACATCGTTTCAAGCTATGGAAACCTACAATACTACCTAGAAGTTCAGCCGTGCTACTTACAAACCCAAAATACTACTTAGAAGTTCAGCATTACGCCCGTCGGCGTCAACAACCTAAACCAGTGCCTTTCGGCATCAACCAACCCAAAAGATAATTGTTCAAAAGCTACGAAACAGAGTACGAAAACAGAAAATAACAATGCCTTAAGGCATAAACAGACAGCCATTGTTCAGAAACTTGAGAAGTTAAAATACTAATTAAACGACAACTCGACTAGGCATCACCACATCCTCATCTTCACCATCGTCATTGTCACTGTCACTGTCACTTGAACTTTCTTGCTGACCATCCTCACAAGCTGCAGGCCTCGTAGGCTGCGAACCCCTCTGGTTTATCTGGCTTAGCACGATCTCGACAATGTGGGGGCACACTGGACCTTATCAAAGATTGCACTGACTCGTGGTAGTTTTCCTGGATAATACGGCGTACGAGCTCTGTAGCCTTATCTTCAGTCCAAGCAGGCTGAGTAGGAGTGCTAGCTGTGCTGCTAAAGGAGCCGTCGGTGCTAACAGAAGAAGCCCGGTTGCCGATTCCATAAATCCGCCCCTTGCCCAGGAAGCCAAGTTCATCAAGCACGTCAAGAAACACACGGTCCTCGTCAACCGACGATGCCGGTAGGCCAGCCAATTCAGCCTCAGCTACTTTCTCGAGCATCTTCTTTTCAAGTGCTACCTGCATATACGTAACATAATCAATAGAGTATTATGGACAAAACATAGTGATGCTATCGAATGAAACTCATAAACCAAATTTTGACAGTGCTATGGACTATAAACAAAAACATATCAAGTCTTTCCAGAAATCAACAATACAACTAAAAGTCTGTTTTAAAATGAAGATTTTATTATTTACTGCAAACCGCATAATGCGCCAACAATCAATCCTAAACATTATATAGTTCGCTGAATATAAATGTCCTATAACAATGGGTTGGCATATCTGAAATAGTATTTAATTTATAATAAAACAATACAATATGGTAAAAAATAAGAGTCAATCAAAACCTACGCTTTTAAAGAAGCAATACAAAACATTTGTTACATTGCAGATTTTTTTTCACGTTATCAAGAAATAGCCCAGTGAGACAATGAGACAATATAATTATTTATCAATAAAATTTCAATTACAAGCAATGGAATGAGAACAACTTACGTTGATCTCGGACGATTTCTCATCGCAGAACTTGTCGCCTTTCTTGTGCATTAACCGGAACTGTCGTAGCAGGCTAGGCATGGCTCCCTCCTTTCGACATATATCCAGTGCATGCTCCAAGTGGGACTTGGAGCCGCCTAGATGGACCGAGGGCTTCTTGCCTGAATTCCCTCTCCGGTTAGCCGATTTAATTGCACCCTTGGCCTTCGACTCGTCATTGTCCCATGATTTCTTCCAGGCAATCCATACTTTAGCACCACACCAGGTGGGTTTCTTAACCCTCCTCTTAAGCTTATACTGCCAGTCAGAGTACCGCTTAGCTGCGATACGATTCCAGACTCCGCGGACTATAGACTCATTCCCAGGTTCCCAAGTACACGCTTTCTGCCAAGACCAAAATTATGCTTAATAAATAAATATCTAGAAATAAAATAAATTGAATTTCATTTTGCAATACTTTACCTCAAACTCTCTCCAGTAATGCTCTTTGAGACCCTTCGGCACTAGTTTCCATGAGATGGCTTGTTCGTCTTGCTTCTGTTTAAATGTCTTGGTGATATTCTTTGAAGCCGAGGGAACAAACCTGTCCAACAAAATAGACCGCAGATTAGCACATATAATTGAGATTTACAAATAAATTTAAATTTGACCAAAATGATTGCCTACGCTGGAAACTTGGCTCCGTCTGCCTGAATGACTCTTATTAAGGTCCTTGTTGCTACCGGCAGTTCAACATCCATTGGTTGAGAAGGTGATCTCTGTTGTCTGGATCCAGAACCAGACGACCGGGCCGGGTGTTCTTGTCGTGCAGTTGAAGTTGGAGTCGGTGACCTCACCACATTGTTGGCAGACAGTTGTTCACTATTTGGGAACTGGAAGAACTCAGAATCTTGGTTATTTTGAGTTGTCGATTGATTACGAGGGTGGCGCCTAGCTGGACTAGGAGGAGGAGATGAAACAGTTCTTCGACCCATCTAGCAGAAAATAGCAAATTTAATACATGAAATGTTGACAACACTGCGAATCTTACACTAAAGTCCTAAACTTATAAATACTTTTGAACATATAAGCATGGGCTAATACATTAGGAAAAAGTTTCCCACCTATTTGGTAATGTTTTTTAATACTTCACAAACATTTTTAATCACAGTTATATAAATTTTTAATCACATTCTATTTAGAAGAACTGACAATTTTTTGTAATATTAGTACATGTACCGATTTTTAATTAAACATATCATAAATTCACCATTTAAACCCTTTGCAGGTATAATAGTATGATATACACTATAATCGATTAAAAGAATAGTTATAAGAAAGGTATCAAACAAGACCTTGTTATGGTAAACTTGGAGAAAGTAGTTATTTGTAAATGGTCTTCTTTGGTACAAAAATAAACCAAGTAAAGCAACAAATTTAGAGTTACAGAAACGTCAATATGCCATACTCACACATTTGATGCAGAAACAACAATATAACAAATAATTTTAAATTTTAGAAGCATTCATTCATACAAGGACAATTACTTGCAAATAAAACAACTACTTATATAGCAACATATCACAAACAAGTCTACTTCTGAAAAATCAGGTTGGACTGTTTGATTGCAATCAAACAAATGCAATCAAACAGTCTAATAAACTTGCAAACTCCACATGAAAAACAACACCAAGATATGTACAAAAGCAAGAAATCAAGAGACCAAATAACAGTAAGAAATGTGGATGTAGCATCATCTATGGCTGGACTAGTAAAAGGAACAAGATTAGTAGTATTTAAAAAGTGTACAAGAACAGTGCTGCTATAAACAAATAACTTCAATTAAAACTGACACACATACATGGAAAAATACACTAGCCTGTTTTATTACAAGAAAATCTACTAAACTAACAACAGAAAGTGGTTCATGTTTTTTGGTCTTAACAACATAACTGGGTTTTTGCTCTTAATCAAACAGTCACCTGATAAAATGATAAAATGCAACATATATAGCAACTTATGTGTGTGTTTAAACATCCTTATTGTTAAGCCCAAATTTTAATACATAGTTAAAAAACTCCAATGTAAATTACCCAATTTAAAACTGTAAATTTTCAATTTAAAAACCCAGTTATTAACCACAATTAAAAACCCTAAGCAAAGGCCCAATTAAAAACCAATTCGTAAAAGAATCAAACAAATGCAATCAAACAGTCTAATAAATTTTGGCATGGAAAAATACACTACCCTGTTTTATTACAAGAAAATCTAATAAACTAACAACAGAAAGTGGTTTATGTTTTTTGGTCTTAACAACATAACTGGGTTTTTGCTCTTAATCAAACAGTCACCTGATAAAATGATAAAATGATAAAATGCAACATATATAACAACTTATGTGTGTGCTTAAACATCCTTATTGTTAAGCCCAAATTTTAATACATAGTTAAAAAACTCCAATTTAAATTACCCAATTTAAAACTGTAAATTTTGAATTTAAAAACCCAGTTATTAACCACAATTAAAAACCCTAAGCAAAGGCCCAATTAAAAACCCTAACTATAAACAAATAACTTCAATTAAAACTGACACACATACATGCATATACAATTAATCATAGAAATTGGCTTTTTACAATTAATAAATAAAAATCAGTAATTTCTCAAAACACAATTAAAAATCCAGCTTAAAAAGTCTACATATATGCAAACACCTAATTGTAACATGGAAATTAAAAAAATTATAACTAAAATTGAAAAAAGTACACATGCAGATCAACAAATCAACAAATGAAATACTTTAAACCCAAAACGAGGTACAAGCCTTACGGACATTGAAATACTATGAAGATCAGAGAGAAAGAGAGACTTACAGACATCGAAAGCTAGAGAGAGACTTACGGTGGTGGATGCGACGGTGATTGAAGCGGTGGTTAGAGAGAAAGAAGGGAGCGGTGGATATTTAGAAGAGAGAGAAGGGAGCGGTGGGTTGTGTCTCTGTAGGTTTTGGGAGTATACAGAGAGAGTGGGTTTTCTTTTTTTTTTGTTTTTCTCTTTATTCTGTCAATTTAGTATAGGTTAAAATTTTGGCTCAATAAATGAGCGGTCTGCCGAAAAAAATTTGAATATGTTTTCAAAACTTTCTGAAATTTTGAGCAAATTTTTTGAATATATACTTTAGGATCCCAGTCTAATATATTTTTAATTGTACAATAATACTATTATTTTTTTAAAGAAATTGTTTAATATGCGAAACAATTTAAATGTTAATTAACAAACAATAACTTACTATTTTTTTTTTTTATAAAAATACATTAACTTACTAATTAGTTGACCAAACCCTAAAAATTTTCCGAATTAAGTTAATTTAACAATAAAAAAATCGAGTACAATTAGTAATATACATATTTAAAATTAAAACCGTCAACAATTTCATTTATTTGTTACATAATCTTACCACAAATTTAAACACAAACATTAATAATATTATACAAATAAAGTTAACAGAAGTTCACGATTTAACACAAATAAAGTTCAAGGATAACTTTCGTATTCTACATCATCGTCGTAGAAGTTTTCTTCTTCGTCGGAATCGGGCTCGCATTCCATGTCAGAGTCCGATTCTTCGTCTGCTGCTAAGTCAGCGGGATCGTTTAAATATTGTTGCCTTAAAGGTCCATCCATACCCCCATCAGTAATAGGTTGACTCGAAGACCCTTCATCGTCTTGAAATGCATGCCTCTCAATTCTTCCGTCTAATCCAGATATGTGGATAACTGACCTAGCCTTAACCTTGCATACTGCCCACCATTCATCCGGCTCTGCTCCAAACCTTGTTGGGTAAGGCAGATAACATACTTGGATCGCTTGGGAGGCCAATATAAAAGGGTCGTACTTTTGGTATTTTCCCTTCGAGTTTATACTAACAAGATTATACTTTTTGTCAATATGTATATTTTGTCGACTCGTGTTAAACCAATCACAGTTAAATAAAACCACCTTCTTAAGTGGCCATATCGGATACTCCAGCTCAATAACCTCAGTTAGAACACCATAGTAGTCGGTGGCAGAAGCAGATTCAGTGTAGTCTGACGTGTCTTTTATGCAAACCCCACTGTTGGCAGTTTTCCGATTGGATGAGTGAACTTTCGTGTGAAAGACGAATCCATTCACAAAGAAGATCTGATACGTGTTGACTTCTTTCAAAGGTCCTTGTGAAAGGGATAATAAGAACTCATTATTATCGATATTTGTATGATTATCCTGCTCAGCCTATTCACACATTAAAAAATAAATTATAATTTTAAAACTCATAATATTGCTACATTGTTAACTTATGGGAAAAGAATTAAAACTCACATAACGTTCAAACCATGGGACGAAATGATTATCGATGCATTCTTCAAATTCAGCAGCATTCGTTGCAAAACCGGCATCGTACATGTCTTCTTTGAAAATGCTAGGAATTCAGTTCAAATAATGTTATTGGCTATAAAAAACACTTATGCAACATATATATAACGAATTATTAAAATGATCACCTCAAATATTTCTGAGCCTCTGGACAATTTGTGAGGATGTACCTCCTTGCTGCTTTGTGTTCTTCCGGTTTAAGCCATCGCATTTTACATTTTCCAGCCGCACGACCCGGATGTGTAAAAATCGATAGATTTCCAGGAATTATTGGTCGTTCTCCCCCATCATCATGTCGTTCAATCCGACTTCTCCGTGTTTGAACTTCTGGCTTAAAATATATTGAGGAAAAATTAGCAGCTTCCTCGGTGACATACGCATTTATCATCGACGCCTCAACACGATTCTTGTTCCTTGCACTCCTTTTAAGTTTTCCAAGAAACCTCTCACACGGATACATCCACCTATAATGCACCGGACCCGCAATTCTTGCTTCATATGACAAGTGAAGGGGGAGGTGTTCCATTATGTTGAAAAAACTTGGTGGAAAATGCAGTTCTAACTGGCACAATATAATTGGAATTTCCGCTTCAAGAAGCAGCATGTCTTCCACCGACAGAGTAGTGCATGTTAGGCGTTTGAAAAAGAGACTGAATTCAGTCAAAACTTTATAAACCTTTTCGTCAAGTGTAAGCCGAAATGCGATTGGGATCAGTCTTTGCATAAACACGTGACAGTCATGACTCTTCATACCAAACAACCTGTTCTTTCTTAGATCAACACAACGACCTATATTAGATACACATCCATCTGGAAATTTAATTTTTTGCACCCAATCACAAATGCTCTCTCTCTGTTCTCTTCCAAGAGTAAAATAAGCTCGATCATATTTTCCATCAGCAGTAGGATTAAACTGAGGACGGTTGCAGAGAGCATGAACATCCAGTCTTGACTTTAGATTATCCTTCGATTTTCCCTTCACATCAAAAACCGTATTAAACACATTCTCAAAACAGTTTTTCTCCGTATGCATAACATCGAGATTGTGTCGAATGAGGTTGTCTTTCCAATACGGTAAATCCCAGAAAATACTACGTTTCTTCCATCCCCCACCTGATTTACATATTGCGGCATTAGTTGCTACACCATCTACGTCTGTAACTCTCTTCAATCCCAAATTGTCAATCCATGCTATTATATCTGTGCCAGATTTTAATTCCGGGGCGCATTCTTTTACACGTTTTTTCCGGGTAAAACTTTTTGTGTCTTTACGGTAACGATGTCCTGCGGGTAGAAACTTACGGTGACAATCAAACCAACTTACTTTACGCCCATGAGTCAGATAAATTCCTTTTGTCTCATGCATACAATGTGGGCAAGCTATCTTCCCCTGAGTGGTCCATCCAGATAACATAGAATATGCAGGAAAATCACTAATTGTCCAAATTATAGCAGCTTTAAGGTCAAAATTTGTACCTAGAGAGCAATCATAGGTGTTAACTCCATACCTCCACAAGCGCTGCATATCCGCCATTAAGGGTTGCAAGTACACATCAATCAGCTGCCCTGGATCTTTTGGTCCTGGAACTAGAACAGTTAGAAACATAAATTGTTCTTTCATGCACATTCCAGGAGGCAAGTTATATGGAGTTACTATAATCGGCCAACAAGAGTACTGTTTCCCAAAACAACCAAAGGGTGTAAAACCATCGGCCATTAATCCCAGTCTAACATTGCGTGGCTCACTAGCAAACACCGGGTTCTTCATATTAAAGTGGCGCCATGCTTCTGTATCTGATGGATGCTCCATTACGTCTGGATCAGTGTAATGCTCCGCGTGCCATCGCATGTGGCTAGATATAGCTTCAGATTGGTACAATCGCTGTAATCGTGGTATCAAAGGTAAGTAATACATAACTGATTTTGGCTTACCATCATCACCACATCTCGACTCATCACACACTTTGCAACTATCTCTCTCATTATCAATACCCCAATAAATCATGCAATGGTTTATAAATGCATGAATACGCTCGACCGGTAGTCCCAAACCATGCAACGTCTTTTTCGTTTGATAAAAATTAGCAGGAAAATTGTTGCCCTTAGGTAACATTTTCTTCACTGCACCCACAACCTTATTGTATGAATTCTCAGACATAAATGTGTTCGATTTTACGTTCATCATTAGGGACATTGCATCGAACGTTGATAAGTCAGCACCTTTGTACAAGGGTTGTTCGGTAGATCTCATCATCTCATAAAAATCCTGTGCTGCTGGGTTGGGTGTCTCAGTTGGATACACAAAGTCAGGACCCGCCACATCCCTAATCATTCTCTGGAAAGGATTTGAATTGCAGTCCATATCATCTACAACGTTATTGATAATTGGTTCGTAACTCTGTTGGAAGTCTGATCCACTCGAAGACTGGCCAACATGAAACTCCGGATTATAGGCTTGATAAGTATTATATTCTGGTGGCAACCATGATTCCCCATGACTAGTCCATCTAAAATAATTTTCGACAAACCCATTCTTATAAAGATGTAGCTTAACATCATTAATGTGCTCAAATCGAGTATTCTGACATTTTCTAGAGGCACATGGACACCTAATCATATTTCCATTTTCAGATTAGCCATACTTAATAGCGAATGTAATAAATTCATCAACGCCAAAACAAAAACCGCTGGAAAGAAAACCTTCCGAATCCAGTCGGGCATACATCCACTCCCTATGAAAGTTGTTCATTTTCTGTTGAAAAATTATTAACATAAACAGTAAAATCAATTAAGAAATTATACATAATTAACGATATGTTGAACAATAGTAATAATACATTATGAGTAACAATGGGTAGAACAATACTAATATTGATACAATTAATTAAATTGTTACTTAACGGTAAAATCGATTAAGAAATTATACATAATTAACGATATGTTGAACAATAGTAATAATACATTATGAGTAACGATGGGTAGAACAATACTAATATCGATACAACTAATTAAATTGTTACTTACTTCAATAACCACAAATGGGTGCCAAATTTACTTGAGTGTCGGACCATATCCCCAATAAATTAATTGTGAATTTGACACTTGTTATCTGTGAAGTGGAAATGGGTTATATATGCTACACATGTAGTGACATAAAAGTGTCGGAATGGAGATGAAGCCTTATCCATAACGAAGATTTCTTTGATTTCGGTGAGCCACAACCACTTATATTCTGAACAAGTGGGGTCTGATGTCTATCCTACATTTTCTCTCTATTTTGTCACTATTCCGTATCTAACACATAGGATTCTCTACCAGCATTAATTCCATCTATCTGTATCACATTATAGTTGCTCTATAAATGAGTTTGTGATAATGATAAAATCTAGAGGAAAAATACTAGTATAAAAAACCAATTGTTTTTAAAAAAAGGTTAATTGCCGAAAAAATGTCTACAAGAACGCAAAAGCTAATTAAAGCAATTATTAGACCCGGCGTCACGGAATTGTAAGTAATATTTTGCTATATTCAAAATTTAATTGTTGTTAGAATTTGTGTTAATGGTTTTGTCTATTCAATAATTTATAATTTAATAATTTGTAATATTAAATTAAGTTTATGTTTGGTGTTGTATAAAGTTTTTGTTTATTTGTTAAATTTGAAAACTATTATGAATATTTTTTGAAGTTAAAATTCCTAAATTTTATAAACATCTCATAATTTTAAAATGTTAATAGCAATTGTGTTTGAACCTGTGACATGTAAATACCATGTTCATAGCAATTGTGTTAATTGTGTTATATATATTTTTAAAACAGGTTTGACCCAGTAGCGAAAAATGAATTTATTATAATTTTTAAGAAACGACAACAGTTTAAGGGTATGACATGGTCGGATTTGGACAATAAACTGGTTGATTACTACTGGAAGGAATTTCAGGTATTATTATTTATTAAATATATTTTTTTACATAAATTGTTAAATATGTCATTAATTTTGTTAAATATGTTGCAGAAATTGTTTTACTGGGAGGACGACGTTGCCACTAGAAATAATATAATTTGTTGTTTTTTGGATATGGGAAGAAAATACTATTACGAATGGATTGATAGCATGAAAGAACTCACAGAGAGACCATCATATATTGAGGAAGACATTTGGGGGTCATGGAAAGAAATGTGGACAAAGAGACCTACTATGCGACTGTTAGATATTGAACTCGCGGACGCAGATCCCTACGATCTTGTTAAAAATGAGAGCTGCGAGAGCTCAGAGGATGAAGGTTATCCGGACACGGATTAAATTTTATGTATGATTAACTTTATGTCTATTGTTGTTTTCGAATACCTAGTGGGTGTTTTAATTTATGAATTAATAATTTGTAATATTGAATTAAGTTTATGTTTAATTTGTTTAATATTTTTATTTATTTATTAAATTTAAAAACTATTATGGATACATAATAAACACTGAAAACCTTAGTTATATATATATATATATATATATTAACTTTTAGCTATGAATTTTTGAGGAAAACACAAAAAATAATTACGCGTGCTCCGAGAATCCCAGTGATGCAGTTGGCCTTATTCAATTTACGGTCAACATTGTCAGACTTTTTGCATGCGTAGCAGTTAGTAATTTATTACACCATATTTGTGAGGAAACCGAGACGGACGTCTGTCACAATAATCATAATAGGACAATATATTAAATATTTATACTTAATACAACAATTATTAAAAATGGATAAAGCATCGCAAATATCAAAAATAAAAAATAAAAAAAATACAGTCGTTTAAAACCGTATTTTTTAGTACTTTTTAAAAATATTTATTAAGATTAAAATATCCGAAAATTATAAAGATTAGTAAACATATTAAAAAGTTATTACAAATTATGAAAAACTTAAAACGAACCACATAAAACCATACATATTATAAATCGAAAGTTATCTATTAAATCTATTGGCTTCCATCGCTTTCGATGATTATCGGAGTGTCTTCCGAGTTGTCGTCGATCACAATCGGTAACTCATCGGGATCAATTTCTGCCGGGCGATCGGTCCATACTTCCCAAATTTCATTATTCATCCAAAGAGGTTTATACTCCCTTATCATTATTGAAGATGCCCATCTCGGATATTGGCTCTTGCATAATGCAATAAAAGCTTTGTAAACATCGTCATCAATATCCAACCTCCATGTGTAATTGAGCTTTACAATAAAATTTGTTAAATTAGTACATATTATTTTATGAAAAATAAATTATTGACAAAGTAATATAAATATCAAAATTAAAATTAAAATTACCTTCAATTGTTCAAAATAAAATAGTTTCAAATCAATTGAAATATTGTTCCAATCCCAACCATCTGACTCTTGTCGCTTGCAAAATATTTTTGGAAGCGTCTTTTTGATAGAAGGACAAATACTACAAAAAGAAAACATGCAAATATAATAAAAAATTGGGTATCTATTAATAACACATAATTTATAATTGTAATTAAAAATGAATAACTTACACTTTTCCCGCTCGAGGATTATTTATCAAATGGATTGGTATGCGCGAACTCATGTTCAAATTTCAGGCAATATGTACTAATATATTTTGCAATGGTATGTTTATACGTTTTGGAATTTTGTTTAACAAGTGCGGAAAGATGAAAGATGAGGGGTTATATATAAAGTTATTTGGTGACGAAATAGTGAAGGAATTAATAAATTTTCAGAATACAAATGGTCAATATACGACGGTCAAAATACACGTAAAAGACATGACGTGTCAGTTAATTTATTATATATTATGTGACGGATGGGAGACACATATTCTGTCACCAATTAATTAACTGACACGCATGCAACTCTGTTAACAGTTTAAAAAATATTGTGACATAACTGTGACGAATATATTATTCTCCTTAGTTGACTTTTCAACAAAAATAAAAGGCCCACACAGGTCCCACTCTTTATCTTTTTTCGTCGCCAATCTGTAACAGAGTTTGTCACAAACACTTCTTAAAACCAAGTCAACTTCGCAGCTGCTTTGACTTTCCGTTTTGGTCGCGCTTTTCTCGCCAAATAGCCGTTATTGTTAACTGACATTCATGTGACACTATTATGTCACAGATTTGTAGCAGAATTAGCGAGTTAACTTTGTGTAGCAGAATCTCGTCGTTATCTGACTGTTTTCTTGTAGTGAATAGTTACAAGCTAGAATTTATTTGGGAATGAGTGGAAAAGACTTGAATTCTAAACTTTCTTGCTTCCGCATAGGCCGCGTACAAATTGAACTTTTTCAGTGGAGAAAAGCGGCAAGCATGTTGGGGGAATGAAGGGGGGAAAGGCGGGATATTCAGAAAAATGTAATGGTTGGATTTAGAAATAGAAAGAATTTGATGCATTAAGCTAAATTGGTTAACAAAGTGCATGGTTTGAGTTGGACATGAAGGAGAATATTGTTGAGATTTGGAAGGAAGTTTCTTCGGTTCTTGACACTTTCCTCATCATTTTGAGAAGCCAAATTGCATACTGTTTTGCGGATTCGAGAAGAAAATTAAAGTTTTGACGGTCAAACAACTGACAACTATCCGTTTTATACGGATTTTACATATTCATTTAGACAAGAATTTTGTTTGAAATAGTTTTATTTTTATATCATATGCAATGAGTGCATTTATGCGAGAATCGATCGATCAAGAACCAGAAAGCGAAACAAGTTTATCTATTGGTTGTGTGAGGGGAAATGATCAGTACTTTGTTGGCTAGTTTTGTTCGAAGTATACCATAGACGTCAATTATCTTCAATATTATGAGACTGTATTTTTTCTAGCATACTGCTATGGTCAGGCTTTATTTTGCTTAAACCCTTTCAATTATGTGTTGGGAAAAAGTGACTTTGAAATTAAGAAGGATAAGAGGTACATGCAATTTGCAACTGATTTGGTGAATTGAGACATTTAATGTCATAAAGGAAAAGAAAGATATAGCATGTTAACTTTCTCACCTAAAAAGTAATAAGTAGATCTTAGCACTCGGTGCATTAGATTAATGATTACTATACGAATTATTTGTTTGTCCATTTCATTTTGAACTGGAATAGCCTTTCATTATTTTTTTTCTAAACTTTTATAGAGTATTGATGTTTTTTATGCTACCTTGCATTCACTTTCCTGACTTATTTTAAAAATTATGCAGCCAAAAAAAGACAAAATAATTGAGGAAACAGAGGTGAAAAGCTTCGGGGGAAACGAAGCTGCAAAAAGAGGTGTATTGTTTGGAAAGGGATCTATTTTATTTTTTATATTTTTGGTGAAAATAAAAGGTGGTGTAATATGATTGTTAAATAAAGATTTGCATTACAAAATCAATTTTCTTTCTAATTCCCGATTCCCACACTTTAACTTTGTCCTAAGTTACTTTTCTAATATAATGGGCTACAGCCTACATTAGGATTTTATTGTAAACAAACAATGAAATTAACTGCTTGTCCCACAAAAGGTACGTTCATATATATATGTAACACAAGATATCTATTCTATTCATTTAGTAGTACTATATGTTACATAGCATATGTCTTATTTTCACATAAGCTAGCTAGCCCGAAACAACGATTTAAGAAGGTTAGAAACAATAAAGTCGGGTCGTGAAGACACTAGTCCTTAGATCAGTCTTGTTCCCAATCATCGCCGGAGGCCCGGAGATACTGTAGTAAATTTCATCAAGGACTTGATGATATTTTTTTCGTCAAGGACTGATTATGTGTTTACTAATTGTGTGTTATTGCGTGGACCACATATGCTAAATGACAGGTATGATCTGATTTATGCAATTATATATACTCCTTCATATGCTTAATCTTTTTTTTTTTTGAAATAACCTTCATATGCTTAATCTATTAATGAGATAAGTAGGTAACACTAATATTACTGAAATCTGAATATTGGCCTCGTTTGGTCGCGTCTTTTATGTTCAAAAGTATACTTTTTGTAAGTGGGTTGAAAAGTATACTTTTCTGTTTACTTTTTAGTAAGTAAATGTTGTTTGGTGAACACCGTAAAAGTATAATTTTCATTAAAAATGTTGTTTGGTAAAATATGTTTACTTTTACTTTTTGAGTGAAAATGAATTGCTTATTCAAATAATGCACAATAGGTATCAATTTTGAACTTATATGTACCTCCATAAGTTCATATTCCCTTTTATGTACTAATTTTTAATTATTTACTTTATTTACCAAAACGTTATATACATATTTCATAAAAAATAAAAATAAAAAACATAAAATTATATAAAATAAAAAAAAATATCAAAATAAATGAAAAAAAATCACACAAAATCACTAAAAATGAAAAAAAAATAAAAAAAATAAAAAAATCACAAAAAAAATTATAAAAATTATAAAAAATCACAAAAATCACAAAATATTAAAAAAAATAAAAAAAAATAAAAAATTTATAAAAAATCACAAAAATCACAAAAATCACAAAAAAATGAAAAAATCACAAAAAAATCACAAAAAAATCACAAAAAAATTATAAAAAATGAAAATTTCACAAAAAATCACAAAATTTTAAAAAAATTACAAAAAAATTACAAAAATTAAAAAAAAAATTAATTTTTTTTTAATTTTTTGTGATTTTTTATAAGTTTTTGTCATTTTATATATTATTTTTGATTTTTCGGTATAAAAAATGTTATATTGACAAAAAAAATTATATATATTTTTTTAAATTTTTTTTAAAAGTTTGTGATTTTTTTCATTTTTTGTGATTTTTTTAAATTTTTTATAATTTTTTTGTGATTTTTGTATTTTTTAATAATTTTTGGTATTTTTTATAATTTTTTGTTTTTTTTGTTATTTTATATATTTTTTGTGATTAAAGATTTTATTATTTAAAGATTAAAAAATACAAAATTAGGAAAATAATGATGATAGAAACTAGGTTTTGAACTGTACTTTAAAAGCACATTCAGATTAAAATCTACTTAAAAGTATCATCAAAAGTAAAAGTATCATCAAAATTACTTTTAAAAAGTATCATCAAACTTACTTTTAAAAAGTCTACTTATACACATGTACTTTTCACCAAAAGTATACTTATGAGATGACATCCAAACAAACTAATATAAGTAAAAGTAAAAGTAAAGCCAAAAGTATACTTAATGGTTTACTTTTTAAAAATAAGCTTTTAAAGTGGCAGCCAAACAACATTACAATAAGTAAAAATAAAAGTAAAAGTAAAAGTAAAAGTAAAAGTAAGCAAAAAAAACAGGTCAACCAAACAAGGCCAATATATGATTCCAAGAAATGATCCCTTTTTGTAACTTCCAATGTTGTAACGGGTATATCCCAGCCATATGGTTTTGATTACTTAGTTCTTTATGTTGCTTACTGGGCATACTAGCTATATTTAATTTCAATATCTGAGGCATAATGAAAAAATACATATATTTATAGTCGCGTGTAATTGAACTTTTAGTAAATACGCGTTCCTTGTTATTCCCTAAGATTTGCATTTGGCAAAATTGCTTGCACATGATTTAAGTATATAGAAGATAGAACCAAAGCTAGTTTAACATGTAATTAAACACTACATTACATGCATATTCAGGTAAAAATATCCTGGAAAGTGAAAGTAATTTTGGGACACGATTATTACGTGAAGTCTAAGGCAATCGATTTTTTGCGGTCCTTGGGTCGTCATTGCCGCGTTATGTGTGTGTGTCTTAACCTCACTTCTATAAAAAAAAATGGAAGTACCTTTCTTAAGTATAGGTATATAAGCTAAGCAAATTAAAAATTTAGGATCCACAATTGATTGTTTTATCCAGAAAAAGAAAAACGCAGAGCAATATTATTTGTACATGCGTGAGAAAACTAGATTTAGATGTTGTTGTCTAGAAAAAGGCATTGGGTTTTGTACTATGACAGTGAACATGAGATCAATTATTTGCCAACTCTGCACCTCTCGGGACCTAAATGCAACAACATTCAATATGGCCCAAAATCATCTGTACTTTACTACGGTGCTCTATAAAATCTTGTGTTACAAGATTATTTTTCTATTTTATAAATACTAAAATTTCTGTTTTTGGATTGGCATTATTAAGATAGCTAACATTATAGGTGGGGCATGTGCCTGCCTACTAGTAAATGTAATTATTAAAGTTAAACGAGCTGGCTTTTGTTTAATTGGGACAAGAGACCGCTAATTGAGGATATAATAGTCAATTACCAATAAATCCAAAACTTCAACCCTAAAGAGGAGAACCCATGTCAACAGCTTGACCAGTTGTGTCGTGTACTCTGTACTCCTGTGATTGTCATTTGGCAGAAGGGAGCAATTTTAACAAACCTATATTTATTGTTATTAATTTTCAACTATCACGGTATAACAAATAAAAATGGGATTAATAATACATACATAAAATATCAATTAAATGTTTGTTTGATTTTTATTGGGGTTGAATTATTTTACAAATTTACATTTATATATATAATAAATAAACTTGCAAGACATATATATATATACATATATATATATATGAGGGAGGATATATGGACATCATGAAAAACACCCAAGTGGACACTTTTTTTCAAAAACGCTCCAAATCAATATTTGATTAATGCAAATCTCCCCGGTTTCACGACGTGAACACAAATATGTGTCTTGTTTTTTTTTCGGAGATGTATAATGACATGTTTTCGAAATTATGGTAAAATTTAAAAATTCAAAACATGTCATTATACATCTCGGAAAAAAAAACAAGACGCATATTTGTGTTCCCGTCGTGAAACCGTGGAGATTTGCATTAGCCAAATCTTGATTTGGAGCGTTTTTGAAAAAAAGTGTCCACTTGGGTGTTTTTCATGATGTTCATATAACATTTCTCATATACACCCATCTTTAATCCAAATATCTCAGTTTTCCAATACCACACCCTCATATTACTCCAAATACCCCAATTTCTCATCATTTCTAATCTCATGTTACTAATAGTCCCGCATCCACTTTTCGTACCAAACGCGATACTTGTGGGTCCGATGATATTTTTAATCTCATCCTACCATAATCCCATCATAAACAAACATCTCTACTGTTATTTGAAATCTCATTAGTTTTGTAATCTTTTATTTTTACAACCAAACGGTGCATTTGCAGGTCCCAACTCACAAATTGTCCAATCCCGTGTCATTAGTAAGCCAACCAAACAAGGTCTTAATGTTGTAAAAGTTGCAAGCGGGTTCTGGGTGGAAATAACTTGCATATCGTCTAATCCCGCTTAATCACCGTTTGATTCATTAGGCGTCTAGGCTCCGCCTATGAAAGTTTTGCATGTATTTAGCTTTCCGAGTTTGAAGATTTCTTTCCTTTTACGGTACTACCAATGCTACATGTATGATTTTCATTAGTCAACACATTTGTATTAACGATCATACACAATACATTGACATGACAATTCGATGATTCGTCATTTCTCATCTAATACGAATCACCTATTTATTGAAAAGTACATTCTATCATATAATCGTTATTACCCTTTTCGATATAGTGACATGTTAACTGAGATAAGTATAGACAACGATATTGAGTTAAATTGACGACAATCAATATCATTCGTCTGGTTTGATCTAATAAGAAAGTATACTCATTTCGGATATCTTCACCCGTGCATTCTTTCACAATAGTACTTTGTATGATGTCATAATTCGATCTCTGACGGTATCCATGTTATCGTAGGATCTAAATCAATTGAACCCAACCCCTTGCTTATAAATTCATTCCTAAAAAATTAATGACATTATTCGGTGTGACTTAATAGTTGATATAGAACTGTATATTCATCACCCAACAAAGAAAGTATCATATGCATTGCATTGTTTCCCGACAATGAATATTTGATAGGTGACACTCACATATCCGCTCCTTGGCAGCCATGGACGTATCCACATAGAGGCATGGGGTGACATATCCCTATTATTTTCAGTTCTGACTAATACACCCTTCTATAATTAACTATATTACAAAACTGTCATAAGTTTGCATTACAAAATTTCAATAATTGAGTACTATTGTTTTGCTTTTTTGGGAATGAAACTCCATGTAACCTGAATTTTACTTTACTCGTGGTCCACCAAGTATTATAAGTATAAAGTATTCATCTATTTTATTCATTTCTTTCACTATTTTCTACAAAATTGTTAACGAATGATGCTACATGTTTGTTCATGCTTGAAAATCTACAATATAAAGTAAAACAAACATACATCTCTAAGCATTATGAGATTATATTAACCTATTCAAGTTTTTAAATATTTGTAACTTTATTAAGCCTTGACGTTAGATTTTTTCATATTTAGACTTTGTCCCTGAAATAAAAATACTTGATCCGCCCCCGACGACAGCAAAATGTGAGAAGTATTATATTATAACATAAAATCAAATGAGACCATCAATTTTGCTATGTAGGATTACTCATAGGACACAAATGAAATTTTATTAGTAATATACTAGTTTCACAAAATTTGGATTTTGGAAAGCATGAGAGAGACAGGTTGTAACTCTCGGAGGCGGAGTCTTTTTTGAGGTGTAATCACTCAAATGAGACTTCAAATTACTCAAATGAGAACCTAATTAAAAATCAGGTCCACGTCACATCTTATTTTTATTTATTTTTTCAATTCATTCCACTCAATTTCATTACAAAATAAATAACTCTAACACCACTTCATTACAGCTCATTACACTTCATTTATATACAAAATAAATAAATTTACTCACTCTATCACACTATTAATTAATACATTCCTCTGCTTTTTTTTTCCACTCAAACTAAATACAAAATTAAAATATTTTATAATCATAATATTATATCAAGTTAACACTTTCAAGTAATTTATATTTTGCACTTTTTTATTTATTAATTTTGTTACTTCCGAGTAAATAATTAAATTGTCTCCAAAAACCATACACGTCATCATTTTCTTCCGTGATTTCAGAGACCATTTTGGACTGAAAACGATCGGTTGTTTGTCCAAAACGATCAGTCGTTTTTTCTGGTGTACTATTTGAAATCACGTAATAAAATAATGACGTGTATGGTTTTTGGAGACAATTTAATTATTTATTCGGAAGTAACAAAATTAATAAATAAAAAAATGTAAAATATAAATTACTTGAAAGTGTTAACTTGATATAATATTTTAAAATATTTACTCGGAGGTAGAATGAATTGATGTTAGGGTTATTTATTTTGTAATGGAATGGAGTTGAAATCACGGACGTACTATTTGAAATGAAATCAAATACGAATTTAAAAAATCACGGACGTACTATTTGAAATCACGGAAGAAAATAATGACGTGTATGGTTTTTGGAGACAATTTAATTATTTACTCGGAAGTAACAAAATTAATAAATAAAAAAGTGCAAAATATAAATTACTTGAAAGTGTTAACTTGATATAATATTATGATTATAAAATATTTTAATTTTGTATTTAGTTTGAGTGGAAAAAAAAGCAGAGGAATATATTAATTAATAGTGTGATAGAGTGAGTAAATTTATTTATTTTGTATATAAATGAAGTGTAATGAGCTGTAATGAAGTGGTGTTAGAGTTATTTATTTTGTAATGAAATTGAGTGAAATGAATTGAAAAAATAAATAAAAATAAGATGTGACGTGTACCTAATTTTTAACCAGATACTCATTTGAGTGATTTGACACCTCAAAACAGACTCGCCTCTCGAGGCCCATGTGTTAAATTTCAGACAATTGTGTTTTGTGACACCAAACAAAAACAATACAAGTACAAAATAAAAATAGGAAAAAAAATAAAAATAATTGAATGTTCAAAAGCTTTACTTTAAGCTTTGACCCCTCTCCACAATGTTTTCTCTCTCACTACCTCTCACTCTCATCCCCACACAAAAACCCACTTCTTAGTTGCACAACACTTTTTTAGTGTCTCATTTTACTTTTAGTAAAGTAAAAAAACCCAACCCTAAAGATCTCATCTTTGTGACTTCTATTCAGGTACTTGCTCTTCTTTTTTTTACTACTTTTCAACTGTTTTTGTACTTTTTTTTCTATGTGGGTTTTCATATTTGTGCTTTTTATCTTCTGGGGTTTTGATTCCTTGGTGGGTTTTGATGGAATTAAGATCTGGGTATTAAAAAACTGTTTTGTTAATTTTTCAAGGGATTGTTCTTATCTTTTGAAAAATCATTACTTTAAAGCTACATTTAAGTGTGAAGTTTTATTCTCGGGTTTAATTTATGTTTTTGTATATGGATTTGACCATCATCTGTGAATTTACTATGAATTATAAATTGGGTTGAAGAATAGTTATTACTTCTATTTGTCTTATCTGGATCTGCATGGTTTATTGTTATGAGAAAAAAATATATTTCAAGGGTTTGTTCTTAATTTTTGAAAGTTTCATGTTTGAAGCTGCATTTAAGCGGTGAAGCTCTTTTCTTGGTTTAATTTCATGTTTTTGACTTTGATGAGTGATTTTACCTTCTGTGGAGTTGTTATGTATACCTAATCGGGTTACAAAAAAAATGATATTTTAGGGATTATGTCAGTGACTGTTTTCATAGATTAGTATCTTCATGTGTTTTTTTGTCCTCTATTACAGAAACAGTTTGGGGGCTGTAGTTATGCGAACGATTGATGCTTATTTGCTAGTTTGGATATTTGGGTTAAAATTAAGATTCTGATGAGTCGTCACTACTTACATTTGCATCTGTGTGGCTTTTGACGGTCGTTACATGAGCCTGTAATAACAAATATCTCGATTGACTGGTGAAGTAATATTCAAATTGTGAAAATGGTTGTGCAGGCTACTCTTTCTTTAATAAATACAACCATCAACTTCACTTGAACCTTCTAGAGCTGATTACATTTTGTTTCGTTGTGTTTAACATAAGTGCTTTGTTTTTGACAAACAACAACTTTGTGCTTATGTAAGTCTTTTGTATTTTATCATTCTTACAAGAAGTTTTAATGTTTGTTCTGAAAGCTTTATTTAGGAATTCTCCACTGATTGGGGAAATAGTTCTGTAGTCATCCAAATTATGTAGTTGAATATGCAGACTACTCTCCCTTTAATAAGTACAATCATTAACTTCATTTGTATTATACGTTTCAATCATAGCTTTGAACATTATTGTTTTAATTTGAATTCAACAAAATTTGTGTTTATGTTAATGTTTGTATTTATCATTTCAGATGCAATTTTAACTGCCGCAAAGATGTACAGAGAGGATGATGTTGAGAGGGGAATAGAGATACCTAATATATAAGCAGCATAGCGGTGTTTGCTCGTTTTGATTAAATTAACAAAATTTGTGTTTTCTCAATGGCCTCAAAATCTTTTACGAAAACCTCGCAGGAAAAAATGAGTAAAATGAGCCATGATGAAAAATTGGAACAAAATTATATAAAGCCCTCAAATCTGGAGGTTTCGAAGGGAAGTAAGCCACAACCAACTATGTCTGTTAATGCGAATCAATCTACTAATAAGCCATCAAACAAGGTAGCAACAGAGAATCCCAAAGCTTTATCAGATAAGCAACAGAAAAAGCTACATATGGACGAGTCTAAAGCTTTAGCAGATAAGCTACAATCAAAGCTACATATGGACGAGTCCAAAGCTTTACCAGATAAGCTACAATCAAAGTTACTTATAGATGACTCCAAACAATTACCGATCGATATAAATTCCAAAATTAGAAATACTTATCAGGATAAAAAAGTCTCTGATGTGTTAAGCCCAGCCACAAGTAGTTTTGCAAAAAGTAGCGGGAGTGCTAAAATGACGGATCTTTTCGAAAGTGGAAAAAGTAGCATCTGTAGAGGAAGCACGAGCACCGACATTAGCGACGAAAGTTCTTGTAGCAGCTTTAGTAGCAGTATCAACAAACCTCACAAGGCAAACGACTCTAGATGGGAAGCGATCCAAGCTGTTAGATCTAAAGACGGGGCTCTAGGTTTGAGCCATTTTAGGTTGCTAAAGAGGTTGGGTTGTGGTGATATTGGTAGTGTCTATCTATCAGAATTGAGTGGCACTAAATGCTATTTTGCTATTAAAGTTATGGATAAAGCTTCGTTGGCGACACGTAAGAAGCTGCTGAGAGCTCAGACGGAGAGAGAGATTTTGCAGTGTTTGGATCATCCATTCTTACCAACTTTGTATACGAATTTTGAAACGGATAAATTTTCGTGTCTGGTGATGGAATTTTGCCCAGGTGGGGATTTGCATACCCTTAGGCAGCGGCAACCAGGAAAGAGGTTCACTGAACAAGCTGCCAAGTAAGCGTTAAATACATATATACTCTCTGAAAGCATCTATGGCTTATTTTGTGGAATAAGCTGGATTTTATGAGTATCAGATAGAAACTAGGTTCCCCCAGCTTGAAGCTTCTATCTTTTTTCAGGCCAATAATCCCAAAAAAACTTGGTTTTTAGTTGGTAAACTTAATGTGGTCCAGCTTTTCAGCAAAAAGCCTTAAGGGATGGGCCTATGAAAATGCAACCAAACAAGGCCTTGGTTTGTTGTTATGCCTTGAATTCTACTCTTTACTTGCTTTTTTTTACCTTCGTTGGGAACATGATTAGTTTTAATATCTTACCTTTTATCTCTGAAGTGATTTGTGTATTTGATTGATTAAATATCCGTACGGCCGTTTATATAAATGCTGAAATAATTTATTAATACGGTCTCATCATTGGGCTCCACTTTTCTGCCTAAAGGGTTTATAATAGTTTACCAACCAGCAATAAAATTAGTGTCATTCTAATATTTTTGTGTTTAGTTATCAAAAGGCAAACCACTCTTAATAAACTATAGCAAACAAAATTGGTTATGTTGATTGTTTGTTACTTTGTCCATCGAGGATGAGACATGCTTTGTTTGAATATCCCATCTATTTCTAAACTCTAGTGTGATCTGTGTAATTGGCTTTTTATGGTTGATGATAATTAACGGTGGAGGAAAAATATGTGCTGCCATGTTTTGATTATTTGTTGTGTGCTACACTTTTCTAGATAAAGGGTGCATAGTAAGTAGTTCATGGAGTTTAGGAATAAAATCTGCCTTCAATTAGTAGAAGCAAGTAGAAGTTTTTCACTATTGTGTTTGGTTACCAAAAGCAGATATCCTTGGTACGCTGTTGCAAAAGTTGGTTCTGTTGGTTGTTTATTACTTTGTATAAAATTAGATATTAAGAATGTCGATGCCTTCTAGAATCCACTAGAAATTGGTTTTAAGATTGCCAATTTAAGCTGAATAATTAGTTCCGCTTGCTAGCAATAGACTTCAGTTTTTTTTTCCAACATGGCAACACATGACGCGTCCGGCTGTCTCACTCTCTTAAATCTTCCGTTTCTACAAAAATAAGCTGTTTTACGTTATGCCATAATTTTGCTAAAATTTATTGTTTCATAATGATAACACATTTTGCTAAAATTTTGCTAAAAATAAGATGTACTCGTAGATAACACATTTCTTATTTTGAAATTTGATGTGTTGTAGAGTATACCGTGAAGATAATGTTGTGTTACATGATGAGATTTGTACCTATTTCAACAAACTAATTATTTCTAGACTACTATGAGATTTTTCATTAACGCTTTCGCTTCTGATTTTTATGGTTGATAAATGAGAAAAAGAGTTACATGACGAGTTTGGGAGTTAGGATGAAATTCTTGACAGAAAATTACAGTGTTTTCTCTAGTAATACATTTCGTAGGAAAAATCTTTAGTTTTGGAATTATGACACAGTAGATATAGCTCTTTTGAAACATTTGTTGTAAGAGAAAAAGTTGCTTAAAAGCAAAATAAGTGGTTAAAAATAATCGCTGGTGCAGGTAGAAGTGCCGATTTAAATTCAAATTCTCCATTACTTTTAGCACTTCAAGTGATTTTCTTTAGGTTGTATCTGCTGTCTTCCAATTTTCCATTAACTTGCAAGTATAAAATGCAGATTTTACGTAGCAGAAGTCCTCCTTGCCATGGAATATCTCCACATGCTCGGAATCGTCTATCGCGACCTAAAGCCCGAAAATGTCCTAGTGAGAGAAGACGGACATGTGATGCTCTCCGACTTTGATCTCTCTCTACGCTGCACCGTCAGCCCGACGCTTGTCAAATCCTCATTCGACAACGAAGCCTCCCGCAAAAACTCTGCGTATTGCATCGAGCCCTCATGTATCCAACCCTCATGTGTCGTCCCAACAAGTTGCTTCTCCCCTCGTATTTTCTCAAGCAAATCAAAAAAAGACAAAAAGCCAAAAAACGAAACTTTAAACCAAGTAAGCCCATTACCCGAACTAATGGCTGAGCCAACGTCGGCTAGGTCAATGTCATTTGTTGGGACCCACGAGTATTTAGCACCTGAAATAGTTGAAGGCAAAGGGCATGGGAGTGCAGTTGATTGGTGGACTTTTGGAATTTTTTTATACGAGTTATTATTTGGAAAAACACCTTTTAAGGGTTCGGGTAACCGTGCAACGCTTTTCAACGTTGTAGGGCAACAGTTGAGATTTCCGGAATCGCCCCTGGTGAGTTTTGCGGCTAGGGATTTGATTAGGGGTTTGCTTGTAAAAGAGCCTCAGAATAGGTTGGCTTATAAAAGAGGGGCGACCGAAATAAAGCAGCATCCGTTTTTTGAAGGTGTTAATTGGGCCTTAATCCGTTGTGCAAGCCCGCCTGAGATCCCGAGGCCTGTTGAGATTGAAAGAATTCCAGCCCAGTTGGCCTTATCTGGCGAAAAGGCTGCTGTTGTGGCTAATACCGAGCAGAAAGGTTCAGATAATTATCTTGAATTTGATTTCTTCTAAGAAATTTGGTTTCGGTATGGCATTTGTTTCTTTGTCGAAGAAAAGGTGTAGAGCTTTGATTATGAAGGTATGTTGCAAATGTTGGATGTTTTTCTGTGGAGACCTTCCATTGATGTTTTGTGTTTTTTATGTTGATGTAATTTAGACAATTTCAATCTGTATTGCAAAAAACTGGAATGTTGATGCTATCAATCTATAATGTGAAATTTAGTATGATTTGATAATTATTCCTCTATTAGTTGATTGTTTTGATGGTTGATCATTCTCTCTGTTTTAGACAAGGGTTGGTTGTCTGCAGAATTAAGCCGATGTTTGCCAACTTGAACCCACTGTTTAGGAATAGCTTGATTCAGAGCTCCATAAGAAACTTGATTCAAACCCTTCTTAAGTTGAACAAAACTTTCTTTCTTGCTTTTACAACACGTATAAAGCTTATGCTTTTTACACTAATTCAACGATTTCTTTTAGTACAATTTCTAAAAACATGTTTCTGTTTTTTGAGTAAACATGCCTCAACTGTCAAGCATGTCAATACTGAATGCTATGGTAATAATATTGTTTAAGAATTTTGAAGCCTATGCTTATACTGGATCACTTGATATAGTATATAGTTCAACAGAATTTGGGTAAAAAAAAAATGAAGTGTAGCAGTTATGGACTGGGAAATGATGAAAACATAGCTAATGTTTCAGAATGGTCCCTCATTAATTAGGCCTCTACACAGACTTTACTGGTTCATTGCAGTTCCCTTTTCCAAGAAACAATTTAGTAATCATAGTGGCAGTCACACTTTCTATGCCTTCGTTACAAAAATAAAAGCAAGCAGCAAGCTCAAATTCCAGTAAGATGGAGTTGGTATGGCCTATGGTTATGAAAATCAATTTTACTAGTTTATAGACTAGTAGTATTAAATTCAAGGTTTGGCTTGGTCTACTTGTTCCTTAATTACCTAGATTTTTGTTGCCCACGTTTTTTTTTTTTGTTGAAGCATCTTTACAATGTGTTGTCTACTTTGTGTTTTTTTGGTATAGCATTTAGGAATGGGTACAAAATCCGTAAATCCAATCAGTAACTCAATCCGTATGGATTGAGACGGATTTTAATCCATATTTTGATTGGTTTTAATTTATATTTCTCTTCGAAAAATTCAATTTATTTTAAAATTTAGGTTAATTATGCAAACTATGAAAAATACATGACCAAAATGAAAATTTAAGAATCAATTCCAACCCAATCTGCCATTTATTTTGCGGGTTGGGTTGAGGTTTTAATTGTAACGGATTGAGTTGAGTTGATTTGATATTTAAATTTTATTAACCCGTCCCCAATCCGTTAGAATCCGCCCAATACCCACCCTAAAATCATCTTCATAACAGGACAACATTTATATGCACATAGGGGGTGGAAGAAAATACTAGTAGTGTTACTGAAAGGCTGCAACATTAGCTGGTATCATTATTATTATTATTATTATCCAAGAGATTGATAGTGCCTGAGATTCTCTTGGCTCATGTTTGAAAAATGTCTCTAAAAACTGCTATTGAGATCTACTAAAATGAATATTTTGGGACAATAATCTAATTATTTGAGCATCTTTTCAAGTGATGAGTCATGAGAGCCTGTGATAGTGTGTGCTTTTTGGCATTTCTCACCCCTTCCTCTCATCAAATGATTCTCTTCCTACTTTTTTGTTTAATTTTCGCTTTTAAACATGATAATTTGTTTCTGTTTTGGTTGTGATAAGATTAATGTACTCCAAATTTAGTGAAGTCCACTGGTAAAGTATCTAAGACCAAATATATGGAGTTGCTTTTGTTCCCTTTGTTCATCATGGTGATGGAATACATTCCAAGCCCAACATGACTTTTTCGTCCAAAGAAATTTGTGAAGCCTATTAATCACTTTAAAGATTATGTTACTCACCACATATATCGGAAGATAATTTACCTGGAAAAGTTTCGATTTTCGCTAAATAATAATTTACGCTACATATTTCATAAATTCACCAAAAAAAACGACAAGGTACCATTGGGGACAGAGTAGCATTGCACATATTGTATAATTCTGATATACAAGTTGTCGTAATAAATTGTTGGATTAAAATCTAACCTACAAGATGCATCTCGTTGTTCAAAATAATATTGAATGAAAAAACATTTAGGTACAATTGCACTACGTATTAAGTTGAAAGAATATATGACATTATCTGATCAGAAAGCACTTGTTCTTCAACCTGGGCATTTGTACAACGCACATTCTCATGCTTTGCATAGCAATCACTTAATGCATGTGTTGATTGCGTTTTTATAACTAAAGTAATTGGTAAGACACATAATCTCATGCTAGTTTACTTTTGGGGATTGTCGTTATCACAACTTGTTCGTGGACGGTTTATAATTAGTCAATTTTTTGGAACATCCATGGAATATGCTATACACTATGCTTTTCTGAAAGTGCTACAAAAAATCTATGTTAAAGTCATTTATATATTTATATATTTATATATTTATATATTTATATATTTATATATTTATATATTTATATATTTATATATTTATATATTTATATATTTATATTATTGTTAGATTAATTATCTCATATCGTTTATATAATAATCGAGTATGTGGTTTATAAATATATATACATCATTAGCATTACGAGGCCATCCATATTTCTTACCATTAAAAGTCTCGTAATGGTAAGGATGGATATATCTTTATAAACCACAGACTCGATTATTATCTAGACGATGTGGGATAATTAATCTTACACTCCCCCTCGCTCGTGGCCCGACATTTCAAGAGTCATACGAGCGGACATATTAAATGGATGGAGATGAGCCCAACATCACTAACCTATCTCTGATACCATTTTAAATATCCATATTCTTTACCATTAAAATTAACAAAAGAAGCAGCTGCAGCCTATTTACTCGTTATTGAATTTTCTACAATACAGATTAGTTTTTTGGGAGAAATATTACTCCAATTATTTAAAGGTTAATAAACGTGTTTTTATTTATTTATTTATTGTGTACCCATGTCTCTTATTTTTGTCCATAGTCTCTTTTCATGATCTGGTTTTATATTGCGTGGGCTTACAGATGCTGAAACTTAAAAATTAAGCATATGGAGGCCTAGCTAGTCAAAGCTAGCACCCTGTATAACTTAATACGTAATATTTATGTATGTGGACTGTGTACATGATAAGGTGTCACCGTGTCAATTGGAAGAGAAAAGTATTGTTTTTATTTTATTTTATTTTATTTTTTGAATGGAAAAGTACTACTATTATTATAAATTGGAAAATTAATAACATTGATAAATAATTGCGGAATCAGAGTTATTTTCTTTTGGCAAACCACATAAAAGTAGAGTATATTGTAATGCATATATTACATTTTACTGTTACTTGTTAGCTACAAGATGATATTTTAGTGACTTTATAACACATTTATTAAATGTGATATTGGCAATCACTTGTTAAGTTTTGTGATTGGTGAGATAACAATCAGTTTATCATTTCATTATCTTTAAAATTGTTTAATAATGACAAGTCTCGGTTATCTCATTAACTAGTATTAATATATTAATAAAATATATTTTTTATATCCAAAACTAGTTAGTTCAATGTAAACAAGAAATACAAGTTAAAATTAATTTTTATAAATGTAAGTTAATAGATGTTTTTTTAATTATTTGATATGCCTCTGAGTCAGAGTTACTCTGCCTTCCACACCCATTGCATCTGTTACAGTATTAATAAAATAATAGATCTAATAGCTGTGAAAATCAGAATAATACTGACTCAGAGTCAGATACTCTGCTTCAGTGAAATATACTCTTTTTATAAATTAATAGGGTTGCGGTTACATTTATTGTTGGCAACTTGGCAGATACGGTGTATGACTCGTCTCACATGCTCATCTCTGAATGTGTCCATGTGGCATCACTTTGTCCCTCCAAAACATATACTACTACATTATTATTGATTACATAACTTCCTTATTTTTACACTATGACATACACATTAAAAGACTTTGATCCTAGCTGATACATTTTTTTTTCTATATTTTCATACACTCTGATTACGGTCCATTATGGTTTAGTATTATCTAATAATTCTTTTTAATACTCACTATTTCAACATTCTGATCAAGGTCTAATACCATACATTTATTTGTTGACTGAAATGTGTCGGTGACACGTTACCGCCACATCATCTATTTCTTTTTGAAGAGAAGTATTTTAGCCGTTTTTATCAATGTAAAACATTATCATTTCATCTAACAACTAAACTAAGGTTAGTGTACAAACCCATGATACTGTCTAAGTAAAAGGAGCAAACAAAATCTATTATAAAAATGGACTGTAAACCGAAATGAAATATAAACATAAGGTATAAAAATAATAAAATCCATGGCTAATACTAATAGACAACTGTTTAGTTTGTAGCACGTATTAGAATCAAATACTGCCTCAAAAGGAAAATTAAAAACTGAAGTACTTGAGTATTAGTAAAATATAAAGAGCGGTCCATAGACGAGATAATTTTCAAAGAAAGTTTCTTAAAACAGTGTTTACGTACAATCTAAGCAATTTCACCTTCTAGAGTCTTGTGAATCTAGATGTTCTCTCTAAAGAATTTTCATAAATAAAATATATAATATGGTGAAAGTTTGCCTCTAATATTGTATAATTGGTAAATTTTGTTAAAACTTCATATACATAAGTACATTACATTGGCTCGCTATAATTTTATAAAATGATTGATTAATACTTTTGCACACCACACCACCTTCACGAACTTTTTTCACACTTTTATGTGAATAGTCATTTTCATCTATACGTAGCGTATGAATTTGAACATTTCTCCACAAGCCCAGCCAAGATATTTTTCAATTTTTATGAATAAGACTCTTAAAAAGCACAAGTTACATTACCCAAAAGCAAGTAAAGAAACAAAAAGTTTAAATTGACATATGAATGAAATACCTTTTAAAAGGTTTTGCTTACGATAAAGGTACTTTCCATCTAGATCGGTTTAATTTCAGCCATCTAGTCGAGTTGCGAAATTCAATTTTAAGTAGTAGTACCGATAAAAAAAGACAATCGGTGTAAAATCTCGAACTTGACAGTTTACATTAAAATATAAAACATAAATAACTGATTTAACAAAAAATATGACATGCATAATTTTCTTTGATTTATCCATCGCTTTTTACTTTGTCTATCATCATCCAAACTCGAAAGAGAATGCAATAATAGTTTTTCTTTTCTTTTTTCTAGATACATATTTTTGAATCGTGGTACATTGATACTGGTGGCATTTTTTTAATGACTTGTATCAACCGACCGTTTTTCGAGCCGAACCAATAAGGTCTGTATCAAAAGTTTGGTATACCGAGATTACGGTATGATACAACCGAACCGATCTTTGAAAGTCGGTTCGGTTTCGGTATTGTTAGGGAAGTTCGGTATGGTACCGATTCAAACCGAAATATTAAAATATACTATATATAAAAATAAAATAAAACACTTATATACATTTAATTATTAACGTTGTTATAATATACTTATATTACTTTTTCTAGTGAATATTTATAATATTTTTATTTATTTATAAATTTTACTATAAATGTTTAGTAGTGTTTATTCTTTTATGAAAAAAAACAATAAAGGTAATAATAATATGAATAAATATATATTTTTAATCTACTATTTTTAAAACTTTATACTATGTTTTTTTTTCAAATCGCACCATTTTTCTATCATCACTCGTAAACTCTAAAGTTTGGTATAAAACCGAACCCGAACCAAACCAAGCGAATAGTTTGGTATACCGAAAGTTCGGTATACCGATTTTTTTTGTTCGGTAATGGTATAAAAATTCTCAAACCAAACTAGTTTGGTACGGTATCAGTATGTAGTCAAAAAGTTCGGTACCGAACCAATGTCACCTCATATACTATATCCATCATTTAATACTATATATATATATATATGTATATATACTAGCGGACCTGCCCACCCGATGGAGGTGTGAATCCAATAAAAAATCTATAATCCGTTACGGTAGAATCTTCGATGAAGGGAGAGACAATTATGGTTGAGGGAGAGAGAGGGAACATGATGACAGTTATTTTTATTTTAATTCGTGTGTAAAAATATTTACTACTATTTTGTAATTTTATAAATTAATAGTATTTTTTTATAAATGACTGTTTCAAGGCTTCATAAGCCCTCTTCACATAAATAATAGTATATGATATATATATAAAGGGAAATGTTATATGAACATCGTGAAAAACATCCAACTAGACACTTTTTCGTAAAAACTCTCCAAATCAAGATTTGATTAATGCAAATCTCAATGGTTTCACGACGGGAACACAAATATGCGTCTTGTTTTTTTTTCCGAGATGTATAATGACATGTTTTCGAAATTATGGTAAAATTTAAAAATTCAAAACATGTCATTATACATCTCAGAAAAAAAAACAAGACGTATATTTGTGTTACCGTCGTGAAACCATTGAAATTTGCATTAACCAAATATTGATTTGGAGCGTTTTTATGAAAAAGTGTCTAATTGGATGTTTTTCATGATGTTCATATATTCTCCCCATATATAAAATAACAATTACTTAAGGGGCTTATATATATTTGTCGGTTTCTAAAAAAAAATTAACAAATTAAGCTATTATCAGGAATTTCCCCCATGTCACTTTAACAAATGATGTTCTACTAAGAAATTAAAATTCAAAAAGGATTACCAATAAATTTTATAGCAAATGACATTAAATGATAATACATGTTAGTTTTCTTGATTAGTAACAATATTATGCCAAGGGGTTAATACTACAAATATTATGCATATTTGTATATTATTCTAAGGTGGGGACTAACTATGCGAATATAGTTGATAAAAAATATGAAAAATATAATATCAGTGTTCGCCCTAATGAAAAAAAAACTCATATAATATATATTATAAAAAATATAAAATATCGGAACCTCACATTTAAAATTTCTGATTTCGTCCTCCCTAATAAATTAATCCCTCTTTTACATTTCCTTTGTCTAATTAATTCCAAAAAATCTAGAACATTTAAATTGCAGAATGCGATATGATTTTCCATAAGAGCTTTTAATTTAATTTATAGTGTATAAACAAATTACTTATTTAACTTTTGGTTATATCATTAAACCCCTCGAAAATAATAGTATTAAAACCCTTTGTAACTCTTTAAGTCTTAAGTGATACATAACCATAGAAGGTGTATATATATATATATATTCTTTATTTATTTCACTACAAAATCCTGTTTTTCTTGTTGACCCTTTTCTCTTCTCTTCTCTTCTCCTCTCCTCTTCTTTCTCTCTCTGGATTTTAGGGGGAGGGGGATAAGAAGAGGATAATAATTTAAATAAAACCCAAATTTGTAAAATTTGCTAAGAGCAAAAAATGGGTATTATAACAGAGGATATGATCAAGCAATTTCAGCAAATGATGGAACAAGGTTTGATTTTTTTCCATTTTAATTAAAACCCACTTCACATTATGTTTTTACTTGAGATATTTACAATTTTTACACTGATTTGTTTGCTTTTGTAGTTGATGAGCCTCTCAAGGTCACTTTCAAGGTCAGTTCTTTGAAATTTTGATATTCTTAGTGTTATATTTATGTGTGTGTATATATATATATATACATTTCTTGTGCAAGTGTTATAAAAGTGGATCTGCTATATTCTGGCTTTTTAAGTGATTGTGTTATGTTTGATTTTGTGGTATAGTCTGATTTACCTGATTCTTGTGCTTGAGTCGATTTCTAGTAATGGGTTGTAGTCTTATAGATCTTCAGATATTAGTATGCTTTTTTTTTACAGTTTAGTGAATTTCAGCTCTAAAGTTGAGTCTTTTGTAATTATTATGCATCTCTATCAAAGAATGATTGCCAATGTGTTTGAGCATGATATTAGTCCTAGGAATTAGGATCTCTTCTTTTATGTACTCCCAGTCGGAAATTTAAACAAGTTCTTTTGCAAGATCACAATTTGCAAGATGGAATTTTGACTATCTTACTTTATCGGGAATGAGAAGAGAACTTCATAAGCTTATCTGAATCATACAGTGCTCCTTCTCTTTCGTAACCAATGCTTACATATGGTCATTATAGGCATTTGTTATAGCAATGCTTACCTTTTACTATCATGATATAATAATGTTCTGATTGAGAAGACTTGTGCATTTTGGTGCATTTTGGTGCATCTGATGTTTGTTTATCTTGAGGATTCTTCGAGATCTCATCTAGTTGTCATAGATGTTTTAGTGCAATATTTATGTTTTTGTTTGGATTAACTTGATTTTACAATATTTAATAATTTGAAAAAATATTGAATCTTTGAGTTTGATTTGCAGAATATGCATCAAGGTTATCAAACAGAAAGTCTAGCCCGATTTCTGAATGCTAGAGATGGGAATATTGACAAAGCCCATAGAATGGTTCGATGCATTCTTTTTCACAATAGTTTCAGCTTATAATCTATTTTGGATTTGCCTCGATTTCTTGCTGATGATGTTAAAATGTTGCAGTTGGTTGACTGTTTGAACTGGAGGATCCAAAGCGAGATTGACAAAATACTAACTGTGAGTTTTCCAAAGCTGGGCTTCCTTCTTAGTAGCTGAATTTCAAATAGCTGTACTTTCAGTTGTTCACCACATAAAACTAGCTGAAACAAATCGTATTTGATGCTAAGTCTCCTCTGTGTATAATGATTGGGTTTGGTTTATCTGATGCATCAACTGGTTCAGAAGAGAGAAAGTGCCCTAAAACAAGTAACATGCTCACATAAGTCACAAATGGTATAACTGTTTTGTTTTTGGAATTCGATTAAAGCTTGTAGCTTGCCTCATATAAAACCTAGTTAATCGGCAACCTTGCCATTTTCTTTGTTATTACTTCCTCCGTCCCTACATAAGTGAGATTTTGGGGGATTGAGCTTGTTACAAAACACAATGATTCCCTTTTGGAGAAACAAATTGTACCTTCAAAAAGTCAAAGTAGCTGCATTGATAATTTCTTTGCACTAGAAATAGGTGAAAATTTGATATTTTTTAATTACCAATTTGGCAAGTGATCACTTATTTTTGGATATCCTGAAATTGTGTGGTGAATCTGGTGATCATATTTTCAAGAACGGATAGACAATTATTAACCTTTGCTTAGTTTTTCGTTAAGTACAATATTCTCATGTCATACTAGTGACCATAAGCATTGAAGCTCATTGCCTTAGAACTTAGGTTTTTATCTCGAATTACGTGGAAAAGTCTATTGGCATATTTTGCCAAAATAACATATAGAAGGAAAGAGCATCCATTCTATATATAAATTGGACTTCTTCATTTCCAACTGCTTATGAATGAAACATTTGCTCACTTGTTTATTTTCTTTGCAGAAACCAATAATTCCTTCTGATTTGTATAGATCTGTACGTGATTCACAGCTTATTGGAATGTCGGGTTACTCAAAACAGGTATCTACCTTTTAGTTAATAATTTCGCGTTCTGCCATTTCTTAATTACATTACATCTGGTTTTTCACGTTCCCGAAAATTTCCGAACAACAAACAGAATGCATTTGACAAACGAATTTTTTTAATTTGTGATAATATAGTTTAATTCTTTATCTACTTTCTTCCAGGGTCTCCCAGTTATTGCTATTGGTGTTGGCCTCAGCACTTACGATAAAGCATCTGTAAGCACCAACCTTTCCATTCGCCTTTTTAAATTTTCTTGGTAGTTTCAGCGACACAACTTTTTTCTGCACTTCTTTCTTGAGTAGCTTGGTTGTTTTTTTGTTAGATCTAGGACTTGAAATTTAGTAGGATGAAATTGCTCAAATTTCATGTGTTCCTGAAGCCATCAGAAACGGTGGAATCGCAATTTATGTCTTTGACTCTCTGAGTCATTAAAATGATTTTAACTTGTTTATATTGTTCTTTTTCAGATCCATTACTATGTTCAATCACATATTCAAATCAATGAATACAGGGATCGGGTGATACTGGTGTGTACAGTCCTGCTAACTTAAATGATTTCTCTGTGATATGTTTTAAATACTGATTTTCAACTAACTATTGTTTTGTAGCCATTAGCGTCGAAAAAGTTTGGACAATATATAGGTACCTGTGTAAAGGTTCTTGACATGACCGGTTTAAAGCTATCTGCACTGAGCCAACTTAAGGTATCTATTTGATTCTGTACGTCGAAGACTTTATCTTAACGAACTGTTGCACACAACTATCACCACTCTCAATAGGAAGTTGTCAACTCAATACTAATTTAACAAATTATATTCCTTCAGCTGTTGACTGTTATATCTACCATTGATGACTTGAACTATCCTGAGAAGACGGATACATATTTCATTGTTAATGCACCTTATATATTTTCTGCATGCTGGAAGGTTTGTTTTTTATTTCCATCATTGGTATGAGATGCAACTCTTGTTTGCAGAATTTCTATGTTCCTAAAAAGGCTTTACTTGTGTCACATTTTGCAGGTGGTGAAGCCCCTTTTACAGGAAAGAACTAGGAAGAAGATTCAGGTGCTTTCTGGTTGTGGAAGGGATGAGTTGTTAAAGGTATTAGAAGCTCAACTCGTTATGGTCGAAGCAATTTTCTCTTTCCAACAGTATTTTGTCTCGCACACACTTAAACTGTTAAACATCATGTGTGCGCGTGTGTGTTCCACGGTGCACATGTTAATTTTCAGAAATGAGATAATCAAATGAAAAATAAAAAGGAGAGAAAGGGCTTTCTTAGATAACCCGATAAAAAATTAGTCCCTAAGAGAATGAGCAAGACCCATACTAAAAAACAAGGTGAGCAAGTGGCTGTACAATTTTTTTTAAATATTCCCATCCCAGCTAGCATTTTTACGAATTTTTATTTATCCCGACAGTAGTGATAAGTATTATTGCCTCAATGTTACTTTCTACCTTCATATATTTTTTGAATTTCAAAAACATCAAAATAAACTAATCAATAAACATCTGCACATAGAACCCCCTCTCTTTTTTTATATACACAGCTGCATAGAACATGTGGGTATATTAACTTGCTACCCATGGTTTCTGTATTTTTGCTCCGGCTAAAAAGCGTCGTGATTTATTCCTAAATTAATGAAAGCAAACCAAAAATATATGGAAACGGACATTTTTTTATTGTTGCCATGTTTCGCCCATGCAGATAATGGATTACTCTTCACTTCCGCACTTTTGTAGAAAACAAGGATCCGGATCATCTAAACATTCAAGCAACGGAACCACTGATAATTGTTTTTCGTTAGACCATCCGTTCCACCAAGAGCTCTATAATTATATAAAACAACAAGCCGGCAGAAGGGAAGCACCCGTCAAGCAGGGATCTTTCCATGTGGATTTTCCAGAACCTGATCCTGAAGATACTAAAATTGCCGAAAAAATTGAATCTGCATTTCAAAGGTTTGGCGTTAAGAATTCGAAGAATGGAATTTCTAATTCGCTTCATGAAATTAAGATAAATGGAGATTGAGATAATGACGAAAATGACATGAGCCTGTCTGATAGTTTTACTTATATTCTATATACCACGGAAGAATAAGTGCTGTTGGAAGAGGTGTCCGGTGTAGTAGTTTATATGGCAGGTTTGCATTATCTCAATGCAGATCTATATCTATATATATGGAAAATCTGAAAGCTTGCAGCTTTGAAATTTTCCAACTCATGATATGTTCATTGTGTATCTCTGTATTGTGTAATTTACCGATTATGTAAGCTTGTGAGCTTACAAGCTATTCACTTGCATTTAGTATGATCTCATCTCGGAATACCCTTTCACTCACTGTGGCCATTCTGAAGTATAATGCTATCTTATGTAACTAATGACTTTGTAACAATGACCAATTCTAATAAAATTTTGATGGTCTCAAATAATAGCTGAAAATATTGCTGGGGTACCCTTTAAAGGTCAAATATTTGCAAATTGGGTCCACAAATTAAATACTTTCTGTTTCCTGTTTCGTATTTATGCAAATTTACAGTAATTATTTAGCAAAGTAATTTTCTCAATTCTTTGCCAGATGATACGACTCATTCTCGATTGTAGTTAAAAAAAAGGAATGTTAAATTTGCTGTTTTTCTTAAAAGTCTACTTATATTTGGAGGAAATATTAAACACTACAAAACCATTTCAATCTTAAACCTGGAAAGTAAACAGATGAAATTCGTTACCAAAATTCACAAATAGAGACAATTGTAACCAAATTCACATTAGACTGCAAATTTGGAATGACAATCCACAATTTTACTTGCAAAAGTATATTGTATTATTACTCCTAATAAACACTGCAGAACCATTTGCATCTTATAATAGTATTAAACAAGTGCAGCCTTACACATTTATGCAATATTTACAACAGCGCCAATCTGATTGTTATACTAAGCCAAAGCTCTTGCCTGATTCATATTACATTCATGCAAGTAATTACAACAAGAGCACCAATCTTCAAGCGTAACATTTGCTCATAAACTTCTATACTCATATTCAAACACAATCCCCACTTTAAGAAGACTATCTGAACCCAAGAGTAAAATAGCTATTTTGATACACACCATTAACCCTCTTAAAACCTGAGAGGCAACTATGTCGATGCATATTAACAAATGCTTTTTATACGAAACCACAGTACAGTAGGTGCTCGAGTAGTTATCTGGACTGTCTGTACAAGCTATATGCATAAGCAACCGAGAGAGCAGCACCAATAACAGCAAGTCCTGCATACACATCTTCTCTCTCTAGGCTTTCGAACCAAGTCGGGGTAGAGTACACTCTTCGTGTATTAACCCATTTACCATTACTATTTCGAGATAATTGTCTTTTCAGACTCCTTTTCTCAGAACTCAACTTAGCCTCTCTCTCATGGAATTGAGGCACATCTTCTATGTCTAGCATAAGAGGAGGATTGGCACAAGGGCCCCCATTTGCCTGACAACAAATTGTACTTTCAGATACGCAAGCCCCATTGCTACAATCATTTGCTTTGGTTGGCTCGATTGTCTTTTTTTCGCTATTAATCTTGCCATCGAGTTGAAGCCTAGAATCTTGGGATATTTTTTGATCTTCTTCTGTTAGCCCCATTTGTCCTCTGCAAGGTCAATATATAATCATCAGTTAAGGGGGGATAATACGATCATCCATCATATCTGAATGATGAATTCTGAATTGACAGGTATTTATGCGTGAGAACTATGTTGCTCTCTACTTAAGCTAAGGCCTAAGGGATTATCTAGAAACACAAGATAATTACTGTAGAAGTGGTGTGGCTTAATGCTTAATAATTTGTTCGAAAAGGAAACTTGTTCTGATTTTGGCAATTTTTTATTTCCAGAAAGAGAACAGTCAATTTATAATTGTAATCTGACAAATTTTAAATAATTAATCATATATACAAGGCAGAAAGCCAGGCACAACAAAACTAGTGACAGACCACATCAAAAGTTATGACCTGAAGAGTTGACTTTTGGTCAAGAAAGCCAATGGTAATACTAATAGGCACAATTCGGTTAAGAGTTATTTTCTGGCTATCAATATTCCGAAAATGGATATCCTACTCGATTTACAAAATATTTCAAAACAATTATTTTGGTTTCATAAGTAACAGGAAAAGAAAGACAACAAGGGTCTCGTAGCTCAGTTGGTTAGAGCGTTGGTCTTATGAGCCGAAGGTCGCTGGTTCGAGCCCTGCCGAGACCATTTTAAAAGCCACATCGATTATTTTTTACTTTGCAAAAAAGAATAACAAATGAGAATCCTTCATTTCATTTCACGCTACAGCCAGAGAAATTAAGGGGAAAAGGAAAACATTCAAAATTCATGTAAGTTTTCATAAAAGCCTGTTATGTTTGAAATTTCGGAAACAATTTTAGGCAACCTATCTTCTAAGACCACTTGGCAGGGAGACATGTCATTTCACAATTAAAAAGGATAGAGAACAAAGATTGTAAGTTGCATTTTTAACCAAGTTGATGGACAAGTATTTTGTCTATGTTTCAGTATCCAGTTAACTTTAGAAGCTGCTCAAGCTATACGCTTTTTTTGAAAAGATCTGTGGCAATTTACTTCCAAAACATGGAAGGGGGTGCTTAAAATGGAAAACATGTTTTTAAAGCAAATGTTCAAACTAAACCAATTCATCTGCCAGAAAGCAATGGAAAATAATTTTCCCAAAAAGAAAATAACTCAATCAAATGGGGGATACAATATTATTATCTTCACTTAATGCAGAACACAAGAGATGGGCATTCAATCACCACATGATGAGCAATGGGCATCCATTTGATGATTTGAGTTATTTTTGGATCTTCATCTTTCGGAGAACAGATATCTTACTCACTTTGGAACAACTTCTTAAATAATATTTGGTTTCATAAGATGAACAGGAAAAGAGATACAACAAAGGTCCCGTAGCTCAGTTGGTTAGAGCGCTGGTCTTATGAGCCGAAGGTCGCGGGTTCGAGCCCCGCCGGAACCAAATATTGATCTAATTTAACTAATTTGAGTGTCCGGCATATCTTTCATTAAGCGTATAGAACCAATACTAGCTTGGTGTTATCGTTGATTTAGGATTTCAACCAAATTATTCAATGCGATAGTTTTGGTTCTCAAATTTTCAAGAAATTGATGTCCTTTAGTTTACAAAACTTTTCTAAATGGATATTTTTCTTTAGTTTCCTAAGATGAACAAAAAGAAAACAAGAAAAGAGTCAGCAAGGGTCCCGTAGCTCAGTTGGTTAGAGCGTTGGTCTTATGAGCCGAAGGTCGCGGGTTCGAGCCCCGCCGGGACCATTGTAAAATGAATAATCACATCCATCCATTTTTAATTTCCAAAAATAAAAAATAGAAGTCCTTTGGATTAGACATCTTATTCTTGAAGAAATTAATGGGAAAAAAGCAGAAAATGTAACAATCAAAATCCACACAAGCTTTCATCATAAGCTTGTAATACTTGCAACCTCATCTGGACATGTTATTTCAGAATCCATTTTTAAAAAACCTATCGACAGCTCAGATATGTCAGTTATGAATTTTTAAAAAAATTCTCATGATACATGGTTATAAAAGATTATCGGTATCATAGAATCATCCAATAATAGGAAGCTATTTAATGTCCAAAATGAAAAGAAAATTTTTCTAAGCAAATTTTAAAACAAATTCAGTTCTGCTGCCAAACATCAAAGTAATAAATTTGCCTAATGGCGAGGAAAGGAAAATTACCTCCAAAGCCAGTCAACAATTTCCCCTTTCCCAATATGATGTTCGAGCAAGACAGAAACATCATCTGGGGTAACATATCCATACCTACACCCACAAGTGTAAAAATTAACTTACAAAAAAGGAATTCTCAACAGGTAGATAAGATCTAACAACAATTTGCTTATGTAAACAAAAGATCTAACATCAATTTAGCATGATGCTGACCATAACTGACAAATACTTACCAGTGACCTGTAACTTCTCCACCAATGCTTGATCCGTAAATTATCACATTTCCAGCATACTTATGGCCACCAATGTGTGAACAAGGGCTCACTGATATTTTACTTTGAAGACCATGAAACTCCACCTCTTCTTTGAATCTAGCTACTAAAGGAGGTCCACATACACCGCATCGTCGATCTCGAGACCCATGAGCACATACAAATATGTAAAAACCCTTTAAATGTTCGGGAGTTCCAGGTAGCCATTCTCCATTCTTGACTAATACTTCTTCAACAAATGTATCAACGTCAAAGTGTGTCAATCTCCTGCATATTGAAAAGAAAAAAATGCAATTTTAACTGTGGGAGTAGAGATTTTAAGGCGACGGAAAAGGGAATAGAAAAAAGTTGTTGAATTTAACCTGTATCTGATCATGTCTGGAAATATCAAGACGTCGCCATTGGATGTCTCTGTTCCATCATGCCCCTCACAAATTGTTAAGCGAGTCTTTAAGAAGAAAAGAAAAGGAAATATGAGAATATGCAGTTATATAGGTCACTAATATTTAGGAGCTTCAAGAAAGAAAAACATTCCATGACACAGCAAGTCATCGTATATATCACACAACAAATAAACCTATGTGACGATGGACCAAGTAGCCGAAATTAACGATCAAATACTAGAAATCATACTTCACGAATGAGGAAAAAGGAAAACCCAGACACATGCCGCCAAGCTAAGATAGTAGGATACACTAATGTCCTTTATTAGAAGAATGAGATTCCAATACCAAGATAAACAAGAGAAATGAAAATCGAAGTGTAACACTTAAGACAGTCAAATACAATCAACTTCATAACATTTATTGTTCTCCAAGTTCAATTAAACAGATTTGGAATCCTAAACAAAACTAAGATAACACTGAATTTTCTCATAAATTACAAAATCTTTTCACCCCGACAGTTAAAGCGACTATATAGTTGGGGGTACATTTAAATTTTCATGAACTTTCAGTACCTCTGGAAGTGAAAATACTATTACAAGTCCAACTTAGCAGTTGATATGAAGCCAAAAAATGAATTAGTGATAATATGACCCAAACAACTTTGAACAAGCTATAAAGTCTGGCCTTAAAATTGATATAAGAATATTTCACCTCTCAAAAGAAAAGGCATCCTTTCTACATATCAGTCAAAAAATGAAGATCATACAAATGCGAAGTTCTTGACAATTAACATCCAGGGTTTAATTAAAACACAGGTATTGAGTACTAATAAACCAAAAATACACCTTATAAACTCAAATCCCCTACTTAATTCAATACTAATACACAAAAAATACACCTTTTTATAGAAACAAGACAAACCCACTTCAATTCAACTCAAATAAACAAAAACCCGCTTAAATTTAAATCAAATAAACCAAAACCCAACTAAAAAACCCAAAAAAAAACCTGTTTATCGAAATCCGCTTTCCTAGCAACCAAAGCAGCCGGTAAAAGCCTCGGAAACCGATCGAACTCGGCAGCCTCGATCCTGGGAGGCCAAACCCTAGGGTTCTTATAACACAAAAAACACGTGCCTATCGTAATACTCAACTGTCCCAATAAGCCGGTTTATTCTAAAACCGGGCCATTATCCGTATCGGATGAGTCTCCTACGAGGAACCCTCCGAATTCGTTCTGAAAGCTTCCGGAAGCGGTGGAAGGTTCTAGAAGGTAGCTGCTGTCTGCGTCGATGGGTGATGACGTGGTGAGGGGGTTGATTAAATAATACTCAAATAAAGCAATAACAGCTCAATCTTTAATCTCTAACTAAAAAAGGTAAATCTTTAATCTTTTAGTTGAGATAAGACACTGTAAGACCACCTAAATTGACAAAAGCAAAATCAAGCCATCTAAATTCAGATCAAACAAACAACAACACAAAAAAAAAAAAAAAAACTATTTATCAAATCATGGAATCAATGAATTCATACAAAAACACACCTTTTTTTATAGAAACAAGACAAACCCACTTAAATTCAACTAAAATAAACCAGAACCCACTAAAATAAAATCAAATAAACCAAAACCCAAGTCATTTTTTTTTATATAAAAAACACCTGTTTGTTGAAATCCATTTTCCTAGCAACCAAAGCAGCCGAAAGCAGCCTCGGCAAGCGATCAAACTCGGCAGCCTCGATCCTGGGAGGCCAAACCCTAGGGTTCTTATAACACAAAAACACGTGCCTATCGTAATACTCAACTGTCCCAACAAGCGGGTTCATTCTAAAATCGGGCCTTAAAAACCCGTTATTATCCGTATCAGAGGAGTCTCCAAGGAACCCAGAATCGTTCTGGAAGCTTCCGGAAGCGGTGGAAGGTTCTAGAAGGTAGCTGCTGTCGGCGTCGATGGGAGATGACGTGGCGGAGGGGTTGATGAATGAGAGTGGCGATGAGTCTCTGTTTGTTGACATTTTTTTTTGGGGGGTTTAATGATTATAACTTATAAGGTGTTTGATAAAAGTCCCCTGAGATAGAATCAGATATATATAGATATGTATATGTATATGTATATATATATATATATAGAGAGAGAGAGAGGTTTAAACTGCTGGTGAGAGTGAAGTGAGACGCCACTAATTGTTTTTTTTTGTTTTTTGTTTTTCTGATAGAGGCAGAAGTTTTCGACTAAAAACTATTTTCACGCCGAAACTAATTACAAACGGTAATTAATTACGGTTTGTCTTTTGTTTCTTTTTTTATTTTATTTTTATAAAAAATTAAAACGTAAATCAGAACTACGCTTTGTAATTCGAATTTACGGTTTAAGCGTGAAAATAAAACCGTAATTCGAATTTACGGTTTAAGTATGAAAACATATTTTTTGCAATCGAAAAATCCAGGATTTTTTTATACTACCATCGTTATTGTTTCTACAATGGATGTTGGTGGTGTTATGAAAATTGGTTTATTATTATTGAGTACCATTTATTATTAAACCTTTTATGCGCAATAGTTACCATTTCAGTTTTGATCAAATAGGTATCTTATCTTATCTAAAAAAAAAGGTATATTATTTTTCACTAAATCATTGATTATTATTATTCTATTAGTTTCGATCGAAGAGGTATCTTATCTTTCGTTAAATCATCAAAGAGTGATGATTTTTTGAGAAAAAAAAGACTAAACCAATTTGAATTTTTTTCTCTAATTTTCTTTAATGATAAATTAACAAAACATACTACTTTTGAAACTAAATTAACAAAAACATACCCAAAAATTTCTAATTAACAAAAACATACCCAAAAGTTCATACCATAATTTGTATATTTCATACTCTTATTCAAAAAGTTCACAACTTAATTTGTATATTTTCATACACTTATTCCAAAAGTTCATACCCTTATTTCAAAAGTTCATAACGTAATTTGTATATTTTCATACACTTATTCCAAAAGTTCATACCCTTATTCCAAAAGTTCATACACTTATTTCAAAAGTTTATACACTAATTCGTAGAGTTCACCATTACTTTCAAAGTTCATACCCCAATTTACAGAATTCATATACTTATTTACATAATTCATATCCATAATTTTCAACTTGATATACTTAATTCACGGAATTCATACACTTATTTTTCAATCTTATACAACGGTTAACAAATTCAACATTTGCACGTCTTTCGATCTCGAACTACCACGTCATTGTCGTGGGCCTCTCATTTGACGACTGCATCTCCGTCGGCATCAAGCTTGAGTTTTCGACCTCGCTCTATACCGTCACCGCCCACTCCGACGGATGTTTTCGTTTCAATCTCCACCGAATAGAGAGATCGGAGAGAGAGAGGGAGGAGAAGAGAAAGATCAAAAAGAGAGAGGGAGGAGCAGAGAGAGAGGGAGGATGAGAGGGAGATCGTAAAGAGATCGGAATGAGAACAGACCACATAGAGGAAAAAGAAAGAGGAGAGAAAGATTGAAGAGAGAGAGAAGAAAGAGGATAGAGAGATCGGAAAGAGAGATGAAAGAGGAGAGATCGAAGAGAGGGATAAGAAGGATGAAAAATAGATCGGAGGAGAGAGCGAGAAAAAGGATGAGAGATAGATTGAAGAGAGAGTGAAGAGAAGGAGAGAAAGAAAATAGACGAGGAGTGATTAATGGGAGAGGAAAGAAATCACGAGTGATTAATGTGGTTTTTTATTTTTTTATTAATTATTAATGTAAGGTAGGTTTTTGATAATTTAATTTTTGATAGTATATTTTTGTTAATATAATATGTGTAGATTATGTTTATGTTAATTGCCCATTAATTTAATATCAGGCTAAGTCACGACGTAACGTTAGAGTTTTTCGAGATGAATTTTTTATCATCTTGATGCACTAGTTTTTAGTGAACCAGTTTTATATAACAACCAAGCCAAACCAACTCTTACTTATGGTCAGGGGCGGACGTGTGATGTGAGGGATGTCGCCGCCACTCCATTTTTAAAAAAAAAATTTCTTTACACATAACTTTTTTATGTTGGTAGATATATACATTTACAGTCGTCTTTAACAGAAGTTATTTTAGTGGTACAGTGGTATAAGTGTACACTAATAGACAACATGTCACATGTTCAATTGGATAACATTGTACATGATTAGACATAATCAAATAAGATTAAACATACATAATTGAACAGGATTAGACAAGATCACACATATTTTTTGTATAAAAAAACTATTTTTTATTTTTTTTAATTTTTAAATATTTTTTTTGGATTTTTTAATGACATATGTACCTATTTGTAAATAAGTTCACAAAATATGTACTTTTTTTAAAAGAGTCATTAATTTCAAAACAACCGGCTTTTTTGTAAATAAGTTTCTAAATATGTATTAAATTGTCATTTTCTCACATTTTTTTTTTTAACGACAGCCCCAAAAATTAACATGTGTTTAAATATTTCCTTTATAACTAGACATGAATTTTATAAAAGTTCTGAGTGTGATATCTATGATCTAGCCATATAAGATTTGTTTTTACGTTCAAACTGTAATTTTTTTTTACGAACCGTAAATTTGACTTATGAACCGTAAGTCAGATTTACGGTTTGACTTTTGGTCAAACCGTAATTTTGACTTATGGTTCGTAAGTCAGATTTACAGTTTTGACTGTAAAATTACCAAATTGCCCATGTGTTGAAAATCAAAAATTTTTTCAGAGGAATTTTTAGAGGGCTTGGCCGATCGATCGGAGTTGACAGCCGATCAATCGGCCAAGCCCTCTGGAAAATTTCCCACATGCCAGAGTATTGTAAATTTACCTAATTTACTCAAAAAAACATTTACCGACAGTAATCGTGATTTACGGTTTGACTTATTCATATATTTTTTTCCGATATCGTATATTGTGGACTATAACTTATTCGTTCGGACTCACTCCAAATTTAGTTTTGTTTCAACCGTTATGTTCGTTATTAAATCATTTATCATTTTAAACAAATTAACCATTTTTTTTAATGATTAGTACTCGAAACGACCTTTTATCATGTTACTCGAAACAAATTAACTTATTGATTTTTTATCAAACCGTAAGTCACGATTACGATTCGTAAATATTTTTTTTAGTTAAGTAGGCAAATTTCATTTTAAACAAATTAACCCATTTTTTAAATGATTAGTACTCGAAATGATCTTTTATCATGTTACTCGAAACAAATTAACTTATTGACCTTTTATCAAACCGTAAGTCACGATTACGATCCTAAATATATTTTTGAGTTAAGTATTCAAAATTTCAGATTTTCAACGTATGGGTAATTTGATAATTTTACAGTCAAAACCGTAAATCTGACTTACGATTTGTAAAAAAAAATTACAGTTTGAACGTGAAAACAGATAAATTGCATTGGAAAAATCCAGCACCAAAGATTATATATATATATTGGTGAGAATGCTCGGACAGTTTAGCCAATTACAGGATAAAAGGCTACTTTTTAATTATATGAAAAGGCCTAAAACTACTCTCATTTTAGCAAATAAATAAATACAAAACGGTGATTATTGGTATGTTAGTGAAGTATAGGTACCTATGTGATCAGAAATTTATAGGTGGATGAATAGTGATAATGAGCCAAACCCAAAACGATAATAGAGCACGTGGCTATATGGGATTTAATCATCGAGTCATATTCCGTTACCGATTAATTTTTATTTATAAAACTATATGCAATTTTAATTAACTTATAACATATATCAAAATTATCGAAATAAAATTTTTAAAAACTAAATCATGTAATTTAATATTTGAACTATATGATTAACTTTTAAAAAAATTCACTCTGACTATTTTGATACAAGTTATTGACCGGTCAAACTTACACGTATTTCGTAATCAACAATTAATTACTAACTATTTCTCATTTAACTCATTGCCCATTACTACATGGCTAATTGACAGTCATAAACTGTAACTTAATTTCTTATTAAAAAAAAAATCCTCATATTAAATTATTTTTCACGGTATCGGAAATAAAAAAACAACTCTTTTGGTGATACATACAAAACACACCATGTATTTTTGCAGATGAGAATCGTAAGTGTATATTATGATTTATGACTCGGGGGAAGCTAAGTGCAGATCATCGGGGAGACGGCATCCTATAATTCCGAAAATTATGTTTTTTTATTTAATTTTTGACCATGTATTTTCACCAAAATATATTTACAACGATAATATGACATTCTTATTTTTTTTTAAATTTCAACTAATTTAGTATTTAGTAGTTGATGTGGAATTTGGCAGCCCCAAGTCAATCCTGACTTCGCACCTTGTCTATGACAGATGAAAACAACAATCTTAATGGGAGAAAGATCGAGTCAAATAAAGTTGACCCAACATTTATTTAATCATTGGTGAAGAAAGTTACAAATTAAACCAATATACTACACGAATTATACGTTAGCTCTTTCCAATTATTAGTACCCTTCGATATATGTTGGTTTCGGTTTAACAGGATACTTATTCTAGAGTTACTGAAACATTAGTGCAATTATTATGAATGATAGATCCCATACTTCATATTTCCGAGAACTCTTAAAATTACATTCAAGCTCTATCGTAACAAGAGTAAACGTTGTTACATTAATCTTTTCTCTTTAATCAGTATACGAACCAACCATAAAAGTACATAGATGTAGCAATAGCTTAAATGTTATTAATAATGACCATACGCGGAGTAATCGAAACTTACCAAGAACTACAACCCGAACAGAATAACTTTTCTTCTAATCAACAAGACATAAGTTACTTGTTCAAGTAATTACACTGTCGGCTCAAATCCCTTAAAAGTGCCATTTCTCGCATTTAAGTGAACTTCTTGGGATGGCTTTATAACTCATGATTTTGCCGAGTTTCAGAATATCTAAAATGGTCGTGAAACTCTCAACTCAACAGCTATTGGAGTACGTATTTACACTATAACTGTGAATGGAGAAGCAAACCATCAAGAAGAATAGAAGTAGAAGTAATTGCTAAGCAGAAAGCTCGTAGATACTCAAAAAAGAAACAATTTAATATTTAAAAAGCATACCAGTTTCCATGCAATCAGGTCGATCATGTTGCAAAGTATTTACAAACATTTTAATTCAGATAGAGCAACACTAACTGAGAGCTCTAAGCACATGCCCAGCTTATTAGCTAGATCATACAAGGTTATTCTTTCCTATTCCAAATACTGACTTGAAATATTAATATCCCTTTCCAAACAAAACAAAGAAAGGAAAAGAGAAGAAAAAAAACCGATCTCAATCCCACTACTCCAGATTCCCAGAAGAATGTACAAAACCATGCTAAAATCATTCACACTTGCACAAAATCGTGTTTTCAAAAAACACCAAATCATTACATAAGCCTTTCACCAGCTAAAAAGATATAGATGCACCCTCAACTTGGTTCTTCTTCCTATGAAAAATCCCACTAAGATTAGGCAAAAGCGCTTTCTGCTTCGAAAGAAAAGTCTTACTCTTCTCCAACTTTTTCACATTCGCATCTTTCTCTGGGAACACAAGCTGTTCCTTTACCTGATACTGATGTGGCGACGACTCTGGCACAACTTCTCTCTCGTCGAGTATCCTCAAAGCAGTCTCAGCTGCCTTCTTCTGCTCCCTCTCTCTCCACCTCCTCAGCTCTCCTTCAACAGCCTTCCTAGCCGCCTCTGCCATCTCAGCCTTCTTTATAGCCTCCTTCGTAGCATCTTTTATTTCCTCAATCTCTTTATAAGCCATTTCTAGCTTTTTCACAGCTTCGTTTTCACTAGCTTTTACAGCGTCGACTTGAGCCATGGCAGCACCAACTCTCATGTCTGCCAACATATTCGATTCTTGAACTTTTCGACTCAAAGACTCAAACTCTTCTCTAGAAAGCGCGATGTTCCCACCTGATTCAGAAATAGAAGCACGAGCAGTGTCGTTTCTCACGGATAAGTCCTTGATCTGATCAAGCACCTTTCTTTCACCAGCTTTTGCTTCTTCGGCTTCTTTTAAAGCAATTTCCAGCTTGTTTTCTGCCTCTTCCAAAGCAACTCTTGTTACTTCTGCTTCTTTATTCAACTCCTCGACCTTTTTTTTCATCTCATCAGCTTCGGATCTCGCATTCTCATTCTCTGAAAAAAGCTGATTTATATGATTTATCGTTTCTTCACAAGCACTTTTTGCTGTTGACTCTCTTTCACCAGCTGTTTCTAAATCTGATTTTGTTTTCCTAACCTTAACATGAAGATTACTAGCTAGAGATTCGGTCTGCGTTTCCTTTTCTTTCAATTCCTTATGCTCTTTCTTCACATTTTCGAGCTCTATTTTCAAAGACTCGACCAAGCCTTGAAGTGAACTTTTTTCTTCGACAACTTTTTCAAGAGACCCTTTTGCCCCTTCGATTTCTAATGCTGTGAATTTCACCGAATCTATGTCGGCAGCTTTTTTATAAGCAATATCTTTTTGTAAGGTGCTCACCTCGGCTATTGTTTCAACTAACTGAGCCTTGAGATTTTTAGTTATCTCAGGGTTGAGTTCGTTTTTCAAAGCATGCACTTTTTTGGCCGATTCTTCAAGGATAGATATGTATGACTGCTTTTGAAGATCCTTTTCGGAAAATATCCTTGTCTCCTCTTCTTGGGATTGTTTAGTTGCAAGCTTCACCTTTAATAAATTGAAAACAACTATAAGCGTAAAAATAACTTACTGTAAAAATCTAATATAACTATATAAATTTGACTATCTTAATAACTACTGCTACAATTTATAGCAAATAATTGACCACTATCTTTGCCGAAAAGGGTGGGAAAATTGAACATATACAAATGAAATATTATGCGCTAACACCATCAATTTCATTGTTTAAGTCACTTGAAACGAGTTACAACAAAGATTCAAATGAATCTTTAAGGTAGTTATGATTATGGATCTGATTTTAGATAATTTATTTGAGTTTGTCTGTCTTATACGAGCCAAATTTAGAAACAAATTCTACGGTATTGATAAACGTATTGCTTTACAAGCTTGAAATTCGTACAGTGTTATTGTACATGATGTCATGACACAAAATATTCTGAGTTCACTAAGAGGATTTCCTGTTGAAGCTTTCTAATAAAGCAACATTTTCTTGCTGATAGTTATACATTTCAAGTACAATTATCACTCATTTTTAACGCCAACTTAGTTTTGGATGCGACTTCATGATTCATAAAAACAGTTTTGATAAGCATGTTCACCTGCTCAATTGACTCCTGTACTGCATTAATTCCTTTAGAAATATTTTCAGCTTTCTCCATATTAGCCTTTGCTGCATTCCCAGCTTCACCCACTTGCTTATAAGCCGCAGCTTTTAAGTCAACCACTGCATCACTATCTTGCCGAATTTGCCTCAAGAATTGTTTTGCACCATCGAGTTCAGCAACCACATTCGCATACTTTTCTCTTCTACTCACTAAGTCCTGATTTTGTAAACTGTTTGGAGAATCGCAAATCGTTGGTCCTTCGATTTGGTTCAATTGATTATTTGCCGCTTCTGTGACCTTAATTGCGGATTCTTTCGACTCCGTTACAGATTTCAGCTTTTCCGTTAATTCATCAACTGTGCTTTTAGCTTCTTCAAGCTCAATTAATGCTTGGGATTTTGTAGTTTCAGCGTTCTTGAGTTGATCCTTGAGCTTGTTGAGTTCTTTCTCCGCCAAGTGAAGCTGTGTTTCTTTTGCTAATACTTTCTGCAAAGGAACAGATAAAACCCTATCAAAAGCTGCAGATAAGGATGTGTATAGATTCATAATATCATGTGGCTCAATTTATAGACGAAGACGCCAATTGAAATGGAATTGAGGAAAAACAAGAACGCAGCGATTAACACACTCAATTCGTATAACTGAAAATACTTGTCTGACGGGGTAGCTTATTGATGTACATGAATGTGAGAAGATATGTATCAGTTTACAGACGTCAAAAACCCATTCTAATCCATCTACATGAATTCTAATTTGGAACATTTTTCCTATCAGTACACTCCCCTAGTAGTTGTTAAAATAACTTCCTTCTTCGTCAAAAAACATAAATCTGTAGACTATTATGAATCAAGTTTTGTTATTCAATTCAAGAAGATAGCACAAAATCTTATATTCAAGATTTTAAATGCTCAACTTCAATCTTAAAGGTCCCCATAGTCAGCATTCACTACATAAATTAAGTAATTAACTTTCCAACTAGCTACTATAGTAGTACTATTATATCAACACCTACAGAGCGATATCATCACTTTATATGCTTAGATCATGCCATTTTAAAAGAGATTAACCGAACAAGGAAACATATTTGTACTAAACCAACGAGTTTCGCCATGAATAGCGTAAAATGTGTCCGTGTAAAATGGTTTTACTCAACCGCCCTTAATTAATTTTCAGTTACAAATGCACACTTTTGAAGGTAAAACCTTTTTTAAAAGAGTTTGTTTTTATAAAAAAAAGAGCAAAAAACTAAGGGAAAACTTAAAGACATAAATAGAATTATGAGAGACAGCAAATGGTGGACAAAGAGTACAAAAGAGAAATGCAGAAGTGAAATCAAAATCACATACACAAGCATAGTTTTAATTAAAAGTTAAAACCATTGCTCTTGTAGATTAATTTACAAGCATTGCATGGGAATTTTACATCAAGCCATACTATTTTCCTTCAGGTTCACATAAAACTCTAAAATTGCACACTTTTATTATTTTAAACAAAGGCCCAACTCTGACTTGTTTCATATATGTATATATACATTAGATCTCAACACATTTAAGAGGGAAAAGGGTCAGTTGTGTAGATAAACTCAACACACTTCCAATTTGCAATTTAAGGATTACAATAATTCATTTAAAACCACCACTTCAATGTGAAGCATAGCGTTACAAATAAAACATGAAAGGTCACTCTATACAAAGGTTTAGCAGCAGAATTTAAGTAAAGGCAACAGCTTAACCTTAAAAACAAAAAACAAAAGTAGACATAGCATACATTTTGCCAAGTGCTTCATTTTAAAAATAAAATAAAAAATTAAGTACCTCTGCAGAATGAGGCCTTATTTTTCTAATGGCAGGTCTATCCCCTGACAGGGCACCTTCACCAAATAAGCTCACAGCATCCTTCACAGATTGAAATGGTGCTCGTGTATCTATTTCTCCTACCACCACTTTTGGAGAACCAGTATTGTTATGACGGTCTTTTGCTACCATATTGCTGCGTTTAATGCTATCTCGATAGGAAATCTGTTGAAAATAATGAGGGGAGTCAAGCCTTATGAATTATGATACTCATATGTTTGTGGATTGCCGGATAAGACATTACTGTATTTCGCATACAGGAGTAACAAAATAATTTATCCAAAGAAGAGTAATCCCAATGAAAGAGTGTAAATCTAGCTTGAGGTATATGTCACTGAAATCTGAGTATAGATTAGAAAAAAAAATACATAGTCATGTGGGAAAGAAAAACTCATCTCAGATATATCACTAAAATTCGAACAAAGATTGGCCTAAAACAAACATCAAAGAACCTCATGCCTGAGGCTACTTTTCTATGATAATTATCAATTGACACTGGAGAAACTCATGATGCGTTTATCGAAGCTAGCACAATTCTATCATTAAATGCATAGCAAAGGAGGGGAAATAGTATTACGAACAAAGAAAATAGTTTCCTAGTTTGCTCTTTGGATATAGCTTTCAAAAAGAGCATTCTTTAATTGGGTGATTCATAAGAAAAATTCTTTCTGGACACGAAACATTAATCAGAAGTCTTTTTATCAATTACATATCCATTCAAAAGAATATTCTCAAAATAAATACTCAGATTAATGAGTAACTAGAAACTATTGATATATACAATACAATTTTCTTGAACCATTGGAACTTCAAGGCAACTACAAAATTAAGTAATGTCTGTTCAATAATATGTATGTGCCTCACAAGTGTCTGAATGAACCCAATTTTGATAGAATTTAATAGCAAGAAGGAACATTCTTTATAAAGTGGAAGCAAATAAGTCATTAATTCTTTAAACGGTAGAAAAGGAGTATGAAAAGTAGTTGAAAAGTATTAATCTAAACAAGAAAATCTTTGACAACTCGATAGTGATTCTTTCATCAAATGCTCTTGTCGTGCTTTGTGATATCTAATTAAGAAAATCATTTTAGATATGAAAATCGGATTAAAAAAACACAAGAAGAGAAAAGTAGTAATATTTTTCAATTTTCCAGAAGTAGAATAAAAGGTTTGCTAATTTCCACAAAGATACAAATTCACCACATAAAAATTACATGACACTTGTACCAGGAGATTCTTAATGAATCTAAGTTTGGAAAGTAAAGCTACAGCCTAATAATTAAGCTTCCAATAGATCCCTTTTGATGCTCTACTTTGAACTTAAATTTTAGATAAATAATTTCAAGACCTCCCTTTTCTCCTATCAATCCTATTTTTCGAAATATAATTTCCCCTTCAATTACTTAGAACAATTTCACCCAAACCAAATAATCAAAAAGGCAAACTAATTAACTAGCACACCCACAGTTCATAGTACTGTAAATATTGAAGGTGTAAAATTAGAGTCTTGGACTATGCTAAATCGATTTTTTTTTATCAACTTCAGATAATTAGAAAGTCATACAACACAAGTACCAGAAACTACAAATTTGTCAAAATTGATACTTGCTCAAGAAATTAAACACTAAACACCAAAATAACAGAAACAGATAGAAAATAAAAACTAAAAAAAAGGGTTAGACAAAGATGAATGAAACTAAAGCAAGATAGATAAATTTCTCAAAATAGAAAAAAAAGAGGTAATAATGGATGCTTACCCAAAAATGCTAAGCTGATTTAAATCACAAACACTAAATAGTATTGCCCAATAAGACCCTTTTTCACCAAAAAAAATGATTCTTTTGAGGGACAAATAAAGAGAAAAAAAACTTGATTGTCCTTGCTGAAAAATACCCTTTTCTTATATTTCAAAAAAGATCAAATCTTTATATATAAACCAGGGTGAAAGAAAATGAAAGGAAAATAGGTGTTGAAAGTTTAAAAGTTGTTAAAAGTGACAAATATATATATTATGTCAGCTGAGATAAAGATAATAGATATAAATAGATAGATACATGGAGACATATGTTGACCAATATTTGGGATTTTAGCTTTGAAAGCGATAACAAAAGTATATGGGAATGGAATGGGATGGTGTTCTTATTTTGTTTTGGTTTTAACTAAATATTAGTTGGTTCATAGTTTTTTAAGTTGTAACACAAAATCCAATTTGATCAAATATACATTTCAAGATGTCACACGTGATGAATACGGTGGCCGGGTAAAAAACCGAAAAAACTGAACCGTCCCTTTAACCGAACCGAAAAATACTGAAATCGAAAAACCAAAAAATTTTCGGGTCGGTTTCGGTTTTCAATAAAACCGAAACCGAAAAAGATAAAAATAAACCCAAAAAATAACCGAAAAAAACCCGAAACTGGACCGAAAAAACCGGTCCGGTTCGGTCCAAAAATAAAAAGACCGAAACCGAAAAAAATCAAACCAAAAAATATGCTCGGTTTCGGTTTTGCTAAAAACCGAACCGAACCGGACCGGACCGAACCTTAATCTTTATTATGAAGAGAAAAGTCATCCTGAATGAACTCAAATATTAATCGACTCATGTATGTTTTATTTTCATTATAATATATAGGGTATTATTGATGCAACTTTATAAGATTGTGCTAAAAGTAACAAGATGAATTAACTCTAATATTTAAAATTCATGACTGATTTATAAATCTTCCAAGGAGATGAAATTTTATGAAAAGGACGAAACCCATATACCATAATGCAAGATTTTGGTATTCCACTTCTTCAAAAGTTTGCAACTTTGAGGACTGTTTATATTCATTCTAAAACTATTTAAAGTCTTAAAGACTAGACATAAGTTAAGCCATAAACAGTGTGGACCAATGTTGTAAAGGCGTAAGCCCGAATTTAAGCCTAAGTTGACCGCCTAACGCCTAATCACACATAATTTCGCTTAATCACAACATGATCTGTCTAATTTTGTATAATCTCGTATGATTTGTTAGTGTTTTAGGCTCCGCCTATCGCCTAATTTCCATCTAGTCGTGTATTTTAAAACACTGTGTGGACCATTAGTTTCAAATTAGCCTATCTGTTTCTTCTTTTCTCAAGTAACAAAAGGAAATGGAACTCTTTCTATCTACTTTTTTGATCAGACTACTTTAATTCTAACTTTACACGCACACACTAACATATTTTTACTAAAGTACATTTTAAATAAATTGGTCAAAGCCAATGAAAATTATGATTTATATAACGTGTAGAGTAGATCAATACAAGTATATATGATTCTCACATGTCGCTAAGAAATTTCTATCTGTAGTTTGTGTCTTTTGAATAAAAGCGCAATATATTACTAACTGCTAAAGAAAATTGCTTCCAAAGATGTCTCGCAGCAATATTTTAACTTTTAACTTATTTTATATTTTATAGTTGAGGATCTTGGTCTTTTGTTGGTCATCTGATCATCTATATTATTTGTACTTGTAGTTGTTGTGATAACTAAGATTGATACTCAACTAATGTAATTACGTCCAAAATCGTGAATTATAGGAGTAACATTTAAGGAGGTTGCAACTTATTATTTATTAAAAGTTGCTTTACTAAAACAATAAATTAAAGTTCAAATAATGCCTCATAGTAACACCTTTAGACCGTAATTCGCACAAGATACCACCAATAACTTGCATTCCCTCTTAGGTATCACTTTTCAAAAGTATATAAACTCTGCAAAATCTATTTTTTTGTAAACAGACACTTTTTTTTCTATTGATGCCGCAACGGTGGGGCACGCGAAGGAACTATTGAGATGTGGTTTTTTTTTTGAAGAATTTGTGGTGGAGGAGAGCGGCGAGGGAGATGATGATAATTAGGATTAGGGTTTCGTCGAGGATGACAGGAAGAAAGTTGGTTAATCTGTCGATCTCTCTCTCACATGCATCGTTCACAAAGCGGCTTCTTTTTTTTCTCTATCCACCTCCAATATATTCCTTTAGAATGACATGTATATATAGGTATGTATTTGATAACTATGTTCTTTTTTTGTGCCATGCTTATAAACTTTTTTTTTTTAATGAAAAGTGGGCATGTGATGTGTTTGGATGAGAATAGATGTGGTTTAAATGGCTCTTTTGATGACAAATTTTTGTTGCATATGCAGTGTTTGATGAAATGGCTAACAAGAACACACACACACACATGTGTGTGCGCGCTAAATTAAGCCATGTTTGGGGCTGAAATTAAGCTTCGTTTGGAGCCTGAATTAAGCTCCTTTTGGGGTTAAAATAGAGACCGATTCGATGATGAAAATGGAGTCTGTTTGTGGCTAAAATTAAGATTTGTTTGAGGCTGAAATTAAGCTCTGTTTGGGGCTTAAATTAAGCTTTGTTTGGGGCTGAAATTAAGATCCTTTTGGGGTTGAAATAGACATTGATTCAGGCTAAAATTGGAACCCGTTTGTGGTTGGAACAGAGCTCCGTTTGGGGTTAAAATTAAGCTCCATTTGGGGTTAAAATTAAGTTTATTTTTATTTTTATAGTACATATAAGAATTAGTGTAGGTTGATGAAGTCAATTTTTGTAGTTGCAAGGGTTGTTTGTTGTCAATATAGGTCTATACGACTTGGCTATAATTGATTATTTGGTCATAAAATCATTTGTAGTGATTAAGAGTTACGTGCTAACTTGGTCTGTTTTGGAGTTGAATCAGGTACTGTTTTGGGGCTGAAACAAGCCCGTTTTGGTGATCAATTGAGGTCCGTTTTGGTGTTGAATTAAGGTTGGTTTTGGGGATGAAACGGTTTTGTATTGGGACTGAATTGGGACCAGTTTTCGGGCTGAAACGGGCCTGTTTTGATGCTAAATTGGGGTCTGTTTTGGTGTTGAATCAGGGGCGGTTTTGGGGCTGAAACGACCCCTGTTTTGGGGCAGAATCGAGCCCTTTTCAGGGCTGAAAAAAGCCCGTTTTGGTGCTGAATTACTTTTTTAGTTTGTATGGTTTGAGTTTAGTGCTTGTTTGGTTGAGTTTGGATAAGTCTTTAGAAACCCTATAAAATGGCATTTTTTAAGGTGAATGCATAGCTTTTGTACGACTAGTTTTGCTAATTTGGCTATTTATTTCATTTTTAGTTACTAATTTTATATCCGTAAGCTCAAATTGGTAAGAGCATTTGCACCAACACCGAGGTTCAAGGTGTTGGTGGTTCGAATCCCTTCGGATTTTTTTTACTTATAAGCATTTTTTGTGGTGAACTATTTGCACTATTTTCTGAACTATATGCAATTTCGACTGAAATTGTACTGAAATAGATGCACTTTTGACTAAACTATATGCCATTTCGGCTGAACTAGATGCATTTTCATCTGAAACACATGCACTGTCAGCTGAACCACACGCACTTTCTGCTGAACTAAATACACTTTTAGCTGAATTGCATCCGTTTTAGCTGAAAATGCATGTGCTTATGCTGAAAGTGCATGTTGTTCATCTGACAGTGCATGTGATTTAGATGAAAGTTTATCCAGTTCAATAAAAGTGTATCTATTTCAATAAAAATGCATTTAGTTCAATTGAAAGTGCATTTAATTAAGTTGAAAGTGCATTTAGTGCAGTCAAAAATGCATATTGTTCAGTCAAAAGAGCATATAATGCATGTAATTCAGCTGAAATTGAATCTAATTCACATGAAAATGCAGTGCATGTTGTTCATCTGACAGTGCATGTGATTTAGATGAAAGTTTATCCAGTTCAATAAAAGTGTATCTATTTCAATAAAAATGCATTTAGTTCAATTGAAAGTGCATTTAATTAAGTTGAAAGTGCATTTAGTGCAGTCAAAAATGCATATTGTTCAGTCAAAAGAGCATATAATGCATGTAATTCAGCTGAAATTGAATCTAATTCACATGAAAATGCATCTAATTTGTGTTTTTTTTGAATTTTTTTTAAAATAAAATGTGATTTTTAACTATTTTTTGTGTTTTTTCATTTATATATATATATTTTTGGTGATTTTATTCATTTTTATTATTTTTGGAGATTCTTTTTAGAAAAATACGTTTTTGTGATTTTCTTGTGATTTTTTTATGGAAAAAAAATTGTTTTAGAAAAGTTTGTGATTTTTTCCATTTTTTATGATTTTTTCCATTTTATATAATTTTTTGTGTTTTTTTTCCATTTTTTGTATTTTTTCGGATTTATAGAATTTTCTTTTAATTTAAAATTATTATTTTTTTGTTTTCTAGAGAGATAAAATATGTGTATTATATTTTGGGTTGTATCAAAACATTTTGTTAAATAAACTAAATAATTAAAAAGTGTTAACTATAAAAGATGTGAACTTATCAAGATAATTAGAAGTAATATAAGTTGTGGGAATTCCCCCATTAAAGTTTTAGTTGAAGATTCTAGCTAGTGAAATCTATACTAACGAAGATAACTAGAAGATAATTAGCCGACAACGTTAACCACATTTGTGGACCATCATGCCGCGGGATAAATTCAAAACCGAGATAACTCGTTATTAATTTAATTATTTTCCGTGGTTATTTAATTAGTTAAATTGTAAGGATGCATTACCTTTAATGTTTTGTTTGCCAGAATGTGATAGTAGCAAAACGAAAGACTAAAGTTGCCTCTCTTTTAATCCGTTTTCTAGTATACAATAAAACTATCAGATTTTTCATTTTAACTTACAGCAGGGTTGTTTATCCATTAAATTTGTTTATTAAGCCCACATATTTGATGTTTTTTTTTGTCTTGCACATAATTCAGTGGGGGAGCCATCAGTTACAATGATGGGATTGCAAAAATGGAAGGTAAAGAGCTTCAAAAATAAATTATTTTGAAGTTCTTTTAAAGACAAGTTATCCATAAAATAGGGTTTTGTTTCTAGCCAACTCATGTTGAAGGTGGTTTTTTTGGCACTTTTCTTAATTGAGTTGCTCAATCTGTAGCCAACCCACGTTGATATATCTCAGATAGTCACAATAATCAAGTTGCTAATATTTCAGTAAATTATGTATGACCAATTTTTGAAATGAATGAAGTGTGACCTTTTAAACCTGATCTTTTTAATCCCTCTCGTCTACAAAGAGCAAAGAATTATACTCCGTATTTTTGTTTTTGCAACTATTGAGCAAAGAATATAAGTAAAGGAATATGCACCTGTTAGCAGAATATTAAATAGTTCAGTTCAAAGCAATGTGTTTGTGCCCTTCTTATACACGTAACCTCAGTAGAAAGGGACATAATGTTGTTTTTCCTATGGTAGTATGAGTATAATGTCTCGGTTCTTTCTATTAATTACCTTTTTCATATATATGCCCATACAAATACTTTGGAAATTTTTGGTAGCAGCTGCTAGGTTACATAGCTTTATGTATTTTGGTTAAAAGTTCGATTGCATTTGGTTGATTAGTTAATAATAAATAAAAACCATGTCACTGGATTTTTTTGTGTAATTGCAGGTGTTAAGTGTAAGTAACAGTAACGACCATACACAGGTTCATTTAGTAGCTAAGTGAAACATATATAGAAACCGAGGCGATTAGCAATTTAATTCCATAATATCAAAAGAAGTGGTACTGGTAAAGCAGCCTTGACGAACAAGTAACTGATAATTAAGCAGTGAAAGTATGAAACCAATACAGTAATACTGCTAAACAGGGATATTTATCAGGTTCATTCGGGTTTGGTTCGAGTTTTCCAGTCAATCTGTAATCCCACAGGCCACAGATGCCAATAAGAAGGCCGTGGTTCGAGTTTTGATTGGTTTGATAAACTCAAAAAATTCAATCTGATTCAAATTGGTACATGAAATAGCCTCCTGAGTTCCTAATTAAACCATGCATATAAATTTTTATTTTATTTCATCTTATTTCTTGAACAAGTTGGAAAGATTCTTGAAACCACCCTTCCAATTTGAAGGCACATACACCCTTATATAATAAACACAAGGGACAAACATACATGCATAAGGTTTTCTACGTACAAGTATTGTTTTGCTTAGTTTACCAGACTAATACCCGACCAAAATAAAATTTTGATCTGTTTGCCGATTGGCATGGACCTAGAGAACCAACCCCCTCCAGGTATCTGTAATATTTATCTACAATTTGTTTCATTGTTGTATATTTGCTTGAATAACTTAATAACTAAGATATTAAGCTAGAGAGACCTTGCTTTATTTCTCTAAGCCTAAAATATGTCAGCTTATTTACTTGAAATCTACAGCCAAACAAGCCCTTAGTTTTGTGATAGCGTTCTTTGATCTTATATATACCGTAATTTTGTGTATATGACCTGACCTTTTTGCAAATTAGGGTACCCAACTGAAAATCCTCCACCGGGCATGGAGAAAGGAACATACATGAAAAGCAAAGGAGATAACACCCCTACTTGCTTGGAAGGATGGTATATATGTTAGTATTAATTTGTTGGTGTTCATGATCATCCGTAATTGTGTAAACTAATGAGTGATAACCCTGTGTTTTTTGTAATCATAAAAGGTGAAACTCTATAGTTAACAATATGCAGGGAAACTCTTTTTTGAGATGATTGTGCCATTGGGGAAACTGGAACCATTAGATGATGAACCTTTGCAAGATCGTGAAACATATAGGTTCCACAGCTATTGCATGGTATCTCTCGGTGAAACTCTAGTCACCGAGATACTCTTTTAGACATGGTTGTCAATGTGGAAGAAATCAGCTAATAAGTTTATACAAGATTATGAAACGCATAAGTTCATTAGTTGATGAGAATATGTCAATGCAATGGTAGAGAAAAAGATTTATTGACCTTTTTATTTAGTGTATAAATAATTATATTTATAGCTACTAGCTAGCATGATATTTAGGTTTGAGGTGGTCATTAAAAATAGTATGAACTGGATGTGGATGAATAATCTTTAGTTATTTAAACATTATACCGTTTATCTCAGGCATTTATTTTGGATGAAAAATAATCATATAATTTCCCTCGTCGACGCCTTTGAGCTTATTAATTTTCTGCTGTTATTGTGCAGCTGGGCCGCTGTGCGTTGCTTCTTTTTTTGGGAAGGATGTTGCAGCTGTTGTGTCTCGCTATGGAAAACATGCTGGAGCTGCTTATGTTGTTTATGCCCGTGCATCAGCTGCGAATCATGTGTCAGTTGTTGGAGCTGCTGTTGTTGTTGTTAAAATATCATTTCATTTATGCATAAATCATTACGTTCTTTCTTGGTTATATTATAGTGTTATGTATTCGGAATAAAGTCACCGTTGGTGAAGTCTTGTCCACCTCTATGTGATCAGCGGTGACAACAAAAGTGTGATTGTAATCGATTGCTACGGACCTAGTCGTGTGCTTGTTCTGCTCATTCAGTACTGAGTGCTAGTTTTATATTGCAACTTACAAAGGAAAAGGCTTATTTTGGGATTATAACAAGTACAAGGTTCATCCAGAATAAAAGTTGGTAGCTCTTTAAGTAAGAAAAGAACCACAAATTCTGACTATATAGACTACCATATTGAAGTACATTTCTGCCATCTTGTTTCTCTCATTGTTTTTTAAAAAAATCCTTTTGGTTTTGTAAATTTAATTATGATGTAGGACTCAATCCTGTATAGAATGCAACCTTAGCAATTTTTTATCTACTGGTTGTATGGATCAGTCGTTTTCATTCAGGATCAAATCTATCATTGATAGATTATATAATAATATGCAAACAAACAAATCACTAATTTGTGTGATCAACAGCGGTAACTTTTTAGGAAAAAATGTAGTAAATATATACGGTAAGAGTAAGAAACACTGCAAGTCTATAAGTAACCTCCTAATTGGGGATAACAATAACTTTGCTACTGTAATTATTAAGTAATCATTGAAAGTTGAGACTTGAGAAAAAGACCAAATAATCAGAGTCTGCTGTCTGTCCATGTTTCCCATAGTAGAAACTTGAAATTCTAAATAAATCAGAAATATAAAGATTTAAAAAAAATATAAAAATCCGAAAAGAAAAAAAAAAAAAAACTGAAAAAAATCCAAAAAAAAATCAAGCACACAAGATTGGGAAAACACAAGATCACATGGGACCAGGGGACACATGAACACTAAGGGTCACACAGGATCGGGCCAAAAGTATTCCATTTTAAACACTTAAAGAGCTCAATTATAATCATACTTTGTATTTCAGGGATCTAATTATAAGTTACTGAAAGTTGTTAAGGTAAAAATTGTTGCAATTTTTTGAAGTTTAATGTTGATTCCCACAGCCGTAGCTAGGTTTTAAACCCAACTCAATTCGCCGCCACCCAGTTTCTAACGACGACGTATTTGAAAATAAGTCACCAATTAGAAAAGGGCTAGGTTTTTTTATAGAAATAAGTGAGCATGTATTGAATTGGCGTTTACCCTTGTTAATTTATAGTCAATTAGAAAAAAGGCCATGTTCGCCACAAGCCGCTCAAAAATTTCTATTTGTAGTTTGTGTCTTTCTAAAAGCGCAATATGTTAATTAATTGCCTAAGGAATTTGCTTCTCCAAAGATTTCTTTCAGCAATGTTGTAACTTATTTAGTAAATATTTATACTTGAGGATCTTGGTTTTTAATTTATTGGATATCTGATCATCTATATTAGTTTGTAGTTGTAGTTGTTGTAATTGTGATATAAGATTATTGAGACTCAATCAATTTAATTGGCTCCAATATAGTGAATCATAGGAGTAATATTTAAGGAGACTACAACTTATTATTTATTTGAAGTTGCTTTAATTACAAAAACAATAAATTTAAGTTTTAGTTGGAGATTCTAGTGAAGTCTAAATTCTAAACTAACAATCCCGTGTGTTTGCTGAAAAAACTAAGATTAAATTTTCAGCTACAAGTATTGGCAATAAATATTATCTTTTGAGGAAGTCTCGGAGCAGTTTTGAGCAACATTTCTTTTTATAAAAATATATATTAGTACTGATCAAATTCATCATTGATCAATAGTAAGTTGATTAAAATTGAGTGCTAATACGTTAGTCCTAGCTTGTGGATTACTAGTCTGCCAAAAGAAATGAAGTACGCATTGATTGTATAATAAGATAAGTTTAGCATATCGGGCAAACTTGTACTTCTTTAGGGACACAATAACCAACTTGTTTGCGTCAGAAATTTTAGAGACGACAACGTTTTTGTTTACCGAGATAAGTCATTATTTGGGTGAACCACTCGAAGGTAAATGTAAAACATAATTAATTATTACATTTGACCATTAAAAATTAGTTAATTATTAGATAATTCTTACATAATTATTAGATATGCTCTTAAAGTTCGGACAGTACTACAGGCACAAAGTGGACAGAATCATGGGAATTTCTAGCTACCTAGCTAGTTAACAACTTATACTCTTATGCTCGGTATATTTTGTTTTGCCACAATGTGATGGTAGCCAAACGAAAGACTAAAGTTGCCACTATATTAATCCGTTTTCTACTATACAATAAAACTATCAGACCTTTCAGTATGAATTACAGATGTTCATTAATTAAATTTGTTTATCAAGCTCAGAAATTTGATAGGTTTTCTTCTCTCGCCCATGCAACGGTGGAGCCATCATTTACAATGTAGGGCTTGCAAAAATGAAAGGTAGTTTTGTAAGAGTTCCAAAAAGACTATTTTGATTTTTGAAGCTCATAGTCAAAAGCTCAAGTTGCTAAATCTCAGTTAATTAAGTACAATTTTTTTTTAAACAAATAAAGTATGAGCTTTAAAACGTGATCTTGTCTAATCCTTTATAATCCTTCTCGTCTTCAAAGAGCAAAGTATTATATTTTCTTTGTTGCACCTTGAGTAAAGAATATAGTAAAGCAATATGCTCGTGATAACAGAACATTAGATAATTATATATCAAGCAATGTGTTTTTGCACTTTATGTGTACGTATCCTCAATAGAATAGTGACATATTAATGTTGTCTCTCCTATAGTAGTAATTAGTATGAGTATAATGTCTAAATTCTTTCTATAATTACCTTTCCATATGGCCAAACAGTGATACAGATAAAGATAACCTGAAATTGTTTGGTTGCAGCTGCTAGATTAAGCTTTTGTAATTTTTGATTAAAAGTTCGATTGCATTGATTAGTTAAAAGAAGAAACTCCATTTCACTTTTTTTTTGAGCAATATATTGCAGGTGTAAGTTACCGTAAAGACTATACACATGTTCATTTAGTAGCGAAGTGAAAAGTAATATAGAAACTGAGGAGATTAATTAGCAATTGATATCTATAATATTAAAGTAAGTACTAGTAAAGCCTTAAACTAATAACTAATTAGTAATACTCATAAGCCGTGAAAGTATGAAACTAACACTGCTACATCCAGGTATTTATCAGGTTCATTCGGTTTTTCTAGTCAATCTGTAATCCACGTGAATGTTAATAAAAAGGCCAGAACTCCGAGTTTTGTTTGGTTTGATATATAAACTTCAAAATTCAATTTGATCCAAATTAATTTGTACATATATGAAATATCCTCCCGAGTTCCTAAACTATATAAATTTTATTTTATCTAACTTATTTCTTGAACAAGTTAGAAAGATTCTTGAAGCCACCCTTCCAATTTTAAGGCACATACAACCCTAATATAATAAACAAAAGGGACAAACAAACATGCATAAGGTTCTCTACTAGTATTGCTTTGTTTAGTCTACCAAACTAATACCCAATCGATTTTATATTTTGATCTGTTTGCCTTTGACATGGACATAGAGAACCAACCCCCTCCAGGTTTCTCTTACATTCATCTACTATTTGTTACATTGTATTACATTTGCTTGATCAGCTTAATAACTACGATTTTACTCCTCATAATTCTGGTATTTAGCTAGAGAGACCTTGCTTTGTTTCTCTAGGCTAAAAATATGCCAGCTTAATTATTTACTTGTTATCTGCCGCCAAAGAAGCCCTTACTTCTGTGATAGCTTTCTTTGACCTTATTTATGTAAATGACCTGACCTTTTTGCAAATTAGGGTACCCAACTGAAAACCCTCCACCGGGCATGGAGAAAGATACATACATGAAAAGCAAAGGAGATAAAAACACCCCTGATCTCTTGGCTGTATGGTATGTTATTAAATTGTCAGTATTCAAGATTGTATGTAAGTATGACCTTGATGCGACTTATTGCCTTTCGTTATACAAACAGTATACCGTTTTATCTAAGTCATATTTTTTTGTTCTGGATGAAAAGAAATCACATAACTTCCGTGTCGGCACCTTTGAGCTTATTATTGTTCTGTTGTTATTTTGCAGCTGTGCTGCTATACATATCTACTTGTTATGTAATGGATGTGTGTGTGCCGGTTGTTGCGTTTCCTTATGGGAAAAATGTTGCCGCTGCTTTTGCCTGTTATGGCCGTGCATCTGGGGAACATGTACCGGTTGTTGGAGCTGCTTTTGCATGTTATGCTCGTGCATCTGGGGCGCATGTACTCGTTGTTGGCGTTGCTTTTGCGTTGCTTGTTGCCCAGCTTGCTGCCGCTGCTGCTAATGTTAAAATGTCATTTCGTTTCTGCTTACATCTTTATAAGATTTCTGATTCTTTAATGCTCTGTACTCCGAATAAAGTTTTTGTTGGTGAACTTTTGTCCACCTCTATTTGAATGGTGACAATTGCGCGGGATCCCTAATGTGGTTTGCACTACTACACACCCACAATTTACAAAAATGCTTTTTTTTTTAGAAAACTTTTAATACAGTATAATTTAAAAACAATGAGATTTGCAACCACCAAATATAACATTTTGTAAATTGCAACCGCGAAATGTCAAAACTGACTCCGCCCAACAAAAGTTTGTCTGTAATCGATTGATATGAATCCAAATAAATCTAGTCGAATGTGTACATGTGCTGCTCATTCATTACCGAGCACTGGACCTTGTTTATAATGCATGCTTGCAAAGGAGAATACTTATTTTAGGATTATAACAAGTACAAGTTTCATCCAGAAGAAAGTTGGTAGCTTTTTAGTAAGAGCAGAACCACAAAAACTTTTTTTTAGGTAATCCACCTTAATCGTATAAATGCTTATCGCAGGTTACATTTAATATACCATGTACAAATTATGATTCTGGACTACCATGTTGATCAAAGTTCATCACCATATCTTGCTTCTCTCATTGTTTCTGAAATACGCATTTGTTTTAGTAAATGGAAAGTTGATGTTTAATACATACTTTCAGATTTAATTATAATTTTTTTTTACAATTTATCTTTTTTTGTTTAAAAACTGGTATACATCAATTTGGCATCAATGTGCATTAGAGTTAAAATATGGAAAAGAAACATCATTATCTAATATTAATTAATAAAAGAGATTTTAACCATGAGTTTTGATGATAAAAAAAAACACGTTACAAATATGTACGAAATGATTTTTTTTACAAAACTTATGATGTAGGACTCATCCCCGTATAGATGCAAATTTAGCAATTTGTGATGCATATATTGTATGGATCACTCGTTTTCTTTCGGAATCAAATCTACCATAAATGGATTACGATAATATGTAAACAAACAATGGGTGATTAATTTTTGTGATCAATATGCACAGCTATTAATAAAAGAGATTTTTGTAAATAACTAAAATATGCGGTAACTTCTTAAGATTTTTTTTTGTAAATATATACACTTATACAGTAAGAGTAAAAACTATACAAGAGCAACCATTGCAGGTTGCTCTTTTCTTTTTCGAAATTTAACAAAAAATGACATTTTTTCTTATTTTACATAAAACTTTTACATCTACACAAAACATCAGTTAATTAATTTATAAATTTCCTTATTTTAAGTAATCTTGTTTGGAAAACGATGTTTTCGCCACTGTAGTTATTTAGTAATCTTGTTGTTTGGGAAATAATGTTTTCTCAATCAAAATTGGCGGGTTAGAATATAGGTATAAACTCTAATTGGAGAGTGAGAGAGTGGAATTGAATTACGATGATTTCTACATAAGGAGAGAGAGAGAGAGTTGGAATTGAGAGTCCAAAAATAGAAATTAACACCTAAATGTAACAAAAGGTTTAGAATACTAATTTTTTAGAATATTTGACTTGATACTTTTTTGGCATTGCTCCAATATTATACTAAACAAATTTTTTAGAGAATAAATTATTTCTACAAAGAATAAATATTTACTAGTAGTGGTTATAAAATTTAGTAATTATTTTAAAAAGTTAATCAGTATACTTCACATCTTTTGCTAAAATGTTAAATAAAAATATACTTTGAATAGCATATTATACATTTTTTAGCATAATAAAACATTGAAAGTTTTCCCAATAAAAAATGTTTACGTTTGTTTTAAGAGAAACTCACACTTGATTGGTAAAAAAATTATTTAAAAATTATTCTTTAAAAATAAAAGTTGTTTATTTAAAAACGTGTTATTTAAAAAAAATATTAAAAATTTAATTTTGTCTATTTCAACAAATAAGTAGCTAATTTATTAAAATTTAAACTATATGAACTGGATTGTAATTGTTTAAAACTTGTGAAGTTAATTAGGGTAATCAAATCAATTTTTTAATTAATTGAGATAACTAAATCAAAATTTTGTAAGCTGAGTTGACTAAATAAAAAAATACGTTAAGTTGAGAGTAATAAATAAACATTTTAAAAACCTGTCACACTAAACAAAAAAATAGGCAAAACACATGACAATAAAATGAAATTAGTATGACCATTGATTAAAAAGTAAAATGAATTTAAGTGTTAGCTAGATATGAAGCGTGCCTTAATTATAATAAGACAAGTTTAATGAGTACATATCAGGCAAATTTTTATTTATTTAGGGACACAATTACGTACCAACTTATTTGCGTCAGAAATTTAGCGAGATTCATCCCGATAAATTACCCGATAACTTTAACCACATTTGTGGACCATCATGCCGCGGAATAAATTCAAAACCGAGATAACTCATCATTAATTTAATTATTTTCCGTGGTTATTTAATTAGTTGTTGTAAGGATGCATTACCTTTAATGTTTTGTTTGCCATTTATAGCAAAATGAAAGACTAAAGTTGCCTCTCTTTTAATCCGTTTTCTAGTATACAATAAAACTATCAGATTTTTCATTTTAACTTACAGCAGGGTTGTTTATCCATTAAATTTGTTTATTAAGCCCACATATTTGATGTTTTTTTTTTGTCTTGCACATAATTCAGTGGGGGAGGCATCTGTTACAATGATGGGATTGCAAAAATGGAAGGTAAAGAGCTTCAAAAATAAATTATTTTGAAGTTCTTTTAAAGACATGTTATCCATAAAATAGGGTTTTGTTTCTAGCCAACTCATGTTGAAGGTGGGTTTTTTGGCACTTTTCTTAATTGAGTTGCTCAATCTGTAGCCAACCCACGTTGATACGTGCTATAGCTCAGATAGTCACAATAATCAAGTTGCTAATATTTCAGTAAATTATGTATAACCAATTTTTGAAATGAATGAAGTGTGACCTTTTAAACCTGATCTTTTTAATCCTTCTCGTCTACAAAGAGCAAAGAATTATACTCCGTATTTTTGTTGCTGCAACTATTGAGCAAAGAATATATATATAAGTCAAGGAATATGCACCTGTTAGCAGAATATTAAGTAATTCAGTTCAAAGCAATGTGTTTGTGCCCTTTTTATATACGTAACCTCAATAGAAAGGGACATAATGTTGTTTTTCCTATAGTAGTACGAGTATAATGTCTCAGTTCTTTCTATTACCTTCTTCATATATATGCCCATACAAATACTTTGGAAATTTTTGGTAGCAGCTGCTAGATTACATAGCTTTATGTATTTTGGTTAACAGTTCGATTCGATTGCATTTGGTTGATTAGTTAATAATAAATAAAAACCATGTCACTGGATTTTTTGTGTAATTGCAGGTGTAAGTGTAAGTAATAGTAACGACCATACACAGGTTCATTTAGTAGCTAAGTGAAACATATATAGAAACCGAGGAGATTAGCAATTTAATTCCATAATATCAAAAGAAGTAGTACTGGTAAAGCAGCCTTGACGAACAAGTAACTCATAATTAAGCAGTGAAAGTATGAAACTAATACAGTAATACTGCTAAATAGAGATATTTATCAGGTTCATTCGGGTTTGGTTCGAGTTTTCCGGTCAATCTGTAATCCCACAGGCCACAGATGTCAATAAGAAGGCCGTGGCTCCGAGTTTTGATTGGTTTGATAAACTCAAAAAATTCAATCTGATTCAAATTGGTACACGAAATAGCGTCCTGAGTTCCTAATTAAACCATGCATATAAATTTTTATTTTATTTCATCTTATTTCTTGAACAAGTTGGAAAGATTCTTGAAACCACCCTTCCAATTTGAAGGCACATACACCCTTATATAATAAACACAAGGGACAAACATGCATAAGGTTCTCTACGTACAAGTATTGTTTTGCTTGGTTTACCAGACTAATACCCGATCAAAATAAAATTTTGATCTGTTTGCCCATTGGCATGGACCTAGAGAACCAACCCCCTCCAGGTATCTGTAATATTTATCTACAATTTGTTTCATTGTTGTACATTTGCTTGAATAACTTAATAACTAAGATTTTAAGCTAGAGCAATGTTTTAAATAGCGTTATCGCTACCGTAGCGTTTTTTCGAGAGAAACGCTAAAAGCGTAAATAGCGTTGCTACATAGCGCTTTGCGGTGTATTTTTTTTTTGGCTAAATACATATAAATATAACATTAAATTCAAAATATCTAATAAAAATTAACTAAATATATATAAAAAATTGTAACTAATAATCACAAAATGATTATACTTGAGATGCCAGAGTATTTACTTTGTTTGCAAGAGTTTTGGGGTTTGATTCTCTTTAACCTCCAATAATTTCATTAAAATTTTGACCAAAAATCTAAAAAAAATATATATATTTTTTTTGGACTGCACCCACTATAGCGTAAATAGCGTTCCTATAGCGCGAATTTAGCGTTTTTCTATCCAAATAGCGTTTTAGCATTGCGTTTTTCTTTCAAAAACCACTATATCGCACAACGTTGGGCAACGTTGCGAGTTTTTTAAAACAGTGAGCTAGAGACACCTTGTTTTATTTCTCTAAGCCTAAAATATGTCAGCTTATTTACTTGAAATCTACAGCCAAACAAGCCCTTAGTTTTGTGATAGCTTTCTTTGATCTTATATATACCGTAATTTTGTGTATATGACCTGACCTTTTTGCAAATTAGGGTACCCAACTGAAAATCCTCCACCGGGCATGGAGAAAGGAACATACATGAAAAGCAAAGGAGATAACACCCCTACTTGCTCGGAAGGATGGTATATATGTTAGTATTAATTTGTTGGTGTTCATGATCATCCGTAATTGTGTAAACTAATGAGTGATAACCCTGTGTTTTTTGTAATCCTAAAAGGTGAAACTCTATAGTTAACAATATGCAGGGAAACTCTTTTTTGAGATGATTGTGCCATTGGGGAAACTGGAACCATTAGATGATGAACCTTTGCAAGATCTTGAAACATATAGGTTCCACAGCTATTGCATGGTATCTCTCGGTGAAATTCTAGTCACCGAGATACTCTTTTAGACAAGGTTGTCAATGTGGAAGAAATCAGCTAATAAACTTATACAAGATTATCAAACGCATAAGTTCATTAGTTGATGAGAATATGTCAATGCAATGGTAGAGAAAAAGCTTTATTGACCTTTTTATTTAGTGTATAAATAATTATATTTATAGCTACTAGCTAGCATGATATTTAGGTTTGAGGTGGTCATTAAAAATAGTATGAACTGGATGCGGATGAATAATCTTTAGTTATTTAAACATTATACCGTTTATCTAAGTCATTTATTTTGGATGAAAAGAAATCATATAATTTCCCTCGTCGACGCCTTTGAGCTTATTAATTTTCTGCTGTTATTGTGCAGCTGGGCCGCTGTGCGTTGCTTCTTTTTTTGGGAAGGATGTTGCAGCTGTTGTGTCTCGCTATGTAAAACATGCTGGGGTTGCTTTCGTTGTTTATGCCCGTGCATCAGCTGCGAATCATGTGTCAGTTGTTGCAGCTGCTGCTGCTGTTGTTAAAATATCATTTCATTTATGCATAAATCATTACGTTCTTTTTTTGGTTATATTATAGTGCTATGTATTCGGAATAAAGTCACCGTTGGTGAAGTCTTGTCTACCTCTATGTGATGAGCGGTGACAACAAAAGTGTGTTTGTAATCTATTGATACGGACCTAGTCGTGTGTTTGTTCTGCTCATTCAGTACTGAGTGCTAGTTTATATTGCAACTTGCAAAGGAAAAGGCTTATTTTGGGATTATAACAAGTACAAGGTTCATCCAGAATAAAAGTTGGTAGCTCTTTAATTAAGAAAAGAACCACAAATTCTGACTATATAGACTACCATGTTGAAGAACATTACTGCCATCTTGTTTCTCTCATTGTTTTTTTAAAAAATCCTTTTGGTTTTGTAAATTTAATTATGATGTAGGACTCAATCCTGTATAGAATGCAACCTTAGCAATTTGTTATCTACTGGTTGTATGGATCAGTCGTTTTCATTCAGGATCAAATCTATCATTGATAGATTATATAATAATATGCAAACAAACAAATTACTAATTTGTGTGATCACCAGCGGTAACTTTTTAGGAAAAAATGTTGTAAATATATACGGTAAGAGTAAGAAACACTGTAAGTCTATAAGTAACCTCCTAGTTGGGGACAACAATGACTTTGCTAATGTAATTATTAAGTAATCATTGAAAATTGAGACTTGAGAAAAAGACCTAATATACTTGAGGATTTTGGTTTTTAATTTATTGGATATCTGATCATCTATATTAGTTTGTAGTTGTAGTTGTAGTTGTAGTTGTCGTTGGAGCATGTGATATAAGATTATTGAGACTCAATCAATTTAATTGGCTCCAATATAGTGAATCATAGGAGTAATATTTAAGGAGACTACAACTTATTATTTATTTGAAGTTGCTTTAATTACTAAAACAATAAATTTAAGTTTTAGTTGGAGATTCTAGTGAAGTCTAAATTCTAAACTAACAATCCCGTGTGTTTGCTGAAAAAACTAAGATTAAATTTTCAGCTACAAGTATCGGCAATAAATATTATCTCTTGAGGAAGTCTCGGAACAGTTTTGAGCAACATTTCTTTTTATAAAAATATATATTAGTACTGATCAAATTCATCATTGATGTTGTAATACAACTATTAGCTATATATTTAGGGAGACAGAAGTAGAGAGAGGGGAGAACAGTATCGTCTTTTATTAATGAATGAATATGAATGGATGTCAAATACAAGACCCCTAGCCCTCTTTATATAGATAGAGGGGTAGGGTTACAAGCCCACTTGGGCCCATATATTATAAGCCCAAGAGTCCAATTATGTTACAACACTCCCCCTTTGGACGTCTTGAATTATTCGTCTTCATGCAGTCGATCTGAGTCGAGTTCATTCGCAGTGCTAAACACATAAAAACCTTAGGGCCGGAAAACCCAGTGTGGGACAAAACCGGTACCTAGGAGAAACTGTGTAGCCGAATGATATAGGCCGAAATATCATGTAAGTAACTAACCACAAAAAATGTGCCTCATCAAAACCTTGCCAGAGCAAACCCAATGGGAAAATCTCTGATCGAAGGAAAAAGAGTGCAACAATGGTAGTAGTAGGGGATCAACCACAAAACATGTGCCTCATCAAAACCTTGCTAGAGTAAACCCAGTGGGAAAAAATCTCTAGTCGAAGGACAAAAGAGTACACAGTGATAAGAAGTATACAACAGGATACTCCCCCTAATTTCGGCAATCTTAAGTGAGATAAGATGGGAACGTGTCTCGCTAAAAACCTTGCCAAGGAAAACCCAGTGGGAAAAAACCTTGGTCTAAGGACAAAAAGAGTGCACGAGCATGCGACTGGATGCTCCCCCTCACTTGCACACGACAGGGTGCGAGGATTTCGACTAAGTAGTAATTAGTGAAATAAACATTCACTTGGATGCTCCCCCTCACTTGCACACGACTGGGTGCAATGATTTCATATTCAAATAAAGAGTACGAGCATTCAACTGGATGCTTCATTTACTTGCACACGACTGGATGCAAGAAAATCTAACCTAGAATAGAACGAGCATTCAACTGGATCCTCTTAAACTTCATATGTGAAGATTTATTTCGGCAAGAAATGCTAAATAGCATAATCTAGTCATGTCTCTCTTGATCGATAACAACAAGTTGTCCTCAAATAAGACAAGTGTTTTATCTGGATCGTCAGACAGAGCATATGTAATTCAAATATGGCTAATACGAGCTCGAAGCCATATACACTCTCTAGTCGTCTCATAGAGCACGAAATCAGAGTGATTCGTTTGGAGTCATTCCAAGACCTCCAAGATATCGCCTTATTCCTAATGGTAAAGACATACCATGTAAGGAATATCCCTTATGCGGGTCTGATAAGTAACCAGCATCGGTATAACCGAAAAAGGGTTGCGTTAATTCGAGTACCAAATGGGGTAGGTACACTCGATGACGCAAAATGGGATAAGACAGGCCCTCATTCCAAAATTACCATAAGGTAAGGGAATGTGTCTTTAGTGCCATTTCGATGGCAGCGTGTTAGCGCGATGCTGTGTCGAGCTATACCATTCACAGCAGACGAGATGTTCGTCCTAGCACATTAGACCAAGTACAATGATGCGCATATTGTACTTAGATATGAACATCATGATTCAATATCTCTTTATCGTCTCATCAGGGACGGACTGTGTCTATATCAATGTCTAGTGATCGAACGATCATGGGAGAATCTGACGACTAGCGTCATGATGACTATAACGTCATAACACCTTCTGGGTGTAGTCTGAATCATGGACTTAGATTCAATCTTTACGGGACTCGATCATCGGGCCGAGTCACTACCGTGTCTTCCCAAGATCCTTCATCTCGAAGGCAAATCCAAAATGGATCGCGTAATAAAACACGCAAGGGCATAATACTTGTTCAAGTATCCCAAGCTAATCAAGTACTCACTTAGGCGGGTATATCACATCCGCTCGGATTATATTAATCCATATAGTGAACGTCTCAGTCAATTGAGATCGTGTTCCGTGGTCAGGAACTACTTGATTCAAGCATTATGAAGTCACACATGGACCTTCATCTATATCTCTTTGTCTAAATCCCCATAGAGATAAAACAGTGACCACAATCACATGCTGCATAATCAGTTTTCCGGAAACTACTAAACTGATAAAGTAGAGGACAGTTATAACGTCAATTACGAGGAAATAAACCATCTCGTAATCAATTCCAAGGTGTGAGAGAAGCCTTGCGCTACTAGGCGAGCATTTTAGAATCTCATTATTCTCATCACTCTTCCTTACGAATAACCAAATAAACGAACTCGTTTAACATTGGTGTTGTTGGAGCTACAGGTCCGAACACACTTTCGCTAAGGAGTCTACTTGAATTGTAAGTTTCCATTAGTCCAGCCTATTCTACGTTGACTTCAGGCAACGGTACATGGTTCTCTGTCATAATTTGCTCATATTATCAGTCGTCACCGAATATATGAACAAGTAATCAATGACAGTCTCGTTTCGCTTCAATATCGTCTAAGATATCATGATCGACAGATATTTCGAGATTCTTAGGATGAGGAGGAAATCACACATCTCCTTGATCCTTTATAATCTCGTGCGACAAACGAGTTTCAGTTCACCACCTCTGGGGCTGAACGAATTAAGAACCGGTCAACTTCCTCATATCTTAGAAAGGACGACAGACTGACGGCCGACGGCAGCGTCCTTTGCTTGGCGGGTTCGGCCAAAGCAACGTGTTACGACAGGAACACGGCGTCCGACAGGGACGTCTATCCTTGTAAGCATTTTGCAGCAGGTATAAATGATCTCGTGACATCTCATAAAGTCATTAAATGCGTCTGGCATTTAGTTAGACTTGAGGGAGTCTATGCACTTACTTATCACTAAGTGCAGTTTTGAGGATCAAGCTAAGACTGAGTGGGTTATGCCACGTTACTTCACGTCGTTCCTTATCAACGGTAACGTGCAAATCTCCCCCTAACGACGGGGAGAATAGTTTTAGCGATGTCACTTTCGCATATCATGCGGTAAAGAGATCGCTTGTCAAGGTTACTCTATCAAATGATAGGCAGAAGATTCATAATCGACTTATGTCCCCTTCAGAGGTCCATATTTTGAACGCTAGAGCGGCTCAATCAAAATATTAATTAATCACTCTAAACACGCGTTAATATGAGACTTCTGGCTCATAACCAGTAACCAACTGGTACACATATGGTGTTTGAGTGTCTATGGGACTCATAACGGACCAATGCAGCAAAATAGCATAACCCCACACGGAAATATAAATCTTGGTGTGCAAGACCAAGAAATGCGTGCAATCATTTGCAGTCGCATCATCAAACTTTCCGTGAGTCCATTTGGGTCTGAACATAATCGACAGGATGTTCAATTTCAATTTCAATTTCAATTTCCAAACTCAAGTAATTCAAATCAAAATTTCGATTCTTACTCTTCGGTATTATCAAGTCGAATAGACTTTTCAGGATAATCCGGATCATGAGCCATCAACTTAATGATAGGGCTAAAAGTTTGAGAAATGCTGCATTTCTGTGGACAACAATAATCATGTGACCTTATTGTCGATGCATCAACCATAACCATTTATATTTATGGTCCGTCTTATGGTTGGATAAGTCCACAATAACTCCTTCAATTCTTTACAAGAATTCTACGAGTTCTTTTCGTGATCTTTACACATACTGGTCTTTCAAAGTGAGCATTAGTGGCATGAATTTCGGATTAATCACGAAATATATTCTCAAAAAGAATCCAAATGCGATGCGATTATAAATCAACCATCGTCTTTTGACCCGGGAATATCTCATCCGGTCAATGCCACAATATCAAAATGCTCTTATCAATCGACGACAGGCGAATGATAGTACAGACAATCATGTCTTAGCATCTAAATCATTTATCATTTCGACGACAGGCGAAATGATAAGGTAACTTTAAATGCTTTAAAGAATGTGGTAGCAACCACTTGAAAGACATTTCAACTCCTCTAAAATACGCTTTTGATCGTATTGAATGGAGGCTATGTAAAGAAATTTTAATTCTTTCATGAGCTATTACCAGATAACACTGGTTTTCTCGAATATTTTATAACTCAACAAGGTACAGCAGGACCTACATGAGTATAAGAACTCATATTTGACAAATCAATTTGGTTTTACCAAAGATTTTGATTTGGAACGACAGGTCCAGAATCGTTGTCACTGAGTAATATTTTAGGCAAGTAGTTGGTGAAATTATGTGGTACACTGTTACCCACTATTTCCAAAAAAATCAACTACCCCACAAGTATTGCCTAAAATTTCATAATTTAAAGTTTGGTCACATTTGTCAAAGGAATTTGCTAAAAACACTTTAAATTATTTCGAGAAATTTCGTAAACAGGCAAACCATAATCCAAAAGTATGGTCCAAATGGAAAATTAACAATCCAAATGGAAAAACATAATCCAGATGAACGAAAAAATTGCTCAATGATTTATCAAAATCAATAAAGAAAGGTCCCAAACTCATTTGAGCCACAAAATCGGGGGTCTCAAAAGTTTCCTTTCAGTTAGCTTTAACCACATTAGCATCGGGTTTTTTTTACCTTTATAATAGTTTTGAACTATTTAAGGAGTAACCGTGCATGACCTTTGTCTTTATAGCATAGAGTTGCCTCTTTGAGCATTATCTCTTGCTTTGTGACAACGGGCCATATTGTTCCTTTCAATTACTGTCTTGGAGCCACAAGTTTTCGATTTTGACGATTGTCTAAAATCTCGCTTGGCTAGGCGATTCATCGGGATCGTGACAGTTCGAGACAAATAACACTTGTCTCGGTTCTCGATTCGTGGAAAAAAATATACACGAAGAGCATTAATATCAGGCAAACAATTCGCCATTGACCGAATAGGATTAAAACTACTCACCGGGGTAATTTTCTTATCCAATAACAGATGGGCGATAAAGGAACATGGTGAATATAAATTCACGATACTGCTTATGGAATACAATTTCCAAGCTAGTATTTTGGTGAAGGATTGCTCCAATATGTCAATTTTAGACATTTGTTCACCATAGACGTCATCACGTCTCAAATGTGGCGGCGGAATAAAATCAACGCCTTAGCATTCATTATGAGGGTAACAACAAACTCGTGTTTTACTCATAAAAGATGGCATCCAAAAAAAAATTGGGCATCACATTTTTCACACATCAGGGTGACTAACATGTGGTGACGGAATAACATCAACGTCTAAACAGTCATTTCGCAAGTATGTTTTGCGATTTTTCTCATCATAGATGGCATCCAACATGTGTTGGGAGTTCTGGATTATTTATCATATAAAACGACTGGTTTATATGTTTATGGTTTGCACAAGCACAAACGTTTTTTCGAAACGACAGGTTCGAAAACATTAGTTTTGTTTCTCATGTGAATCGGTTCTCATTGATCGAACGACAGGTCGATACTGAAACACCAATTCGGCGAAACATACATCACTATATAAACACACTCGGGGAAATTATTATTTAGTCAACCCCTTTCGGTAGCTCTACTTGAAAAACGACCAGGAAAGACGGTGAGGGTGGAGGGCACGAATGCCACTTAAAACCCGACCTCATTAGGATATCGACTTCCGCCTATATCTTTCCTAGACATCGTATCCAAATAGGTGAGCCTAGTTGGGGAAGGTTCATAATTTTTCCAACTTAAATGTGAAAATATATGATTTCGCAAATTACCATATTTTACACAAGTGTACATGACAGTAAATAAATACATAGATCGTACCTGCTTGCATGATTAAATAAAATAGCAGTAGCATGGTAGTACATATTAGCACAATCTAAATTTACCAATTTACACTAAGCAAGATCTAAATAAATATTCTACAAATCTATTGCTTTTATGTGTAAGTTTTATTTAGGGTAATTTTACAAGATACACCATATAACATGCAAGGTAGTCAATTTATTTGGTTCACATGTAGACAAAAAAATAGATATATGCCTTTCATTACCCAGTATATATGCTTTAGGTCTTCCACATAAAGATTTCGTTATAGTAGCTATGGCAACAGTTTCAACATACAAACTCATACATATATGTATATTTACAGCCGTTGGATCAAATTAAAAAGCTCCCTATCGTCCTTTAGATTTAGGCCAACCCACGTGTATTCTACATGTCATCAAATTTTGCCTCATTGATAACGCCTTATATGGCAACAGTTTCACTATACTAGCTATGGCTACCAGACAAGCTAGCAGACAAAAATTAGGTTTTGAAAACCATGTACCTTCCGCACGGTATGTTGGTGAAGATCGATATAGCAATAAGCTAATAAAACCCGGATAAACCTCAAGGTTTATATTGTACCAAATATCCGTGCGTTTACCTAAAATCTCCAATATCCGCGAGCGTATATCTTAGTCTCCGCGAGCATCGTGCTGATAACGTGTTGTAATACAACTATTAGCTATATATTTAGGGAGACAGAAGTAGAGAGAGGGGAGAACAGTATCGTCTTTTATTAATGAATGAATATGAATGGATGTCAAATACAAGACCCTTAGCCCTCTTTATATAGATAGAGGGGTAGGGTTACAAGCCCACTTGGACCCATATATTATAAGCCCAAGAGTCCAATTATGTTACAACAATTGATCAATAGTAAGTTGATTAAAATTGAGTGCTAATACGTTAGTCCTAGCTTGTGGAATACTAGTCTGCCAACGGACAGTACTACAGGCAACGAAGGTAAATGCAAAACATAATTAATTATTGCATGTGACCATTAAAAATTAGTTAATTATTAGTGTTGTAAGATATTATTGGACTATTGGGCTTGTACTTTATGGGCCCAAGTGGGCTTGTAACCCTACCCCTCTATCTATATAAAGAGGGTTAGGGGTCTTCTATTTGATGATTCATTCATACATTATGATTAATAAAGCCTCCCTTATTGTTGTCTCTCATACCTCTCTCTATATCTATACATATCTCTATATATATCTATAACGAGCTAATATGTCACACAACACGTTATCAGCACTTTGCTCGCGGACACTAAGATATACGCTCGCGGATATTGGAGATTTTGGGTAAACGCACGGATATTGGGTATCTATAAACCTTGAGGTTTATTCGGGTTTAATTGTGTTATTGCTATATCGACCTTCACCAACATACCGTGCGTAAGGTACCGGATTTTATTGGCTTATTACTCTATCGATTTTCAGCAACATACCTGAAAAAGGTAAATAAATTATAACTTTTTTTATAAAACTATACGGCTGTGCATGCTTGTTTACCTATAAATCAGTGTGTATGAAGTACAATTAATTGTCTCGGTAGATACCATGCCGTGTATATATTAGGTATTTATGTTATACATGTCTTGGAATCGCATGTCCTGTATAGTATAATAAATAAATAAATTGTTTTTTGTTTGTTATTATGGTGTGAATCTTCATGGCATGGATATATTGCACATGTTTAATAAATAACTTACTGATGACACGTTTGGTGTTTGGTATGATTTAAATCACTATTGCATGAAACACATATACTTACATGTACAACAATTACATGCTGCTTGTATTTGTTAGGTAAAGAATCCGACTGAATTAATTATTAGTATTGCCTAACATGATCAGCATGTCATAAATTGATTTCCTTGCGTGAAATTAGATTATTTGCCTGTATATTGTAAATTGGTAATTAAGAATATATTACTAACATGCATGTTGTAATTACCATGAATAAAATTTACACATATGGCATTAGAATAATAATTGTGATATATTTTGTACTGATTGGTAAATTTAGATTGATTGATTGTATTAGATATTGCTAAGTGTGATTTAGAATATCTTGTTATAATATGTACTACAAGCAGGTACAATCTAAATATATTTAATCACTGCCATGTGTATAATATGTAAATTTGCGAAATCATATATTTTCACATTTAAGTTGGAAAAATTATGAACCTTCCCTAAATAGGCTCACCTATTTGGATACGATGTCTAGGAAAGATATAGGCGGAAGTCGATATCCTAATGAGGTCGGGTTTTAAGTGGCATTCGTGCCCTCCACCCTCACCGTCTTTCCTGGTCGTTTTTCAAGTAGAGCTACCGAAAGGGGTTGACTAAATAATAATTTCCCCGAATGTGTTTATATAGTGATGTATGTTTCGCCGAATTGGTGTCTCAGTATCGACCCGTCGTTCGATCAATGAGAACCAATTCACATTAAAAGCAAAACTATTTTCGAACCTGTCGTTTCGAATTAAAGTTTGTGCTTGTGCAAACCATAAACATATAAACCAGTCGTTTTATATGAAAAATAATCCAGAACTCCCAACACATGTTGGATGCCATCTATGATGAGAAAAATCGCAAAACATACTTGCGAAATGACTGTTTAGACGTTGATGTTATTCCGTCACCACATGTTAGTCACCCTGATGTGTGAGCATGTGATACCCAAATTATTTGGATGTCATCTTTGATGAGTAAAACACGAGTTTGTTGTTACCCTCGAGATGAATGCTAAGGCGTTGATTTTATTCCGCCGCCACATTTGAGACGTGATGACGTCTATGGTGAACAAATGTCTGAAATTGACATATTGGAGCAATCCTTCACCAAAATACTAGCTTGGAAATTGCATTCCATAAGCAGTATCGTGAATTTATATTCACCATGTTCCTTTATCGCCCATCTGTTATTGGATAAGAAAATTACCCCGGTGAGTAGTTTTAATCCTATTGGGTCAATGGCGAATTGTTTGCCTGATATTAATGCTCTTCGTGTACATTTTTTTTTTTCACGAATCGAGAAACGAGAAAAGTTTTATTTGTCTCGAACTGTCGCGATCCCGATGAATCGCTTAGCCAGGCAAGATTTTAGACAATCGTCGAAATCGAAACATGTGGCTCCAAGACAGTAATTGAAAGGAACAATATGGGCCGTTGTCACAAAGTAAGAGATGATGCTCAAGGAGCCAACTCTATGCTATAAAGACAACGGTCATGCACAGTTACTCCTTAAATAGTTCACAACTATTATAAAGGTGGAAAAACCGATGCTAATGTGGTTAAAGTTAATTGAAAGGAAACTATTGAGACCCCCGATTTTGTGGCTCAAATGAGTTTGATACCTTTCTTTACTGATTTTGATAAATCATTGAGCCATTTTTTCGCTCATCTGGATTATGTTTTCCATTTGAATTATTATTTTTCCATTTGGACCATACTTTTGGATTATGGTTTGCCTGTTTATGAAATTTCTCGAAATAATTTAAAGTGTTTTTTGAGCAAATTCCTTTGACAAATGTGACCAAACTTTAAATTATGAAATTTTAGGCAATACTTGTGGTGTAGTTGGTTTTTTGGAAATAGTGGGTAACAGTGTACCATATAATTTCACCAACTACTTGCCTAAAAGAGCACTCAGTGACAACGATTCTGGACCTGTCGTTCCAAAATCGAAATCTTTGGTAAAGCCAAATTGATTTGTCAAATATGAGGCGTTATACTCATGCAGGTCCTGTCGTACCTTGTTGAGTTATAAAATATTCGAGAAAACCAGTGTTATCTGGTAATAGCTCATGAAAGAAATGAAATTTCTTTACATAGCCTCCACTCAAAAACGTATTTTAGAGGAGTTGAAATGTCTTTCAAGTGGTTGCTACCACATTCTTTAAAGCATTCAAAGTTACCTTATCATTTCGCCTGTCGTCGAATGATAAATGATTTAGATGCTAAGACATGATTGTCTGTACTATCATTCGCCTGTCGTCGATTGATAAGAGCATTTTGATATTATGGCATTGACCGGATGAGATATTCCCGGGTCAAAAGACGATGCTTGATTTATAATCGCATAGCATTTGGATTCTCTCTGAGAATATATTTCGCGATTAATCCGAAATTCATGCCACTAATGCTCACTTTGAAAGACCAGTATGTGTAAAGATCACGAAAAGAACTCGTAGAATTCTTGTAAAGAATTGAAGGAGTTATTGTGGACTTATCCAACCATAAGACGGACCATAAATATAAATGGTTATGGTTGATGCATCGACAATAAGGTCACATGATTATTGTTGTCCACAGAAATGCAGCATTTCTCAAACTTTTAGCCCTATCATTAAGTTGATGGCTCATGATCCGGATTATCCTGAAAAGTCTATTCGACTTGATAATACCGAAGAGTAAGAATCGAAATTTTGATTTGAATTACTTGAGTTTGGAAATTCAAATTGAACATCCTGTCGATTATGTTCAGACCCAAATGGACTCACGGAAAGTTTGTTGATGCGACTGCAAATGATTGCACGCACATCTTGGTCTTGCGCACCAAGATTTATATTTCCGTGTGGGTTATGCTATTTTGCTGCATTGGTCCGTTATGAGGCCCATAGACACTCAAACACCATATGCGTACCAGCTGGTTACTGGTTATGAGCCAGAAGTCTCATAATAACGCGTGTTTAGAGTGATTAATTAATATTTTGATTGAGCCGTTCTAGCGTTCAAAATATGGACCTCTGAAGGGGACATAAGTCGATTATGAATCTCCTGCCTATCATTTGATAGAGTAACCTTGGCAAGCGATCTCTTTACCGTATGATATGCGAAAGTGACATCGCTAAGACTGTTCTCCCCGTCGTTAGGGGGAGATTTGCACGTTACCGTTGATAAGGAACGACGTGAAGTAACGTGGCATAACCCACTCAGTCTTAGCTTGATCCCCAAAACTGCACTTAGTGATAAGTAAGTGCATAGACTCTCTCAAGTCTAACTAAATGCCAGACGCATTTAATGACTTTATGAGATGTCACGAGATCATTTATACCAGCTGCAAAATGCTTGCAAGGATAGACGTCCCTGTCGGACGTCGTGTTCCTGTCGTAACACGTTGCTTTGGCCGAACCCGCCAAGCAAAGGACGCTGCCGTCGGCCGTCAGTCTGTCGTCCTTCCTAAGATATGAGGAAGTTGACCGGTTCTTAATTCGTTCAGCCCCAGAGGTGGTGAACTGAAACTCGTTTGTCGCACGAGATTATAAAGGATCAAGGAGATGTGTGATTTCCTCCTCATCCTAAGAATCTCGAAATATCTGTCGATCATGATATCTTAGACGATATTGAAGCGAAACGAGACTGTCATTGATTACTTGTTCATATATTCGGTGACGACTGATAATATGAACAAATTATGATAGGGAACCATGTACCGTTGCCTGAAGTCAACGTAGAATAGACTGTACTAATGGAAACTTGCAATCCAAGTAGACTCCTTAGCGAAAGTGTGTTCGGACCTGTAGCTCCAACGCCACCAATGTTAAATTGTTTATTTGGTTATTCGTAAGGAAAAGTGATGAGAATAATGAGATTGTAGAATGCTCGCCTAGTAGCGCAAGGCTTCTCTCACATCTTGGAATTGGTTACGAGATGGGTTATTTCCTCGTAACGGTCCCCTACTTTATCAGTTTAGTAGTTTCCCAAAAACTGATTATGCAGCATGTGATTGTGGTCACTGTTTTATCTCTATGAGGATTTAGACAAAGAGATATAGATGAAGGTCCCTGTGTGACTTCATGTGCTTAAATCAAGTAGTTTCTGACCATGGAACACGATCTCAATTGACTGAGACGTTCACTATATGGATTAATATAATCCGAGCGGATGTGGTATACCGCCTAAGTGAGTACTTGATTAGCTTGGGATACTTGAACAAGTATTATGCCCTTGCGTGTTTTATTACGCGATCCATTTTTGGATTTGCCTTCGAGATGAAGGATCTTGGGAAGAAACGGTAGTGACTCGGCCTGATGATCGACTCCTGTAAAGATTGAATCTAAGTCCATGATTCAGACTACACCCAGAAGGTGTTATGACGTTGTATTCATCATGACGCTAAGTCGTCAGATTCTCCCATGATCGTTCGATCACTAGACATTGATATAGACCCATTCCGTCCCTGATGTGACGATGAAGAGATATTGAACCATGATGTTCATATCTAAGTACAATAAGCGCATTATTGTACTTGGTCTAATGTGCTAGGACGAACATCTCGTCTGCTGTGAATGGTATAGCTCGACACAGCATCGCGCTAACACGCTGCCATCGAAATGGCATAAAAGACATTTTCCCATTACCTTAAGGTAACTGTGGATGAGGGCTTGTCTTATCCCATTTGCGTCATCGAGTGTACCTACCCCCTTCGGTACTCGAATTAACGCAACCCTTTTTCGGTTATACCGATGCCGGTTACTTATCAGACCCGCATAAGGGATATTCCTAACATGGTATGTCTTTACCATTAGGAATAAGGCGACATCTTGGAGGTCTTGGAATGACTCCAAGTGAATCACTCTGATCTATTCGTGCTCTATGAGACGACTAGAGAGTGTATATGACTTCGAGCTAGTATTAGTCATATTTGAATTACATATGTTCTGTCTCACGATCTAGATAAAACACTTGTCATAGAAGACAACTTGTTGTTATTGATCAAGAGAAACATGACTACATTATGCTATTTAGCATTTATCGTCGAAATAAATCTTCACATATGAAGTTTAAGAGCATCCTGTCGAATGCTCGTTTTATTCCACGTTATATTTTCTTGCATACAGTCATGTGCAAGTAAATGAAGCATCCAGTCGAATGCTCGTACTCTTTCTTGGAATATGAAATCTTTGCACCCAGTCGTGTGCAAGTGAGGGGGAGCATCCAGGTGAATGCTTATTGTACTAATTACTACTTAGTAGAAATTCTCGCACCCTGTCGTGTGCAAGTGAGGGGGAGCATCCAGTCGCATGCTCGTGTACTCTTTTTGTCCTTAGACCAAGGTTTTTTTCCCACTGGGTTTTCCTTGGCAAGGTTTTTAGCGAGACACGTTCTCATCATATCTCACTTAAGATTGCCGAAATTAGGGGGAGTATCCTGTTGTATACTTCTTACCACTGTGTACTCTTTTGTCCTTCGACTAGAGGTTTTTTCCCACTGGGTTTACTCTAGCAAGGTTTTGATGAGGCACCTGTTTTGTGGTTGATCCCCTACTACTACCACTGTTGCACTCTTTTTCCTTCGATCAGAGATTTTCCCATTGGGTTTGCTCTGGCAAGGTTTTGATGAGGCACACTGTTTTGTGGTTAGTTACTTACATGATATTTCGGCATATATCATTCGGCTACATAGTTTCTCCTAGGTACCGGTTTTGTCCCACACTGGGTTTTCCGGCCCTAAGGTTTTTATGTGTTTAGCACTGCGAATGAACTCGACTCAGATCGACTGCATGAAGACGAAGAATTCAAGACGTCCAAAGGGGGAGTGTTGTAAGATATTATTGGACTATTGGGCTTGTACTTTATGGGCCCAAGTGGGCTTGTAACCCTACCCCTCTATCTATATAAAGAGGGTTAGGGGTCTTCTATTTGATGATTCATTCATACATTATGATTAATAAAGCCTCCCTTATTGTTGTCTCTCATACCTCTCTCTATATCTATACATATCTCTATATATATCTATAACGAGCTAATATGTCACACAACAATTAGATAATTCTTACATAATTATTAGATATGCTCTTAAAATTCGGACAGTACTACGTACAGGCACACAGTGGACAGAATCATGGGAATTTCTAGCTACCTAGCAAGTTAACAACTTATACTCTTATGTTCAGTATATTTTGTTTTGCCACAATGTGATGGTAGCCAAACGAAAGACTAAAGTTGCCACTATATTAATCCGTTTTCTACTATACAATAAAACTATCAGACCTTTCAGTATGAATTACAGATGTTCATTAATTAAATTTTTTTATCAAGCTCAGAAATTTGATAGGTTTTCTTCTCTCGCCCATGCAACGGTGGAGCCATCATTTACAATGCAGGGCTTGCAAAAATGAAAGGTAGTTTTGTAAGAGTTCCAAAATAGACTATTTTGATTTTTGAAGCTCATAGTCAAAAGCTCAAGTTGCTAAATCTCAGTTAATTAAGTATAATTTTTTTTTAAAACAAATAAAGTATGAGCTTTAAAACGTGATCTTGTCTAGTCCTTTATAATCCTTCTCGTGTTCAAAGAGCAACGTATTATATTTTCTTTGTTGCACCTTGAGTAAAGAATATAGTAAAGTAATATGCTCGTGATAACAGAACATTAGATAATTATATATCAAGCAATGTGTTTTTGCACTTTATGTGTACGTATCCTCAATAGAATAGTGACATATTAATGTTGTCTCTCCTATAGTAGTAATTAGTACGAGTATAATGTCTAAATTCTTTCTATAATTACCTTTCCATATGCCCAAACAGTGATACAGATAAAGATAACCTGAAATTCTTTGGTTGCAGCTGCTAGGTTAAGCTTTTGTAATTTTTGATTAAAAGTTCGATTGCATTGATTAGTTAAAAGAAGAAACTCCATGTCACATTTTTTTTGAGCAATATATTGCAGGTGTAAGTAACAGTAAAGACCATACACATGTTCATTTAGTAGCGAAGTGAAAAGTAATATAGAAACTGAGGAGATTAATTAGCAATTGATCTCTATAATATTAAAGTAAGTACTAGTAAAGCCTTAAACTAATAACTAATTAGTAATACTCATAAGCCGTGAAAGTATGAAACTAACACTGCTACATCGAGGTATTTATCAGGTTCATTCGGTTTTTCTAGTCAATCTGTAATCTACGGGAATGTCAATAAAAAGGCCAGAACTCCGAGTTTTGTTTGGTTTGATATATAAACTTAAAAATTCAATTTGATCCAAATTAATTTGTACATATATAAAATATCCTCCCGAGTTCCTAAACTATATAAAATTTATTTTATCTAACTTATTTCTTGAACAAGTTAGAAAGATTCTTGAAGCCACCCTTCCGATTTTAAGGCACATACAACCCTAATATAATAAACAAAAGGGACAAACAAACATGCATAAGGTTCTCTACCAGTATTGCTTTGTTTAGTCTACCAAACTAATACTCAATCGATTTTATATTTTGATCTGTTTGCCTTTCAGATGGACATAGAGAACCAACCCCCTCCAGGTTTCTCTTACATTCATCTACTATTTGTTACATTGTATTACATTTGCTTGATCAGCTTAATAACTACGATTTTACTCCTCATAATTCTGGTATTTAGCTAGAGAGACCTTGCTTTGTTTCTCTAGGCCAAAAATATGCCAGCTTAATTATTTACTTGTTATCTGCAGCCAAAGAAGCCCTTACTTCTGTGATAGCTTTCTTTGACCTTATTTATGTAAATGACCTGACCTTTTTGCAAATTAGGGTACCCAACTGAAAACCCTCCACCGGGCATGGAGAAAGATACATACATGAAAAGCAAAGGAGATAAAAACACCCCAGATTTCTTGGCTGCATGGTATGTTATTAAGTTGTCAGTATTCAAGATTGTATGTAAGTATGAACTTGATGCGAATTACTGTCTTTCACTATACAAACAGTATACCGTTTTATCTAAGTCATATTTTTTTTGTTCTGGATGAAAAGAAATCACATAACTTCCGTGTCGGCACCTTTGAGCTTATTATTGTTCTGTTGTTATTTTGCAGCTGTACTGCTATACATATCTACTTGCTATGTCATGGATGTGTGTGTGCCGGTTGTTGCGTTTCCTTATGGGAAAAATGTTGCCGCTGCCTTATCCTGTTATGGCCTTGCATCTGGGGAACATGTACCGGTTGTTGGCGCTGCTTTTGCGTGTTATGGTCGTGCATCTGGGGCGCATGTACCCGTTGTTGGTGTTGCTTTTGCGTTGCTTGTTGCCCTTGCTTCCGCTGCTGTTAATGTTGAAATGTCATTTCGTTTCTGCATTCATCTTTATCAGATTTCTAATTCTTTAATATTGCTCTGTACTCGGAATAAAGTTTTTGTTGGTGAACTTTTGTCCACCTCTATTTGAATGGTGATAATTGCGCGGGATCCCTAATGTGGTTTGCATTACTACACACCCACAATTTACAAAAATGCTATATTTTTTTTAGAAAACTTTTAATACAGTATAATTTAAAAACAATGAGATTTGCAACCACGTATTATAACATTTTGTAAATTGCAACCCCGAAATGTCAAAACTGACTCTGCCCAACAAAAGTTTGTCTGTAATCGATTGATATGAATCCAAATAAATCAATCGAATGTGTACATGTGCTGCTCATTCATTACCGAGTACTGGACCTTGTTTATAATGCATGCTTGCAAATGAGAATACTTATTTTAGGATTATAACAAGTACAAGTTTCATCCAGAAGAAAGTTGGTAGCTTTTCAGTAGGAGCAGAACCACAAAAATTTTTTTTTACGAGCCAATTTAAATTAAATTGGGGTAAAACCCCGCCAAAGGGTACTCGAACTACATGGGTAAAAATAAATTAAGCGAGAATCGGAGACTAGTTGTCAACAAACTCGTAATTTAGCCTCCAAAATTTTGCAAACTCATTTATACAATTAACCACAAAAGCTATATAACCGGAAATATTGTCTCGGAGTCGACCTTTTGTTATCGAACAACCACAACACCATGTTCAATCTTCTTTAAGCTTAAGTCTTAAGAAAAGAAGTTGTAAATATATGTACACTAAGAGTAAGAAATACTATAAGTAACTGTAACCTTTTTGTGGACCAATGTTTTTGCTATTGGAATTATTTAGTAATTATTTATACGAGAAACTTGAGAAAAAGACCTGATATCGTTCAACTAGTGTTTCATATCTTAATTTCTCAATGAAAACTACTTCATCTATCCCATTTTATCAGGGCAGTAAGAAAAATAGCAAATATTAAGTATTACATTGATTTTTGATTTAAATTGATCTTTTTGTCCTTATTTATTGTTTGATTCTTTTAATATTAAGTACTACATTGATTTTTGATTTAAATTGATCTTTTTGTCCTTATTTATTGTTTGATTCTTTTTATGTTATTTTTACAAAAAAGTAAAATATGAAAAATAACAAAAAGTTCGTTTCTATTTTAGAAAAGTGACCCAATAAATTGGGACATAAAAAAAAAAAACAGTGTCATAATAAATTGAGACGAGGAGAGTAGTAGTGTTTGAAAAAGGAGCCACTTATCTCAACCTATATACCTTAATTTCCCAATAAAAATAATACTCCAATAATTGGCACTTTTAATTCTATCAAACACCCGATATTCTTATTTTTCATATATTTCATGTTGTCACTTCAAAGTTAAACCAGCGAAACATAGAGATGAAAGAGTCTCTTGATTTTCAAAAAAAAATGTCTCTTGATATTTCGAAACAAGACTAGCTAAAGGAAGATTTACCTACAAGGTTTTTGCACTGACTGTATTTATATGCATATGCATGAATGCATATGCTAAAGGAAGATTTACCTACAAGGTTTTTGCACTGACTGTATTTATATGCATATGCATGATATGGGTAGGGGCGGAGCCAGAACATTAATTTTGGAGTTGCCAAAAAGAAAAAATCAGCCCTAAGTTTATCTAATTTTGTGCGGACTTAAATTTTCACTTGTGCAAAATAAAATAAAAAATTCACCCGCTTAATTTTAAGTTGTTTTATAATTTTTGTAATAATAATTAACCAAGTAGATATTAGATCTTAGAATAGAATATAATGAAAAGATATAAGCATCCGAAATCGTTTTAAATTAATGTATGTAATGCTAGTAGTAAATAAAAATTCATAGTTGTTGCAATTGTAAGTAAAGTCAATACAATCATTTTTACATTTTATTTTCTTCTCATTTTCTTTAGATTTTTGGTCATTTTCTTTTTGTTTTTTAGCATTTAGAATTATTAATCTTTATCCAGTATCACTACAAAAAACGTTGCGGTATATAATTGCAGAAACAATATATAATTTTGCAAGAGATTACTGGAAATAAAATTTAAGTGCTTGCCAAATGATCTATCTATAAATTACTTCGAAAAACGCTATAGAAAAAAAAATCAAATTATTGAAAATTGTGAGATTGCGGTGTCAACCCCTGGTCATACATAAGAAACGCCCGTGGATATGGGTGTATTGATTTGTCAATATACATGCCATTGGGGATTGGCAAAGATGGCCTTGGATCGTTATGTTCATAGCTGAGCTATGGTTTGGTTTGTACTGGATTGTTACTCAATCTGCTCGTTGGAACATCGTCTACCGATTTACGCACAAGGACAAGATCCTTAGCTGGTTAGTACTCGATAAGGTACTCAGACATACACGTCACATACATGCAAGATATCGTCTATCATTATAGCACTTAAACAATTGAATTGAAAGGAACTCACTAACTTGGAACGCACTTAAACAAGAATTTATACTTGAAAGCACCATTCCATGTTAGCGATCGAATTCATTTCATTTCAACTATTCAAGTGCCAATAAAGTGTTTTTCTATGTTAGTGAATTCATTTTAATTCAATTGTCTAAGATCTATAATTACTACTATTAAAATAACTAAATGCCATAATAATCTAAGATACAGTCACGACTGTTTCAGTTACAACTGAATTTTATAGATTTCCGTTCTTACTTGTAACTGAAACTGTATCTAGAATAAGTTTAACAAACACACAATCAAACGTATTGAATAAGAGATGAACACACACGTTTGATAACGGAGTTCGATCTAGTCTACTCTCCGGAGCTCTTTCTCAGATTAAAATATTGAAAAAGTTTACAAAGTGCATTTGAGTCTTACAAATCAGTAGCTCTCTAACTGTTTAAATCTATACAACTATTGCTATTACTCCTCTCAACTATTCAGTATAGGCTCTTGCGTCAGTCTATCTAGCAAATAGTTCTGTATTTTTTAGAAAAATAAACTATTTTGTTCTGAATACATAATGAAACCCTACGACCTATTATGCATTTATATATTGTGCTTTACAAAAGATGGTAACACAATATACTAAGAATAAACTTTCCAAGTTTATCCATTGCGATTGATCTCTCAATCTTTTTTTCAAATGTTGATTATAGTAGATGAATATTTGTTGCTCAATTCTTCATATAATATGTTCTAAGATTGCATATATTTGAATATCTTCTCATTATAATATGTTTGATCAACAAACTGCAAACCTACAGAAATCTTGACTTGTCTGTCAATATTTTTCAGTTGTAAAAGTCAGTTACAACTGAAAGTATAATTTATAAAAGAACCATTAATAACAAGATGAATATATGACTGAGTAAATGACTAAGTATTGTTTATCAAAATAGTGAAAGCCAAAGAAATTATTATGTGATATAAAATAGGTCCTAACAACTATCATCCGGAAAAACCAAATATTTCATGTAAAATTTATTTTACTTCAAGGCCGAGCTTGATTAGAATTTTAATGGTCCTGATTTTCCTTGTTTTTTCTCTTATTATTGAAGTAACTAAATGATCTATATTAGTCATGATTGTCAAGTTGCATAGCTAATTTTCTAGACTTATTATATTACTTATTTACAGTATGAATCTCATGCATTGGTGTTAAAGTAAATTATTTATTGTATCAAAAGAACAATTAGGTAACAAAGATTAGTAATAGCTGTTTGTATTGGTTAAATAATCGTCTAAACTGAGTTAAATGATGTATATAATTAATCTTAAACTCAATTTTCATGTTAGATTAAATATAATAAAAAGAAACAAACGTGTCACCTTTCTTACATAATTTGTCTTTACGCATTAATTATACCAGTAGGCAGTAGGCATCAAGCATCATAGCAGGGCATGATAGAATTGCAAATTAACCCAAAAATATGATTACAAGTCGATGCATTAGTATATTAAAAACGGAAATAACCTTAAGGGATAGGAAATTCAAGCTATTACAATACTATGAGAATACCAAGCTCAACAACCGGCTAACTAAAAGCAGATTTACAATCCACTTAATCGTACAACAAAATAAATCTGAGTTTTGAGTTGTAAAACAGACCAAGCTAAAGGTACTATAAACACTACAAAATAATGTTTGATTTAGTAAGAGTCAAAAACTGTCACAAGTCTGTCACTAATTTAAAAAGTTGTCACAAATCTGTCGTAAATTGACTAAACCGTCACAAAAACCGTCGCTAATAAGCTCGTAACAAAAAATACCGTCACTAATCCCGTCGCTATTTGGATATATTTTTTGTTGTGAAGTCATCTGTCCATCATTTAAGTTAGCAGCAGCTAATCCACACTTATACCATTTCTTACTGAGATCACTGTTAGGGTCGATACAGGCGAATCAATGAAAGACAGAAATACTAAACCGAGCACACACACTTTGATAACGGAGTTCACCCAAATTGGCTACGTCTCCGGGCCGCTACACGTGGCACTTAATATTATTAAGAGGATTACAATCGTAATCTAGCCTAGTTACAAGCTATGGTTCTCTCGCAAATAGAACTCTCTCTTTATAATATAGAGGTGTTGTGCAAATGTGTAATTAAAATACAAGATATTGGGGCATATAAATAGAACCCAACATGGGTCATATTACAATTTCAGGCGATGTTGGATAATAAGAAGACATGACTAAAACTCATTTGGCTCCACAACTCAACAATCTCCCAGTTGGAGTCAAATGTCGAGTGCTTCAAAAGAACTCCAGATATCCCCGACCACCGAACTCACTGTGCTCCACCAAGCAGAATGCTCCCATCGGTATCCTTGTATAGTAATCGATACTCTGCCGTCATCGGCGAGTTTCTCATTCTTCCAGTGTAGCGGCGACCCTGAGCCTCAAGCTCGGAGTCCTACTGAGGTTGCACACAACCTCAGTTTGTCGATTGTAACAGTCTTCGTTAGCATATCGGCGGGGTTCTTAGCGCCCTCAATCTTTTCTAGCGCGAAGATTCCATCTTCCAGAACTTCCCAGATAAAATGGTAACGAATCTGTATGTGCTTGGTTCGTGAATGGAATACAGGGTTCTTAGTTAGCTGAACTACACTTTGACTATCACAGTGCAGAACTCCCTTGTCGGTTTTCTGACCGAGCTCCTTTAAGAAACCTTGCAACCAAATCATCTCTTTGCTTGCTTCCGTCACCGCGACGTACTCAGCCTCTGTGGTCGACAGTGCAACGATGTTTTGCAGCTTCGATGTCCAACTCACAGCAGTACCACCGTAGGTACAAACACATCCCGTTGTGCTCTTTCGGCTGTCCAGATCACCGGCCATGTCAGCATCCACATAGCCGTGCAGGCCTTCCGAGGTCTTTCGAAAACATAATGTCAAACTCACGGTACCCGAGAGATATCTCAATATCCACTTCACAGCTTCCCAATGGTGCTTGCCCGGGTTACTCATGTAACGACTGACAACTCCCACTGCATGGGCAATGTCCGGTCTTGTACACACCATAGCGTACATCAGGCTACCAATTGCTGAAGCGTAGGGTATGTTCGACATACGATCCTTTCCTTCCTCGTCCGAGGGTGATTGTTCCTTCGACAAGGTAAAGTGTGCGGCTAGCGGTGAGCCTACAGCTTTGGCCTCACTCATGCTAAATCGTGCCAACACTTTCTTCACATACTCGGCTTGCGACAGAAACAGGGACCCATCCCTTCCTCGAGAAATCCTCATACCGAGGATCTTATTTGCGGCACCCAAATCTTTCATCTCGAACTGTTTCGCCAGCTGTTGCTTTACCTTGTTAATCTCAACAAGGCTCGACCCGGCGAGCAACATGTCATCTACGTACAACAGTAGTATGACATACGAAGAGTTCTCAAATCTCTTCACGAAACAGCAGTGATCACTATCACTTCTTTCGAACCCGGTATTCGCCATGAAATTGTCAAACTTCTTATACCACTGCCGTGGTGCTTGTTTTAGCCCGTACAAGCTCTTCCTCAGTTTGCAGACCAGTTTCTCTTTTCCCTTTTCGGCAAACCCTTCAGGTTGGAGCATGTAAATTTCTTCATCAAGATCTCCATGGAGAAAGGCAGTTTTCACATCTAACTGCTCAAGATGAAGACTCGCATTTACAACAATGCTCAACAATAGCCGAATAGTCATCAACTTTACGACTGGTGAAAAGATCTCGGTGTAGTCAATTCCTGCCTTTTGCTGGAACCCTTTGACTACTAAGCGTGCCTTATACCGTTTCGTGCCGTCTTGTTCCTCCTTCAGTCGGAACAACCATTTATTGCTCAGTGCCCTCTTCCCATTGGGCAGTTCGGCTAACTGCCAAGTCACATTCTTCTCGAGCGACTTCATCTCATCCTTCATCGCGAGCTCCCACTTGCTAGAGTCTTTCAGCTCCAGCGCTTCTTCTCTACTTTCGGGCTCTCCTGCATCACTGAGCAGTATGTAATGCAGGGAAGGAGAGTATCGGGCAGGAGGTCTCCTCACACGATGACCTCGGCCTAATTCAGGTCGAGGAGTTTGGGACAGCTCCTCGTCCTCTTCAGCATCTGCTGGTCGGTTGTCGAGCACCACTGGCTCATCTTTGTCATTATCTTCCAACATTCTTGGAAACGCATTCATGTCGACCATACCACTTTTCTCAGACGGGAGCGCTTGTTCTACCACATTTTGTCGATCTTTGTACAAAATGCTTTCGTTGAAGATGACATCCTTGCTGTGAATGATCCTCTTTGCTTGACCATCCCAAAAGCGATATCCAAACTCAGCTCCACCGTACCCCACAAAGTAACACACTTTGGATTTCGAGTCAAGCTTGGTACGTTCATTTATGTTGACATGGATATATGACAAACAACCGAACACTCGCAAGTGTTCATACGAGATAGGCTTTCCTATCCATACCTCATCGGGAATCCTCCTTTCTAGGGGCACTGAGGGTCCACGGTTAATGAGATAAACCGCTGTGCTTACTGTATGTGCCCACAAGGCTTTGGGAAACCCACTTTGCAGTCTCATACTCCTAGCACGCTCATTGATTGTTCGGTTCATTCGCTCGGCCATGCCATTCTGCTGTGGCGTTCTTCGGATGGTCTTCTCCATTCGAATGCCTCTCTGAGCACAGAACTCTACGAACTTCGCATCAATGTATTCTCCGCCGTTATCGGACCTCAAACACTTGAGTTTATTCCCGGTCTCCAGTTCGACCATGGCCTTCCATTCTTGAAATTTCTTAAACACCTCAGACTTGTGTTTCAAGAAATAGACCCATGTTTTCCTCGTCGAATCATCGATAAAGGTCACATAATACTGAGATCCTCCCAGTGAGGTTACTGGAGATGGTCCCCATACGTCTGAGTGGACCAGTACTAGCTTCTCCTCCTTGGGAGCTTTTCCACCTTTCCGGAAGCTCACTTTCTTCTGCTTCCCGAAGATGCAACCTTCACACATATCGAGGTTGACAGACTTCAAGCCTGGAAGTTTGTTGTCCTTCGCTAACACCTTCATCCCCTTCTCACTCATGTGACCCAACCGTCGATGCCACAGTTCTGAGCAGTCTTGCGACACAACTGCCGCCACTGTACACTCCTCATCGGTCGTCATGTACAGCGTACCGAGCTTGCTCCCTCGGGCTATCACCATAGCTCCTCGTGAAACTTTCCAAGCTCCATAGCTGAATGAAATGGAGTGCCTTTCGGCATCGAGTTGACCTACTGAGATCAGATTATTGGTCAACCTCGGGACATGCCTCACTTTCATCAGCTTCCATACCGATCCATTTGGAATGCGAATCTTCACATCGCCCATTCCAACAACCTCCAACGCTTCTCCGTCGGTTAGATACACTTTACCGAAATTACCCACAGTGTAATTTTCGAATAAATCCTTCTGAGGGGTTGTGTGAAATGATGCCCCAGAGTCTAGAATCCACGAATCTATATCTCTTTGTACGGCAAGCATTAAACAGTCTCCCGAATCCTCGTCGCTCGCAACAATAGCCCCGTGATCACGGCCGGTACCCTTCTTCGGCTGTCTGCACTCATGACTGAAGTGCCCCATACCCTGGCAGTTATAGCACCGAAGATTCTTCTTACTTCGATCGCTATCTTTGCCTCCTCGGCTTTGCCCTCTTCCACCTCGGGATTGTGAACGTCCTCTAACGTCCCATACCCTGCCTTACCCCGGTCTCTTGAACCCACATTCAAGGTTGCTCCATCATTTGAGCATTCACCCATATTTAATCTCCTGAGTTCCTCAGCGAGTATTTGATCTCGGATGTTGTTGTAAGTCAGTTTCTCCTTTCCAATTGAGTTGCTAACAACAGCTCGCATGAATTCCCAACTGTTCGGTAAAGAGGCTAGCAGTATAAGGGCTCTCACTTCGTCTTTAAAAGTTATCTCCACCGCATCCAACTGATTTACGGTGTCGATGAACTTGTTCACGTGACTCGCGACAGGTGTCCCCTCAGCCATGCGTAGGTTGAACAACTTGCGCATGAGATGTACCTTGTTGTTCGCGGATGGTTTCTCATATATGTCGGTGAGGATCTTCATCATCCCCATCGTCGTCATCTCTCTTGCGACGTTATGTGCTACACTCCTAGATAGTGTTAGGCGGATCACTCCCAATACTTGTCGGTCTAAGAGTTTCCACGCCTCCTCGGTGGTCGTGGTCGGCCTTTCCTCTAGGAGAAGTGGCTGATGCATCTTCCTCCCATAGAGGTAGTCCTCTATTTGCATTCTCCAGAATGCGAAGTCCTTCCCGTCGAACTTCTCGATCCCGTGTGCGGTTCTGTCTTCTTTCGCCATCGATCTTCCTCAGCTCTGATACCACTTGTTAGGGTCGATACAGGCGAATCAATGAAAGACAGAAATACTAAACCGAGCACACACACTTTGATAACGGAGTTCACCCAAATTCGCTACGTCTCCGGGCCGCTACACGTGGCATTTAATATTATTAAGAGGATTACAATCGTAATCTAGCCTAGTTACAAGCTATGGTTCTCTCGCAAATAGAGCTTGTTGAACTTAGAGTTCAATAATGATTTTGATTATAACTTTGATTATGTCGTTAATGATTTTACTATTTCAATGATATAATGCTTGTCTTGTCCAAAAAGAGAAAACGTATATTTCAGGTCTTTAAATGATAGAGCATTCGATAACGAAGCCATAGGTTCAAGCGGAACCAAATTCGGAGCTAAAACGAATAAGTTATGGGCTTTCGAAGAAGACCGGAAAAACTGCCAGAATTACAGACGACCGATCGACTGGACAAAAACGACCGATCGTTTTTGGTCCAAAATCTTCCAGTGAGTACGCTGTAAAAACGACCGATCGTTTTCAGAAAACGACCGATCGTTTTCTGGAAAACGACCGATCGACTGTAGAAAACGACCGATCGTTTTCTGCAGTTTTCGAAAACAGCTTTTCAGCTTATTCTGGAAAGTTGTTTAAAACTTCCAACGGTCATATCCAGCAAAAACAGACTTTGCTGATATATAAACCACCCCAATCTCTCTTCCAAATCACCAAAAAATTACAACATCAATCAACTTCCTCCAACCTCTCATTAAAAACCCTAAATATCACCATTTTGGTGTATATATATTCGAGAAAGAGGAAAATCAAAGAGAAAGAGATTCAAGCTCGATCATCATCAACAACTCACCAATTAGCTTTTTAAGAAGCAATTAGAATAGTGAGTGTAGTTACATTTTTGTAACAAAAATTGTATCGAGTGTTTTATAAACTCAATTGTAAGCGAGTGAACGGGTAGAGGCTTTGTAAGCCAGTGAAGCTTAAAAGCTCTAGGTTTTTCATTCGGGTACTCATAAATTGAGGGGGAGTCGTTGACTCATAGTCGTGTTCTCTTGTACTTGTATCAAGAGTAGAAACCTCGGGTAGAGGGTGAGTCAATCGGTCGATTGAGCTCGATAGGGTTTGTAAAATCCGGAAGAAACATTTTAGTGAAATACTCGGTAGTACCGAGGAGAGGACGTAGGCGCGTTTGCCGAACCTCTATAAATCACGGTGTCATTTTCTTCCCTTGCTTTTACTTTCCGCAACTTATATTCTTGCTTGTTTTTTGCTTGCGTTTAGTTATTCTAGCAATTTATTAACTCTTGTTAAAACGCTTAAGCTTAGAATTGCATAAGTTGGGTGGTTAGTTGCATCGAATTTTAATTAGGCGAAAATCGCCATAAATCTTATTCACCCCCCAAGGTTAGCACACGGGCCAACAGAACTCTCTCTTTATAATATAGAGGTGTTGTGTAAAAGTGTAATTAAAATACAAGATATTGGGGCATATAAATAGAACCCAACATGGGTCATATTACAATTCCAGGCAATGTGGGATAATAAGAAAATATGGTCAAAACTCATTTGGCTGCACAACTCAACAATCACGCCTTGCAACCAACTCCGGCGAGAGTGACCCTTTATGGCACGTCTAGAATGCTCCGTTAAGTTAGCTTCACCAAGAAAACTCTTATCAGTAAAAATCACAAGTCAACTAACATTAACAAAGCATACTATGTTAAAAAGGCACGAACCACAAAGGGTTTCTGTTTTCCTTGTTCCCTTCCAAATCATCTTCCTTAGTGGCTATCATCATATTTACATTTGGATCCAAAGTTCATCTCCTCTCTTTCTCTTAATATCTTGATTACGAAATTTTAATCTTCTTATGTATCTGAAGTTAGAGGTCAAATTGTAAGAATTTAAAAAACTAGCAAGTTTAAAAACCAAACCTAACCGAATATTAATGTTTAGTTTTATATAACTATATGTATACCGAAATATATAAGTTGAGATTTGTGCGATTAACGATTACTATCCCGAGATTTCACGAAAACCAATTTAGTATCTGAACATTAACAATTGACCCAATTTGGGACAATTCCGTCCAAAATGGTGATGTCATCACTATATTTTTATGTTTATGCCCTTTACATATCAAATAAATTACAAAATTATCATTTCCACATTTATATATACAAAACATTTAATAAAATATGTTTAGTAAAAATAATTAAATAATAAATACTAAAAAAATATAAAAGTAGAAAAATAAGTATATATATGAATATAACTAAAATTATAATTTATATTTAAATTAATATATACATATATTTACAACAATAATATTTAAAAAGTAAATAACATGATAATATAACTAACTATAAATATATATACATTTATGTATGTATTATGTATCTATATGCATGTATTTGGGGACAATGGTGGTGGTGGGGCGGCGGCGGGGGTACTGTGATGGTGGTGGCGCAGCCTATTTGTATGCATGTATATGTATGTAAGTATATATATATAGCTATGGGGGTGGGGGTGGGGATGCGGTGATTGCCAAGGCGAGGGGAGCGGCGACGGTGATGTTTATATATATTTATGTACGTATGTAGGGGGGACTGTTGGTGGATAGTGGTGGGGGTGGGGACGGGACGCCGCCGTGGGAAGAGCTGCAGTTGGTGTGTATATATATATATATGTATATGTACAACTGTATAAATATATTATAGTTTTGTTTTGTTTTTTTTAAATACCCAATTGACAAAATGACATTTTTACCTTTCAGCTTAACGAAAGTTGATGACATGACACTGATGATATCGTCAATTTGGACGGAATTGTCCCAAATTGGGTCACGGAATTGTCCCAAATTGGATCAATTATAACGTTCAGGTACAAAATTGGTTTTTGTGAAAAATCGGGATACTAATCGTTAATTGCACAAACACCGGGATAGTAATCGGGTATTAACCCGTTTATTTGCAGTTTTTACTTATAAATATATCTTCTTTTGTACAATGTTAATTTAGTTCTTATTTGACTTTAATTCAAAATTTGAGATAGCATATATGTTGAAACTTTACCATATTAGCGTCACTTTGATTTTTGTGTTTTTTTCTAATTAAAAGTTCAAACAGACCAAACCATGCAAATCCAACCAAATTGACTATTATTGGTTTTTCATTAAATAATTATTTGGGACAAAACCGAACAAAACTAATTAGTTTTTAGTTGGTAACTATGGTATTTTACATAAACCACCAAGCAACCCGAACAACGGACTACGCCTAGTGTCACAGGTCTGTTTTTCGCTCCAGAAAACAGCCTTCGTGATGGCACGAACCGGGGCTTAATCGCTGCTCGACTCGCTCAGCCAAACCAACACCCACGTACACTCGTGTATCGCTCTCAAACGCAGCCCGTTTCAAACCCAAAACAGAATTGTTTTCTTTGACAGAAAACGCAGGAATATAGACAAACAAATATAAGTAAACGAATACCGAAATTACAGCCAATTGGCCAACCTTTAAATTATAATTCCGTTAATAATTATAACGACTCGTTTACAGACTTTTCTCTCTCAAAATTGACTCTATAAACGAAATACAATATGCCCATGTATTTATAATACATACATGGCAGTTACAAGGTAGAATTACAAGGAAATAAACTGCCCAAAGCAGTTACAATGCAGTTTGGAACCGCTCCAGCACATTGGTAACCGTTCCCGCCCTTTCTAAGTGACTCTAACCTTTAATAGAATACTTATACAGCAGCTAGACCAGTCCCAACCAAACAGCCCACTCCGATCCACATAATCGATCCGCATTGCCATCAAACTGCCCGCCATTCGTATCAAAACAGTCCGTTGTCATGACTCAACACTAGCAGTCCATTCGAACCATATCGAACGTGTTTCCTTGCTTCAAACCTGCCCAAAGCTTGAACCGTATCAAATTTTAATTCATTGGCGCTCCTACACACCAAACATTAGCCAACGGTGCCCACAAACGTTCCTTCGAAGTGTCAATCCGCTAACCAAACGAATGCTAGCACAAACATGCTAACAACTAGCCAGTTCCACAATGTCCGTCAAAATTAAGAGTCAGGAGGGAGAAAATTGTACATTTATGTGCTAAATGAAGAAAATCGTGTAGTTATATGATTAATTTGGTATACAAACAGTCTCTTAAAGTAACCTCTGAAGCTATAAGTCATTTGCAAATAACCCTGGAAACAATCAAAATTTTGCAATTACCCCCAATAACGTATCTAACTTTTGCAATTAACCGACAATGCCCTTATATAACTTTATTCTCAATGATTCATTTTGATTGATTTCTCATTTATTATAATCAGTTATTTGAAGAAAACTTTTGAAAACCATGTGACATACCTTTCCTGTGTCAAATGAGTAGTTCCGAACCCTTGATCGGAACAAGACTAGGCGTGCAAATACAAACTGCACAAACATAATCCATTTTCTCAACAGTAGTACTTCCAAGTTTCGGGTTTTTTGGATCAAACAATATGATCTTCCCTGATTTACGTTGCAACGGTAAACGTCCGTTCATTGAACAACCAAGTACAGTCTCAACCCCTAGAGGGAAACGAAGAATCAATCCAGCACGTCACGACCCATCATTCTCCAATACCAACATATAAATAGTTTTCTCCGCTGTATTACCTTCCAACGGACCTATCCCCAGATATTTACTAAAGAGCGAGACTAAACTAAGAGTGGATCCAATGAATACAATTAACGCACTCTTACAATTAGATAACATAATTGTATCATTAAATTCTAGTTGCGGAGCTGTAAGCATAGGCACCCGCCTAAATACATTATTACAGATATCAAATCGGAACACAAATCTTGGGATATCATAATTAGTGTAATCATAAGAGCAACGACCCCACCAATACGGTTCACCCTTCACGATGGTTCGACAATCTGAAGTTATCGTAGGAAAATCGGTCTCAACATCAATCTCTCTCCAAGAATTGGAATCGAAAGAATATAACATGACGTGTGTTTTAATAATCATGCGGACACCTATAACTTCTCTATTCTAATAACTATGTAACTATTTGTAAACGAGTCAAAACAGAACCCAAGGGATGTAATATTAGGAATGTGCACGATATGCAAGATGACAATCCCACTAAAGATAGCAATTCCTATAATCAAGACAACAATCCCATGAATTAAGCTAATTGATTCTTGTCAATATTGTAAAAATATTCAGTATTCAAATTTGTATCAATTATAGCCTAAATTAGTTATGTAATTAGCCTATATATATTGTTATCTTCCCATGTAACTATTATCAATTAAAACAATAAACTTTCTACATGGTATACCAGAGCTAATAAGGAATCCTTAATAGCAGTCACCAATAACCAAATTTTTTTTTCGATCAACCACCCAACAACTATGGCCTCCCATGACAACACCATCTCCAACCCCCATGAAGCAAACAAACCTCTCACATCTCTTAACCTAAACAATTGCGTAAAACTCAACTCTCTCAATTATACCGCTTGGCAATTCCAACTATCCCACATCCTATTCGGGTATAGCCTCTTAGGCTATCTCGATGGAACAATTACTGCACCTTCACCCACCATTGTCAACACTGACACAACCGAAGCACCAAACCCGGCCTACCAAACTTGGCTAAAACAAGACGGTCTAATCCTAGGCGCTCTTATGGGCACCTTAACCGCAGCCGTCCAATCCCTCATAGTCCGTGCCAAAACCTCGAAAGAGGCATGGGACATACTTTCAACCACCTATGCTAACCCCTCGCGTGGCCATATTCTCCAACTCAAAGACCGCCTTGACTCCATCGTCAAAACATCTGACCAAACCATAACCGAATATATGAATAAAATCAAAGAATATATCGACCAACTGGCTCTTATGGGCAAAATTATCGATTCCGAAGACGTAACATCCAAAATCCTCAAAGGACTTGATTATGAAACCTACAAACCAGTCATTGACACGGTTCGAGCTCGAGACACCCCTATTAGTTTCGAAGCTTTACACGAAAAACTAATCCAACACGATCTCCTTCTCAAACAACAACAACCCTCCCCTACCCTTTTTCAGCCATCCGCACATGCTGCCTATCGCCAAAATAATTATCGTCCTTATCAACGCACCACAATTCAACCCTCCAACAACAACACCATTCGTCCATCCACCCAACCCAACCCCAATGCCAAACCCTTCAAAGGCAAATGCCAATGGTGCCGTGCCCAAGGACATGTCCTTGCATTCTGTCCAGATTTTCGTCGCCTCTACCCCAACATCATCACCCCCGACCCACCTACTGGTCGACACAACAAGCCGTCACCGCATGCTCACACTGCCATTCACGCACCACAAAATCCATCCTCCTCCTATCTCCTTGACAGTGGCGCGTCACACCACATAACCCATGATCTTGACACCCTCACCCTCCACTCTCCATACACCGGTTCTGATGATGTCATTATTGGTGACGGCTCCGCTCTCCCCATTGCCAATATAGGTTCCTTTACTATTTCTCATCCCTCATCCTTAACACTCAAAAATGTTTTACATGTTCCAAATATTTCTCGCAATCTCTTATCAATTTCGAAAATTTGCCAAGACAATAACGCTTGTGTTATATTCTCACCAACTTCTTTTCTTATTAAGGATATTACGACGGGGACAATCCTACTCCAAGGCCCCGCTAGAGACGGAGTCTATGAATGGAGCCCAACCAATCCACGTGCTTTTCCTGCCACCAAAAGACCAAATCCGCTTTCGTGGCATCATAAACTTGGCCACCCGTCCTACTCTACTATTAAAATTATCAACAATAATCTTTCTTACCGTATTTCCGATTTCACTGAATGTAATGCTTGCAATATGAATAAGAGTCACAAATTACCTTTTGCAAACTCTACTTTTACCACCAATGGTCCTCTCGACCTTATCTTCTCTGACCTCTGGACCGCTCCCGTCCCATCCCGCGAAAACTACAAATATTACATTGTCTTTGTAGATCATTTTAGCAAATATATATGGTTATTTCCACTAAAGCAAAAATCCGAGACAACCCTTGTCTTCACTCGGTTCAAGGCCCTCGTAGAAATTTTTTTTAACAAACCCATTCGTCGGTTTTTCTCCGATAATGGCGGCGAATATCTTAAACTTCATCACACCCTCCTTGACAATGGAATATCTCATTACACGTCTCCTCCGCATACACCCGAACATAATGGATATGCGGAGAGACGACATAGGCACATTGTTGAAACTGGCTTATCTCTTCTTACCCACGCCAAGCTGCCCACCACACTATGGCCATTCGCATTTAGCACCGCAACTTATCTCATAAACCGCCTACCCACACCAACTCTCCAAGGTCAGTCGCCCCACTTTAAACTCCTCAATACTAATCCTGACTACACAAAACTTCATAATTTTGGGTGTCTTTGTTACCCTTGGTTACGACCTTACACTAAACACAAAATGGAACCACGATCACTACCCTGCGTCTTTGTTGGCTACTCTACATCTCAAAGCGCATTTCATTGTCTTGACCCTCAAACCCATCGTGTTTACACCTCTCGCCATGTTAAGTTTGTCGATGAAGAGTACCCCTATACCAGCCTCGTGCCCTCTCCATCAACATCACCCACCACCCACCCAAATGATTGGTGCACCCTCACCATCCCTATTCTGCCACAAATGCCCACCCCCACGCTCCCACCTGCCATCAACACACCACCATCCACCTCTGCCACTCCCGTGTCCTCTGCCACCCCACCCATCACCCTACCTCTATTTCCATCCCCCCAATCCGCTACCACATCTCACGTACCTCCTGCCACGACTCAACCTACATATGCACATGGCACCCGCCTGGCCAACAACATACGCAAACCCAACCCGAAATACGCCAAGCTTGCCCAAGCCACCTCCAACCCGACACCTCATTACCTCCCTAATACCACCAAACAAGCCCTCATCTTACCCCAATGGCGCGCTGCTATGCAGGAGGAATATAACGCTCTTGATCGAAATCACACTTGGTCCCTTGTACCACGTCACAATTCTCAAAACGTGATTGGGTGCAAATGGATATTCGCATCAAATATAATACTGACGGCACTCTCAAGCAACATAAAGCTCGATTAGTAGCCAAAGGATTTCATCAACGTCCCGGAATTGACTATACGGAAACGTTTAGTCCCGTTGTCAAACCAACAACGGTACGTCTCATACTCTCTCTAGCCGTTACTCACTCATGGCACCTCCGTCAACTTGATGTCAACAATGCATTTCTTCAAGGTCATTTATCCGACAATGTTTATATGGAACAACCCCCCGGATTTGTCGACCAACTAAAACCCGACTATGTTTGTCAATTAAAGAAAGCAATATATGGTCTCAAACAAGCTCCGAGAGCTTGGTACACCGAGCTCAAAAACTATCTGCAGACCTACGGTTTAAGCCAATCCCTTTCCGACTCATCACTTTTTATTTTCAATAACACCACCACTAGACTTTATGTATTAGTCTACGTCGACGATATCATTGTCACCGGACCACACCAATCCACCATACAAACTTTTATCAACTGCTTAGCAACTCGTTTTTCCATCAAAGATCTCGGCCCTCTCTCATATTTTTTAGGAGTAGAAGTCGTACCCAACACCAATGGCTTACATTTAAACCAATCTAAATACATTACTGATATACTAATTAAATACCAAATGGTCGATGCAAAACCCACCTCAACACCCATGTCTACCCAACCACCCTTAGTCCGTGATGATGGCAACCCTATTCTCGACCAAACTAAATATAGGGCTATTGTAGGAAGCCTCCAATATTTATCACTCACTCGACCCGACATTGCTTATACCGTCAATCGACTAGCCCAATTCCTTCATCACCCAACTTCACTTCACTGGATTACACTTAAACGACTTCTTCGGTATTTAAATGGCACCATCACCCATGGCATTCAACTATATCGTCATACACCGCTTTGTTTACATGCCTTTTGTGATGCCGATTGGGCTGGCGACAAAGATGACTATGTCTCCACCTCGGGTTATCTTATTTATCTTGGTCGCAATCCCATATCATGGTCCTCAAAGAAGCAACGAGCATTAGCCAGGTCGTCAACGGAAGCTGAATTTCGTGCTCTAGCTGACACGACTGCCGAGACAATATGGCTTCGATCCCTCTTATCCGAGCTCCATATTACCATCACCAAACCACCAGCTATATACTGTGATAACCTCTCTGCAACCCACTATGCTGCAAACCCGGTCTTTCATTCAAGAATGAAGCACCTAGCATTGTCCTTTCACTTTGTACGAGAACTAATTCAACAGCAAACAATTCGAGTACAACACATTGCAAGTAAGGATCAGCTCGCTGACGCACTAACAAAACCCCTTCATCGAGCTCGCTGTCACGAGTTAAGACTCAAGATCGGTCTTCTGCCTCGCACGTCCGACTTGCGGGGGTGTATTAGGAATGTGCACGATATGCAAGATGGCAATCCCACTAAAGATAGCAATTCCTATAATCAAGACAACAATCCCATGAATTAAGCTAATTGATTCTTGTCAATATTGTAAAAATATTCAGTATTCAAATTTGTATCAATTATAGCCTAAATTAGTTATGTAATTAGCCTATATATATTGTTATCTTCCCATGTAACTATTATCAATTAAAACAATAAACTTTCTACATGTAATGCTTTCCTCATACGGATTGTGAGGCTTAATTGTGGGGAACAGAGATGATTTTTTGCACTGATTGGTCACTGGGTTCCATAAGACAAAATCATTGTATGAATTTTGATCACGTCGATGTATAGGAGATATAAGGATAGGGGACATAATGAGTAAATAGCAAGTCATCGTAGATTTTTTTTTTGCTTTGAAAAGTCGAGATTAAAAGTGTTAATTTTATTGTTTTTTGCCATGTCTTTAGTAAAATAGGTTCATTAGCACTAGTTGCCTTTTGATTGTAGGTCGTAATGTCATCCTTTTCCGTTAATGTTTTTGATTGAAAACGCTATCATGGGGTCGTGGCTCATGAAAGAATATTTTTACGATTTTATTAATAAAATGTATCGGATATTGAAATAAAAAAAAATAAAAAATCATTGTATGAAATTTGGAGACAGACCAAGTCATTGATCGAACCAATCAGGTTTATCGGGCTGCATATCTTGTTTAACGATTGCTCCATAATGAACGCAGTCTTAGGGTTGTCCACATGCAAAAGAGAGAGATGGTTATTCCCGACTATATCAGGCATATTGTTTTCTATAATTAAATACTCATACTCTTCAGCTTCTTGGTTTATTTTGGCATTATCAAGGTGAACTGTAATGAAATCAGTGTTTGAAAAGAGACTTAACCACATTTTGCAAACAGATTTGAAACGGACGATAGATTTAGGTGGAAGCCTCTCGAGGATCTCGATCAATAAGTCATCAGGAAGTTTCAATACAATACTAGGAACACGGGTTTGTAATCCGCTTCCTATTGTTTCACTATCGTTAATATGTCCCTTCACCATTATTGCAAAGGTGGACTACTTGGTGAAACCTTACGCAACCCTAGAAAAGAAGAAGAAAAAAAGAAATAACTACTAAGAATTGGAAATTAATATTGACGGAAAAAAAGAATGAAAAAGTAAAAAAAAAGATTCAATGAAACCCAATATATATATATATATATATGTATGTATTTTTTTTTTCTTTTTCCAACTAAAATGCTGAACAATCATAAATTAATCTAAGAGCAGATGAAAATGAGTTAAAATCAGGTTGCTAGCATATGTAGTCTTCTCACTACCTCATACATATTAGTCATTTGTAACAATTGCATCTGGCAAGTGGCTAGTGAAAATGAATGAGACAATACAGAAAGAGAACATGTTAAACTATGAATTCATATAATGTGAATCGATGATAACAAAAATTGTAAATAGGGGGAAAATATCTCTTGTATGTTGCTATTACCTTTATAAAAAAAACTGATTTTGTTATAAGATTACATACAGTATAAACTTGGTATTACTATGATATATATCACTTAACCATAAGCTCCATTTGAATAACTCCCACATACTTATCTCATCCTACATTATGTTGGAAAAAAAACCATGATGTTTTCCGAATTGGTCACGAGTCCAAAAGGTTGGTCAAATTCCATACGAATAATTTAAAGTTTAGACTCCGTACTCAATTGGTTTGAGTAGCTTGTGTGACAAGCTTCGAAACGGTATATCGCATGACCTATTCGGTGAATGAGTGTGAATGGAAATTGGCTCCGAAGTTGGACCATAGAGAGACGAAATCTGGAATTTTAGGAGAGGAAGTGGGAAATCAAATGGATGGGGAAGCCACCCAAATGATTGTCCCACATCAAAGAGGAAAAACTATTTTGAATAATTTATATACATATTCACCGCTAGAGAGTGGTAATAGTGTGTAGCCTCATAGGTGTGTGTATGCAAGTGTACTACATACTCACTCGGGCTCGGGTCACGGACTTGGGACTTGGGGAATATTCCGGTTCCAAGAAAGTCCGAGAGTTTTGAAATAACAAAGCAGTCCCAAAAATTATTCAGCAGTTTCGAATACTGAATTAAGTGATCATTTATAAACCTTTTATTTTTCTGTCTTTTTTCCATTTCAGTATTTTAAATTCTGCAATTTACATTTCTGTATTTTTTATTTCAGTATTTTAATTTGCTGTACTTAGCTGTAGTTTTCAATTATGTTTTTACCTTTCTGTAATTTCTTTAAAGTTCTGTTTTATTCTGCAATTTCAATTTTGTAATTTAATTCTGTAATTAGAATAGTTTCAATTCAGTCATGTTATTTCAATTTCAATCAGAACAGTCCGGCTGTTAAGTTTATACTTTCCAGTCCGGCAGTTTCTATTTATTGCAATTCAGTACATCAGATTATTAATTAATAATAATCTGAATAATGTTTGCTTTAATTTCAATTCAGTACCTACATGTTGTAATCTGTAATTTCAATTCCAATTCGAAATTAATAAATATTACACTAGTTTTTGATCATTCCTTTTTTTAGTCATTTATTATTGTTTAATTGTTATTTCGTACATGGTAACCAACACATTATTGCAACCGCATGAAAATCATTTGATTAGTATATAATCTAAAAATATGGGAATTACTATGGAACAGTCGGCCTATATGACTGGTTCACAACCCGTTAGCATAAAAATGTGTCAAATGCATAAAAAAATTAATTTTTGATTAATATTTAAGTTTAGGGTAGGCCTCACTAGGATTTTATATTTTTATTTGAGTTTTTAGTGTGTTGTATAATTTGTTTTTAATTTATCAAATTCTAATTTGTTGAAAATAGAAAAAATAAATTAGTTATTGAAAAATATTATCTAAACATTCATTTTTTAATCTAACGGTGGTTAAGGCGACTGTTACATAAACAGTCAAATAAAGTGTGACTGTTTCAAAGAGTCACTCAAAAATATGTAGCATCAAGAGAGTACTAGTTATACTAAACCTATTAAAGATTACTAAAATAAATATCACATAGAATCAATGAAAATCTCTGGGCATTATATTTTATAATAATAAAAATAATTATGTTCGTGAGATATGGCAACAACAAAGGAATAATAGAGAAAATAAAGAGCAACAATGAAACAAACAAAAAAACTTAAAATAGAGAGAAAAATGTATTAATAATACAAGGGTGCATCACAAAATATCGTATGGAAACTATATATAGATAGCATCATGAAGCAAAATTGTGCATACGACAAAAAAAATGATTCTTTCTATTATAATTAAACCTAAAATACTAAAAAGATTTAAAACCTAAAACACTAAAAAAATACTAGCTAAAATATAGTAAATAATAGAGCAACTCAGAGCATAAAAAAAAGATTAGAAGGGCGTCGAAGAGTGTATACACAGTAAAATGGATGAATTCTTGACTTGGGATTTGATAGTTTTTTTCATGAGACTTTTTCTATGATAAGTAATGAAGAAAGGGGAAAAAAGAGAATTGAGCCGGTAACAAAAAATACCGCATAAGTTATGGATCGCGAGAGTACATTATATAGCATTATCTGAGGAGAGAGGTTAATTATGATCCATGAAAAAATTAGGGAAGTTGATAAATTATGGGGAAGATATATACGGCATGGCATCATTAATAATCCCAATTGTTTAAAAAAGGAATGTAACTGGCCTACGAATTCAAATGACAGATAAACCTAAAAATGCATCTCATTTTTCAGCTAGGCTTCATCTAACTATATCTCAGTGCCTACACTTTTTATTAATGTATGGTACATAACTTTAAGATAGAAATTGAAAACTATTGATTTGAGCTTTGGTAATCATTCAAATTATTTGAAATGTTATATAAATGATCACTACAAGAAAATTGACAGTTGGCAACAGAATATTCTGTTTGTATTTGAGCAATTCTGTTGATGATCGGTGATCGGCAACAGATTAGCAACATAAACTACTATGATATTGTTTGGCTTGTGGCTGATTTTTAGTAACACTTATGTTGTTACTAATTCCAGTCAGCAACATAATTGTAACAAGTTTATTCTGTTGCCATTTGTACGTATAGTGCAACACATTTTGCAACACATCTGTAACACATACATATTGTTGCAAATCAGTTACAATTTTGAGCTAGATTATTTTATTATATAACTACTTGTAGCTACTCATCTCGGTATTGTGTTGCTATTTCTTTATTTTATTTATTTATTTAAAGCTTATAGTATGTTGCTATATTATTATTTAAATATCAAATATTTAAACAAAAATTAATCAAAAGACAAATTAACATTAATTGAATTTATTATCCATACAATCCCCAAAACAAACATGAAACAACCCATACACATTCTCGCATAGATTCCAACATTATGAAAGCTATTATGCACTACAACCCAAAACTATCAGTAACAAATCTAAAAGTTTCACAAGTAAACAAATTTCCAAATAACACTAATCCATAGCGGCCACGAACTTGATGCACCTGTCCTAGAGTTAGAGCCAAGAAAAGATGAGTTTGATGATCCGAAGCTGTAGATGGAGCCTTCATGGTTCATCTTCATACCAGCAACAAACTAAATAAATATAAAATTATCATCGGAATATCGGTCTTCTTCAACATATGAGATAACTTCGGTTTTTTGGCTTGAATGTCGTCAATAGCTGAAAAGAATACATAAGTAACATATTTAAAAAAATGTGATATCAAACACAACAAACTAGCCTTTCCCTTCTCATTAGTAAAAGAATATAGGCATACAAGATATAAAATTAAGTTCTACAAACAATCACAAAGTCTTTTAAGTAAAGTGGTAAGGAAATCTAGAAAAGAGACTTGCACACTTCTTCAAGTTACAAGTGAAGGTACACATATAACACTATGATGCTTTCATTTTACAACTGTGTTTATGGCACAACAAAAATCGCATAAGAAACTGTATTCTCTACACTAAGTAAGGCCTTGTTTAGTTGCAGCTTTTAAGCTCGGATAATTTCGAATTTTTTTAGAATATTAGATTGCATTTAATCAATCAGGTTAATGTTTGGCCTAAAAGCAAGAAATATTACGCCGGATGTACCCAACTTTACCCAAACCCAATAAATCAAATATTGCACACTATTCACAAAGTCCTCTCGGTTAAGAGAAAGGAAAAGCTGGAAGAATGCTTACATTTTTTCGACTTCTCCGACCAGCGCCACATCCCTTGCTCGAAAAAGTGAAACTAAACGTAATCAAAGTAAAACCAAAATTAGCCTAGATCAAGATTACCAACATAAAGAAGAAATCAATCAAATCAAATGAATCATTGATTACATTCTCTTCTGTTTTCCAAAACAAAGAAATCCTTGTTTAACTACTGCACCACATTTGTAACAGATCCGGATCAGTTCCTAAAACAACATTTATAGACTTACAGGCAGGAGTATTTATCTAGCTTCAGCAGTTATATTATGATTTGGAAATAGTCTTTTCCCGCTTTATGTAGTTTAGCAGTTTATGTATCTGTTTTATAAAATAGGTTTACAGTAATAGATTTAGGTGTGCATAAATTTATATTTGTTGACTTTCTCTTTCGAGAATTGGCTATATATATTTCGTACTATATCAAGCTTTCATGCTACAGTTCGGTCATCTAGTTTGGTTCCATGACTCATTTCTATACCGTTTTTAGAACCGTTTCGTAGGTTATTGTTTGACAGTATTCATGAGTAATCATGGTTATTACAACATTTCATATCACGAGTACAACATTTCAACAAATAAAACCCATCAAACCAAAATGAAAAATTATAAATAACAAACCTTCCTCAGCTGTGTCTAGCGATGGGAGAAAATATGCTCAAAATATGCACTTTGATTACTCTTCTTATAGCTAGAGAGTGGTTTAGTACTGAGAACACGTGACACCTACAAAAAAATAATCAAATCGTTCTTGCAAGAATAAGAATGAAGTAGTAATCAACATTGCAGTTGCATATGGGATGAAACTTCTTTTACAAAACTTCAAAATCAATTGACAAACCAGAAGTCAATTAAATATGTCACAAAACCCATAAAATATTTAGTGCAATTTAAAGATACTCAAATACAAATAATTCAAACTTACTTCAGTGTTCATCTGCTTGATTTTTTTAAAAGACATAGCAAGCCCTGCAACATCTGCATACATGTAACTTTGTCATAACCTAATATCGGTACAAGGAGCATCTAAAGTAGATCATCAGTAAGTTATTGATCAGAGACTAATCTAGGACTTTTTTTGAAGTAGCTGTACAAGGTAAGAAACTTAGAGTAGGGATGAACTTGTAAAATAAACAAACTGAAATTCCACCTCAGATTGGAGATAAACAAAGCCATCTATTATCTCCTCGCTCTTTTTCGTCACTCGGTATTTCGAGTTTTCTCTTTTCTCAATTCCGCGTCTTTGCCCAAATCAATTATAAACAACCACTTATACAATTACGTACTTTCTTTTCATTAACTAAATACTAACTAGTGAAGAGTGGGAAGTAAACGGTGCAACAACGTATTCTAAATAGATGTTGTCACTCTCATATAAGTATGTTTACATGGGAAAAAAATGATAACCGGAAGAAATTATTTATAAACTCTTAACCTTTATTTTAATCTACTAACATGTCAGAATTTAAGCTGTTCCAAAACATGAAAAAACATGTAATTCAGCAACTATATAATATATAAGTATAGCTTATGTGTACCGAAGAAAAGGATAATAATAGGTTCATGAAAATTGACCATGGAAAAGAATGGGTGGAGCCGAGCAACCCGGGCCAATCGTGGAACTGGGTAGTGGGAAGATCTTTAAAGTTACTAACCTTCCATAATGCAAAACTGTGAGAAGAAGAAGAAGAAGAAGAAGAAGAAGAAGAAAAAAAGCAGTAAGAAGAGTGTATATTAGTAATTTTTATTTGATTAATTTAATCGAACACCTTCAAAGCACAGAGTGGAAGTCCAAAACATAAATTGAACCTATAAATTGTAAGCCTAAAAAAATTTCATCGCACATCTGTCTGGACCCAAGCCATGTTTTAATTAGTGTTGGAGATTGCACACGTTTAATAGAAACAAGAAGAAGATTTCTCACATAACAAGAACCATAACTATTGGATCACCGGACGACTCATCTATGACCATCAAATTTGGGGGTGATTAATCTACTAAGATCCATTGCACCACGAAAATGTATGACGCCCATCTGCATATAAATAACCGCTCGTGAGCACAACCAATGTAATTTTTAAACATAAGTTTTTTTTAATGAAAATTCAATAATTACAAAATTTGAACTAAATTTAGGATAATAATTTAGCCATAAGTTTGATAGATTTACTCCAAAGTATATCCCAAGATGGGTTTACAGTGTAAAGTTTGATAGATTTACTCCAAAGTATATCCCAAACTGCTAGCTACCTGAAATATGAGAAGATATATAAGGCCATAAAAATGAGTGTCGCTTAAACCTACAGCCATCAAAGAATATATCCAAACAAATTCAATATTTTTCCAGAGGTATACAAAAAGCATTTCCAGTAACTTACCTCAACACTCTTTTAACTTTTGACGAAATACACCTGAAATTGAAGTATCCAATTTATGTATATATACATATATAAAAGTAAAGTATTATTTCACCCTTTGAACACTTATTTCTCTCTGTCACACAACAAACCCTCATACATAAGTGTATAAGGACCAATATGAATGCCCTCTTTCGAAACACATGCTCACAGTTAAATTACATGAGTTTAAATTGGATTTTTTTGCCTTAACTTTCTTTCTGAAAACTTGTGCCTAACCAGCTTATATTTTTACTTAAGGCCACAAAAAGTTAGAACTTTAAAATCATAATTTCACACCTACAAAAAAAAAAAATCCAACTTATTTGTTCAAAAATTTGCAAAAAAGGTTAACAAGACTTGATACAAAATAATAAATGTCCATTAATACAAACTCGAACTTTTAGCACAAATAGCAACTCAATAATTCTCATCGACAAATCATTAAACAACTACTTATATGCAATAAATGAACAATTTTCAAGAGTCAATGATCTCAGTCCAAACACACGCTCATTTAAAAGTTTCAAACCCTAATTTCGAAATTATTTTATACCGAAACCTCAATTATCAGATTTAACGAAGAGATTCTGAGTTATTTATACGAAAAAGTAAAGCAAAAAACTTCAAACAAATAAATCCAGAGAGAGAAACCATGGGGAAGAGAGAAAAATGATGATATACCTTGAGTTGGCGGTGAAGGAGATTGTGACAGGAGGGTGGCGGCTGCTTCTTCTCTTTCTCTCTCTCCCTGCTCTCTCTCTAAATATGAGATTGTTTTAAACTTCTAACCCTATCAGTTTACTGGACCTATGTAGTTTTAGAGTTTCTAATAAATCCAATTCCTTTATTATGTTTCATTTTAGTACACTTTATTTTGCTTTCAAACTTTTAATTGCTTATTCATTGGTCATTGTTAATGAAATATTGACTGATTTAAGAACACAAATATGACCCTTTTACCCTCATTTACAAATATATTTTTATTTTAAAATTGGCTTTCATTTGATATAATTTGAGGAAGGAAAACGACACCACGACATATAGATTTTCAACTTAAGTCTAGTCCTATCCTAGGAATTATTTAACCGAATATTATCATTATAATATGTAATCCAAGATTACAACTCTTCCAAACCGAGTTCATCTAAACGATTTGTTCCCCTTCAATCCGAGATTTCTCGTCTTGATACAAGTGCATGTATACACGTCTAACAGCCAATTAACCAAATTGACTTCCCCTCAAGTCCAAGAAACAAATGAGCTTATAAATTTCTTTTTATAACAAAATATGAAATAAAATTGCTCACTACAGCTTCTTCTGACTTGAATTATATGAATACAATTAGTAGAATCGGTTAAGTATAAGCTAATATGAATTAATGTATGTGTAGTATAATAATGTTTGGATTTAACTTAAACTATTATCTTGTTAATTTACCATGTGTTTGAATATCAGTATTCAAATGAGTTTTAAGAATTGTGGATTTGAAATAGATTGAGAAGGAAGGTAAGTGATATATAGAAAAGATAATAATATGTCTATATAGTCGAAAAGTCTTTTGATCGTTTAAATTGGTTTAATCTTTCAAATTGAAATAAATTGATAGCGATGGTAAGTGATACACGTATATGAAAGATAATAAGATTCTTTTATAGTCTAAGAAAAGTCTTTTTACCATTTAAATTGGTTTAATCTTTTGCTAGAAAAATTTCACCGATCTCCCGGTATTGTGTTTTTTCGATTTTTTTGAAATGGTCGGAAATTGATATTTACTAACTACCAAATAAGTTAGAGTTTTTAGTTGGTATATGGTCATTTTCTTGTAGTGCTATGTTCCTAGAATTTCAAATTCACTCATAGTAACAAAAATGTATGTTGCAAAAAAATTCGGCCTTTGTGTGTTACAATTTATTGGTATTTTTGTTGCTAACTTAACATGAAAAAATCGGCAACTATTTTAGTAACATTTTTTGTTGTTGCTAACTATTCTTTCATTTTTTGTAGGCAATTATGTTGCTAAATGTTTATGAACTTTTATGTTGCTATTTTGTTGGTGTTTCGTTGCTATATAGCAACAGAAATTAATCCCTTAAAAAAATTTGTTGCTAACGGACTTTTTTCTTGTAGTGGATGAGCCATAAAGCGTAATATGCCCAAATCCATGTAAAAATGTCATTCTTTGTTAAGCGTAGTGTATATGACTAAAATGTCGAGAATATATCTAAGTAGAAGCCTAACAGGCCTAAAACCGGTCTGGCCTAGGCGAGGGATGAACCCACACGGCCTAAAACTCATCCGGCCTGGTGAAGGATTGGCCCACACATCCCAAAACCCGTCCGGCCAATAGAAGGAAGACCCAAAAGTCGAACGGCTCATACGCAATCCGTCCGGCCTAGGCGAGAGATGGACTCACACAGCCTAAAACCCGTCCGGTTTATAGAAGGAAGCCCCAAAAGTCGAACGGCTCATAAACAACCCGTGCGGCCCGTGTGGCAAGTGGGAGACAATATTGTCGATAAAAGAACATCTAAGAATGAAAGAAAGGGGGGAGAAAAGGGAACAGGTGAAAAACACCAAACTAGCTTTTATACTTGTATCAAAAGATTGTTTAGCGGGGTTTCTTATGCAGGCAAAAGTTATTCAATTAGTATAAATTTTTAATTTAATTTTACACTCATCAATAAAGTTATAAAAGTATTGACATGTTCAATCGTAGATTTTATGATAGATTTAGCCGTACAAAGTGGGATACTTAAGCAAAAACTTAAGCTGACCTTTTTTTTATTATTATATTAAAGTGTAGATTGATTATAAAAGATATATTGGCTTTACGCATTATACCAGTAGGCTGTATCAATCATCATAGGAGGGCAAGACAGAATTGCAAAATGCCCCAAAATATGATTAAAAGTTAATCTTTAATTAATAGGAGCATTTTATATTATATTTAAGACTAATTAATCACGTAACAATGAACATAGTTCAACATTAGACGCAAAGTTAAATAGGAAAAAAAAAAGAGACAAAAAAGCCAAATAATTGTGGAGTACGTACCTTTTTTTTATGAATTGAGACAAAATCATCATATATATCGTTTTCCATTATGACTTTATATAATTGTCACCATATGTGAGTCATAATAGCACAGACAACGTAAGCAACTATAATCACAAAGTACGAGGTGTCCCTGTCACCATTATCCATAGGCCACGTGATCATGTGATCACGTACACAATATACTCAATAACTCAAAATATTTTGATAAATAAAATGAAATAAGACATGCATGATAAATTATTTGGTTATCTTGAAATATTCATTCAACAAGCTTTATAACCACAATCTTAAATAATAAAATAATAAAATATATTATATGTGTGGTTATAAATTTTGATGGAAGAGTTTTACAAAAGGACTAAATAATTTCTCACATAGCATAGTTGGTATCCAAATACTAGTACAATTTAAAAATGATTAAATTTATTATTTTAGGCTTCTTATGGAAAATGTCACGGAGAATTGAAATGGACTTAAAAATTGTATCGCATTCCTTTTCTTTTGTAAGGAACTGAAAAGCAAATTTGTATTCGAGTTCCCGTGATGATTGAGGTGTGAAAAAAAAACTATTTCCAAAATTTTATGCATAACTAGGTTGTTTTTCTAGCCTCCATATATTAGAATTTATTGCTTCGATACAATCTTTAATATTTTTCGTTGTGTGTTTTTTTAAGTTCTTACCCATTTTGACGCAAATGAAATGTTAAACTTAACGAGGACAATTCTATGCAGAAAATCATGAAAAGGCAAAAACTGACACGTTAATTTTTAAAGGTTGGCTATAGAAATAATTTGAATGATTATAATTTATACACATACATGGAAATTGTTTAGTACTATTACTATTGTTTTACTAGAAAGAACATAACTCAATCTAATTAATTTCACTTGTTGAAGTCTTTGAAGCATCTTTCTTTCTTGGTTCGTTCTTTTTGTGTTGGTGCTTGAAAATAAAACTTTTATGTGAGGACATCAAGGTGATGATATTATCATTATTCATTAATAGGTACCGCAAAAAGTTGCCAGGGGTGGATATATTCATCTGCACAGCGGATCACACTATAGAGCCACCGTCACTTGTGATTAGCACCGTGTTGTCGGCCATGTCATACAACTATTCATGCGAGAAGTTGAGTGTATACCTTTCTGATGATGGTGGATCAGAGCTCACATTCTATGCTCTTTTTGAAGCCTCGAAATTCGCCAAAAAATGGATCCCTTTTTGCAAGAAATTTGAGATCGAGCCGAGGTCCCCTTTCGCCTACTTTTCTCAGAGTTTGGATTTACACGATTATGACTTTGCTCAAGAATTGTCGGTTATAAAGGTAAGGTTCTGAAACTCAGCACGTCATGAGGAAAAGTATTCCATCATCATGATGGTTCTTGGTAGCATGTCGTAACATGTTACTTAGGTGGCAATTTTATAGGCATGTTCGTGAAATAGGAAAAATAAATCGACAGCAAACTGTTTTAACTTTAGTCTGTCTCGCAAACGTCTGCATCTATGATATACCTTAAATCTTTGCACTTATTGGCTGTTCCTATATTCTCCCTATTTATCGTTTTCAGAAACTCTATGAAGACATGATAAGCCGAATAGAATTAGCCATGAAAAATGATACAATCTCACAAAATAAAAGGGCTCAACACAAAGGATTTTCCGAGTGGAGCTCGTTTAGAGTTTTGAAGCAAGATCACCAACCAATTGTTCAGGTCCTCATCTTTTGCTTTCTTGACTAACACCAATAACAGTATAAGTATTCCGGAAAAAAAGATGTTTATATTACATTTTCCTGATTTTCTTGCAGATTTTGATAGATAGAATGGACCCAAATGCAGTGGATGATAATGGGAATCAATTGCCAACACTAGTGTACATGGCAAGAGAAAAGAGGCCTAATTTCACTCATAACTTCAAAGCTGGGGCCATGAATGCTTTAGTATGTAATCATCTTATGTGTTTGATGGCAGTCCTTAAGCAAATAAGTGGCTTAAGATAATATATGAGTCCAATGAATAAAATATGAGAACTTCAGCATACATATTCTAGTTTTTACAGGTACATCAAAGTTATAAATTTATGATGCCAACCAAATGCATTGTGGTTTATAAGCAAAGAAATGAATAAGATCAATTAAAAAGTTGCAATCAAAAAGCGGTACAATTCAAAAGTAGATATCACTGAACTTTAAGTGAGCATTTAACAAATAACTACTGCGAAATGTTACGGCTACAAAATTGTTATCAAGGGACGACAGGAATTTAAATAACAGTGTCGGGAGTGACGAGTAGGAAGGGCTTATGCTTAGTCTTTGCATCTTGGGACATGCATGTAAACTATTCTAGACAAGGTTTACATAACATCCATAAGACTTACTGTAATCGATATGTGCAGATAAGAGTATCATCAGCAATAAGCAATGGGGCGATTGTCCTTAACTTGGATTGTGACATGTACTCAAATGACCCGGATGCAATATTAGATGCTCTATGTTTCTTTATCGATGAAAATCAAGGCCTCCAAATTTCCTATGTTCAACATCCCCAATGCTATACTAACATCTCGAAGAACGATATTTACGCAAGCACATTCAACACAATTAGCAAGGTACGGAATATCTTTACAAGTATGGGTTAGTTCCATATTGTCTAATTTTTACCATTTTCTTTTGTTTTGTTTTTTCTCGTAAAGATTGAGCTTCCGGGCATAGATGGTTTCGATGGAGCGCTCTATGGTGGGACCGGGTGCTTTCATAGGCGATTGAGTCTCTCTGGGGAAAAATTTAGTCCAAGTTACAAAGAAGATTTGGTTGGTGCATATATTGAGAGAAGTGGTATAAATGTTCATGAATTAGAAGAAAAATCAAAAGTTCTTGCAAGTTGTAGCTACGAGGATGGCACTCAATGGGGAAAAGAGGTGTATATTTTATGTTCTCTTTATCACAACACAACAATATACCATGAATACTGATTTTATTTTATTTTCAATTGTATTACTTGTTGGAAAAACATGTGAAAACATGGGTGTTTCCGAATGGTCACTGGACCAACTTCGAGTCATTATTTCGTGTAACAACGCTGAGTTGTTTATACCGTACTCAACGTGGTTGAGTAGCCCGTGTGACGAGCTTCGTAACGGTATATCACATGACCTATTCGGAGAATGGGTGTGAATACAAATTGGCTTCAAAGTTGGTACCTCGGGAGCTCAAATCTGGAAAATCTGGAAAACCGAAATGGTAATGGAAAACCATTTAGTATAATCCCATATTAGAAGATTAAGAGTTAATTTTACAATATATATACCATACCAACCCATGTAGTTATTAAACTAACATGTCCACATACACCTAAGAGTATTAGTGTGTACCACACACGCTCGCTCGTGTCTCGGGTCTCGGGCGCGGGCGCGGGCTTGGGATTTGGGGAATGTCTCGGGTCTTGGGTCCAAACCCGAATAGGGAGTTTTGTATAAAATACAAAAGGAGTCCCTAGAGTTTCCAGCAAGAGAAACATCAGCAATGAATGAGATGAAATGCTGCGGTTTCAGAATTAAATTGAGCGGATTCTGTGGGTGTAACTCCCGGAATTAATGACCACAATTATGGCTGCGGTTTCTATAGAGCCTATAAAAGGCAGCCATCCCCCTCTCATTCAAACACACCTTCATACACACAACTCACAGCATAAGCATACACTTAGTAAGAGAGAACCGCACCACCAACAGCTCGACCTGTGGTTCGGTGCCGGTTTCCATACGAGCCACTCTGAGATAGAAGTTGTACCTTGGGAACAAAGTCCCGAAACCAGAAACCTTTAAAGGTGGTTCGGGAAATATTGTTTAAGGGAAACTGCTCAGCAGTTGCCTCTTCTTTTAATTTCTGTTATTTACTTTTCAGTCCTTTATTATTCTGTCCATTTAATTTCAGTACTGTTTTCCTTTTGTATTTTTCTTTCCAGTACCTTTAGTTTCTGTAATTTACATTTCAGTCTTTCCTATACTGTAATTTACTTTCCTGTAATTTAATTTCCAGTATTTACATAACAGTCCGGGCAGTTTATTTAATAACAGTCCGGGCAGTTTTTTATTTGTTAAAACCAGTCCAGTTTGTTTTATTTACAAAAAACAGTCCGGCAGTTTTTTATTTGTTAAAACCAGTCCGGCAGTTTGTTTAAAACCAGTCCGGCAGTTTTTTATTTGTTAAAACAGTCCGGCAGTTTGTTTAAAACAGTCCGGCAGTTTCTTTTTTCGTTAAAACAGTCCGGCAGTTTGTTTTATTTACAAAACAGTCCGGCAGTTTGTTTTATTTGTTGAAAACAGTCCGGCAGTTTGTTTTATTTCCAAAACAGTCCGGCAGTTTGGTTTTTGCGAAACCAGTCCAGCAGTTTATTTTAATTCTGTACGAGTCAGGAATTGTAATTCATATTCCAATTGTGAGAAATAAAGTGTTATTTCCATTGCGTTCCTGTCTTTTAATTTATTGTCCTTTACTTCATCGTATTCGAAATAGTACCAAAACTAACAATCTTAAACAATATTATTTTTTGGTTTTTCTATTTTCGAAATAAGAAAGGACTTTTCTTTTTTATTATTGTTGTTAACGTCTCGGTTTTATTCTCGCAAAATCATTGCTAGTTTACTAGAAATTGAAATTTGCACATAGAATAAATCCGAATTGGTTTTAATCTTTTATTCTAGAATACTATAAAGAATTCTTAGTGAAATCAAAAGTGATTTGATTTTCACGCTAGAATATCTTTTATTGTTTTTATTCTTTTGAAGCAATCTAATTAAGTTATAATTAGTATTTGCGATTAAGAATTTTTAGTTTTCTTGCGAGAAACTAAACGGTTTTAATTTGTCATTTCAGATGACTAATGAGGATCAAACACCCATCGATCCTTCGGGATTCGTGCAGGGCGCAGTTGTGATTGGCAGTAGCCATAACATTGCGAGCGCTGCGAGTGGGGGGCCCCAGGCTCAGGCTCAGGCTGAGGCCGAAGCTGCTGCGGCAAAGGCTGCGGCAAAGGCCGATGCTATGGTTGCGGCAGAGGCCGCAGCACAGGCTGCTGCTAAGGCTGCGGCCAAGGCAGCGCTTGTGGCTGCGGCCAGGTCAAAGGGCAAGGCTCCGGCAACGCCGGCTATGCCAATGTTGCCAACCTCTCAACTGGAGAGACCGGAAAAGTTTAGGGGCAACAACTTCAAACGTTGGCAGCAAAAGATGCTGTTTTATTTAATTGCCCTTAATCTGACCCGTTTTCTTAAGGAGTCTGCACCCGTCCTAAGCGAGGACGATGAGGACGTGCAGACGGTTTCGGCGGTGGAAGCGTGGAAACACGGCGACTACCTATGCCGGAACTACATCATGTGTGCTCTCGATGACACTCTCTTCAGTGTATTCGAGCCCAAGGCTTCTGCAAAGGAGCTTTGGGAGTCTCTCGAACGAAAGTACAAAGTGAATAACGCTGGCGCAAAGAAATTTGTCGTCACGGACTTTCATGAGTACATGATGACTGATGGGAAGAGTGTCATCGAGCAGGTTGAGGAACTCCAACTCATATACCATAGGCTTGAGGTTGAAGGGTTAGTTATCAACGAACCTTTCCAAGTGGCATTAATGATTGAGAAACTGCCACCTTCTTGGAAAGAGTTTCAAAACTACCTGAAACACAAGCGAAAGGCTATGACCTTGGAGGGACTCATTGAGAGGCTCAATGTTGAGCAAAGCAACCGCCGATCCGGAAGGAAAGGCGGTGGCGGAGCAGGCAACGCTGTTGCCAAGGCCCATGTGGTTGAGGACGTTGTGTCTAAGCGGAAACGCTTTGACAGCGGGGTCGGTGCCTTTCTCAAGAAGAAATTCATGGGAGACTGCTTTGTGTGCAACAAACCGGGCCATCGTGCCACGGATTGTAAGATGCGCACCGACAAGCCCAACCCCCCCCCCCCCCCAAAGAGGAAGTTCCAAGGGAAAGGGAGGAAGAGGGCACCTGCTCAGGCTAATGTGGCTGAGGGAGGAAATGATGCTGGACAAGACTACATGCACCTGAGTGCTGTGGTTTCTGAGGTGAACCTGGTGGGGAGCAACCCAAAGGAATGGTGGCTGGACACAGGCGCCACTAGTCACATCTGTGCCAGCAAATGGATGTTCAAGACCTATACGGCCGTAGACAATGAGAGCTGCTTCATGGGGAACTCGGCTACTTCCAGGGTGGAAGGAAAAGGAACCGTGCTGCTGAAGATGACATCGGGAAAGGAGCTCACACTGAATGGCGTGCTCCATGTGCCGGAAATTCACAAGAATCTGGTTTCCGGGTCCGTGATGGTGAACAAAGGATTTAAACTTGTATTTGAATCTGCAAAAATTGTAATCACTTTGAACGGAATGTATGTAGGCCGTGGCTATATGACCAACGGCATGTTTAAATTAAATGTTGGTACTCCGGCTCCTAAAGCCGAGTTAGCTATTGAGGGTACTAAGGCTGAGGCCAGTACCAAGAATAATGTAATCGTGAATGTTGCCCAAGTGGCCAATAAAACTTCGTTTGCTTATTCTTGTGATTCATTTAATTTATGGCATGGTAGATTAGGTCATGTGAATTCTAATTCTATGAAGAAATTAATATCACTGAATCTACTACCTAATTTTGTATTTGATAAACAACATAAATGTGAGGTTTGTGTTGAAGCAAAATTAACCAAGTCTTCGTATCAACATATTGAACGAAGTACTGAACCTCTCGGTCTAATACACATGGATGTATGCGACTTAAAGTTTATACAAACGCGAGGAGGGAAAAAGTATTTCATCACGTTTATAGATGATTGTACTAGATACTGCTATGTCTACTTAATGAGAAGTAAAGACGAAGCGGTAGAGAAATTCGCTCTTTATAAGACCGAAGTAGAAAATCAACTCAATAAAAAGATTAAAATGTTGAGGAGTGATAGAGGCGGTGAATACGAAGCACCGTTTGCGCAGATATGCGCAGAAAATGGCATTATACATCAAACGACAGCCCCATACTCTCCAGAGCAGAATGGGGTTGCTGAGCGTAAGAATAGAACGCTCAAGGAAATGATGAATGCTATGCTAATAAGTTCTGGGTTACCCCAGAACATGTGGGGGGAAGCGCTGCTTTCCGCCAACTATGTATTGAACAAGCTACCGCATAAGAAGCGTGATAAACCACCTTATGAACTATGGAAAGGCCATAGGCCGAGCTATAAATTCTTAAGGGTTTGGGGTTGTCTCGCGAAGGTCCTTGTCTCGCTTCCGAAAAGAACGAGAATAGGGCCAAAGACGGTAGACTGTGTGTTCATAGGATATGCACAAAACAGTAGTGCTTATCGGTTTCTAGTGCACAAGTCAGATAATCCCGATGTGCATGTAGATACTATCATCGAAGCTCGAGAAGCTTCTTTCTTCGAGGAGATCTTTCCCCGCAAGTCTTCCATAACTGTAGAGACTGAGGAGTCACACAGTGAGGAAAATGTGGGGGCAAGTGAACCGTTGGAGGAAGAAGAAGAAGAGCCTCGACGTAGTAAAAAAGCTAGAAAGGAAACGTCTTTCGGTCCAGATTTTGTAACCTTCATGATAGAAGGCGAACCGGTGACATTCAAACAAGCAATGTCATCCCCGGAAACCCAATATTGGGAGGAAGCGATCAACAATGAGGTTGAATCGATATTACAAAATCACACTTGGGAACTAGTGGATCTACCACCCGGGTGTAAGCCACTAGGACACAAGTGGATCTTCAAGAGGAAGAGAAAGCTCGATGGAACAATCGAGAAATACAAGGCAAGGCTTGTAGTGAAAGGTTTTAGACAAACCGAAGGTGTCGACTATTTCGACACCTATGCTCCTGTCTCCAGGAAGACGTCAATCCGGATAGTCATTGCTCTCGCAGCATTGTTCGATCTGGAAATACATCAAATGGATGTTAAAACGGCGTTTTTGAATGGTGAGCTGGAAGAGGAAATTTACATGGAACAACCGGAAGGGTTTGTGGTTCCAGGTAAAGCGCACAAGGTGTGTAAACTTGTGAAGTCCTTGTATGGACTTAAACAAGCACCTAAACAATGGCACGAAAAATTTGATAGAGTGATGCTATCAAACGGTTTTCGGATAAACGAATGTGACAAATGCGTCTACGTAAAAGGAAATGAAAAGGACTACGTGGTAGTCTGCCTCTACGTAGATGACATGATAATAATAGGGAGTATTGATAACATCAAGTCCACTAAGAAAATGTTGTCACAAAAATTCGAGATGAAAGACTTGGGTGTCGCTGATGTTATACTTGGTATGAAAATTACCAAGACATCAGACGGTTATGCGCTATCTCAAACTCACTATGTCAGGCAGATGCTTGACAAATTTGATAAAGATAGTAGAGCTACATCCAGAACTCCGATAGAGATTTCAACCACCCTGAAAAAGAACTTTGGGGAGAGTGTGAGACAATTGAAATATTCTCGAATAATAGACAGTCTGATGTACGTCATGAACTGTACTAGACCAGACATAGCCAACTCAGTGAGTAGACTGAGTAGGTACACCAGTAATCCAAATGAGGAACACTGGAAGGCCATCATGAGACTTTTCAGATACATGAGATACACAGCAGACCGAGGGTTGCATTATACCAGATATCCAGCTGTACTAGAAGGGTATTCTGATGCAAACTGGATCTCGGATTCCAACAGTACACGATCCACTAGCGGATATGTGTTCGTGATGGGAGGAGCAGCTGTCTCATGGAGATCATCCAAGCAGACGTGCATAGCTAGATCAACTATGAAATCCGAGTTCATAGCGTTGGATCTAGCAACAGAAGAGGCTGATTGGCTGAGAAGCTTTCTGGAAGGAATTCCAATGTGGCCGAAACCTGTCCCAGCAATAAGCATGCACTGCGATAGTCAGTCGGCTATTGGACGGGCGCAGGATCATATGTATAATGGAAAGTCCCGACATATTCGTCGGAGACATAAATCCGTAAGAGAATTGTTAGCTAACGGTGTGGTGTCATTAGATTTTGTGAGATCTAAAGACAATATAGCGGATCCATTTACAAAAGGCTTAACTCAGGTAGGAGTTGAAGTTTCATCGAGGGGAATGGGGTTGAAGCCCATCAAACTGGAAACCTCCTCAGAGGCAACCCAACCCGAACTGGATTATCCAGCCTCGGGTTCAACGGGAAAACCGAACTGTGGGGGTGACCGAACAAAGCACTCGGGAACTTAAGTTCCCAGCCCATTTCTAGGATGAAAGAGTGATAGACCTAGACCATTTTAAGGGTGAGCATGAGGCTCTTAATGAAAACAAGTATCTCGAAGATCGAGAGGGGTGAGTCAGGACACCCTTGACTTGACATCACCTATGACGAGTGTGTATGGCCGATACTATGTGATGAGCCATGGGCTAAATCACTAGAGCACTCGGTTGAATTTTGCCAAGGCAGTCCACGGCCAAATATGGACAACAACCAAAGGGCTTAGTAAGTGGTGTAGAGAGGACACTGTGTGCGCATTACCCTGGTATGCACAAACGCTAAAGGGTTCAAGGCTTAAAGGCTACCCAATAGTAGCATATCAGATTTTACGTCACTACGGCAGGTTCAAGGCGCGCGCTACCTGTCCTTATGCAGTGAACTCTTGCGGTTCTCTCGTATGCATTTAGGAGCATTTTATTTTCATCCAATTGCATTCATGTGGTGGATTGTTGGAAAAACATGTGAAAACATGGGTGTTTCCGAATGGTCACTGGACCAACTTCGAGTCATTATTTCGTGTAACAGCGCTGAGTTGTTTATACCGTACTCAACGTGGTTGAGTAGCCCGTGTGACGAGCTTCGTAACGGTATATCACATGACCTATTCGGAGAATGGGTGTGAATACAAATTGGCTTCAAAGTTGGTACCTCGGGAGCTCAAATCTGGAAAATCTGGAAAACCGAAATGGTAATGGAAAACCATTTAGTATAATCCCATATTGGAAGATTAAGAGTTAATTTTACAATATATATACCATACCAACCCATGTAGTTATTAAACTAACATGTCCACATACACCTAAGAGTATTAGTGTGTACCACACACGCGCGCTCGCTCGTGTCTCGTGTCTCGGGGCTCGGGCACGGGCTCGGGCGCGGGCGCGGGCTTGGGCTTGGGATTTGGGATTTGGGATTTGGGATTTGGGATTTGGGGAATGTCTCGGGTCTTGGGTCTCGGGTCTTGGGTCCAAACCCGAATAGGGAGTTTTGTATAAAATACAAAAGGAGTCCCTAGAGTTTCCAGCAAGAGAAACGTCAGCAATGAATGAGATGAAATGTTGCGGTTTCAGAATTAAATTGAGCGGATTCTGTGGGTGTAACTCCCGGAATTAATGACCACAATTATGGCTGCGGTTTCTATAGAGCCTATAAAAGGCAGCCATCCCCCTCTCATTCAAACACACCTTCATACACACAACTCACAGCATAAGCATACACTTAGTGAGAGAGAACCGCACCACCAACAGCTCGACCTGTGGTTCGGTGCCGGTTTCCATACGAGCCACTCTGAGATAGAAGTTGTACCTTGGGAACAAAGTCCCGAAACCAGAAACCTTTAAAGGTAGTTCGGGAAATATTGTTTAAGGGAAACTGCTTAGCAGTTGTCTCTTCTTTTAATTTCTGTTATTTACATTTCAGTCCTTTATTATTCTGTCCATTTAATTTCAGTACTGTTTCCCTTTTGTATTTTTCTTTCCAGTACCTTTAGTTTCTGTAATTTACATTTCAGTCTTTCCTATACTGTAATTTACTTTCCTGTAATTTAATTTCCAGTATTTACATAACAGTCCGGGCAGTTTATTTAATAACAGTCCGGGCAGTTTTTTATTTGTTAAAACCAGTCCAGTTTGTTTTATTTACAAAAAACAGTCCGGCAGTTTTTTATTTGTTAAAACCAGTCCGGCAGTTTGTTTAAAACCAGTCCGGCAGTTTTTTATTTGTTAAAACAGTCCGGCAGTTTGTTTAAAACAGTCCGGCAGTTTCTTTTTTCGTTAAAACAGTCCGGCAGTTTGTTTTATTTACAAAACAGTCCGGCAGTTTTTTTTATTTGTTGAAAACAGTCCGGCAGTTTGTTTTATTTCCAAAACAGTCCGGCAGTTTGGTTTTCTGTACGAGTCAGGAATTGTAATTCATATTCCAATTGTGAGAAATAAAGTGTTATTTCCATTGCGTTCCTGTCTTTTAATTTATTGTCCTTTACTTCATCGTATTCGAAATAGTACCAAAACCAACATTACTAGCCTCGTCAACTGATATGTGCATCACAAAATTTTGAACCTACCATAGAAAAGGATTTTATTCTTTGAATCTGGTAATTTGTTTTATGATAAATTTAACTGCTACGATTGGAAAAAAGTTCATACAGGTAATTGCTTATACGAGTCATATAAGAAACTTCATGATGTAATTGTAAGTTTGTAACCAATACACTTATTTATCAAATTGACAACAGATTTTTCAGCTGAAAATCCAATCGTTTATAAATATAAAGACGAGAGGCAAGGGGCCTTGTGCTGCTGTGCAGGCTCATTCCAGGCGTTTATATACAACTTATTATACCTCTGAAAATGCAGATGGGATTAATCTACGGGTGTCCGGTTGAAGACATAGTTACGGGACTAACAATCCAGTGTCGTGGTTGGAAACCTATATATTACAACCCTCAAAAGAAGGCGTTTTTGGGTGTTGGCCCTATCACTCTAGAGCAAGCTCTAGTTCAATACAAGAGGTGGTGTGAGGGCCTTTTTCAGATTTTTGTATCTAAGTATTGCCCTTTCATATATGGGCACGGGAAGATCAAATTTGGTGCTCAAATGTGTTACTGTTTGTATCTCTTGTGGGCTCCTAATTCATTTCCCACACTCTATTATGTCACTGCGCCTTCACTGTGTCTACTAAGTGGTGTGTCTCTCTTTCCCAAGGTAATTAAATTTGATAATATATCTTAATTGCTCTAAACATTTCTCATCATCACTAGATCAAAAATCTTATCCACCTATTTCTTCATTTCTGTCTACCAAAATTGATATCTACATAACTTGGCAATAATACTACTTAGTCTTTCTATGGCAAGTAAAATTTATGAGTTCTCTTTTTTCCCAATTTCTAATCAAGGGTTCACATAAAATTTATAAATTTATTGGACATTGATTTTTTAGCAATAAAAGTACCGTATTGTACGAGTGTCATTATTTTCTAAGCTTTATGTATAAATTTTACGAGGTGTACAAGTTTTCTGATTAATCAGAACGTTCCTTTTCAGGCCTCTAGCATATGGTTCCTCCCGTTTGCGTATGTATTTGTATCAAGGATCGGATGTAGCTTAGTTGAGGCCCTAACATGTGGAGACACACTCAAGGGATGGTGGAACTCGCAACGCATGTGGCTAATCCGAAGGACCACTTCATACTTTTTCGCATTTTTCGATACTCTATCTAGACAACTTGGTTTTTCCGAAACAACATTCACCATCACTTCGAAAGTAACCGATGATGACGTGTTAAAGAGGTACGAGAAAGACTTGATGGACTTTGGGAGCCCATCCATCATGTTCACAATCATCGCCGTGCTCGCACTAATAAACCTTTTAAGTATAATTGGATTTATCACGAAAATGATGAGGATGCACGAGGACTACGCGGCTGTTGGCTTGTTCTTTGCACAGATTGTTGTTTGTTGGGTTTTGGTAATGATCAACTTGCCGGTTTACGAAGGGCTCTTCTTAAGGAGGGATGGAGGGAGGTTCCCGAATTCCGTGGTAATAAAATCTACTGTTGTATCTTCTCTAGTTTGTTTGGTGTTTGCATTCTAAATCCCTTACTTGAGAGTTAAGATTGTAAATCTGTAATAGATATTAAGAAACGAGACTACGATAACAGCAAAAGCTTTTACAATGTGTGGCATACATCGATATAAATACCAATGAATAAACCACTTTCCGGTTTACATACAAGTTGGTATTATGTCATACTAAAAGACATCGGCTCAATCGTTTATTTTGCTAAAAGTATCGTTTACCCAATTCTTTATATTTACTCCGTATTAGTCAAAGCAGCCAAAAATGACTACTCTAATTGTTTCAATTTAATTGTTCGTTACGAAAATACGTGCAATTTTGACCAATTTATAACTTGTATCAAAATTGTCGAAATGATTTTTTTTTTAAATCTAATCATACAATTTAACATTTAAATTATATGATCAACTTTTAAATTTTTTAATTCTGATAATTTTAATACAAATACATGACCGATTAAAATTACACGTAGTTTCGTAATATACAATTAAATAATAACGGAATGAATGAATAGATTTGAAAGCTAAAATGAGTGGAGCAGTAATATTGAAAGTTGTTTTGGCGTCGGCGTATGTGCTTGTTTGCTAGTAGTACTAGTAGCTTCTAAGCAGTATTCATTTTTGTCTTTTTGTTTATACTCTAATTTTATTTAGTTGGCCAACTTCGTTATTGCAGTTTTTTAGAATCAAAAAACATCAATAGTATAACCGCACTTATTTTCTGGACTCAATTAAACCAACGTAGTTAGTCTGGAGAGGTGGTTTAAACTTTAAACTATTAAATAACTTAAAAAATTTATAAAGTAAGACCAATTTTTTAAAAATAGTGATAAACTATTAGTAGCACATGATGTTTAGTAGCACATGATGTTTAATAGTGATAAACTATTAGTAGCACATGATGTTTAATAGCACATGATGAAAAAACATCAATAGTACAACGGTACTAATTTTCTGAACTCAATTAAACCAACGTAACTAGTCTGTCTAGTCTGTAAAGGTGGTTTAAAGTTTAAACTACTAAAGAACTTAAAAAATTTATAAAGTAAGACCAATTTTTTAAAATATACTGGATAGAAAAAATAGTAATAAACTATTAGTAGCACATGATGTTTAGTAGCACATGATGTTTAATAGTGATAAACTATTGGTAGCACATGATGAAAAAACATCAATAGTACAACAATACTTATTTTTTGGACTCAATTAAACCAACATAACTAGTCTACAGAGGTGGTTTAAAATTTAAACTACTAAAGAACTTAAATTTTTTATAAAATAAGACCAATTTTTTAAAATATACTGCAACAATCGATAGAAAAAACAGTGATAAACTATTAGTAGCACATGATGTTTAATAGCACATGATGTTTAGTATCACATGATGTTCAATAGTGATAAACTATTAGTAGCACATGATGAAAAAACATCAATAGTACGACGGTACTTATTTTCTGATCTCAATTAAACTAACGTAGCTAGCCTGCAGAGATGGTTTAAAGTATAAACTACTAAAGAACTTAAAAAATTTATAAAGTAAGACCAATTTTTTAAAATATACTGCAACAATCGATAGAAAAAATAGTGATAAACTATTAGTAAGAGAATTTGTATCAAGGGAGGGCAAATTTTCCTTACATCCAAAATTTTAATATTGATTTAAGAAAAAGTGTTTGTAGATGCATACACACATATATACTATACATTAATCTATTATCATTAGTCTTGAAAATTTTCTACTAAATACATAAAATAAAAAAGATCTTATGAGATTTCAAAGGTATGTGGGTGTCAACAACTAATGATATAATACTAGAAAGTAACATCCAATCACTAGATATATTTATAATATTTCATGATTATGATTAGTTGATTTGAACTTATTGGTAACGCAGCCTTGAGGAAAGCAAAGGGTAGTGCAAGATAATATTAAGTGTAGATACAACCAATGCCTATTGGTTGGCTTGGTAGAGTAAATAGTATCCACTTACCAAAATAAATAAATTATCTTGTGGTGAAGAGAGATGAAAAGTGAGTTTCCACTGTTTGAGACTAGGAAAGCAAAGGGTAGTCCCATTTACAGGTTATATGCGGCTACAGTTTTTGCAGGAATAGTTTTGATATGGATATACAGAGCTACATACATACCCAAACCTGGACAAGTTGGGAGGTTGGGCTGGATTGGTGTGTTTATGGCGGAACTGTGGTTCGGGTTTTACTGGATTCTAACCCAGTCCCACCGCTGGAATCGTGTCTATCGCTATACCTTCAAGGACAGGCTCTCACGCAGGTCACTCTTTAGATCTTACTAGTTTTTTTTTGGGTTCATTAGTTCGTAGTACTTCATAGTCTCTTGGTGTACACAGCTTCATAGAAATGTTTAAACATATTGGCATAGATAGGAAAAACAAAAGCTACTACAAACTCTTGAAAATCTTGAAAAAGGATGCATTAGAAATTGCTGGTGTGAAGGGTTACGCGAAGCCATTAGGCAATCAATCCAGCTGTGCCTTAAGTAATTTCTTGCTGAAGGAACAATCCGCTAGCTGTTCTTATTACTTCATACTGTACTACTGTAGTATATAAACTAATCATTAGTCTATGGATTTTTTTCTTGTTATGAGAGGCTAAAGTGCTAGAAAGATTTACTTAGATACATCATACATCTTGAAAATGGACAGTTTTCATCTATTTTTGTCGAAATGAGTGCAAAAAGCGCTTTTTAGTTTGCACTTCTTTCCTCATATGGCAGAGTCATCAGGTGCCTATGGATTTTACTGGTGAAAGCATGAAACATTTGAAAAAGTAGTAGAGTAAAGCCTAGAGATTTCAAGAATCCGGTCAACGGAAACTTGAATGTAAAAAGTAAAACTGTGAGTTATTCAAAACAAAAAGATTTCAATGTACAAGGCTTAAAGATGTAATTCAGTAGTCTAAAATAACAAAAGAAAAGTCTTAAAACAGGTATGAGGATGCATTGCCGAAAGTAGACATATTTGTATGCACTGCAGACCCTGTGATCGAGCCGCCAATTATGGTCATCAACACAGTTTTATCAGTAATGGCGTACGATTATCCACAAGAGAAGCTCTCCGTGTACCTTTCTGACGATGCTGGATCGGACCTAACTTTCTATGCCTTAACGGAGGCTTCTCGTTTTGCTAAACACTGGATACCTTTTTGCAAAACATTTAAAATAGAGCCAAGGTCGCCTGCGGCTTATTTTCTCTCAGTTCATTCAGACTCGGATTTTGATGCGAACCAGGCTAAAGAACTTGTCTTGATCAAGGTAATTTAAGAACTAATTACACTTTCATGATTTAATTTATCCCAAGAAAGTTTGACGCTTAACCATGGTGATGATCCTCATACTTCCAACTAAGACTATTTTTGGTCCCTATGCAGCTATGCTTGTAGTTGTAACAAAAATGATTACCAGGTTTGGAAATATTGCAAAGCTGGTCCTTTTTATGAAAAAAAATATGATTATGAAAAGACCCACACGTGCAGGGGGAAGCTAAGTTAAGACCATCGGATGCCCGGAACACCCCATAACGTAAAACAATTATTAACTTTATCAATATTTATCATGTAATTTTACTAAAATTTGTTAAAAATGATTAAATTGATACCATGATTTAAATTTTCACTTAGCATTATAAAAATTGGCATCCTCATTTATAATTCCCCTGCACGTGTTATGCGAACTAGTTCTTTAATAACCATGTAAACTTGCAGTCACAGTGATCTTAAAATTAGGAGTTTGGGACACTATGGAAGGTTCCAAATCTTATCATTTTTCAAACACTCTTTAATCAAATCCGTTTATATAGGACTTGGTGTTTCATATCAAAATCATGAGGACCACAATATTTTTAAATCAATTATTGTATTCTTTTTTTCTACTTGGGTAAAGTATTTGACAATGTCCCACCAATGACCAAACACAAACGTGATAAAGGTGGAAATTTTGGCTATGACTTGTCATATTCATGTTCAAACAAATTTTGTTTGGATACCAAAATTTATTTTTTTAATATTTTTTTTGGTATTCAATACCAAACATTATTGACTTATTAACTAATTAATGACGCGGTGTCATAACTTTCTCAGGAATATCAGCTTATGTAGTGCGGCTTAATCTTGTTAGTTGGAAAATACTTTGTTGTCCCTTACTAATACATAAGTGTTAGAAATAATTGTTCTGCATTATTGATTAAGTGCAGAGTAAGACCTCTACATGAGGTAGTCCCAAAATTTGATATTTTTATCCATTTAAGTTTAATTTATCCTATAATTTCACCCTTCAGGTTAGGTTCAAGATGTCATTAAATAGGTATTTATACCTATTTTAGATAAAATCGCCAGTCTTGTGAGATGACGTTTTAGGGGCAATTAGATTTTATGAATATTGCCAAACTATATTCTCTAATTGAAAATCTTCCAACCTAAAGTGCATAATGGTTGAGCAACGAAAAAACAAAGGAATACATTGTTTCCTAAAGACCACGTAAAATCTGCGAGTTTCAGTTAAAAAGATGAAGGTTAACTGCAACAAAATGGGTTGCATTTTTTTTTTTTGACTGAACGCAAGATATTGATCTCGAAATGGTTTTGAAAAGATCTTTTCAGACAGATAATTTGAAGCTCGATTATAAGCAAAGATTGGCAATTGGATATAGTAGAGCCTAACCCATGTTTTGACATTAATATCACTCTATGCAGTAAAAATATCTAAAAAGGATAGTCTCATATACACCACATTATAGTAAAAAATATAGTAAAAGATTTGGCAATTGGATATAGTAGAGCCTAACCCATGTTTTGACATTAATATCACTCTATGCAGTAAAAAATATCTAAAAAGGATAGTCTTATATAGTTACTTTTTCACTTTAAGCGATTGGGATCTTCGAAGTTTCAGATTACACGGTTTACACCACATTATCAGTTGTGGTTTTATGCATTGCTCATACCGAGGAGCTAATGTGACATACGTTCCTCTCACAGAAATTATATGAAGGCATGGAAAATCGAATCACGGCTGCAGCTACCCTTGGACGAATTCCTGAAAGCACACGGGTTGAAAATAAAGGATTTTCCCAATGGGATACATTTTCATCCCGAGGAGATCATGACACCATCCTCCAAGTATGGTTCCATTTATACTTTTCTCATTCGTTGAACACAACCTTTTGTGAAATTTTCAAACTTTGGAGCTTTCGCAGATTCAATTTTAAAGTTCTCTTAAGTGACAGTACAACTAAAAAGCTGGGATGTAAGTTCTGTCTAATACCACATATTATTCTCGTCACAATGCTTTAAGAACAGTGTTTGGGTAAATGAATTCTCAATCAAAGTGGCTCATAAGGGGAAAACAATGAACAGAAATTACTGCGTATTTCTTAAAATCTGCTGTACTAATTTTGATGAGTAATGCTTTTCTTTCTTTTTAGATACTGATTGATAGTGAGGACCCAAATGCCAAGGACATAGAAGGATGTATATTGCCAACTCTAGTATACTTGGCAAGGGAGAAAAGACCAACACATTTCCACAACTTCAAAGCTGGAGCAATGAATGCACTGGTATATACGTTGAAATAATAAATTGTTTGGTTCAATGTTTGCTTTAATGCAATGAACCTTTCGGATACATGTATAAACCTTTGATATGAATGCATGAATAAGTTTTGTTTTTTGATTTTCTAGAATAAATGTGACCTTTGATGTTCTCTTAAATTTAGTATAAATAGGTGCTCTATTTTCATTTGTAAGTACACCAAAATTTAGTTTGATTTTGATATTATAAGAGTTTTTTCCCTCTCTATATTTTGCGTTGTCATTTTATGTGAGTGAGTGGTCGTTTCGACCCAACAGTGGTATCAGAGCGAGACTGTCCTAATGGCCGGAAATATGACCCCATTTATCCCTATCCTTAAAAAGGATTTTTACGATAATTGGAGTATACGAATGAAGGTGTTTCTTAGTTCCCAAGAGGTGTGGGAATCCGTAGAGAACGGATGTGTGGAACCCGGAGAAGGCGCCTCTCGAGCACAAAAAGAGGCGGCAGTGGAGTTGGCGAAAAAGGATCGAAAAGCTCTCACCATCCTTCATTATGCTTTGGACGAAATGATGTTCCAAAAGGTGGCATGTGCGACCTCGAGTAAGGAGGCGTGGGACATCTTGGAGAATTTATTCAAAGGAGTTGACAAGGTCAAGAAGGTACGACTTCAAACGTGGTAATTTTGAAGCGTTGCGGATGAAAGCATCCGAGTGCATTGATGATTATTTTTCACGAGTCCAAACGGTCGTGAACCAAATGAAGAGCTGTGGAGAAGTTTTAGATGACACACGTGTGGTTGAAAAAATTCTACGTTCTTTAGACTCCAAGTGGGATTATATTGTTGTGGCTATCGAGGAGTCTAAAGATGTGGAAACTATGACGGTGGACCAACTTTTAGGTTCGCTTCAAGCGCATGAGGACAAAATCAACAAAAGAGTTGTCAAGGAAGAGCCGCTCGAACAAGCTCTCCAAACGAATCTTAGCATGGACGAAAAGAATGTTGGCAATTCGAAAAACCAAGGAGGAAGAGGACGAGGTCAAAGGTACGTCCGTGGAGGTTACAATTCTTTTGAGAAAGAAGAAAGGAGGCCAAACTCGTATTCGACAAGAGGCTGTGGAAGGGGAAAATTTTGGTGGAAAACCAAGGTATGACAAGTCCAAAATTAAATGTTATAATTGTCAAAAATTTGGGCATTACGCTTCTGAATGTAGATTGGGTAAAAATAAAATTGAGGAAAGAGCTAATTTTGCTAAAGAAAATAAAGAGCGTTTTACACTTTTGTTTGCCCATAAAGGAAATGAAAATGAAGGAAATAATGCTTGGTATTTAGATACCGGCGCGAGCAACCATATGTGTGGCGATAAAAGTGTCTTTACCGAACTCGACGAAAAAGTGAATGGTGATATTTGCTTTGGCGATGAATCTAAAGTTCCGTTAAAAGGAAAGGGAAAAGTTTTAATAAAATTAAAAGATGGAGAAAATAATTTTATCTCTAATGTTTATTATGTCCCTAATATGAAATCTAATATTTTGAGTTTGGGACAACTCTTGGAAAAAGGCTATGATATGTATCCGGAAAACCTTACCCTTATTTTAAAAGATAAAAATGAAAATTTGGTTGCGCAAGTGCCTATGTCGAAAAATAGAATATTTTCTTTGAATATTAGTTATGGCAGGGCTAAATGTTTAAAATCGTGTTTGAAAGAAAAATCTTGGCTTTGGCATTTGAGATTTGGTCATTTAAATTTTGGGGCACTAAAATTGTTGAGTAACAAAAATATGGTGAATGGTTTACCCTATATTGATCATGTCGATGAGCTTTGTGAAGCGTGTTTATTTGGAAAACAATCGAGAAAAAGTTTTCCTAAAAAATCAACTACGAGATCTAAAGCACCTTTAAAACTTGTGCATACGGATATTTGCGGCCCTATAAAACCAAGTTCTCTCGGAAAAAGTAACTATTTTGCTCTTTTTATCGATGATTTTAGTCGAAAGACTTGGGCTTATTTTTTGAAACAAAAATCCGATGTTTTTGATGCTTTCAAGAAATTTAAAGCTCTTGTTGAAAATGAAAGTGGTTTAAAAATAAAGGTCATGAGATCGGATCGAGGAGGAGAATTTACTTCGAATGATTTTGAAAAATATTGTGAAGAAAATGGAATTTTTCGTCCTTTGACGGTTGCCTATACCCCACAACAAAACGGGGTTACAACAAAACGGGGTTGTTGAAAGAAAAAATCGATCTCTTTTAAATATGGCTCGTACTATGTTGAAAAGCAAAAATATTCCAAAAGAATTTTGGGCCGAGGCCGTTGATAGTGCGGTTTATTTGTCGAACCGATCCCCATCTCGAAGTGTTTGGGGTAAAACTCCCGAAGAAGCGTGGAGTGGAAGAAAGCCGGGAATAACGCATTTAAGAGTTTTTGGGGGCATCGCATATGCTCATGTTCCGGACCAAAAAAGGTCCAAATTGGATGCTAAAAGCGAGAAGTTTATATTCATTGGCTACGACTCGAGGACAAATCCGGAGAACGGAAAATTTGTTGTGAGCCGAGACGTTGAGTTCGACGAAGAAGGAACGTGGAATTTCGACAAAATGGAGGACGACTATAATTTCTTTCCTTATTATAGCGATGAGGAAGACGAGCAAGTTCAAGTAGAAGAGGAGCCCACGACGCCACCACCATCACCTCCTTCGCATGACGAAGTAGGATCCGCGAGTGATGAAAGTTCAAGCGAAAGGCCCCAACGTTTTCGAACCTTACAAGACTTATACGAAGTGACCGAAAGAATCGACGACAACGTTACTCTCTTTTGTCTCTTTGCGGGTTGTGAACCGATCGGCGTTGAAGAAGCGATGCAAAACGAAAACTGGAGAAACGCTATGGATGAAGAAATAAACTCGATAACGAAAAATGATACGTGGGTGTTGGCAGACTTACCGAAAGGGCACAAAGCTATTGGCGCGAAATGGGTCTATAAGGAGAAGAAGAACGCAAAAGGAGAAATCGAAAAATACAAAGCTAGATTGGTCGCAAAAGGTTATAACCAAAAGGCCGGCATCGACTACGACGAAGTGTTTGCTCCCGTCGCTCGTTTGGAAACGATAAGATTTTTAATCTCTTTGGCGGCGCAAAATAATTGGAAAATAAATCAAATGGATGTGAAATCCGCGTTTTTAAATGGAAACTTAGAAGAAGAAGTTTATTTGCAACAACCGCCGGGTTATGAAATAAAAGGTCGTGAAAATAAAGTTTTAAAATTGAAAAAGGCGCTTTTATGGTTTAAAGCAAGCTCCGCGAGCTTGGAATACTAGAATTGATAAGTATTTCCAAGAAAATAATTTTATAAAATGTCCTCACGAGCATTCTCTTTATGTGAAAATGGATGAAAATGGAGATGTTTTGATCGTTTGTGTATATGTGGATGATTTGATTTTTATGGGAAATAATCCAAAACTATTTGAGGATTTTAAGTGTTATGAGTCGTGAATTTGAAATGACGGACATTGGACTTATGTCTTATTATCTTGGTATTGAGGTGAAGCAAAATAAAAATGGTATTTTTATTTCGCAAGAAGGGTATGCAAAATATATCCTTGAAAAGTTTAAAATGGAATGGTGTAAACTAATTAATACGCCGGTGGATTGCGCTACAAAATTATCGAAGTATTTTGAAGAAGAAAGTATGGATCCACCGTTCTTTAAAAGTTTAGTTGGAAGCTTGCGTTACTTGACGATTACGAGACCGGATATTTTATATGGAGTTGGTGTTCTTAGTCGCTATATGGAGGCACCAACTTTATCGCATTGGAAGGCCGCGAAACGGATTATTCGTTATATAAAAGGTACAATTGGTTTTGGGTTAAACTACTCATTTTCTAATAACTATGAGTTGATTGGCTATAGTGATAGCGATTGGGGAGGCGACGTTGATGATCGAAAAAGTACAAGTGGATTCGTATTTTATATGGGAGATACGGCGTTTACATGGAGTTCGAAAAAGCAACCTATTGTAACGCTTTCCACTTGTGAGGCCGAGTATGTGGCCGCTAATGCATGCATTTGTCATGCAATTTGGTTACGGAATTTGTTGAAGGAATTGGGAATGCCGCAAAATGAAACTACAAAAATATTTGTTGATAATAAATCCGCAATTGCCCTTCCTAAGAATCCGGTGTTCCATGATCGAAGTAAGCATATTGATACTCGTTATCATTTTATTCGTGAGTGTGTTGAAAAATGAGAGGTTGAAGTGAAGTACATGAAGTCACAAGACCAAGTGGCGGATATTTTTACGAAGGCGTTAAAGTATGAAGACTTTCGAAGATTGAGAAGTTCACTCGGAGTTGCCAAACAAGTTTAAGGAGGAGTGTTGAAATAATAAATTGTTTGGTTCAATGTTTGCTTTAATGCCATGAACCTTTCGGATACATGCATAGACCTTTGATATGAATGCATGAATAAGTTTTGTTTTTTGATTTTCTAGAATAAATGTGACCTTTGATGTTCTCTTAAATTTAGTATAAATAGGTGCTCTATTTTCATTTGTAAGTACACCAAAATTTAGTTTGAGTTTGATATTATAAGAGTTCTTTCCCTCTCTATATTTTGCGTTGTCATTTTATGTGAGTGGTCGTTTCGACCCAACAATATAACTGATTAAATAATATATTTAAAAATTATGATTGGAATGGATAAATGCACAAGAATATGAATAGGAAAAAGTATTAATATATTTAACTGACTATGTGCAGATTAGGGTGTCATCAGGAATTAGTAATGCAAAAATAATTCTGAACGTCGACTGTGACATGTACTCAAATAATTCTCAATCAGTGCGAGACGCACTTTGTTTCTTCATCGATGAGGAAAAGGGACATGAAATTGCCTTTGTGCAATTTCCCCAGAATTTCAATAACGTGACGAGAAATGACCTATATAGTAGCTCCCTGCGAGTAATAAATGAGGTCAGTTTGATAATTTCTTTGATCATAATAATCTAGAAGTATACTCGCATATTTTTCTGTTAATTTTGTTTTCTAAATTGGGATTGAAGGTGGAGTTTCATGGATTAGATGGATATGGAGGACCTATGTATATTGGAACTGGTTGTTTTCACAGAAGAGAAACTCTTTGTGGTAGAGAATTTAGCAAAGGGAACAAAATTGAATGGAGAGACAATAACAACAGCATAAACACACAACAAATTGTTGACAAATCTGAAGAAACACTCAAGGCCCTTGCAGCTTGCACATCTGAAGATAATACTCAATGGGGAAAGGAGGTAGATCTGTATAAATTACTCAATTAGGTCGATTTCACACTAATATTGATGTGACAAGCGGTAAAATCACACTAAATAATATGATGCGCCACTCCCTAATAGCTTATATTTTAAGGTGAAATGGTAGCGTATAACTTAACAGAAGTAAAATCAAGAACATCATTAGTAAGCTGGTGTTTGATATATATATTTATGTATTTTTGCAGATGGGGCTGAGATACGGTTGTCCTGTTGAAGATGTGATAACAGGACTTTCGATACAAGGCAATGGTTGGAAATCCATATACTATAATCCAAAAAGAGCAGGTTTCTTAGGGGTTGTCCCAACATCGTTGGACCAAACATTGATACAACATAAGAGATGGTCCGAAGGTGATTTGCAGATTTTATTTTCTAAGTATAGCCCTCTTATTTACGGGCTCGGCAGAATTAGCCCGGGGCTAATATTGGGATATTGTGTGTATTGTCTTTGGGCTCCAAATTGCTTGGCGGTGTTGTTTTACTCGGTTGTCCCTTCACTTTATCTCCTCAGAGACGTTCCCTTGTTTCCGCAGGTATTTTGATATGTTTTTAGGTTCTTACATGTTACTTTGACATTCGAAGTTTATTGAATAAGCGGAAAATATTAGACTAACTTGTTTGATATACATGTTTTTGATGAATTATTAACTGTCGTTGATTGCTGCTTTAAGTTATTCGAATTTCTTTTCATCTCTAATGGATTTGATTTCCAAAGAAAGCCATGAAATAGTATTTTCCTCAATCGGACAAGCCTTTAGGTTTTAGATATTCAGAAAAAAAGTTCGTTCGTCCAGCTTAAGCTTATAGCTTATTCCGATCAAAAAATCAGAAATGTTTGCTTATAAGGTGGTCATCCATGCAGAAGAAATGTTAAGCAAAAGCAACAAAAAAAAACAGCTTATAATCTGCAACCATACAATTTCTTATAGTCTAACCATTTTACTCCAAGAACTTCTCATACAATGACAATGTAGGCACAAGCCAAGAACTTATAACATTTTTATTAGATTGCTGTTGAACACAATTGACTAATTATTTTTGGTGCATAAATTTAGGCCTCAAGCCCATGGATGATACCATTTGCATACGTAGCTATAGCCACGTATATCCGCAGCATGATGGAGTTCCTATGGTCCGGTGGAACAATGAAGGGCTCGTGGAATGACCAAAGAATTTGGCTATACAAAAGAACAACCTCTTATCTATTTGCCTTTGTCGACACACTCTTAAAACTAGCCGGATTATCCGAAACTAAATTCATACTCACAAACAAAGTGTCTGACCCCAAAGTTACAATCCGTTACGAAAAAGAAATGATGGAATTCGGAACCACTTTTACAATGTTCACCATTTTGACAACAATTTCAATGCTGAATTTGTTTTGTCTTATTTGGGTTGTGAAGGGAGCGGTTACGAGAGTGTATGCGTACGAAAAATTGGTTTTACAGATTGTGTTATGTGGGAGTTTGGTTATCATCAATTACCCGTTATACGAAGCTCTTTTCATTAGGAAAGATGCTGGGAAAATGCCGAGTTCCGTCACGTTTAAGTCGACTTTGTTAGCTATTTCACTATGTATTTGTTCTCTATTGTTTAGTTAAAGTTGAAGGTTAAAAAGGCCTTGCCACTGAATGCGGATGGCAACTTAGTTGTAATTAGCCTTTTTCTCTACCACTTTGTACGTACACTTGAATTAGTTGTAATTAGTCATGTTATTCATCAAAGATAAACATGGAATGAAAATTTGCCTCTGTTTATCTTTCCTCATGTATTCATTTTTCGTATTTCTTTTAAAACAAGACAGATATTCCAAAATATATCAAGAAGTATGGTATCTTGATGAATGCAGTAAACAAAATATGATAATGCAATAAAATATAACTTGCTTAGAAGTTAGAAATAAAATAATATATATTCTTCAAATTTGCGAAAACAAAATAAAGTTCAATCCAATTTCTTAGTTGTAAAATTATGTAACACGTGTCATCCATTTATTCAAAGAGACACGTATAGTAAAAGATGTAACAGTAGCACTATATAATTAGTATGTTTAAATATAAAACAAGTCAAACACATGACTTGTCGAATCTGCAACACAAACTAAACCTTAAAAAATCAAAAGAGACAACAATACGGTTAAAAGAGTACAGTAACAGAAAACTGACTTTTTCTTTTAACCTGGTTGGCCAGGGTAAGTTCTTATTTTCACTTTGGATTAATGACTTAAATCTTTTTATTTTTTACGTTCTAATTTCTTTCAACCTGCCAACTATGACGTTATTGGGATTGAAAAAGAAAATCATGATTATTTCCTGTTATCTTTCTCTGAAATTTAGGGGAAAATCTTTACTGACTTAGTCACTAGGGTTTGTTCAGTTGTAGCTTAAGATGTAAGCTTATAATCTTTGTTTATATTTTTTTAGTTATAATGACTGTTTGGTTTTCAATACCGAGATTTTTTGGTGTTTTTGCTAGTGTAAAAGCCTGGAAATTTCAAGCCGTTTTTTCCTACCCTCGAATTAGCTACCTGATTTGCTTAGAAGCTGCATTCAGAAAAGGCCTTATTATTTAGTAGTAAATTTGATAGCTTTGATTGTGTACACTTTTGTTGCCAAATTTGTTATAGTTCCTCATTTTTCAGATAATTACATGTCGAATTGACTATTAAAAGGTAGTAGTAATTCATCTTGAAATTTGACTCGTTTGTGTTACAGTTTTACTATATCAAATATAAACCAAAAAACACAGTGCCTATATATCTTATAATGGTTATTCTTTCTTGTTCAGTAGTCTTGTCTCCAGAGTATCCTTTTTTATTTATCCTTAATGTAGAAATTAGAATGGCAAGTTTGGGCCTTATGGTTGCCAGGTTATGAGTTTTTCGTTGTGTAAGCTTAGATTACTTACTATCTATTTCAGATGACAACCAGGCCCTCTCAATTCGTCTTGGTGGTAACTTTTGCTGCTTTATTGAGCATACAAGGGGTTTTTGGGATTCGGTTTATGATCGATAGAGAAGAATGTTTCTCTCACAAAGTCGAATACGAGGGGAGCAATATTCATTTCTCATTCGTAGTTATCAAGGACGAGGGTTCATGGCATTATACTCCTCATGGGGTTGATGTTGTGGTAAGCTTATCAATTTTGATTAATAAAAAATGATTGTACTATTCTTGCGTTGGTGTATGCAACTTAGATTGAATATGTTCTTCAAGTTCAATGTGTTTATGAAACTAAAGACCAATGGATAGCCGGTCACTTTTGTTGTTCCTTTGCTAATGGAGATAGCACATGTATCAATACGAAAACATGAAGTTTATTGCGAGTGGACTCTTCTCATCTTAGATGCTATATCACATATGTTTGCACAGTTTGTTGGTTGAATCGATCAAAGTTGGGGTAGATAGGTATGTAAAGATATTTGACAACGTTGATCATTGGGACTCTTTTAGTGATTCAGAGAGTTACACAGGGTACTATGAAACCAATTTTTGTGTAAATCGATTGACGGATAATTCAGTTCGCAACTTCTTGTGACATCCAAAATTTCTTTCAATTCTTTAGGCAGGCAAAATTATAACACTGCAATTGAAGGTGGTGCAGCGTGTGGTCTCTTTTACTTCTCATATTGTATTTGCAACTTATCTATAATCGGATTGTTGTAAACTTTCATTTGCTTTCTTGTGTGTGTGTGTGTGTGATATTTATGATAAAGTTTCTTCTTTTTCCTCAAGAGAATCCGGGCAATGCTTTGTTTATACAAATGCACTTTGTTAGGAGCAGTAGGAGTACCTAAGGTCCGTTTATTTTGACAATATTGCGATTTATCTATACTCGAGAGTCGAGCAGTATGATAATGAAGTATTTATTGGGTTTTTCATGTTCAGCAGTAATAGCCTTGACTCAACCATTTTATGTGTGCATAAAGTTGGTGGGATAAACTCCAAGATTAAATAAGTAGACTGAGGAATGTATCTTTTCTATCTATATAGGAAAAGGATTTTACAGAGTTCTCTGATTATATATTCATATATTTGGAGTTCTTACTGGTTACTGGTTACTGGTTAGTCAAATTGGCAAAGTTAATATTTTCACCTTTTTTTTTTCTTATATCAGGTGAAAGGGCCTCATGACGAGCATGTTCATGATTTTCGTGATAAAGTGAGTGAGAAGTTCGAATTTGAAGCGCAACAGAAAGGTGTGTATCGCTTTTGCTTCACCAACAATTCCCCCTACCATGCAACTATTGATTTCGATGTGCATGAGTCTCATTTCTCGTTCTATGACCAGCATGCAAAAGAAGGTACAATTCTTATCTTCATTATTCTTCTTTTGAGTTCTGATTTATTGTTCTTTTGTGCCCTTTATTACTAGAGCTAACAAGAGTGTTTACAAATTTGCAGAACATTTGAGCCCTTTGTTAGAGCAGATACAAAAGTTAGACGAGGCCTTATTCAACATTCGGTTTGAACAACATTGGCTTATGGCTCAGACTGATAGCCAGTCTCTAGGTATGTATCCTTGAAAGAATCCTAACTTTTAGTTCAAACTATGATATATTTCTCCAAATATTAATCGATTGATGCTAGTTTGGGGATCAAAATTACATGATTAGTTTGTTGGTAAAACACAGCTGTTAAAAACTGATTTAACGTTCATTACAAATTAAGATTTTTTGAATTTTGAATGCAGTTAATGAAGGAATGGGTCGGAGGGCAGTTCACAAAGTTTTATGGGGGTCTGCTGCTTTAGTCGGGGCTAGCTTTCTTCAAGTTTTCCTTTTGAAACGACTTTTCGAACGAAAGATCAGAACTTAGATCTAGCACATATTCTTATATTTTGATAATCCTCTACTAAGAATCAACCTTAGGAATGAATTTATTCTGTTTAAAAGTGACTATTTATACAGATTTAATGAAATCTTAGATTAAACGGGTTGGTGCCTATATGATACAGAATTTGCATCCTCTCTGTGAGGTTGAACATCATTTTTTTGTTGCCTACATCCTTTTTGCCGGGATTTTCTTTCTGGTTTTGCATAACAATATATGAACTAAAAACTAAAAAGTATGAACCAGTGTGGGAACTCTAGTTTGGCAGTTCCTGTATACATGAAAAACTTCAACAGATCAAATTTCAATAGTTTTTTTTCCAAAACTTGAATAGTTTCAGAAAACATAAAAAACAAAGTTGAGAGAAAATATCACGACAAAGAGTCACGAGTATGCTTCGAGGAAGAAGCCACTGATCAATACGTGTCAGTTACATACAACAGCAATTTTCCGTATCAGAACTCCTCACACGAGTGACACCCAAACACAGTTTGTACAACACACAACAAAGTCCAGATAAAATACAAATTACCGAATAAGCAACAGGCTATATAACCTTTAGAACTATGATGGGAGGGTGTAAAAGCATGATTTCGTATACAGAAGTAGCATCAAAGAAAGATCCTCGTCAAGTTTCTGCTTTGGGGGCTTGGGCACAGCAAAACCATTTTTTCTGCAAAACAGGCCAATCAGAACATCAGTTATAGACTTATAGTTATACAATTTACCTTGCTCGCAAAATTGAAATGAAAACATAACAAACGAATGTCCAATTCTATCCGTGTTGTGTATTGCTAGACCCACATATGATATTTTTCCGTGTCTAACGCTATGAGCCTATGACCTTCTGCCATTTACTATGGCTTAATAATTTATAAAGGTTCGTAATCATAGAACTAAAATTTGATTATGAAATTTTAGCTTAGCATGAGACATGAACTTAAACAAAAGAGGAAATATTCTACAACTTAACAAAGGAGAAATAACTTTTTTTCTTTCTGAAAAGTTATTGTAGAAGAGTTTGGGTGATCTACCTATAATTGATTAAATCACTATATAGAATACTCTCTTCCACTCCGCCAACAAGCTCTAAACATATATCTAATCTAGAATCCAATAGGTCAATTTCTAGAGTGTATCTTAAGAAACATAGTGAGTAAAGTTGTTGCCGAGTAGCAACAACACCAAAATGATAAATTGCAACCTCTATTCCAATTAAAAATTTATTCAGGTACAGTTTCATGATAGGGTGGAAACCGTAAAAATCAAAGTCTATTTCATTTTTCATCAAATTTCAACTTACAGGTGGGGGCTTAACAGAGTCTGCTCTTTGGCGATTAGGTTCTGATTTTGTCGGAGACTCAGTTTTGCCACCTGTCTTTTTCTCATCCCTGGCTTTATTAAAGATCACAGTAAATCCATCAGCTGATGCAGGGTCATTCACATCCCATTCACCAAACTTAGGCAACGGTCCTCCCTTTTCCTGGTAAAGAAAGAATAATATAAATAGACAATAACCAGATGCTTACAAAAGCAAATGGAATTATTTAATTTCCAGCTCACTGAACGTTTATCCTAGGTGCGATAACATTAAAATTTAAAGCAAAACAAATATGAACTACATATATGTTTTTTTATGAATATCATTACGAGGATGGAGTAGAAAGTAATGAATTGGCCGAATAAATATCTATTTTAAATAAATGATTTTATGCTTTAGATTTCTCTTTATCTGTTTAACATAACATCATATGGAGGCTGGAGCTAGACACTTGCTACCTTTCAGAGACAAGTTAGTTCCAAGCATTTAATCCCAATCATATCCTAACATCAAAAGGTAGAAACATATAATCAAGACTGATTCAGTAACTTCTTACCTAACTTATACTCCGTAAATCAGTAGATTACAGACCCACAAACTGGTATACTGATTTCTTACCTAACATTCTATAGTCACCCTTCAACCTTTGCTTGGACTCATTGCATTGTATAATATAGGTTGCTCAACTAATAAATCAATCACCTAGAAAATGGACCATCAAATTCAAGCAGGTAACCAAATATAGAACACCTAATTAATACATAAACTATTGCACAAATGACTCATCTAAAGCCAATTATTATTCAGCCTATTTTCCAGAAATGATGAAGGAAAAAAAGGTGAGCCGGGTTGTTGAAGTCTGTCTTTAACTTTAGCGGCTGAAGTTTGTATCTCGGCTGTTGAATGAAAATGGTTTTTTTTGTCACCTATCCAACTTCTTAGCCCAGCCGAGATGAAAACTTTAGCTGCTTCAGGTAAGAACAAATCTCAGCAGCTTCAGTTCCAAAAAAGAAGAACTTATCTTAAGAAACTAAATACAAACTTATATGTAAATCCTGCATCAGTTAATGGTTAACGAGCAAGTCAGGATCTACCACTTTGGTTGTGTACACCCAATATATTACGATATATTTAAATAATTATACAGGGGACTTTTTGCTAAATAAGCCTAGAAAGAGAGTATTTTGTTAAATAAGTCGAGATCATAGGGCTCTTTTACTAATTTACTCTAAATTGAACAGCGAAACAACTTTCACTAAACCACAGCCGATCATAAGATTGAAAAAGAGATAAATACTACCAACTCCAATTCTTTATTTCGGTATTCCACATAAAAAGATCAAGAAACCAGATAAGAATAAATAAAAGTGTAAATTTCCTATTTGAGGGAGGCATGTGAAAGAAGACTAATCAATATAAAACCATTACTACAAACAAGCACACCCAATAAAGGGAATTGCATAATTCATCATAATTCAAAAGCAAAACAAATTTCACTGAACACATAAAAAACCATACTAAACAACAACAAGAAGAAAAGTAGTACTAGTCAAACTAAAACTCTCTATTTCCAAATAGAGGAGCTCCAAAACAATAACCAGCAAAATCAAATTTGTATAAGTTTCCAGATTGAGGTGAAAATGAAACTTAAAGCACCAAAAAGAAGAAAACTACAAAAGCAACCACATCCATAAAAAAATCAGAGTTAAAAAATATCTAGATTCACCATGGATCAACTTTTGAAGTACCACATATAGAAACATACACAAAATCACAATTAAACAAATTTCACTGAACACATACAAAATCATAGTACTAAACAACAAAAAGAAGAAAAGGAGTAGTTATATTTCCAATAGCTCAAAAACAATAACCAACAAAATCAAATTGGTAAAAGTTTCCAGATTTGGGTGAAAATGTAAATTAAAAGCACCCAAAAGAAGAAAACTACAAATATCAAGATTCACCATGGATCAACTTTAAAGTACCACATATAAAGACAGATACTTTCCTATAATAAGAAAAGACTAAAGAATTATACTTTAAGCAGACAAAGCCCTTATTCACAATTAGAAAATATCAAGATTCACCATGAATCAACTTTTTTACAAAACCATAAACAGAAAGATATACTTTCTATAAGAAGAAAAGCTGATTCCGAAAAACAAGTCACAACCCATACAAGATAAAAGTCAAATTCCACAATCTAGTGACAAAAGATTAAATTTTTATATATATTAATCATCAAATAAAAGCAAAGATTAACTCAATATAACTTATTTTGATTTGAAGGAGTTATAAATTATAACCAATCCAGCTCACTTCTCAGCTAGCATCATCAAACAAATATCTATATCTATATCTATATATGCATGTAAATATATGAATATATAAAAACATAAAGAAAGAGATAAGATTGAGGTTAAAAAACATACCGACATCAATTTGGATATTCCTTGAGAGAGAAATAAAGAAAATCTGCCGTGTGAAGAATAAAGATGATGAATGATGATTTATATATATATATATATATAAATGTTATAATATATAATATAATAATTACGAAACTACGTGCAGTCTTGATCGATCAATAAATTGTATCAAAATTGTCGGAATGAAATTTAATTATATAGTTCAAACATTAAATTATATGATTTAGTTTTAAAATTTTTCATTTCGATAATTTTGATATGTGTTATAAACGGGTTAAAATTGTACTTTCGTAAATAATAATTAATTGAGAACGAGTCAGTATAGGTATCTGCGTATAACTAAAAAAGGAAAAAAAGTAACCGAACTAAGTGACTTTTAACTATACGTATAACTAAAACTGATGAGTTAACTAATGACGTTTAAGTTTTGACTATGCTTGCAAATAGAAGTACCGCTTGATATTTTTATCTAGTTTTTATACTATTATGTAAATATTTTACGGTAAAATTAATACTGTTTCTGAAATTCTGTGGAAATTTATTAAAATGTAACGTATATTAGTCTATTAGATATTTTTTAAGAAAGGAAGAGTAAAATGTAAATAAAATTCATAAGAAATGATCAAAAGGGTCAAAGTTGAATAACCGCAACTTTTTAGCTTTGCAAATAACCTGGTAGTGTCATATATTAGTCTTTGAGAAAATATAATTTATTTTAAGTAAATATTGGTTTGTTTTCTGATCTCTTATATAAGAGAGAGTATGTCTTTATAAAATACTACATGTAAAAGATTATGCTAAAAAATGTAGTTTGCAATAGTTCAATACGAAAAAGGAAATCATATTACAAAGAAAAAAACATACAAGTACAACAACTATATTTTTTGGTAAAAAATTGGACAAAGCGTATTCAGTTAATTAGTTGAGCGGCATGATATCGAGAATATACATAGAATTCAAGAAAATTAATTCAAAATGGCCATCAAGCACAAAGTTATACCAGAACAGATGTGGATAATTTGCGAAAAATAGAAAGCTCATACGATCCATTGAAAATATTGGCATTTTCTAAGAATTACTTTAAATTTTCTCATAGTTCGTAGGGTCATTTGAATTTTATCTACAAAATGAATGAAGATGTAATTACTAACGGAGTATACTATTCTACGAATAATTAGATGCACACGAGAGATACACCCCAGTCATATACATTGAACGTGACAGGTAATATGAGAACTTTGGTGACCACATCTGTAATATCTTAACAAAACATCGTTGCCACGTATAGTATTACGAATACGTAATGCAACATGATTGTAAGGAAGGAATGCGGAAGCGAGAAGTAAGACACCAAACAAAATGTGAAACGTAACAAAATGAAACATTGATTCTAAGATTCACACGTGACGTAATAGAAAATGTGAAACATTATAAAATGAAATATTAATTCTAAGATTCATATAATGTTACGTAATGGAAATTGTAAAACAGCAAGCGGGAACCACGAAAACAGAATCGGGAAGATCCTGAAAATGAAAGGAAAATCCCGGTAAGATAATGTACATTTTAGAAATGTTTACAAAATAGACGGTGTAAAATTGAACATAGAAAAGTAAAAGGACCATTATGCAACTTTGTCTCCTTATCATCTCTCTCTCTCTCTCTCTAAAACCTCACCAGAGATCATTTCAATGGCGTTAGCTTTCTCAATGCGAGTATTCAATTTTACAGATACACAAAAATTTAATAATCATAACCAATATAAATCCTCACCAAAGAAAACATCACAAAAATCCGTATCAACTAAGCACGAAAAAGGTCATTTCTGTTCACTTTCACATTTTTCTCTAATTAAAACCCTACTTAAGTCTTATATGAACTTAAATAGTTAAATTTATGTATATACGTGGTTTGATGTTTTTATTATGTTATTTGTTGAAATTAGCAGGCTTTATTTACTGAATTACTGTAGTCTTAAGGAGTAAAAGAAGTAACTAAATGGTAACAGAAAAATTAACTTTATATAGAAAAAGCAATGTACATGTAAAATTTAGAGTAATGTACATGTATATCAATTTATATTGAATTTCAGGGATTGTTCGTAGAAATATACTGTTGCGGTGTTCCGTATTTGCCAGTTACTTGATTTTATATACGAATAGGAAAACCGAAAGATTGGAACTTGTATAGTAACGAAGATAACAACATTATTTGAAGGGATTTGTATTTGATGAAAAAATAAGAATTTCTTATTGCAGCTCTCGAGCTTTTTGCTTGTAAGCTGTAGTTTATTTGTTTGATTAGTTAATAACCTGAGTATTTTTGGTCTTATGCCGTGTAAGTACAGGAAGTTTTAATCCGGATGAATTAAACTTTTTCTCAGTCCGAAATAAGCCAAGTTAATGTCTTGAAATGCTGCGGTTGGGAATCCCCTCAGCCCTAGGATTAATTTCAGTTTAGTGCTTGAAAAAAAGTCGTCAGATTCTATTTCATTAGATTACTAGGTTGTATAAGTTTTCTCACTGGGACAAGTTTTTGATGTAAATCTTGTAAGCTAGAAAAGTAAACAGGCTGTGCAAGCGCTCAAATATCAAATTAATGCTTAATAAACCAATTTTTCATTAAAAGAAAGTTCCTTGTAGCTATGTTGCCCATAAGAATGAGTGTCCACTGTTAATTTGGACGCATGTTAATAAATAAGCTGGCCTAAGAAACTAGATAGTTAGGTAACTGTGAATCTGTGATAATAATTAACGTTCTTATTTCATTTGCTTATTTAGTCATTGGTAATCCCTTGTGGAGTTTGCAGGTCCATTCAGTCCCACAAAGAGATTACAAAAGCTGAACTTGGAGGTTTCTCCTCATAGAGCTGGTACATATTTGAGTTTTCAGTTTTAGGTGATTTGTTGTGAACCTGTGTTGTTTCTAAGCTTTCTCTATAGCTATGGAACCTTTGCTGTTTCTAAGATTTTTCCGTAAGCTAAAAAGTTTTGAAACAGCTTACATGACAATAGTGAGTAGCAAGTCCTTACAGAAACTTTGTGGTTGTATAATACTCACCGTTCTGAGATTTAATTTGCTCGGTGTTTTTCTTTTGTTTGGCTGTAATACAGTATCTGCTGTGAGACTAATGCGTATTGAGCTTGGCGGAGCTTTTGCTGACCTGTTAAACGAGAAAGGGAAGGGTTCCGGGGAAAATGAAATGGCATATGTTGAAAGAACTCTTGGGTTTCGCACTCGTGTCCTAGATGACAGAGATCTTAGACTGGTACCCTCGTACATCTGTTCAATTTCATGTTCTAAAGATAATTACATATTTGTTTTTTTTATAGATTTAGTAATAATTACATATTTGTACTTCAACATATCATCTGAATAAGAATTTGTACACCAACCTACAAACCTTTGAGATTGGTTCACTAATTTGGTTTTTTTTCTATCGTTTAGTACACCTAGTGCATCAAATAGCAAAAAAAATATTGGTTGGGGTACTAACTAAAAATTTCAAATGTTTTATGCACCATTTTATCAGTTTTTTTTATAATTGCTTTTGTACACTACTCTTATCGTATTTTTCTTGGTTTTGTTCCCAAAACTATGATATGCGTTGTATACAAGATAATAGAGATGGTAGAGAAGGGTACTGTTTGCTAAATTTTATAAGTTCATTGTACGAATTCGAAAGTAACTTACAGAATTGTGAGCAACCCATTTTTCGTTATTCTGAGTTCAAAATATTTTTTACGTCTGTTGTTACTCCTATATGTCTGCAAGAGTTTACAGTTAGTTGTAATATTATGCATCTGATAGGATCAGAAGCTCTCTATATATTAACCTTCAGTGCATACTTACATAATTATATGTATCGCAGGTTACAGACGTTGTTGGAGGAGCAATCCGTTGGAGAAGATATCTTGATCATTTAATACTCTCAGTATGCCATGACGAGAATACCTTTCGAAACATGGAACCTCTTCTTTTACAGGTTTATAAGAATTACTTCTGAGAGAAATATCACGGTGTAGATATTGTTTATTATTTTTAAGATGCGTCTTCTACACATCCAAAAAACGGTCTCTTTTTTTTTCAACTTTTGTTTCTAGATTTTATCAATTTACGTACAGTTTCCTCTTTATTATTTGAATGTTTATGTAGATTCTTCGTATTGGTTGTTACGAGATTGTCAAGCTAGAAATGCCTCCATATGCTGTTGTGGATGAGGTTTGTTTTTAGAAATTCATGATGAATAATCAGATCTAACTGGGGATATGAGCTTGCCCGTTGGTTTTTTAGAAGATTACATGCTCAACCAAATATTGCTCACTTCGACAGAACTATCTATTTTACCCTTTTTTCTTAATAATAAATGGAATTGCATTTAATATTACGAGCAAAAAAAAACTTTGCTAACTATTTCGGTTTTATTTTATACTGAATGTATCAATGTAAACATAAAATATGGTGATTGCTTCTCACCTTGCTAAGTTCACCTTGGCTCGATTTGAAGTCACAATTTTAAAACTTTGCATCTTTCTGTATTTACTATTTTCTGTAGATTTCTTGTAACTCATAACGACATGATTTACCTTTTATTGCTTCCGCTTTTTTTCTTTCCTTGTTTCTTCTTCTTGCAGAATGTCAGGCTTGCAAAGGTTGCTCTTAGACCTGGTGCTGGTAATTTGGTCAATGGCGTCCTCCGGAAGTTAGTGTCCTTTAAGGTTTGCCTTGATCTATTTTAAAAGCAGTATGAGTGTTGCAACGTAATTTATAATATTTTTTAAACAGGAGAATAATAGTCTCCCATTGCCAAAGTTGGAAGGTGATGATCGTGCACAAGCACGCATTCTTGCCACTCTTTATTCCCATCCAGTTGTAAGTTTCCAGTTACAAGTTTTCTTTATTGTGAAGTTTTTTTAACTATGAGTATCTACAATAACTTCGGTAATAGGTTATGTTAAGCATGATATATTGTGGCTCTTAAGTAATAATTTCATTAGCTTTGGTGTTTGCCTTTTCGTGTAAGGAATTTCGTATAGTCACCTTTATTGTAATAAAATCAAGATTCGAAAAGGTACTGAGTAAAACTTTTAAATATTTAAAAAGCACTGTTTTAAATTTGATGGTTTACTTGGATTTTATTTTCACCTCCTTTCTTATTCTGTTTCAGTGGATGGTGAGAAGATGGACAAAGCATCTTGGGCGTGACGAAACAATTGAGTTGATGACGTGGAATAATACTAATCCGTCATTTAGCCTAAGGTTCGTAATGTGAATTTGGCTTATACACTTAGAGTGCAGATGTGCCTATGACCTAATCGCAATTCTTAAATCCTTATTTCAGAGCTAACGGAGGTAAAGGTTTTTCAAGAACAGACCTTGTGAAGCAGTTAGAAATGTTAGAGGTGCTTAACTATTGCTAACCTATCTTAATATCTTGTATAATTTGTAGATAAATATTGCCTGGCTCCCTCTCAATGTTGTGCCTCATTGGAGAGATGTACTTCTGTTCTTATTGAGTTCTTGTATGACTTTCAGGTTTCACATGTCATTTCTCCTTATTTGGATGATTTTGTTCGCATCAAAACCGGGATGCAGGTTTGAATTCAATCCTGCTTGTGTTATTCATATAAGAGAGATTTTTTTTAAACTAAGCAAATATAATAACATATCTTGACCGTCTACATTATTATGTTGTGAACTCTGATTTTTCTGTCTTTCCCTTTTCAGTGCGTGATGCAAGCTGGACTTATCAAACAAGGTTTATGTTCGGTCCAAGATGAGAGTGCAGGTTTATTTTTATGCTAGCCACCCTAAGTTTCCTCTATTCCCCACGAAGAGAAAAAAATAAGAAATAACCGTTAGATAAGAAGAGGCTATTACCAAAACAAAGTAGGCATTAAGTTATGCTGATTCTTAATGTACATCAACTTATATTCTATCAACAGGTCTAGTAGTTTCTGTTCTAGATCCCCAACCTGGTGAAAGCATTATTGATTGTTGTGCTGCCCCTGGAGGGAAAACACTACTCATGGCGTCCCAATTGAGGGGTCAAGGTATTTTTAGTGCAAAACGATCTCTGTATATCCTCTTCTGATAAACTGTCTATATTTAACATGTAACTGATAAGTGATATATAAACATATTCTAGGTGCTGTCTCTGCTATTGATATAAACGAAGGCCGGTTAAGAATACTAAAAGAAGCTGCCAAGTTGCAAGAAGTTGATGATGTTACAACAACCATCCATGCCGATCTTCGTAAATTTGCTGTAACTTACTAAGTTTATTTATGAAAAAGGTGAAGTTGATAGTGTTCACCTCTCTTCTTAGCATCTAAGAAGTTGATGGTGTTACAACAACCTACTTAGTATCTAATGTGTTGCCTCTTTTTTTTAGGAGAATAATCAAGTGAAGGCAGATAAAGTTTTGCTGGATGCCCCATGTTCTGGCTTAGGTGTTCTTTCTAAGGTATGCCATCTGGGAGTTCCTCTCCTTTTGTTGCATATACGTTCTTCGTCTATATACCTGTAAGTAAATATGCTTTATTAAACTTTTGTTTTGTTTTGTTTTGTTTTGTTTTTTATTTATATTATCAAGAGAGCGGACTTACGTTGGAATAGGAGATTAGAGGACATGGAAGAACTCAAGAAATTACAGGACGAACTCCTTGATGCCGCATCCATGTAAAGTTAACATCTACCCTATAGTGGCCTTTCTAATTTCATGTCAATTTTATTGTTGTCAAATATTAGCAACACAAGCATTCAGGATAGGAAACCCATTGATTTCTTATATAATTAAAAATGTTTATTCCCTTAAATTCTAGGTTGGTTAAGCCTAGTGGAGTGCTTGTATACAGTACTTGTTCCATTGATTCTGAAGAAAACGATGACAGAGTGGCTGCGTTTCTTCTGAGACATTCAGTAAGAGTTTTGTATTATTTGTTTGAGTTTTTTTCTTCCCAGTTAGTCGATGCACATTTAATTAAAGAAGACAAAGTAGATAATTTTCTTTATAAACCCCTGACGTTATTCTTAATGTCTATCATAGAAATCAAATATTATTCACTTCGCGGAAAGAAGATAATCTCCTGGTTTTCTACATATATTAATGATTCTATTGAACTTTATCTGTATAGTTTCTTAGACAGAAGCTAAAAAGAGATGATCAATTTATTACATTCTTCCGCAGGAATTCAGTGTAGATCCTGTAAGCCCTTATGTTCCTGCTGATTTTGTTACGGAAAAGGGTTTTTACTCCTCTAATCCTGTCAAGCATTCAATAGATGGAGCATTCGCAGCTCGTCTTGTTCGATCGCCATAAACAATATAGAGTATAGACTGAATGAATGCATTGCCTGGCTGTTTGCTCTTCAAACTAGCCCTCACTATAGGTACAGAAGCATTTTTATAATAACAAGTGCTAGTGCCTATTGAGTCTTAAATATTAGTAGCTTTTATATCTCTCCAATTTTCTATCTTTTGTAGATAGCTGGAGAAAGGGAAAGAAGAAGAGACTAGTATCAGTTCCCAAAATCCCTTTTAGGTAGGCTTGAGTTTCCAATGTTTATTATCATTTTCATTTCCTGAATTTTTTCCGTGGCTAATTTTTCTTCTTTGCTACCTCGTCCTGTGTTTTGATGATAAAGGTTTACTGTGCAGCAGATATGTTTGTTTGCGTTTAGCTCCTAACAAGCCCCAACAGAAGCAACCTTAGCTAGTAGGACAATTGGATGAGAAAGGGGATAGCATTATTCAGTTCACACAGGTTTTTGATTAGCTTCACAGACCATTCATCATGGAATTACACGCTTCGAGCTACAAGACCAAGTACATTAATTGATTTTTCATGTTCTGCTGACATAAACTAGAATGCTCTGTTAGATCTTGTCAAATTACCCTATTGTCTATTGACTATATGAGAAAATTCCATGAAACATGTATTCTAATGAAAGCTTTGTAATTAACATCTGAAGAAGTTGAATTTGTAATTATTATCTGCCAATCCTTCAATAGTCGCAAGGTTTAGTTTTATCATCGTCTTTCTTTAAGAAAGGTAAATAGATTATTAATATGAAATTTAGAATGAGAGCAAGCAACTTTAGACATAACATTGGGATACACTTTGGTGGTTAAACCAAAGAATTGATCTACTGCTTGTTTAGCTGCTGTTTTTTGGTGAAAACCCCCACTTTTTAAACCAAAAAGGAGTGTTAAGCTTTTTTAGTCCTGTAAATACAAAATACGATGTACTTTTAATTATGTAGCTCGTAGGACAAGCCCTTATTTCGCAAGGCGTATTTGGCACTAAAAGTCACCCAACATAAACAAACTATTTCTGTTAATTCCACAAAATTGTTCAAAAACCAAAGCAGGGATAATGAAATCAAACAGCCGAAATGCAGTCAATAATTCATGAAAACTATCCTAGAAAAAGGTAAAAGATCAAATCCTAGACCTAAACCAATAGGCAATATATCCTACCATATTTTCTACTTGAACATATAGACAACGATAGACATAGCCACAAGGGCAGTCATAAAACAAGAAGCAACAGAGAGCTTAGTAGTGGCATTAAATCCAGGTGGCCCAAAGTTATCTGAGGCATGATCCCCCTTTTTATCTGCACCGTCCGATTTAGTAGCAGTTGAGTTCTTCTCCGTCTCGGATTGAACCATGACCTGGATTATCATTCTTTGACCCGATGTGCAATGACTCGGTTGTCCCGCTTATGAAGTAGTAGAACCCAGAGTGTTCCAATTCAAAAACTGTGTGCCCATCTGCAAATTTCGAAATTGGATTTGAAGCGTCACAGTTTTGGTAATCTTCTTTCTCCACCACAAAAACAGAATCCTTCTTATACTTGAAGTCTGATACAAAAAGGTAGAACAAAAAACAAAAACATGAATGGATTAAGTTCTTACCAAATGTGTTCTCTTCTAAGAGATGTTTGTCCAGTACTTATGCAGATTTTGTAGTATTGTCATTTGAAACTACTGAAAATACTGATCATTGTTCTAACTGATACGGAATAACGCTATACATATGAAGGCCTTGAGTAAGTACTTTTCAATACGACCATGAACAGGTATGAAGACACAAATATACATTCAAATGAATTGCTTGTAAAGCACTACTACATTTAAACAAGTTTTTTTTTCTTCTAATTAGTCACTATTAAACATGGAGCTTGGTCTAACACATCCTGAAAGGTTCACTTTAGTAGTTCGGTGGCCCGGAAATAATTTTATTATGAAATATCTTGATTGAAGATTTTCAAAAAAAAAAAAAAGGGAGATAAAATTATGGTATATTATTCACCAATATTACATCACATTAATAATCAATTATTTTTAGCACTTTTTAAGAAAATATCATAGCAAACGCATGTGCATGTACCACTATCACTACTACTACTTCAGAATCCAAGTTTTCAACTCGACAAATTAAATTGTAAATTTGTAACATGAAAGCATGTAGGGTAGTTGTTGGTTTTTGTACTATTTCGAATACGATAAAGTAAAGGACAATAAATTAAAAGACAGGAACGCAATGAAAATAACACTTTATTTCTCACAATTGGAATATGAATTACAATTCCTGACTCGTACAGAATTAAAATAAACTGCTGGACTGGTTTCGCAAAAACCAAACTGCCGGACTGTTTTGGAAATAAAACAAACTGCCGGACTGTTTTCAACAAATAAAAAACTGCCGGACTGTTTTGTAAATAAAACAAACTGCCGGACTGTTTTAACGAAAAAGGAAACTGCCGGACTGTTTTAAACAAACTGCCGGACTGTTTTAACAAATAAAAAACTGCCGGACTGGTTTTAAACAAACTGCCGGACTGGTTTTAACAAATAAAAAACTGCCGGACTGGTTTTTGTAAATAAAACAAACTGGACTGGTTTTAACAAATAAAAAACTGCCCGGACTGTTATTAAATAAACTGCCCGGACTATTATGTAAATACTGAAAATTAAATTACAGGAAAGTAAATTACAGTATAGGAAAGACTGAAATGTAAATTACAGAAACTAAAGGTACTGGAAAGAAAAATACAAAAGGGAAACAGTACTGAAATTAAATGGACAGAATAATAAAGGACTGAAAAGTAAATAACAGAAATTAAAAGAAGAGGCAACTGCTGAGCAGTTTCCCTTAAACAATATTTCCCGAACCACCTTTAAAGGTTTCTGGTTTCGGGACTTTGTTCCCAAGGTACAACTTCTATCTCAGAGTGGCTCGTATGGAAACCGGCACCGAACCACAGGTCGAGCTGTTGGTGGTGCGGTTCTCTCTCACTAAGTGTATGCTTATGCTGTGAGTTGTGTGTATGAAGGTGTGTTGAAATGAGAGGGGGAGGGCTGCCTTTTATAGGCTCTATAGAAACCGCAGCCATAATTGTGGTCATTAATTCCGGGAGTTACACCCACAGAATCCGCTCAATTTAATTCTGAAACCACAGCATTTCATCTCATTCATTGCTGACGTTTCTCTTGCTGAAAACTCTAGGGACTCCTTTTGTATTTTATACAAAACTTCCTATTCGGGTTTGGACCCAAGACCCGAGACCCGAGACATTCCCCAAATCCCAAATCCCAAATCCCAAGCCCAAGCCCGCGCCCGCGCCCGAGACACGAGACACGAGCGAGCGAGCGTGTGTGGTACACACTAATACTCTTAGGTGTATGTGGACATGTTAGTTTAATAACTACATGGGTTGGTATGGTATATATATTGTAAAATTAACTCTTAATCTTCCAATATGGGATTATACTAAATGGTTTTCCATTACCATTTCGGTTTTCCAGATTTTCCAGATTTGAGCTCCCGAGGTACCAACTTTGAAGCCAATTTGTATTCACACCCATTCTCCGAATAGGTCATGTGATATACCGTTACGAAGCTCGTCACACGGGCTACTCAACCACATTGAGTACGGTATAAACAACTCAGCGCTGTTACACGAAATAATGACTCGAAGTTGGTCCAGTGACCATTCGGAAACACCCATGTTTTCACATGTTTTTCCAACAATCCCCCACATGAATGCAATTGGCTGAAAATAAAATGCTCCTAAATGCATACGAGAGAACCGCAAGAGTTCACTGCATAAGGACATGTAGCGCGCGCCTTAAACCTGCCGTAGTGACGTAAAATCTGATATGCTACTATTGGGTAGCCTTTAAGCCTTGAACCCTTTAGCATTTGTGCATACCAGGGTAATGCGCACACAGTGTCCTCTCTACACCACTTACTAAGCCCTTTGGTTGTTGTCCATATTTGGCCGTGGACTGCCTTGGCAAAATTCAACCGAGTGCTCTAGTGATTTAGCCCATGGCTCATCACATAGTATCGGCCATACACACTCGTCATAGGTGATGTCAAGTCAAGGGTGTCCTGACTCACCCTTCTCGATCTTCGAGATACTTGTTTTCATTAAGAGCCTCATGCTCACCCTTAAGATGGTCTAGGTCTATCATTCTTTCATCCTAGAAATGGGCTGGGAACTTAAGTTCCCGAGTTCTTTGTTCGGTCACCCCCACAGTTCGGTTTTCCCGTTGAACCCGAGGCTGGAGAATCCAGTTCGGGTTGGGTTGCCTCTGAGGAGGTTTCCAGTTTGATGGGCTTCAACCCCATTCCCCTCGATGAAGCTTCAACTCCTACCTGAGTTAAGCCTTTTGTAAATGGATCCGCTATATTGTCTTTAGATCTCACAAAATCTAATGACACCACACCGTTAGCTAACAATTCTCTTACGGATTTATGTCTCCGACGAATATGTTGGGACTTTCCATTATACATATGATCCTGCGCCCGTCCAATAGCCGACTGACTATCGCAGTGCATGCTTATTGCTGGGACAGGTTTCGGCCACATTGGAATTCCTTCCAGAAAGCTTCTCAGCCAATCAGCCTCTTCTGTTGCTAGATCCAACGCTATGAACTCGGATTCCATAGTTGATCTAGCTATGCACGTCTGCTTGGATGATCTCCATGAGACAGCTGCTCCTCCCATCACGAACACATATCCGCTAATGGATCGTGTACTGTTGGAATCCGAGATCCAGATTGCATCAGAATACCCTTCCAGTACAGCTGGATATCTGGTATAATGCAACCCTCGGTCTGCTGTGTATCTCATGTATCTGAGAAGTCTCATGATGGCCTTCCAGTGTTCCTCATTGGGATTACTGGTGTACCTACTCAGTCTACTCACTGAGTTGGCTATGTCTGGTCTAGTACAGTTCATGACGTACATCAGACTGCCTATTATTCGAGAATATTCCAATTGTCTCACACTCTCCCCAAAATTCTTTTTCAGGGTGGTTGAGATCTCTATCGGAGTTCTGGATGTAGCTCTACTATCTTTATCAAATTTGTCAAGCATCTGCCTGACATAGTGAGTTTGAGATAGCGCATATCCGTCTGATGTCTTGGTAATTTTCATACCAAGTATAACATCAGCGACACCCAAGTCTTTCATCTCGAATTTTTGTGACAACATTTTCTTAGTGGAGTTGATGTTATCAATACTCCCTATTATAATCATGTCATCTACGTAGAGGCAGACTACCACGTAGTCCTTTTCATTACCTTTCACGTAGACGCATTTGTCACATTCGTTTATTCGAAAACCGTTTGATAGCATCACTCTATCAAATTTTTCGTGCCATTGTTTAGGCGCTTGTTTGAGTCCATACAAGGACTTCACAAGTTTACACACCTTGTGCGCTTTACCTGGAACCACAAACCCTTCCGGTTGTTCCATGTAAATTTCCTCTACCAGCTCACCATTCAAAAACGCCGTTTTAACATCCATTTGATGTATTTCTAGATCGAACAATGCTGCGAGAGCAATGACTATCCGGATTGACGTCTTCCTGGAGACAGGAGCATAGGTGTCGAAATAGTCGACACCTTCGGTTTGTCTAAAACCTTTCACTACAAGCCTTGCCTTGTATTTCTCGATTGTTCCATCGAGCTTTCTCTTCCTCTTGAAGATCCACTTGTGTCCTAGTGGCTTACACCCGGGTGGTAGATCCACTAGTTCCCAAGTGTGATTTTGTAATATCGATTCAACCTCATTGTTGATCGCTTCCTCCCAATATTGGGCTTCCGGGGATGACATTGCTTCTTTGAATGTCGCCGGTTCGCCTTCTATCATGAAGGTTACAAAATCTGGACCGAAAGACGTTTCCTTTCTAGCTCTTTTACTACGTCGAGGCTCTTCTTCTTCTTCCTCCAACGGTTCACTTGCCCCCACATTTTCCTCACTGTGTGACTCCTCAGTCTCTACAGTTATGGAAGACTTGCGGGGAAAGATCTCCTCAAAGAAAGAAGCTTCTCGAGCTTCGATGATAGTATCTACATGCACATCGGGATTATCCGACTTGTGCACTAGAAAACGATAAGCACTACTGTTTTGTGCATATCCTATAAACACACAGTCTACCGTCTTTGGCCCTATTCTCGTTCTTTTCGGAAGGGAGACAAGGACCTTCGCGAGACAACCCCAAACCCTTAAGAATTTATAGCTCGGCCTATGGCCTTTCCATAGTTCATAAGGTGGTTTATCACGCTTCTTATGCGGTAGCTTGTTCAATACATAGTTGGCGGAAAGCAGCGCTTCCCCCCACATGTTCTGGGGTAACCCAGAACTTATTAGCATAGCATTCATCATTTCCTTGAGCGTTCTATTCTTACGCTCAGCAACCCCATTCTGCTCCGGAGAGTATGGGGTTGTCGTTTGATGTATAATGCCATTTTCTGCGCATATCTGTGCAAACGGTGCTTCGTATTCACCGCCTCTATCACTCCTCAACATTTTAATCTTTTTATTGAGTTGATTTTCTACTTCGGTCTTATAAAGAGCGAATTTCTCTACCGCTTCGTCTTTACTTCTCATTAAGTAGACATAGCAGTATCTAGTACAATCATCTATAAACGTGATGAAATACTTTTTCCCTCCTCGCGTTTGTATAAACTTTAAGTCGCATACATCCGTGTGTATTAGACCGAGAGGTTCAGTACTTCGTTCAATATGTTGATACGAAGACTTGGTTAATTTTGCTTCAACACAAACCTCACATTTATGTTGTTTATCAAATACAAAATTAGGTAGTAGATTCAGTGATATTAATTTCTTCATTGAATTAGCATTCACATGACCTAATCTACCATGCCATAAATTAAATGAATCGCAAGAATAAGCAAAAGACGTTTTATTAGCCACTTGGGCAACATTAACGGTTACATTATTCTTGGTACTTGCCTCAGCATTAGTACCCACAATAGCAGACTCGGCCTTAGGTGCCGGAGTACCAACATTTAATTTAAACATGCCGTTGGTCATATAGCCACGGCCTACATACATTCCATTAAGGGTGATTACAATTTTAGCAGATTCAAATACAAGTTTAAATCCTTTGTTCACCATAACAGACCCGGAAACCAGATTCTTGCGGATTTCCGACACATGGAGCACGCCATTCAGTGTGAGCTCCTTTCCCAATGTCATCTTCAGCAGCACGGTTCCTTTTCCTTCCACCCTGGAAGTAGCCGAGTTCCCCATGAAGCAGCTCTCATTGTCCACGGCCGTATAGGTCTTGAACATCCATTTGCTGGCACAGATGTGACTAGTGGCGCCTGTGTCCAGCCACCATTCCTTTGGGTTGCTCCCCACCAGGTTCACGTCAGAAACGACAGCACTCAGGTGCATGTAGTCTTGTCCAGCATCATCTCCTCCCTCAGCCACATTAGCCTGAGCAGGTGCCCTTTTCATCCCTTTCCCTTGGAACTTCCTCTTTGGGGGGGGGGGGGGGGTTTGGGCTTGTCGGTGCGCATCTTACAATCCGCGGCACGATGGCCCGGTTTGTTGCACACAAAGCAGTCTCCCATGAATTTCTTCTTGAGAAAGGCACCGACCCCGCTGTCAAAGCGTTTCCGCTTAGACACAGCGTCCTCAACCACATGGGCCTTGGCAACCGCGTTGCCTGCTCCGCCACCGCCTTTCCTTCCGAATCGGCGGTTGCTTTGCTCAACATTGAGCCTCTCAATGAGTCCCTCCAAGGTCATAGCCTTTCGCTTGTGTTTCAGGTAGTTTTGAAACTCTTTCCAACAAGGTGGCAGTTTCTCAATCATTAATGCCACTTGGAAAGGTTCATTGATAACTAACCCTTCAACCTCAAGCCTATGGTATACGAGTTGGAGTTCCTCAACCTGCTCGATGACACTCTTCCCATCAGTCATCATGTACTCATGAAAGTCCGTGACGACAAATTTCTTTGCGCCAGCGTTATTCACTTTGTACTTTCGTTCGAGAAACTCCCAAAGCTCCTTTGCAGAAGCCTTGGGCTCGAATACACTGAAGAGAGTGTCATCCAGAGCACACAGGATGTAGTTCTGGCATAGGTAGTCGCCGTGTTTCCACGCTTCCACCGCCGAAACCGTCTGCACGTCCTCATCGTCCTCGCTTAGGACGGGTGCAGACTCCTTAAGAAAACGGGTCAGATTAAGGGCAGTTAAATAAAACAGCATCTTTTGCTGCCAATGTTTGAAGTTGTTGCCCCTAAACTTTTCCGGTCTCTCCAGTTGAGAGGTTGGCAACATTGGCATAGCCGGCGTTGCCGGAGCCTTGCCCTTTGCCTTGGCCGCAGCCACAAGCGCTGCCTTGGCCGCAGCCTTAGCAGCAGCCTGTGCTGCGGCCGCAGCCGCAGCCATAGCATCGGCCTCTGCCGCAGCGGCGTCGGCAGCCTTTGCCGCAGCAGCTTCGGCCTCAGCCTCAGCCTGAGCCTGGGGCCCCCCACTCGCAGCGCTCGCAATGTTATGGCTGCTGCCAATCACAACTGCGCCCTGCACGAATCCCGAAGGATCGATGGGTGTTTGATCCTCATTAGTCATCTGAAATGACAAATTAAAACCGTTTAGTTTCTCGCAAGAAAACTAAAAATTCTTAATCGCAAATACTAATTATAACTTAATTAGATTGCTTCAAAAGAATAAAAACAATAAAAGATATTCTAGCGTGAAAATCAAATCACTTTTGATTTCACTAAGAATTCTTTATAGTATTCTAGAATAAAAGATTAAAACCAATTCGGATTTATTCTATGTGCAAATTTCAATTTCTAGTAAACTAGCAATGATTTTGCGAGAATAAAAACCGAGACGTTAACAACAATAATAAAAAAGAAAAGTCCTTTCTTATTTCGAAAATAGAAAAACCAAAAAATACTATTGTTTAAGATTGTTGGTTTTGGTACTATTTCGAATACGATAAAGTAAAGGACAATAAATTAAAAGACAGGAACGCAATGGAAATAACACTTTATTTCTCACAATTGGAATATGAATTACAATTCCTGACTCGTACAGAATTAAAATAAACTGCTAGACTGGTTTCGCAAAAACCAAACTGCCGGACTGTTTTGGAAATAAAACAAACTGCCGGACTGTTTTCAACAAATAAAAAACTGCCGGACTGTTTTGTAAATAAAATAAACTGCCGGACTGTTTTAACGAAAAAGGAAACTGCCGGACTGTTTTAAACAAACTGCCGGACTGTTTTAACAAATAAAAAACTGCCGGACTGGTTTTAAACAAACTGCCGGACTGGTTTTAACAAATAAAAAACTGCCGGACTGTTTTTTGTAAATAAAACAAACTGGACTGGTTTTAACAAATAAAAAACTGCCCGGACTGTTATTAAATAAACTGCCCGGACTGTTATGTAAATACTGGAAATTAAATTACAGGAAAGTAAATTACAGTATAGGAAAGACTGAAATGTAAATTACAGAAACTAAAGGTACTGGAAAGAAAAATACAAAAGGGAAACAGTACTGAAATTAAATGGACAGAATAATAAAGGACTGAAAAGTAAATAACAGAAATTAAAAGAAGAGGCAACTGCTGAGCAGTTTTCCTTAAACAATATTTCCCGAACCACCTTTAAAGGTTTCTGGTTTCGGGACTTTGTTCCCAAGGTACAACTTCTATCTCAGAGTGGCTCGTATGGAAACCGGCACCGAACCACAGGTCGAGCTGTTGGTGGTGCGGTTCTCTCTCACTAAGTGTATGCTTATGCTGTGAGTTGTGTGTATGAAGGTGTGTTGAAATGAGAGGGGGAGGGCTGCCTTTTATAGGCTCTATAGAAACCGCAGCCATAATTGTGGTCATTAATTTCGGGAGTTACACCCACAGAATCCGCTCAATTTAATTCTGAAACCGCAGCATTTTATTTCATTCATTGCTGACGTTTCTCTTGCTGGAAACTCTAGGGACTCCTTTTGTATTTTATACAAAACTTCCTATTCGGGTTTGGACCCAAGACCCGAGACATTCCCCCGAGCCCGAGCCCGAGACCCGAGACACGAGCGAGCGCGCGTGTGGTACACACTAATACTCTTAGGTGTATGTGGACATGTTAGTTTAATAACTACATGGGTTGGTATGGTATATATATTGTAAAATTAACTCTTAATCTTCCAATATGGGATTATACTAAATGGTTTTCTATTACCATTTCGGTTTTTCAGATTTTCCAGATTTGAGCTCCCGAGGTACCAACTTTGAAGCCAATTTGTATTCACACCCACTCTCCGAATAGGTCATGTGATATACCGTTACGAAGCTCGTCACACGGGCTACTCAACCACGTTGAGTACGGTATAAACAACTCAGCGCTGTTACACGAAATAATGATTCGAAGTTGGTCCAGTGACCATTCGGAAACACCCATGTTTTCACATGTTTTTCCAACAGTAGTGACTAACTGACTAATTATATTTATATACAAGAGAGAAAATAATACTTAGTACTTACAGATGGTATCTCCAACACGAAACCTGTTGTGACTTGCCCATGAGTTATACAAATTAGTATCATTGTTAGAGGGTATGGACCATCCTACATTACCACCAACTTGAAATTCAGTAATTGAAAATACCAAGTGAGGAACCATTAGTGACACCATCAATAAAACAGACAACATCATTACTAATGAATACTTAATACCCATTATTCTTTATTTCTTTCTCTACTTCAAACAATGAGTTTTAGATGAAATGAGCAAAATATATAATGAAGTTGTGTGTATATATATAGTGGTTTAGAGAAAGTGGAGAAAGTGGGGATGTGGATTTGGAGTGTTTTTCGTTGAAATTGTTTGTGTTTTGACTTTTGACTGTTGTTGTATTGGTAATTTCTACGGTTACAAAATTTAAGGGATTTCTCACTTCTGTTTACTATTATCACGTATTTTTTGAAAACTATATTTATCGAGGTATAGCGATGTAAATAAGATAAATTGCTTAGGCAAAATCAACTGGTGTGAGGAAATAAATCTGGCTAAGTAGGAATAACGCTTATTTATTTCTTAAATCAGGAGGTGTGAGGAAGTAAATCAAGAGAAATAGCTTACTTACTTTCAATAAAAGCAGTACTAACATCGAACACTGTAGTAGTAGTAGTAACGCTTTTGCGTAATTTTACAGGCGAAGCAAAAACTAAAACGTTGAAGTAAAAAAGTGAGCCAAAAGGCATTTTCTATTACGAGTATACTCATCTTTCACTGTATGTGTAACGACATTAAGAGAAACGAATTTTATTACCAGTTTTCATAAATGAGCTTTATTTAGCCACAATATCAACGTGCAATATGAAAATTATAAGGGTAAACAAAACTCAAGAACAAAAAATGTAAAGAATCAGAACATTGTACAAAAACATATTTACTTCACAGCCAAATTCGGAGACGAACTAGACATTCACATCACCCATCTAACCATTACAAGGAAATCATTAACGTAAGTAACCTCTTACTATCGAATATATTAATTAAGGGGATGATATATACACATCAACTTGAACACTTTTATACAAAAACGTTACAAATCAACATTTGATTAATGCAAATCTCCAGGGTTTCACGACGGAAACATAAATATGCGTCTTGTTTTTTTTTTTCGAGATGTATAATTGCATGTATTGAATTTTTTTATCTTGATTTTCAAAACATGTAATTATACATCTCGAAAAAAAAAACGTATATTTGTGTTCCGTCGTGATACCATAAAGATTTGCATCAATCAAATCTTGATTAGGAGTATTTTTTTATAAAAATGTCTAAAATTGTGTCCAACTTGTTGTGTAAGTTGACTTTAATGTTACCGCTTCTTGACCCATAGAAAACCGTGCGTTAGCTTCGTTGTCAAGAATCAACAAAAACAAAAGCCTTTTTTTCTGTTTTATTAATCTCGCCACTTTCACCACATACCATGAGGAAGATAACTCTAAAAACGACAAATGAGAAATTTGTGGGTCTACAATTTGGTTACTGTTCCATGCAATCCATCAGGAACTCTATATAATTACCTTCCGCATCAGATCAACAAAAAAGTTAGAGCTAGCATTGCTCATATTACTTCAAGCAGAGTTACCATCTCTTCAAATCTGACATATTAATTTATGAAGGATGATCAATGAACTTGGAAGACGGAGAGACAAAAAGATTAAACCGAGAACAGAAATGAAGAGTGGAAGAGAAAGAGCGCTAGATCTATTGATTAGAGATAATACCTAATCTTAATGCCGTTGATCTTGTCCCAGATCATATAATGATTCTTGAAGACCAAGAATATTAAACTATTAACCATCTATTTCTTCTTGTAATCTCCAAGTCCTGCTACTGCACAAGGCAAACAATGTATTTGAGAACGAGGAGAAAAGGAAGAAAAGAAATTGCGGTGCCATTTAAATCCTGTTAAAGGTTGCCAAAAAACAAATTGAAGTTACCCTCATCAACACTGGAGAAGCTTTCCGGGTAAAATAAGATGTCTGGATCAATGTCTTTCTGCAGGGAGACAACAAGAGCCAGGGCCTTTTTGCTGAAAAAAAGAAGAAGCAAGACATACAATGCTTGTCAAAAATTCCAGTCCTTACACAAAATGAACACAAATTCATGATTTCAAAACCAGAATGTCATCAAACGCACTCATTTTTAAAACTGAATATTTGAAAGTTACCTTGCCCATGTTGGAACAAATTTTCTGGGGGAAACTTCATTATCTTCATCATCTTCACCATCAGAAGAATTATATGGAGAAACTTCATATGATTTTCCTCGAGTTGTATTGCTCACCTAGTCATCAAATATAAGACGTTTTAATTCACATAGAATTTTTTTTTGAGCGAGCATACAGTCGCATCCACGTTATCATGCAAGAAAGCATTTCAAAACATAAACTAAACGACCAAGACAGAAGTATCCTTTACTTAGGCTAAGTAACCTGGCCATTGCTATTACTCCATAACTATAGAAAAAAATGTGTCAAGTACCAATCTTTTTCACCTCACTAAGCTCTAGTACACAGGACCATGTTGGAGTGTTCTAAGCTGGAAGATGGGTGGATTACAGGCCTCGACATAACACCTTATAAATGTAGAACGAGAATAAAAATCTGAGCATGATATCAACAAGAGACAAAATTAAGTGTCCTCCTAAAGGCAGAAAATTGAGTGGGATATAGGGTCTTGATTTACTACTATCTATCTATCTATCTATATGGGGGTCTTGATTTATTACATTAAGGATACACGTATGTAAGCAAAAACTTCTGTAAATGGGATTCTTCAATTTAAATGATTTTCTAGTTAAAAATGAAATGCCAGTACAACATCTCTCTCTCTCTCTCTGCCAGTGCAACTTATCAGCAAGAATAAACACACATGAAAGTTCTCAACTAGTCATCTCGATTTTTTCTTCTTCTACTCTTTAAGAGACTCCCTAATCCCCTGGATCATAACGAGCCATGAGAAAAATTAGGAACTTCAAATGTATTTCGAAGTTGTAAGTTCTAATTTCAAGGAAGTAGTTACCTCTCCAGAAACACGAGAATGACTGAAAGCTTCAAAACCTTGGATTGCAGCTTCTCTCACATCATTCTCCAAACGTTTTGGTAGCAAAGACTCGGTATCTGGTTTCTTCACATAATTTTCAACCCCTTTATCCATATCGAATTTTAATCTCTGAGATTTCAATTTTGCATCCTAAAAAGGATATCACGGTCGTAAATATACCACAATCACACCAAACAAAGTAAAATTACAGGGATAATAAATACAGAAACAGCTTACTATAACACCTACAGGTATTTCTTTCTCAAGTTTTCGAGCACGCATTTTTTCTTCTTGCTGTTTCTGTTGTTGACGTTTCCCTTCAAACCGCCTTCTTTTTTTCTCTCTCTCCTTCTTCTCTTCTTCCTCCCTCAGTCTCTTTCTTGCTGCCACATCCGCTTCTTTTTTTATTATCTCATCTTCTTTCTTTTTCCTCTTTAACTCGGCCTGCCTCAAATTTTTTTGCTCCTGTTTTGCTCGTTCGAGCTTAAGAGCCTCCTTTTTTAATTTGCGTTCATTTTCCTTTTTTTCTTCTAGCCGCTTTGCAGCCTCAGCAGCCTCTAACGCCTTCACTTTGACATCTCTCTTTCCTGTAAAATGTGACAGACGACAATATGACTTGCGATCTATTAAAAAAAGCTGAATCCTATAAAATAGAACACTGTAATTTTAAAAATGAATTTGCAGGAAAATTATCAGTTCTGCAACCGTATACAGGTAACCTAGATGACTATTTTCGATACATGAGCTCGGTGATTGCTTAGCAGCTTAATCTACGAAAAAATGTAAATAACCATTTGGAGGTCGATTGCATTTTGTATGTGCTACATGGAGATTGAATGCAAGTCAGGAAAGAATGTGGGGATTATTTACAAAACACCCAAAGTATGTGGGGTTATTTGCAGTTTACCATTTAATTTACAATGGTATCATGTGAACTATATAGAATGAAGATTTCTGAGACAATTAAAAAAACTGCGCTAATGAAAATAGACAAAATAAATTATGCAAATAAAAGACTTTGGAGCTGAAGCAATCTTTACCTGTAATGACTGCGGCAGCTTGTTTTTGTTGCACAAGAGGTATAAAGGAGGAGATGTTTGAAATAATATTAGTATGCTGAGACTCTCTCCCTGACACAAGCAGCCCACCGTTCCTCAAACTCGTTTTCCTTGAAAATTCCGGCTTACCATGTATATTATTAAGTGATTCCTTGGCATTTCCTAAAAATTTTGTGCTCGTTGACAATGTAAGCTTCTTCTTTGCCTCATGTGTACCAATCTTATTGTTACTAATACGCTTACCGAGTTTCTGTTTTACTCCACCATGAGTTCCGGTAAAATTAATTTCAGTAGCCACAGAATTTTTACTACTCATATCTCGAGATTTCTTTGCAGCATAAACAAATAGCGGAGGATCTATATTTTCTTGAGTTATATCTGCAAGTGGATTTCTTTCATCTGAGCAGATTTCTTCTTGTGTTGAATTTGCCACCTCATCTTTATCTTCTTGTCCTTCACTAATGCTGAGATCTTCATCTTCCTCGATTGGAAAGCAAGTAAGCTCTGCATTTGAGCTCAGCCTCTTCTCCGAACTAAAAGATTGTGACGATATGCTCCCCCATGACTTCGGTTCAGGAGATGATGGAGGGATTGTTAATCTCTCACCATAATAAGCATCGGAAATTGGTAGTTTATCAACAGAGCCGAAACTGGTCCCAAGTTTTTTAATCTCAACATCATTTAACTTCACGGTGGGTACAGAGTGATATATATCTGGTGTTCTGTGAATTTTATGTTTAGCAGAAAAACAATATAGTGGTGTATGCATAACAGCAGATTTGCAGAGCTGTTCCAGAACACTGGCACGCTCGACAGAGGTGGTTGGAAGATCCAAATAATCAAAGGCATCATTAACTATATGGCTTTGTCCACTATCTTCTTCGCCGATAATGAACCCTTCAAATTCTGGCATGGTTCGATCCGAAGAACCACCTTCTACAGCATAAGGTATTCTCACATCATCCTTATTTTCTGTCAGATAGTCATTTTTTAAATTAACCAAGTTTTTGCTATCGTTTTCAACCACCTGTGTGCTTTCCATCAGGACTGTGGTAGTTGCATCAACTCTTTTGGCATTAAAAAAGAAGCTAGTTTTGGAATCTTCAGCGTCCCCCTTACTCAAACCTGAAGCAGTAAAGGACGTGGATTCCCCATCCTGAACATTTATAGCGGATCTTTTGCAAGGACCTGCTCCAAATTCAAGTTCATCCTGCCCCAGTAAAAAGAACAAAATATCACTCAAGAAAGTCAAACTAGAAGCAGAGCAGTCTAATGCTAATTGCTCAAAAATATTCAATTTCTCGAGAAGGTATCATTGTTTATCTAAATAAACACCAGAAGCGAGCGTGCTGAGGATAATCAAATTTTCCATTGTGCCATTCTCTAACAACTTAAATTTTTATATAAGATGGTTGCACGTCACTCACAAAATACAGATGTCGGACTATCCAACATCATACAGAGGAATTTTACATTAAAGGGCAAAATAAACATTTCTGTATACATATCTCATCAAAAGCGAAGGGAGCGAGATAAGAATACTAACCACACAAAAAAAATCTTTTTGCAATATAATAGCAAGTACCTGCTCAATTGGCATCTCTGCCAAAAATTCTCTTTCTTCAACCAAGGTATTTGGGTGCAATTCTACATCAGGGGTCTCACTAGGAAATGACTGTGCTGCATTCTCCTCATGCGAAGATGGACTGTTCTCAAATTGTAAGGCAGTTCCTAAATTAGGTCCAGCACTATTCAAGCTTCTACAGTTGGATCGCTTTCCAGTGCCATGGTTCTCTCTCACCTTAAAGCTTATGCCAGCTGGAACGGAATTAATTTCTTGGCTTTTGATGTTTCCATGCTTAAACTGAGGCCAAGTATACTCTGCTGTACACCTAAACTTTCTTCCTTCCATGGACGACTCCTTCAGGATTTTGAGTTTTTTTATTTCGTCAGACTTAAAAATATTCCCACTATTTGCTTCTGGCTGGCCCGAGGAACAAACTTGGCATGGATTTGAGTCATCGATGAAGCTTGAAATGATTGTTGCACTAGCTCTTTCACACTGTTGAGTTATAAAGCAAAACACTAAGTAAAGTAGTCTTACTTAAGCAGGAAAGTAGCCACTGGAAATTCTGGACTTGTATTTCTTTCTTGTAGATAAATGACACACTAGTAATACAAAACTTATGTACTCAATAAAGGAGCATGGGCGAAACTGCATGGAAAAAGGTAATTTGTGTGGAATTCAATCCAGCAATTCTTTAGTCAACGCGGCCCATGTAAATTTTACGTCATAAAAGAGTAAAGAGCAGGAGAAGTACAGATATGTTTCGAGTAATTCTAATCGTCGCCAAAACAAATAAGAGAAAGAAAGTATATTAATATTTCCTACCAGAACATTTAACATGGGTTCCCCAAAAAAACAATTGAAGAATTGAACCATAAAATCAATAAATTATGGTTGGTGACCATCTTCAAAATGCCCGAGGTCTTGAATGATCAAAGACCAATTTTTTCCTTCTGTCAAACATCAGACAAAAAAACACAAGTTTCAAGCAACTTTTTCATGTCCACATTAATTTGGCTGTAGTCGAGGACACATGCAAAGAATATATATACACACAAACGGCATATATACTGATATATAGTTGAAGATTAATTTTAATATAAAGTGACTCAACCTAGCAGCTTAAGTCTTCAGCTGAGATCATATCTAGCCGCTACCCATTTCAATAATTGAACTGAAGTGTTTGACTCGAAATATGCCACAACTAAGGAGGCGTCTTGAAAACAACTTATGTAGAGTGCCTCTCTCTAACAAGTAAAGTGTTAACTGAGATGGTAGCATGTCACTTAAATTTACAGATATCAAAAGTATCCAACATCATACACACTAGATTAAGGGACAATAAATATTCTGAATCTGTATCTTGTCTAAGGAGAAACTACTACAACTAAGGAATACCTGTTCAATTGGCATCTCCGGAAATGATTCTGGTTCTTCAGCCAGAATCCTTGGGTTCAATTCTGCAAGGGAGCTCTTACTAACAGATGATTGTGCGACATTCTCCTCATGAGAAGATGGACTGCTCTCAAATTGTAAGGCAGTTCCTAAACTAGGTCCAATACTATTCAAGTTTCTATAGTCCCATCTCTGGGTAAGATCATGGTTCTCTCTTGCTCTAAAGCTAATGCCAGCTGGAATGGAATTAGCCCTAAGGCTCTCTATTTTTCTACGCTTAAGCTGAGGCCAGGTATTCTCCACTACAGATCTTAAATTTCGACCTTGCACTGACGACTCTTCCAGAATTTTGAGTTCTTCTATTTCATCAGAATTCAAAATTGTCCCATTATTGGCTCCTAGCTCCCTCGAGGAACAAATTTGGCATACATTTGAGTTTTCGATGAAATTTGAAACGGGTGTTGCATTAGCTCTTACCATTTGATTGCAGCTAAGTTCACACTGTCAAGAATCAGGATTAAAAAATAAACACCGTTAACAACGATTATAAATAGCTATGCTCATGCAAATTCCAGCTAAATAACTTACGAGTCGAATAGTATTAGAATACAATCAGGAGATTATTCAACACTACAGTTTGATTAAGCATCTGACCATCTTCAATATATAGCCAGGAAAAGAAAGTACAGATACTTTTCATTTCATACCATAATAGTTAACATGCGTATGGAGTGAAAGGTCTTTCCAATAAAACAAACTAATATATTAAACTTGAGAATCAATAAACTATGGTTGATGACCATCTGGAAAGTACCCAAGGTCATGGTTGGTCAACAACCAGTAATTTATTGATATCCAACATCCAAATCAGTATTAAATGTTTTAAGCAACCTTATCCTGCTCCATTTACATAACTGTAAGACTCAAATCCAGTCAAAGACCCTTAAAAAGAATCTATATACAGATTTATCTGTGGTGAAGATAGTCAATAATATAATCTTCCTCAACCTAATGGCTCAAGTTATTAGGTGGCATGGTAGTACATTAATCAACATGGTAAGTCTCGCCTAAGTAGCCAGAACCAATTTCAAGATATGGATGGACTTTTTTGACTCAACAATATGCCACAAGTGAGGAGGCATGTTAAGATAATAAATTTTGCAATGCACTCTACCTAACAACTTAAGATTTCACGTGAGTCGATGGCACATCAATGTCAACCGCCCAACATTTTACAGATGAAATTACAGGCCATTTTTATCATTTCTGAATCGAAATTTTGTCTAAGGAGAGACATACATGTACGGACACTAACTAAAAAAGTAACTTTTGCAATACAACTAGCAAGTACCTGTTCAGTTGGCATCTCCAACGATTCTCTTTCTTTGAACGAAATATTTGGATGTAATTTTTCGTGAGAGATCTTACTAGTAGATGACTGTGCTGCATTTTCCTCATGAGAAGATAAACTGCTCTCAATTACTAAGGCTATTCCTAAATTAGGTTCATTACTATTCAAGTTTCTGCAGTTAAATCTGCTTCCAGCTGGAATGGAATTAGTCTCTTGGCTCTCGGTTTTTCTACGCTTAATTTGAGGCCAGGTATATTCTGCTGCAGACCTCGGTTTGCTTCCTTTTATTGACGGCTCCTCATGAATTTTGAGTTCTCTTAATTCATCGAAATTAAAAATATTCCCATTATCGGCTTCTGGCTGCCTTGAGGAAGAAACTTGGCATATCTCTAAGTCGTCGATGAAGTTTGAAGAGGGTGTTGCATTCGCTTTTACCATTTGGTTGCAGCTAAGTTCACACTGTCAATCAAAAAAATAGGAAAAAGAAAAACACTTAAGCCAAGGAGTCTGACTTGAGCAGAAGTGTAACCAATGGTGATTCTGGGCACATTACTTTTTTGACTGGCTAGTATTACGAACTTAAGTACTATGAGTTGTTCCAATCCAGTAATAAATTAGTCAACATGTCCCATGTAATTTTTGGGCCATAAAATGGCCAACGAGAAGAGAACTAGGGTCCTACAGTCGATAGAATCCATACTATTAACATACATTGACTAGAAATTCATACTGACTTAAATGATTTTCGGCTAAGTTTAGCTTTAAATTTCCACAAAGTAAGTGCAAGATCTTTTTAGTTATATTTGAAGACAATGATATGTCTATGCAAAATTATTGAATAGCCAACTGAAGCCATGAGCTCCATGACTCATAATTTAAAACAACAAATTATCATATAAGTTGAGAGGGTAACATCTAAAGTTTTACCCAAAGTATCTGACATCCTTACAAATACTCAAGCATTTGCGCTGGAACTAATAACTTTAAGCAAAAATAGAAGTACCTCCAGAACTTGCTGATTTGAAGTAGAATTGGTCTCTTCCTCCTTTCGGTACATTAACTGATCAACATTCTTCTCACCAGCATTTGATGGCTTATTTCGTTCCCAACGAGGAATGGGTGATTTATGAGTCTTCCCATCAACATCCGAATTACCTTCCAAATTGTTGCCCGTCCTTGGTAGAATAATCTGTTCATCGTCTACAATATGCTTCTCTAAGCAGGTCTCAAAAGTATCCTTGCAAGACTCAGTTGTTTGGTTCCGTATGTCCTCCCCCAAGAATTGTTTTTCTAAAGATTTTCTAGAACAATTGCTACATGCAACTTTACCCAGTGATATATGAGATTCTGCTGATTCACGTCTCTTCTCTGATTCGTTCAGGGTATCCATTTTCTCTGAAAGACTAATTACTTCAACCAAAGTATTTTTTTCCATCTCGTCAAAGACTAGAGATTTAGGCTCCACATACATCGTACAATCAGAAGATGTCTTTAAGACAAACCTTTTCAACTCTGCACTTGGGCCAGCATTATCCAATTTAGACCGTGAACAAGGAGCTTGAAGTTCGGCATGCCCATCTAAAATAACCTCATCCCCTGTGATGCGATCAGTTTTTTCTTCATCTCCAATATTATAATTATTTTGACTTTCTTCATGGCTGTTTGAATTGTTAAGTGGAAACTTTCCAGAAAGACCAGACTTAGAGCGCGTAACCCTGTGGCTAGAAGCATTAGATAAATGTACATTCTTTGGTACTCCTTCAACACAATTGTTTTGCGGTTCTATTGTTCTATCACTATTTACCTCAACAATGTCCAACTCATTGTCCAGCTTAGATTTATTGTCATCTGTAAACAGACTAATGGGACTTCTAGACCTTGCTATTCTGCCACTGCCGGTGTTGCCATCCTTTGCCTCTGCATCCATATGGCTTTGAATTTCAAAATTCTTAGTCGATGCAAATGACTTGCCTTCGATATGAGGTTGTTGCTGATTTGAATTATCATTGATTATATTGTTTCCACTGTTGCACACAGCACTGGCATTTGCATCGTTTTGAAGAGTTTTACCTGCTTTTTCAGCAGTTTTGCGAAGCTCTAGAGCCTTCTGCCTTGATTTGGACCGTTGTATTCTAGAGAGAGACTGTTCCCGAGAAGTAGTGTTGCTTGAGATCCTCGTCTCATTCTTCCCCTTAGGAGAAATAAGGCTCTGATCCAGTTCAGTGGCAAAAGCTAAGGTGGACCACACATCTTTATGTTTTAACTCGGGATGAGGAGTCGACTTATTCTCTGTATTGAAATTTCCATTAGGAACAAGGGTTTCAAAAGAAAACCCTTTTGACGTTTCTTCATTAGCCGGTTCTGCAATTATGTCTGAGGTTCCAACCACACTCTTCCCTTGGAGAGATGTACTAACATCTTGCTCAGGGGCATTTAAAAAAGAATTAATTTCTTTATTATTCATATTTGAAACAAATTCTGGCCCATGTTCCAAATCATAACCTTCATTGGAGACGTAATCTCCCCCAATTAGTGAGCAAACCCCTCCTGTACTAGTGTTTGTAGGCCGAACATGAGGTAGTAGAAGTTCTGAAAGCAGTTGTTCTTTCTTAAACCCTGCAATTATTTCAAACAAATGGACAATGGCATTAAAAAGGCTATTGAAGTAACAAAAAAAATGATACCTATTTGGAGAAGACACTAAGATTTTCTTAGTCTAGCATTTTTTATTCTTTGAAGATAAAAAATATTGTAGTTACAAAAACGCTATGAAACTTTCAAAACCATTACGTCGAATCTGCTGCAAAAACAATTGCATTCAAAAGTTCAGCCAACCGTTGTAGAAAATTAAATTACCTAATGTACATTAATTTTTTCATGGAATAAAAATAATTATAATTCAACCTAAAGAAAATACGTTCTATACGATTTCACTAAGATATAGTAACGTAATTCCCAAAGCGATCCTGGACAGCATAATAATTTCTAACAATCAGTATATAGAGCTAGACAGGCTACTCTCACCATTTCAACTAGAATCATATTGACTTTAAAAAAAATAAAAAAAATAGATCGGTTGCCCTAATACCTTAAACAACAATTTGACCGTAATGCAACCCCCAAACCTTTAGACGACAATTCGGAGTATGATTACTATAAGAAATAGCTAATCTGAAGAAAATCTAAAATGCCAAACTAGAATGAAAGCACATATCACTAGAAATCAGTATACAGTGTCAAATGTCTTAGCATACTATTTCCCATGTAAAATAGAGTAAGGGTAATCTAAGAAATCCAATTGGAGTTTTTTATATATATAAAAACTCACTTGCACAATTACTTTATAAACGTGTTTCCCTGAAAAAAGAAATACAATAAAATAAAATTGAAGCATTCTAAGCCATAGTCTGGCAACTGAAGAGCTGGAAAAATACCATCGCAACAAAGCAATGATAGCAGTATTTCTCCCATTAGACTTAGAAATAAGGTTTAACAGAGTTCATTCAGTAATATATGCTCTTTCCCACTATTCCAAAACAGACAAACCCTCGAATTAGATACCATAGACCAAAAATCACAATATCAATGAGTGTTTCAAAATACATTTTAAATGGCAATGAAGAAATAGTAACAATATATGTTTTTTTTCCAATTAAACCAAGAAATTAAGTTTCACAGAGCTAATTCAGTAACATATGCCTTTTCCCAACTCTTTCTAAACACACAAAACCCTAATTCAGTAACATAGACCTCGATTAACGATATTAATTAGGGTTTTTAAGTACCGTCCCAATCGTAAAATAAAAATAGTAACAGCGGATGCTTCTCTCAGAATTAACCGTCAACATAGTTTCACAGAGGTAAATCCAGTACCCTCTGCTCTTTCCCACTATTCTCAATCACACAAAACCCTAATTCGGTGAATTATGATATCAATTACTCCATATACCTTTTGAATCCTAAAAAGGTAAATTACGATATCAATTACTCCATAAACCTACAAATTAAATTTCACAAAGCTAAATTCAGTAACATATTCCCTTTCCCCCACTATTTCAAACACACAAAATGCCCAAATTAAGGTGTTGTTTGGAAATCAAGTGCTTCTCTAAAAAGTGCTGTCTGGAAAAGTGTTGTTGAAAAGTGACTTATATAAAAAGTACTTTAGAAAAAATTAGCGTCTGGTGGAAAAGTGCTTTTGATTTTTATAAGTTTTGTCTGCGTTTGATATGTATAAGTTCGAAATGACTTAATACCACAATAATTCATATGCTACGAAAACACACATAAAAATATACTAATAAATTTTGTATCACTTTAAAAACCAAATATTTATAAACAATTACAAAAATAAAAAAACATCGATAAAAACATTATTGCTAAATAAATATGCAAAAACAACCTACTGCGAACAATAATTTTATTTTAAAAAACATTTTTAACAATTGTTATAGGATGCAAGAATAGAATTTGCAATTGCAGCGGTGGAAAAGAATCTGATGGAGGTCATCTCCTCTTGATAAGATCTACGAAATTCAACACCACGCCGAAAAAGACACGGTAACTTTGTGTGAGAAGATAACTACTGATTTATAAAGATAGAGGGGTAAATTTTAAGAATAGATTAAGGATTGAGACCAGATAAAGAGAAATTCTACCGGACGAGAGAGAAAATAGTTCTATTAGTATAAGAGAGAGAGAGAAATGACGCACTGTATTTTTTATTTTGACTTTGTGAGGAAGTCTATTTTCAGAAGTGTCAAAAAACAACTTCTCCCAACTGGGCTTCTAATGCTCCGAACTTTTTGGGAAGTGGGTTGCTTTTACTTACCAAACACTCATAATTTTGCTAGATGGGCTTCTGGACCTAAGAAGTGCTTCCAATCTGTCCGCCAAACACACCCTTATAATTCCAAAGTCAATTAGGGTTCCAAAGTACCTTTCGGATAGTAATACAAAAACACTAACTATGTATATTTCTCTCCAATTGAACCCTATAAATTAAGTTTCACATAGCTAAATCAGTAACCATAATAATTAAATTACCCTTTGTCACTGTTTTCAAACACACAAAAGTCCTAATTCAGTAATTATAACACCAAACTAGGGTTTCAAAGTACCTATTGGATCGTAACATAGAAATAGCAACAGTGCATGTTTCTCTCCAATTAAACCCTAGAAACTAAATTGCCCTTTTCTCACTATCTCCAAACACACACAAAAATCTCTAATTAAGTAATTTCGATGCCGATTATAATTTCAAATGCACCTTTCGGATACCTGTCGATTAAGTAATTAAACCCTAGAAATCAAGTTTGACAGAGCTAAATTCAGTAACCATAGTAGTTAAATTGCAAACACACAAAAGTGATTAAAAATACAAAACTAGGGCTTAAAGCATACCTTTCAGATATTAATATAAGAACAGTAACAAAGTACAGTATGTATATATCTCCGACTAAACCTACAAACTAAGACTTCACAAAGCTAAATTCAATAACATATTCCCTTTCCCCCACTATTACAAGCACACAAAAAGCCCTAATTCAGTAATTACGATACTGATTAAGGTTTCAAGGTACCTTTCGGATGCTAATATAAAAGCAGTAACGATGAATGAATGTTATTTTCTCCAACTAAACCTACAAATTAAGATTTCACAAAGCTAAATTGAGTAACATATTACCTTTCCCCTGCTATTACAAACACGGAAAAAAGCCCTAATTCATTAATTCCGATATCGATTAGGATTTCAAATGTACCCTTGGGATACCAGCCGATTAAGTAATTAAACCCTAGAAATCAAGTTTGACAGAGCTTAATTCAGTAACCACAATAATTAAATTGCAATAAAGCCCAAAAAGCCCTAATGATTAAAAAAATATAGAAAACAAGGATTTTAGCCTACCGATCGGATCCGAAGAGGTAGAGGGAGGGTTTTGAAGCCAGGTGGAGGGGGGAGAGATGCCTTGGATGAGGAGTTTCGATGCGAGGTAGCGAGAGAATGACTCCGACTGGACTTGTGCTTGCTCGATAACGTGGCGCTTCAGATCGAGTATCTCCTCCAACGCCTTCTCTATCGTCTTCGTCATCGTCCCGCCTAATTGTAGAGATACACCATATGCTACTTGTTATATATACATATATCTATATCTAGAGAGAGAGTGGTGATTGAGCGTTGGATCTCACTGTGTGAAATGAAATGCCGCTTCTTTGTTTTTGAATTATTTCCAGGTTCTTTAATTACTTACGGAGTATTTAATTTCTGAATTATTTATTTATTTATTTCACTGAAATTTATTTTCCCTCATTCTTCTATTTTTCTTTTTATATATGATTAATACTATAATTTTTGTTCCGGCACATAGTTACTCGTTTTCCATTTTCCGCTTTTCGCTTCTGGTTTTCCGCTTTTAGTTTTATTTTTCATTTTTTCAACGTTTCAAGTTTCCGTTTTTGGTTTTCCATCTCCGTTTTGTTTCGTTTCCTATCCTGGTAACTACTGATCAGACACATAATCCATTTTGGGGTCGTCATGATATAAAAGCCAATGATTTTTTATGTATAATTATTAATTCCCATTATGATGATCCATTTTGTGGTCGTCATATACAAAAAACGATGAATTTTTATATATAATTATTAATTCACATTATGATAATTAATTTTCTGGTCGTTATGATGTGAACGCGGATGAGTAATTACCATGATATCAACTTGATCATCCAAACTATTATGTATATATATATTTAACTTTCAAATTTTTTTGGGATATGTTATCAACACCTTGTGCTGGATTGAAAATTTACACCAATAAAAAATCACCATTTTGTGTAAATTTTCTCGAAATTTTCACCATCAACAGAGTCGGTCGGCTGCTTTGGCTATGCAGAGGAATGTCTCTGTTTGGCATTAGCCATTTTTTATATATCAAGAAACTGCTTTTTTCACTTATAATTTTGCTACTACGTTCTATTTAAATAGTTGAGCGCAAGTTTCTTCCTATGATAAATTGAACACCCATTGTTGGGGCATTGGATTTTGAACTCTGGTGATAAACGAATAAACCTTATCGTTCCATGTTGTTGAACCTATAGTAGTGCAAGAGCCTCGTTTTCCATTATCACGACAAGCTAGTATGCAAGCCGTTGTGATGAATTGGAGTTTATGTTGATCCGACAAGCTAATATGCCCAACCTAGTATGTAAGCCGTTATGATGAAAATCACCATGTTGACCGTTGTTAAATATTCCGACAAGCTTGAAGCACACCGAGCACGCACTCAACATTCTTTCGAAATGTCATTTGGTTTGACAAATATCATATGTTATTTCTAGTCCCGAGTTAGTATATTGATCCATCTGCATGCTAGAACCACTAGTCATTCATGTGTTACTTGAAATGGCAAGGAAATGATTTTTCCATACTAAAAGCTTGAGATTAGTTTGGAACTTGCATCTAAGACGTTGACATGGTTGTGCAACCCGCCAAAGTAAACGGGAGCACTTCGTACACTGTTATATAATCCATAATTAAATTGAGCGGTCCATGCGATAAGACGGTTCTTTTATGTTCAATGCACGCGGTCAACGTTTTCTATTATCCTCCAAAACCCTCAAGGCCTCTTAATACTGATTAATTGAAAAACGTAGCTCTAGCTGGGTTTACTGCTGCTTGGTGAAAATGCAGAAAATAACACGAGAAATTTTATTTAAGCAATCCATGTCAGTAGATGAGGACTTCAATAAAATTGGACAAAAAGGGGTTTTGCGTCGAGTTGTTAATTGGGGATGTGCCTGTCACAATTGATGGGTTCCATTTTGTATTCAACAGGATCAACTCTCATGTATTCTTAAAATAATACAAGCATTCACAATTTTGAAGGGGTTGAAAACAAGGGTTAAACAAACATAAATGATGTTAGTCAGTTTGTCGAGGTCTTTTAACTTAAATATGGCTTGAGTTGCTTGCACCTCTATCGAGGGCGGAGTCTAATATGGTGAATAGCATGAGTAGCAGCAAATAGGCATGTATATGGCCATCAAGTTATCAAGCAAATGCCGCTTCATGTTCACGAATAAATTAAAAGGCGCTTAAGCGCACCATTTCACGAAAGAAACAAGAGATCTACTTATACAATCAATAAATCGCGTCCGGTGCTTACAACGTTTAAAGAAATCACAACATTACAGACAACAACAAAACCCTACACAGAACAGGTTCGAAGTTCTCATGGAGTAAAATGAAGCAACATAGTCAATAACCCAAAAAACTAGAAACCAATCGATAAATAAATAACTACCAATCCCACAGGTTCTTACTTATTACACTCGTAACGAAAGGAAAAAAAAGAAAGATTTCCCCCAATTCTAACTTACATCCGTAGAAACGCCAAACACAAGAACAAAGCAACAGCAACAAACCTTGACCCATCAAACTTAACAGCGGCATTAGCATCCGCAACTTGGTCATCTGAATCATCACCTGGCGCTTCCGCTGGAGAATCCGATGGTGAAGACTCAGCATCAGATGGAGCCAAATGCTTCTTCTTTTTCTTCTTCGACGACTTTGGCGCCTCAGCATCTGCTTCAGGCCCTGGTGCAGGCGCTGGAGTCGGCGCCATCACACCTTTAAAAAGCTCTTTTGGCACCAAAACTTTATTGATCGTATATATTGCCAAAGGTTGCTCATCAACCAACGTCCCGATAATATTCGCCGTCACAAGCTTAGTCTTCAAGGTCACCTTTTCACCATCGTTCTGCACCGTGAACTGGTAGTTGTTTGCTCCTTCGGTAGCTAAGGTGTTCATTAAACCGTTGTTTGATTTCAACATCTGCATAGACTGGTATATAGGAACACCGTGAAACTCGAAGAGGGATTGCTTTCCTGCGGCAGATAAGTTCTTGAATTTTGGTTGGAAGGCTTTGAATGAGTCGTCACCGGGGCAGAACACTGTTAGACCACCATCGAGGGTGTCTTCAAATGTTTTCTCAGCTGGGGAGCCGAGTAGGGCTTCGGCGAAGACTTTGCAACCATGGGCTGACATTAGGGCGGTGATGTTCATTTCGCTTGGGCCTGGGGTTGGGGCCATGGCTTCTGGAGAGGACAATACCGTGCTTATCTGGAATATTAGATCAAGTAAGTAATTGTGATTCGATAAAAAAAAGCCTATTAATTTGATAAAAAATATAAAATGACTAGTACTTTGAAACATTAACATAATGTGTGGTGGTCACAGGAACAATAGCACAAGCTCAAATCACTAAAATTTTGATCTACAACTTGTATACATACATATGCATTGAGTAGTGACTTATTCTTACATTTTTACCATATGAATATATGATGGTGTGTAAAGTCAGTTTAAGTGCATAGCATGTGTTACAACGAAAAATAAGAACAAAAAGTAGACTTGTGAGTTGGGACTTTTGTGAATTGTGACTCATACATACTCATTAACAGGCAACTTTTTTTATGATGGGAAAAAGGTGAATAAATCATTTACCCAAATTCATGACATAATGGGATACAGTTGGGTAGGGTAGATCCAGAATTATTGTTCAATTGGGAGAAAACACTCAAATAAATGAATAATTAATCCAAACAATTTTGTACAAAATACACTAACCCATCAAAGATGACCTGCTTAGTGGCGAACCAAAAAATGATATCTATGTATGTTTAGTCCAAAAAAACATAAATTTGACCATAAATTTAGGAATCAGGTGATGCATAAGCTATTTAAGCCTGAAATTTAGGCTCCAATTTCAATGTAGATCCAGAACTGTTGGTTCAATTGGGGAGAAATCACCGAACTAGTAAACATTTTTTTCCTAATTAGTAGCCACATGTGCTTGAATACAATCCATACATTACATGGACCATGTTGCTCTATCAAAACAGTGACATACAACTCAAAATGTCACAAATCTTAAAACAAATACAATATAGACACATAAAAATTTACTACTAATTTTGACCATTGCAATTAGTGGCAGGACTAGAACACTTGTATTGTAATTATCAAAAATGCTAAAATCGATAAATAAATAAATAAAACAAGATACAAAATATCGGGTTTTTCTTAATATAGGGGTGCTAATTACTCTATTTTAGACTACTATTTCAATAAGTAACATTTATTGTCACTACCAAGTTACTTAAAGACCCTCAAAACCTACTTATAAAAAAAAAGACCTTCAAAACCCGAAAAGTAAAATTTAGCGGCGAGGGCCTGAAACGTTAATTTTGGTAAACAGAGGCCAAAACTTGAAGATTTTAATCAAAATAGGTAGAAACGAAAACCAACCTCAATAATAAAAATGTTATATTTTAATAATCAAAATGCATAGAAAACAAAAACCAACCTGAATAATGGAAATGTTATACGGAATCTCCTCAAGGGACTTGACAAAGAACGCGTCCGCCTTTCCCCCATTATCCTTAGTCCCGAACCCGACCTTCCCTCCCTTCAGATCCGTAATGTTAACAAACCCAGACGACCCAGATGCGGTCCCAGTCGCCTGGTACATGGTAGCAGCCAAAGCAGACCCGTCCCGTATCTGGTGCAGTTTCTTGGCACCAAAATAGTCAAGAAGCACATGAAACGACAAAACATTCTTCAAGGCGTATATCGAAAGACCTTTTGATAAAATACTTGACATTCCTGCGTTGTCGACGGCGCAGACAGTGATGGTCAGTCGGGAGTTTATTTCGGAAGCGAGGTGGGTGGTGGTGAGGTAGTGGTTGAAAGTGGAGAACTCTGGGTGTTTTGCTAGGATTTTTGTTATGTTGTGGGAATGTGTGGTGGTGGTGGTGTATGATAGTATAATCATTGTTAAGGTGAGAAATAATGTGAGCTTCTCCATTGTAGAAAGAGTGTAGAGAGAGAGAGAGAGAGTGAGTGGTGTTGAGTGAGGTTTTGAAGGTGAGAAAAGAGATCTAGCTACTGTGTGAGTGAGAAAAGGGGAGTGGGGAAAAAAAAAAGAAGATAAAATTAATTAAACATACAAATTTTGAAGTATAATTAAAAAAAAATCAAAATCAAAATTTTTATTCTCAAAATATATAATTATAATTTGTGTAACGGTATGTTGCTGTGTTTTGAAAATAAATTTTTAAGTGTCATATGTTTTGATTAATTGTATGTTTTAAGTATTGGTCTAAAAATAAAAAAAGTGCTCAAGGGGTTGGGTTCAATTACAAGACTGGGACTTTCGTTTTGGTAGTTTTGGTTTTTTTTTTATTAGTTGTTGAAGTATTATTGACTGATTTATTGGGGAACAAATTTTTTCAAGTTAGAATTGTCAAGTTTTTGTCATTTTTTCAATTTTTTTTATATGTATTCGTAAAAAAAATCGATTTTTTTTGTTCAAATGAGCGTATTAATTTATTTCTAAAGTGTTTGTTAAAAAAACTGTAAAATTTGACGTTTTATATATATTTTTTATGTTTAATTAGTTGCTTGACAATTTATAAGGTAGTAATATTAATAAATACAAAAAAAATATAAAAGCTTAAATTTTGCAGATTTTTTTAACAAAAATTTAAAAATAAAATAGTATGTTGATTTAAAAAAAAATACGAATACATATGAAAAACTTATAACATCACGAAAACCTGACCATTCAAACTTGAGGAAATTTGAACCCGATTTATTCAATGAAATTTAGGTGTCACGTACCTAATATTCCATCTCTAATAGTATTATTTGATAATTTTGACGTTTTCATGTTTTTTTCTTGAATTTGAATTAAAAATGACTTCAACATTAATATATCACACCGTTTCAAAAGTGTAATCAAAATTGTAATGTACGGAGGGAGTAGTATTATTTACTAGAGAGTATAAATTTTTTTAGGTATAACATAGAAGAAACATTACATATGATGATAATACTACTTGGATGTTTGATGATCACAAGAAGAAAACTAACTTTTAAGTATTTAAGTCCTCATTAATAAAAAAAAGTGGCAAAGGAGATGCTAAAACTCGCGTAATGCGGCGGGGGGGGGGGGGGGGGGGGTTCTGAGGGGGGGCGGACGGTCCCCTTTCCTTGCATAATTCCTGCAAGATGCCATGATTTGAATCCGTGACTTTGTGTGCAAAAATGCTCGCCATCTATTAAGCCTTCATAAACTTCGAAAAAATAATATATTGCATATAACACTATAACCATTCTTAAACGGGGATCGGTCTACATAATAAATTATTTTTAGTGGAACAATATATCTGTCTTCTTTTAGGTTGATTCTTTTGGATCGATCAATCTGCAAGATAGTATTCTATTGCAAGTTAATTAGACTTTGGTGGGACAATGATGAGATATTTGTAAATTAGGTGAGAAATTTACACGGAATGTACACTTATTACGGTGAAAAAATAGGAATAATAACAATTGACAACTAGTGATGATGGTTTACAGCTTTTAAATGTTTCTATACTACTAGTATAGTATAATATTTCCATGTTAGCTCTAAATTAGTTGTCTATGAATCGGCATGGCACTTAAAAAAAAAATAAAAAATTATTCTACAACTCTTTTATCGCACACGGATTTGCGACGGATTTTAATTTTACTGACGAATTTTGTTATTTCGTGACAGATTTATGACAGATTTGACCGTCCCTGATTGAACTTATTTTTGTCGTGTGAGCATAAGCTTTTTCTAAAGAGATTCTAGAGAATTTGTTGTTCAGTAATTTGTTGTTTTTAATCTCTTTTTTAAGATTAAAAAATAATTTATCATCTCTTTTTACAATTTCTTTTTGAAAGATATTAAAATGTAAAAAATAGCTTAAAAACTGTTTTTAAACTAAAAAAATATCATAATCTCGTTTTGAAAGATAATAAAGTGTAAAAACAATAACTTAAAAGTTGTTTTTTAGTTTTTTTAGTTTTTGTTTGAATTATTAAATAAAAAAAAATTAAATTGTAAAAAAAACTGCTGAAAAGCTATTTTTTGAATTATGAAGGTGAACTAAAGTTAAAATCTTATGAGAGTGATGACCTATAAACAAAAATATTATTAAAAAGTGACGAAAAAACAAGCGTACTTATAAATCCATACAACTATATTTCCACAAAGTTATAATACATATTGTATGGATTAACTTGTCAATTAAGTCGAAAATTATAAGTCATCCAACAACAGACATCTTTACAACTACTACTATTATTATTTTCCTACATCAAGTTCTTCAGAAAAGGAAATTATTTCACCTTTTAACTAAATTAGATTATTTAAGCTCAAAATAACGGTCAAAATGACATTTTCTATGTTGCTCCGAAAGCAAGGGAATAGTTGTTTTAAACATTTTAATAGTATATGATTTCTCAAAACATATTTTTCACTAAAATTCGATAATTATGGTATAAAAAGTGACGTGCATCAGCAACCCTATAAATTCACTAAATTTAAAAAAACACAAAATTCAACTTATATATAAGTAATGTATATGATTCCCTAAATTAATATAATAATAATAAACTATCATCCGGTCTATATTTTTACGGTTGTAATATTGTTATGATTATTAAATGACAATAAACAAATAAAAAGAAATAATGTATGGTTATTATATAAGTAAATTAATAATGAAGCTGAAGTTTTGTGTAAATGTAAACGGTTTCTTAAAATATATAAAATGTGTTACATTTGAGTAAATGGTTGAGTTAGCCGGTGCAGATGCTCTCGCTTATGGAATTTTTCCTCTTTCAGTATTATATGAAATAAAGAAAAATAAAAATAGGTATGTCCACAAGGCTAGACATCCAAAAGAAATAATTGTGGTCTTCACTATCAGTTGCTATTTAAGGTAAAATTAGTCCAATAATGTGTACTTAAAAGTGGAATAATTAATTGGTCTTCCAGACAGGCAACTACATAATCTCATTTGTACATAAAGACAATGATATGCCGACAGGTGTGCCAAGTAATATGTTTCAAAAAATTAAATGGAATGGGATTACATTATTTTGGCGAAAATAAAATTGGTAACTCAAATTAGAATACTTACCATATACTCCTATTAACTAGCAGTGGTTTATTATTTCTTAGTATATTCTAGTTAAAATTAGGGCTGGAGTACAAATCTCGGTTTCCTGGTAGATGTAAATTGTAATTAAATCATACTACTGGCAGTAGCATAAATAATTTGGATTAATGGCTTTAGATTTTAGTATGAATACTTTATGTAGAGATAATCTATTCATAGTAATAAAAAAAACTGGGTTTCAGCTCGGATAAGTTATAAATAAGAATAAATTATTTATTCTCATATTTTGTGAAATTTTAAAGTCTTGTTAGTTATAATATCATCTCCCTATAGTAATAAATAATTTTTAATTGCAAAAAAATATAATTTTTTTGCATTAAATTTAGAATGATTTAAAATACTTATATAAAATAGTTTGTAACGATAACTTGATTTTTTGCGTTGCTACTACATATTGTAACTTACACGTATTTAATAGCTCGCCGACGTGGATATGTTATAATTGAAGCCAAAATAATTTCAATTTATCAAGAATGAACCATGAAATCTTTTTGTATTTCTATACTATTATATCTCTTGCCGATTTTTGTATTTGTTTAACTATAATTCCATAGAGTCATTTGTATGTATCTTATTTAATTTAAATATTTATAATTTTTTTAATTTTATATATTTTTATATGTAACTCATATATAAAAATAACCTTCGTATAGTGTTTTTTTGGGTAGTTCTAACTATACGAATATATATTTTCAAAAAAATAACTATGCGAATATATAAATGAAAAATTGCAAAAAAAAAAACAAGGTGAGGGAACAACCCACGTGGTCTAAGCATCACCTGATTAGAAATCACGGCAAAGAAAGTGGATTAGTTTTGAAACAAATCCCAACAAATTAAAAACATCATAGCAGCTAACTTGAGCAATTAATAATAATTTAATCTGCTCCCAGATACAGAATTCAGCAAGGTTTTGAAAAATTTATTACTTACAAGTTTATGCCATGGAACAAACGAAATAAAAAATCTTGCCAGTAGACAGACAGTAGTCAAACGCTTGCTAGACACAGTTTATTTTTGAAGGTTGATTACTGGTTGTGACATAATTAGTCCATTAGTGATGATTAATTATAGTTATTTTCCAATATAATTTATTTTTCTTAGTTTCACTGGTGAGTATAATAGTCCCGAATTTAGAGACTGAAGGTGGCAGCTTCTTTCACAACAATTAGGAAAATAGCATATAATTAATTGGATCTCATATTTATCTCATGCTAAAAATTAGTAGTAGTTCTTAAGGTAGACGAGAAATCAACAGAAAATGATAACTAGAAAGATTTAACCTAAGGACAAATTCACAGACTGATAAATTCTAAGATTCTTCATATTTCAAAATAAACTTGCATTTGAACCCGATTATAATAATATCACATATTGTCCATAAGCTAATGGCTAGTCCCTTTCCAATCAAAACTAAAGGAACAACCAAATAGAACTGCATTTAACTTTCAAAAATAATATAAATATAGAACTACATTTAACTTTGAGGGACATTATTTATTGTAATCAAATTGTTGGAGGGTATTTTTGTTGTTACAAGCAATTTAAGGGGTAAATTAGAAAAATGAAAAGGGACCCAGTACAGCTAGGGCTAATAAATAAAAGCATATATACCTCAAAAATCCACCGACAAATCTTTAGGACAACGTCGGTTACCATATGCAGTTATACTTGCTATAAAATTTAGTCCGTTACTTTAATTTTTTGTCCTTAATTTCATGCTCATTGTAGCTGCTTTTACAATAAAAAACATTAGTGGTTAAGACTTTAAACTTTAAAGTTCAGAGCATCGAGACAATAGTAATACTTGTGGTATGTTAAAAGTCTTTTAACTCTTTCCGTGTCACACTAGTCCTAATTTGAAGGTTCAGCCTCTTACACTACTCAATGGAAAATAAGCTTTTACCACATTGCCATTTTTCTTATGGTATCTTTGCCTTCAAAACGCTAACAACATATCTAGTCCGCAGGTCGCTCAGAATGACGTTCTTCCTCATGTTTCGGTACGTGAAAACCGCAACGTGGTATACAGTATTTAGGAAAAAAATTGGGTGATAGTGGTCTTCATATCTACAAGTAAAAACATATTCATTTTCGCAGTTGTCCATAAATTAAGAATCAAGTACTTACTATCTTCCTTCTCAGCCCATGCACCACACAGATACTCGTTACCTGGCGACTGGTATTACGATATATAAAAGGTAGCCGAAAGATAATGTGCTCCCTCTGTCCCAATGGGGATACATACAATTTCACAATGTAAAAACTTACTTAAATTGTAGAATTACATATTCCAAAAGTTATTCACAGAGGTTATGCCCCAAACTATGTGAATAACTTTTTTAACTTTGGAATTATGATATTTCCAAATAGTAAAAACTTTGTAACCACAAATTCCTACTAAATTGGGACTGAAGAGTATGTAACAGCCTCTAAATAAGGAGAAACCTTAGACACATATACTCTACTTATCAAACGATTAAGCTACAATGAATAATGATATAGCTTTATACAAGGTTCAAAAATTTATAAATAGCCACTGAGGAGGAGGCTGAATTGCAGTTTACAAAATGGAAACGGGCATACATCCATTAATGAGAAGTAAAGATTAAAGCAAGGAAGCCAATCCAAATGAAATAATGTATACTGGCTGTGCATATCATAGATGGTTATTGTTTCTACAACTTCCCTGGGACCAACTAATAAGTGCTAACCATATCTCGGCCATGTTTGGTTGGTAAAATAAGCATTTAGTAAGAGACATGTGCCAAATGTTAACCAGACACGACCAAAGGGCCATCAAAAATCACTTTTGTTATGCCATAAAACTTATTAGCTAAAACCCATCTGGATGGCAAGAGTTGAGGACAGTTGATGAAAAATAACAAGCGAATGAACAATAATGAGCAAATAAATTCTCATAAACTTCCCTACAAAAGAGTTCAAAAGCTGTTTAAGAAGGCGCTTCGCATGGATTGGCCAATTCAAATTCAACTGTAATATAACTTTACCAAATTCATAGAACCCGATAAGCTTGTCAATTTGATTACTTATAACACTTAACTTATCTTCACTGCCAAAACCTCTCCGTAAAGCTATTCTACTCCCTACCAATTTCACATCCACCGACTACTCAATGTTTTATACACGAATATATAAGTAAATTGCGTCAGTACTAGCTTCCATCACAAACGTTAGTATTTTATGTTCAGGAGCACGAAAAAAAGTTTCCTCCAATACGAGAGTAATTAATAGCCACCTCTATATAGCTTTGAAGCAAAAAAAATAAATCAAAACAGAGCGATTAACTTACCTATTTTAACTTTTACTCCCAAACTTTTACCAAAAAGATTTACTCGACAAGGCCTACCCTTAAATCTAACATGATATGACAGTGATGCAAAATGCAATAGCAAAAATTCAACTATTGCAATAGCATTTTACTATAAAGAAAGTGCGAGGGAAATGTCACTGTGGTTTAAAATTTATGGTTACAAAATTTATTTGACTTAAGATTTTCAGTGAAATTATTGTTCCTCAAACTTTCATTAGTCAAGCAAAGAAATGTCCCAAATGGGGGTATGAAGAACAAGCTGAATAGAGAGCATAAAAAATTATAAGTTAAAGTTTTACCATTCATCATATTCTGCCATGTGTATATAGATAGCCAATTTCAGCATTAGAAGTTATCAGTCTTTCAATTATTTGACACACTCAATATTACGTGCTACGATTCAAGCTGTACTATATATCGATACATTCTATTCCAAATACGGTAAAATACCTATCATTTGACTGTAGCACAATTAGTTCAGCTTCCAATTTTAAAGAACAAACCAAAAGAGTAATCATAGAACTTTTCATAAGAAACTTAAGACAATGGATGATATAAGACTAAAAATCAGTTCGCAATCATGGTACTAAAAACTCCATTTCAACCAAAAAAAAACACGCAAATCAAATCATGAAACCTAACGCTCTTCACCTATCGATAACACAAGCAGGATGGATTACCAACGGTAGAGAAGTAGAAAAAAACACAAACAGCGGCTAGTATATAGGAGTAAAAATAGTAGTATATTCCAAGCTATAAGTTTTCCTACTGCCTAGATTCAGTTTGTTTCAGTATCCACCCATAACTACCTATAATAAACAATTCACTTCCAAACTTTTACCCAAAAGACTTAAGACTACAAGGCACGAAATAAAATATAACTTATATTAACACATAGTGCATCGCAGTAGTAGAACTGTAGAACTAAACTACATAGCATAAAAAAATGTTACAAATTTGACAGACACATCATTTTTTCGGTTAACGAGTGATGCGTACTAAGATTCTTCTAATACAATTTTCAACACTTTCAGCAATAATATTACAAGATTTGAAAAACACATTCTGATGTACAAGTTGTTTATCCAATGTTTCTTAAGCAGGATTTTCAATAAACCATGGTTCTGCAGAATATATTAAGAATCAGCGAAGCAAAACATTAAGACAACTGGGGACATGAAATATGTTGAACAAACGGAGCTGATACAAAAGTTAAGCTATTCATAAAATTCTACCATGTTTATAGATGGCCTATTATAGCCATGAAGTTATAACCCTACATTTTTTCATAATCTCAATATGCAACGCCTTTACTCAAACTTAACTACATATATAGATTCAAGGACTCAATTTATGGATTACCAGATAACATTTCCAAAAACAGTGAACAGAGAGACGATACATAAAACTAGTCAACCAGCACCTTAAATGAAAGTGGATATGTACAATATAGGCTGTTAAATTCAGTTTATAGTTTATACTCGTGTACTAACATCGCCAATTTCAGGACAGAGAACGTGCAATTCAATCATTCTCATCAGCAGCATAACAAGTTGAAAACTTATGTGCACATGGTTCAAATTCAGCTGCATACTAATAGAGTTCAAATAAAAGCAATAATCCCAACAAATAAGAGACCGTTTCATAAACACGCCTACAGTTGTTTATAACTCTAGGATCTGGAAAGATACCAAAGTGAAACCTAAGTTTGACAAATTCTGGAAGTGACCTGCACCAGTCAGATGCTCTTACATACAATATTTTTTACCAAATAAGCCAATTCCAAACATGCCATCAAAACAAAGATAAAAGAATATACCATTCTTCAGATTACCAAAATCAATATAATGTATTTCTGCCATGTGATTGTAACAAGATCCGTTAAAAATATCCTAGTAGACTTAGAAAGGAAGGTGGATAACCAACCTATTAGTAGTTTGAACAAAGTCAAAACCATATCTTCAATTAAACCATGTAGGCACGTAGTAAGTAAAAACAAGTTACCATATCCAATTTGAACAATAAGAAAAGGCGACTTTCCAATCAATGCTAAAACAACAATGAGAAATACGCGTTTACAAAATATAAGCAAGGACTGAAATTTCTATATATCAAATCAAAAAACACAGTACTCAACTACCCATCACAAACTTGGTATAAGATATTAACATCAATTAAGAAACTTAAATTCAATTACAAACCCGGTGCACACTTTTTGCAGATGATAAGGTCGGTGCACACTTTTTGCAGATGATAAAGTTTTAGTGGACGAGACTAGAGCAGAAAAGTGTAACGATAAGTCTATAAGCTAGAATTATGGTTTCATAAAGCCGACCCCAAATTCTCGGGATAAACAAATAGTATAATGATGAATTGCAAAAAAGGACTACCTCGTAAAAATTGCCTATCAGGAGTATCAACAAGAATGAGCAATCCTAAAAAGAAACCCAAATAGGAAAGCTACATGCAGTGGATCATATTTCACCATACAAGTTCCATATATCAAACTCCTACCATGTTAATAAATAAAAGTATAAAATTACCTTTCCAATTAACAACAACAAAAAAAGACAATTTCATCATATTTATCTATCTGGCTATCAACAGGATCCAAAATCATCCTAGGTAATCTTGGAACAACCTCTGATCATAACAACAAGAAGGAAGCTATGGCAATTCACAAAAGCATACAATGTCAAAAAGCGCATGTAATGGATCAATGTTGATGATACCAATGTCGGCATATCCTGTTCCTATCATGTAATTGATACAAAATCAGCTTAAATATATATCCAAAAGACCCAGCAGCCTCAGAAACGATGGTTGAGTAAACCAATTACATCAATGGATACAGAAAGACGATGCGTCTTAGGTTCTCACCACATCTAACCAACCCATCGCTGAATTAAATGCCAACTCTAAGAAATGCAAAAAAATCAATTGTCAAGCACAATCATATATATCACTTCAAGCAGCACAGATATCTGCTGAAATTAGGTTACAAACAACTACGACATATAAATTTAACTAACAAGGGGAATTCTTAACGAGTCTGAATATGGGCAAAATTGAAATACGTATTTGCAGTACAAGTTACTAACAATTTTGACATTGGTTTGATGTTTTATTAATATTCTGTTTAAACACATGACTGTATAATACGGAGTAAGCAAAAAATATCAAATAACAAGGAAAAATGAGGTTAAATGCTGCAAAGAAATGGGACTGATAATAAGCCAAATTTATATATGCCAAGTTCGTTAGAACAGGTTCCTATCATGTTGGCTAATAACAATTTTCTATTGCTTTGATGGGTTAATAGAATTCTGCTTAGCAATCGCATAATTGTTTGATAAACAATAATACCTATTTTAATGCTGCAAGGAAACGGGACGGATAATTGATCAAATATATATATACCAAGGTCACGATATCAAATTCCTATCAGGTATTCCGTACAAAATCAACTCAAATTCAAACTCATTTCCCTCTTTCAACAACAATAAACATTTTGAGAATTTCACAAAGTACAGCGTTAGAAAAACTAAGAATCCGTTGAAAGGAAGCTCTTAAAAGCTCTGAAGGCGAGATTAAGGGCTATATTCGTCTTAATACGGGCAATCGCTAGGTATTGCAGTACTAACAATAATTTCAAATTGTCTTAATGGATTATTAATAGTCTGTTTAATAATAACATAACCACATGATACGCAATACGAATGAACAGCAACAACACGTAAGCGTAAAGCTGTAAAGAAACAGAACAAATAATTAACAAAATTCAACTATACCAATATCATATACTATAATATTGCATTCCTATCATGTACTCGGTAGAAAATCATCATAAACACATTTCCAACTTCTAAATACAACAAAAAAAAATTAACAGAATTTTACAAAACTTGCCTACCGGCAGCCTCGGCAGCAAAGGCCCTAAAAGGAAATATTTCCCACATTTAGATAGTTCACAGATAAGACCAAACTTTTAAGAAAACTCGGTGTTTGTTTAGCTGCACCTCATTCATTTTCTTGCCTCTATTTTGGTTAAAGAGGTTAGTGGGATGCATTTGGTTGACAAACTTGTTTACTTAAAACCTCAAAGCAAACAAGCCTCTAGCTTGATAGTGTTGTTACTAAATGGCTTATACTAGTCGATGTTTAATCCCGAGTTTTAAGCTCAATCTTTGGCGCGAAAACGGGACAACTTTTCTAAAAAAATAAATAAATTGCTTAAAACAATAAAGTAACAAACCTAAATCAGTTACAAGCCCGATTGCGAGACTTATGCTTCTTTGGCTCAAAAGCTGGCCTTATTTCATCACATAGTTTGCTTAAAGCAGTAAACTAACAAACCTATATTAGTTATAAGCCCCATAAATCACAAGACACAGCTACACAAGCACATAATAAATTGAAATAGTTATAATATACAGTTGTACCAGAATTTAATTAACTGAATCAGTTGCAATCCCATGAACCTAATCAGGTATTTGCTTGCTGGTACTATGATTAACTTAAAAAGATACATATATTGAATAAGAATCAGAGGCGGAGATGAATAAGTTGTTTATACAATGTTGCTTAAGAAGAATTTTCAGTAAACCATGGTTCTGCAAAATTTATTAAGAATCAACGAAGCAAAACAGTGAGACAACTGGGGACATGAAATATGCTGAACAGGCGGACCTCATATGAATGTTAAGCTATTCATCAAATTCTACCATGTTTATGGTACTTACTAACAATAATTTCAGTTTGTCTTAATGGGTTATTAATATTCTGTTTAATATAAATATAATCGTATAATACGCAATAAGAACGAACAACAACACGTAAGCGTAAAAGCTGCAAAGAAACAGAACAAATAATTAACAAATTTAACTATACCAATATCATAATACAAAATTCCTATAACATAAATGTTGCAAAATCAGCTTAAACACATTTTCATCTTCCAACAACAACAAAAAATAGTAGAATTTATCATAATATTACAAAACCTGCCTATCGGCAGCCTCGGCAACAATGGGCAGCCTGGGCAGCTGCCCAAGCAAGCAAGAAGACGACCCGTAAACCAAACACACCAACAGATACAAGAAAACCGTACTATCCAAGCTCATCAAGAAATCCAACCCCACCCCATCCTTAAACCCGAGACTCCTCTCTGCCAAATCCGGAAATATCAACAGAACGTCCAGCACTATCGCCTGCATCGTGTTAAACCTAAAAAACCGGCTGAAATTAGGGTCCAATTTCATTGCTAGTAAGTACAATTTTTACATTAATTGGATGGTTTATTAGTATTCTACTTTAATTTTTTTTTTTGATAAGCAACTTTAGGTCTTACTATTACTATAATTCTATAATAAGCAATAACATCCAACAACAAAAAGGACAATAAACAGTGCTTAAAAGCCGCAAATAAGCTAAACAAGTTATAACAAATACCATAAGCAATTAAATCAAACTCAACTATACGAAGATCATAATACTGATTTCCTATAACATAGTTGTTACAAAATCATCATAACACATTATATCTTCCAATAACAACAGAAATAATAACAATAATATCACAAAATCATCATAGCTGTAACACATACCTAATGTATCGGCTGAAATTAGGGTTCCTCACAACCACAAAATACAATGTTAGGAAAATCAAAAACCCATTAAAAGGGAAGCTCTTAAAGGCTCGAATAGCGGGGATTACGAGTGTGATTAGGGTTTGTAACGGCGTGAACTGGGTTAACACGTATTTACCCTACTGAACTCCGTCGAAGAAGGGGTAGAAATAGGTTAGGGCAGAGATTAGTCGATCTGGGTCACCGATCACGCCGTCTTTGTTTGATTGGACGGTGGTGGTGAAGCATCTGGGTTTTGTGATAGAGAGAGAGAGAGAGAGAGACGGTGGGGGAGGGAGAAGGGGATTGTGCCACATGACGTGGATAGGAGGTTGGCTGGGTTAACACGTATTTACTATTACTATTACTATTACTATTACTATAATTCTATAATAAGCAATAACATCCAACAACAACAAAAAGGACTGTAAACAGGGCTCAAAAGCTGCAAATAAGCAAAGACAAGTAACAAATAAACATAACCAATTAAATCAAATTTAACTATACCAAGATCATAATACCGAATTCCTATAACATAGTTGTAACACATACCCAACGTATCGGCTGAAAGTAGGGTTCCGATTTCATTGCTAGTAAGTACAATTTTTTTTTAAAATGGACGGTTTTGTAGTATTCTACTTTAGGTTATTTTTTTCTTTGGTAAACAACTTTAGGTCTCACTATTTTTTTTAATAAGCCTTTAGGTCTCACTATTACTAGTATAATTCTATAATAAGCAATAAATCCAACAAAAAGGACAGTAAACAGTGCTAAAAGCTGCAAATAAGCAAAGACAACTAACAAATACCATAGCTAATTGAATCAAATTTAACTATACCAGGATCACAATATCGAATTCCTATAACATAGTTGTTACAAATCATCATAAACACTAATTTCAACAACAACAAAAAAATAGAATTTTAACAATAATTGTAACACAGTTGTAACAAAATACAAAGTCAGGAAAATAAAAAACCCGTTGAAAGGAAAACTCTTAAATGCTCGAATAGCGGGGATTAAGGGGGTGATTAGGGTATGTAACGGCATGAACTGGGTTAATACGTGTTTACCGTACTGAACACCGTCGAAGAAGGGGTAGAAGTAGGTTAGGGCGGAGATTAGGCGGTTTGGGCCGTCGATTACGTCGTCTTTGTTCGATCGGACGGTTGTGGTGAAGCGTCTGGGTTTTGTGGGATCTCATGAGAGAGACGGTGGGGGAGGGAGAAGGGGATTGTGCCACGTGGCGTGGATAGGAGGTTAAATAGGCGAAGACAAGTAACAAACACCATAAGCAATTAAATCAAATCCAACTATACGAAAATCATAATACTGTACCGAATTCCTATAACATAGTTGTAATACATACCTAACGTATCAGCTGAAATTAGGGTTCCTAACCACAACAAGATACAAAGTCAGGAAAATTAGAAAGCCGTTGAAAGGGAAGCTTTTAAAGGGTCTAATAGTGGGGACTAAGGTTTTTCTATTAGGAAGAATTGAATGATAGATTAATAGCGCATTTTCTTTGCTAGTAAGTACAATTTTTCCATTATTTGGCCGATTTATTAGCATTCTATTTCAGGTCATACTATTATTCTATAATAAGCAATAATATCCAACAACAAAAAAGGATAGTCAGTGATTACGAAGAAAAGTAATCAAATTTAGTTTATACGAAGATCATAATACCGAATTCCTATAACATAATCTATACAAAATCATCATAAACACTAATTTCAACAACAATAACAATTTTCATACCTAACGTATCGGCTGAAATTAGGGTTCCTGACGACGACAAAATACAAGGTCAAAAAAATCAAAAAACCGTTGAAAGGGAAGCTTTTAAATGCTCGAATAGCGGGGATTAAGGGAGTGATAAGTGTTTGTAACGGCGTAAACTGGGTCAAAACAAATTTACCATACTGAACTCCGTCAAAGAAGGGGTAGAAATAGGTTAGGGCGGAGATTAGTCGGTCTGGGCCGTCGATGACGTCTTCTTTGTTTGATCGGACGGTCGTGGTGAAGCGACTGGGTTTTGTGGTGGGAGAGAGAAAATGGGGAGAGATTTTGTGGGGGAGGGTGAAGGGGATTGTGCCACGTGGCGTGGATAGGAGGTTGGCTATGGCGGTCGACATTGTGTGAGAGAATATATATAAATATATAGAGAGAGAGAGAGTGAAGAGTGATGAGTGGTGAAGAAATATCTTTAATACGGAGTAGTATTTTAATTAGGAAAAATTATAATTAAATACAAAATTAGGCGGTTTATTTTTTGTAAAGAGGATATTTTAATATTTTTGTTTTTTCCAGGGCTGTTTGTTTTGTCACCATAGTATTAGTCATGTAGTACCTTTTATAATATTTTTTAAATAGATGTTTTAGGTCAATTTTTTTTTTAAGTTCTAGTCATTCGGTCCAATAAAAATAGCTTTTAAGTTTAAAAAATAACTTATAATCTATACGGAAAATATATTAAAATGTAAAAAAGAGGTTAAAAGTTGTTTTTAAACTTAAAAATATATATTATAATCTACACAAAAAATATATAAAAGTGTAAAAAAATAACTTAAAAGCTATTTTTTTAGTGTTTGCTTGAATTATTAAGTAAAAAAAAAGATAGCAAAAAGTTACGAAAATATTTTTTTTAATCACTTTTAAGTTGATCTACACTTAAAAATCTTATCAGAGTAGTGACCTTATAAACAAAAATATTATTGAAACGTGAGGTTACACGATTAGCCCCTGTTTTGTTTACCCCAGCGTAAATCCAAAATATATATATATGTTGTAAATCATTTACTATATGAATGTTACAAGACTTTAGGTTTTCACTTATAGCTTAGTGGAATTTACAAATTTATGTACTAATGGTTATTATGCGTGTGATGTAAGTTACCTCAATCTCTACAATATATAAAGGGGTGAGAGTTGTATATTGAGATGAACATTCATTCGTTAATACAAGAGCTACGTCTTCTCTCTCTATATATACATATATACGTATGGGCTAATTCGCTTATAACACGTTATCGGCACTTTGCTTAACGACGGAATAAAGAAATAGCTAGATAGTTTCATTAGAAGTGAGTCTACGGATCTATTTCTCCCTCGACGAGTTAGGAAGAGGGTTTATTGGGTTGATAGATCACATATCGATCATCATTTTTGCATTTCCGAATTAAGGTACATAATTTCTACTTGTAATAAAACGTATAAATTGCATGATTAATCTATAATAAAACCGAAAATCTCAAGTTTAAGATTTATATCACATGATGGATGTTTTTTTTGATGAAAAATTGTTATTTGAACTCATGTATGTCTCTTATAAAACGAGTTATAACTTGTATAGTTAGACATAATAAATTGTCGGACCTAAACTGTCATTTTTAGAACATTAGAGGACTAATCTGAGACTTACCGAAACTTTAGGGTCTCTATGTAAAGATCCTGAAACTATAGGACCAGCGATGTAATTACCCTTATAATGCATATAGTTTCCTGTATTTACACTCGTAGTCCCTTTAGTTACTCCTTATACACATAATAGTATATGTGTACGGGTTTGCCTAATTTTTGGTCCATTTAGACTTTTCTACACACAAGTATAATTAGATTTAGTTCCTCTAACATCTAAAAGTTGTATAAAACTTGTAGAAAATATTTATTACATGAGATTATAACTTGCTAATGTTAAATAATTGTATTTAGTCTCTTTACATGACACCATTTATTGCCCTAAAAATAGGTGTAACTTATGTGATATAATTAAACCACATAAAAATGGCAAGAGTCACACTTTTAGTGTTAGATTTAAGACCATAAAATTAGTAATTCAAGTCATTTAATATTACCACTCCATGTTAGGACTAGTTTACATGAGTATGACATGCCTTTATATTACGATATTATTGAATGCTATTTTATCTTGTCACATAAAAGCTCGTAGACATTTAAATGTTACGTGAGCTTATAAATTTCCTCGAATTTGAACATTTTACAATGTATCTTTTTTGAGTAGAAATTTTCCTCAAGGTTAAACATTTAGATGTAGCTTTTGAATTGAAAATTTGCGAAATCCGGTATATATATTCACATTTAAGTTGGAATAATTATGAATCTTCCCCAAATAGGCTCACCTATTTGGATACGATGTCTAGGAAAGATAAAGGCGGAAGTCGCTCTACTAATGAGGTCGGTTTTTAAGAGGCATTCGTGCCCACCCCCCTCACCGTCTTTCCTGGTCGTGTCCAAGTAGAGCTACCGAAAGGGGTTGAGTAAATAATAAGTTCCCCGAGTGTGTTTATATAGGTGTATTTTTCGCTGAATTGGTGTTTCAGTATTGACCCGTCGTTCGATCAATGATAACTGATTCATATGAGATGCAAAACTAATGTTTTCGAACCTGTCGTTTCGAGAAAAAAAAGTTTGTGCTTGTGCAAACCATAAACATATAAACCAGTCGTTTTATATGATAAATAATCCAGAACTCCCAACACATGTTGGATTCCATCAATGATGAGAAAAATCGCAAAACATACTTGCGAAATGACTGTTTAGACGTTGATGTTATTCCGTCGCCACATGTTAGTCACCCTGATGTGTGAAAATATGATGCCCAATTTTTTTTTGGATGCCATCTTTGATGAGTAAAACATGATTTTGTTGTTACTCGCGAGATGAAAGATAAGGCGTTGATGATATTCTGCCGCCACATTTGAGACGTGATGACGTCTATGGTGAACAAATGTCTGAAATTGACATATTGGAGCAATCCTTCACCAAAATACTAGCTTGGAAATTGTATTCCATAAGCAGTATCGTGAATTTATATTCACCATGTTCCTTTATCGCCCATCTGTTATTGGATAAGAAAATTACCCCGGTGAGTAATTTTAATGCTATTGGGTAAATGGCGAATTGTTTGCCTCATATTAATGCTTTTCGTGTACATTTTTTTTTCCACGAATCAAGAACCGAGACAAGTGTTATTTGTCTCGAACTGTCGCGATCCCGATGAATCGTCTAGCCAAGCGAGATTTTAGACAATCGTCAAAATCAAAAACCAGTGGCTCCATGACAGTAATTGAAATGAACAATATGGCTCGCTGTCACAAAGCAAGAGATAATGCTCAAGGAGGCAACTCTATGCTATAAAGACAAAGGTCATGCATGGTTACTCCTTAAATAGTTCACAACTATTATAAAGGTGGAAAAACTGTTGCTAATGTGGTTAAAGTTAATTGAAAGGAAACTCTTGAGACCCCCGATTTTGTGGCTAAAATGAGTTTGATACCTTTCTTTATTGATTTTGATAAATCATTGAGCCATTTTTTTTCGCTCATCTGGATTATGTTTTTCCATTTGGATATGATTTTTCCATTTGGACATACTTTTGGATTATGGTTTGCCTGTTTACGAAATTTCTCGATATAATTTAAAGAGTTTTGAGCAAATTCCTTTGACAAATGTAACCAAACTTTAAATTATGAAATTTTAGGCAATACTTGTGGTGTAGTTGGTTTTCTGAAAATGTAACAGTGTACCACATAATTTCACCAACTACTTGCCTAAAAGAGTACTCAGTGACAATGATTCTGGACCTGTCGTTCCAAATCAAAATCTTTGGTAAAACCAAATTGATTTGTCAAATATGAGGTCTTATACTCATGTAGGTCCTGCCGTACCTTGTTGAGTTATAAAATATTCGGGAAAACCAGTGTTATCTGGTAATAGCTCATGAAAGAATTTAAATTTCTTTGCATAGCCTCCATTCAATACGACCAAAAGCGTATTTTAGAGGAGTTGAAATGTCTTTCAAGTGGTTGCTACGACATTCTTTAAAGCATTTAAAGTTACCTTATCATTTCGCTTGTCGTCGAAATGATAAATGATTTAGATGCTAAGACATGATTGTCTATACTATCATTCGCCTGTCGTCGATTGATAAGAGCATTTTGATATTGTGGCATTGACCGGATGAGATATTCCCGGGTCAAAAGACGATGCTTGATTTATAATCGCATCGCATTTGGATTCTCTCTAAGAATATATTTCATGATTAATCCGAAATTTATGCCATTAATGCTCACTTTGAAAGACTAGTATGTGTAAAGATCACGAAATGAACTCGTAGAATTCTTGTAAAGAATTGAAGGAGTTATTGTGGACTTATCCAACCATAAGACGGACCAAAAATATAAATGCTTATGGTTGATGCATCGACAATATGGTCACATTTTACTGTTGTCCACATAAATGCAGCATTTTCCAAACTCTTAGCTTTATCATTAAGTTGATGGCTCATGATCCGTATTATCCTGAAAAATTTAGTCGACTTGATAATTCCGAAGAGTAAAAAAATCGAAATTTCGATTTGAATTACTTGAGTTTGGAAATTGAAATTGAACATCCTGTCGATTATGTTCAGACCCAAATGGACTCATGGAAAGTTTGTTGCTGCATTGGTCCGCAATGAGGCCCATAGACACTCAAACATCATATGTGTACCAGCTGGTTACTGGTTATGAGCCGGAAGTCTCATATTAACGCGTGTTTAGAGTGATTAATTAATATTTTGATTGAGCCGCTATAGCGTTCAAACTATGAACCTCTGAAGTGGGCATAAGTCGATTATGAATCCCCTGCCTATCATTTGATAGAGTAACCTTGGCAAGCGATCTCTTTACCGCATGATATGCGAAAGTGACATCGCTAAGACTGTTCTTCCCGTCGTTAGGGGGAGATTTGCACGTTACCGTTGATAAGGAACGACGTGAAATAACGTGACATAACCCACTCAGTCTTAGCTTGATCCCCAAAATTGCACTTAGTGATAAGTAAGTGCATAGACTCCCTCAAGTCTAACTAAATGCCAAACGCATTTAATGACTTTATGATATGTCACGAGATCATTTATACCTGCTGCAAAATGCTTACAAGGATAGACGTCCTTGTCGGACGCCGTGTTCCTGTCGTAACACGTTGCTTTGGGCAAACCCGCCAAGCAAATGACGCTGCCGTCGGCCATCAGTCTATAGTCCTTCCCATGTAATGAGGAAGTTGACCGGTTCTGAATTCGTTCAGCCCCTAAAGTGGTGAAATGAAACTCGTTTGTCGCACGAGATTATAAAGGATCAAGGAGATGTGTGATTCCTCCTCATCCTGAGAATCTCAAAATATCTGTCTATCATGATATCTTAGACGATATTGAAGCGAAACGAGTCTGTCATTGCTTACTTGTTCATGTATTCGGTGACGACTGATAATATGAGCAAATTATGACAGGGAACCACATATAGTTGCCTGAAGTCAACAAAGATCAGACTGACCAAATGGAAACTTACATTCCAAGGCAAATTCCTTAGCGAAACAAAGTGTGTGTGGACCTGTCGTTCCAACAACACCCAATGTCTAAACGAGTTTGTTTATTCGGGTATTCGTAAGGAAGTGTGATGAGAATAATGAGGATATACATTGCTCGCCTCCTAGCGCAAGGTTTCTCTCACACATTGGAATTGATTACGAGATGGTTTATTTCCTCGTAATGGATGTTATAACGGTCTCCTACTTTATCAATTTAGTAGTTTCCAAAAAACTGAGTATGCAGCCATGAATGTGGTCATATTTTATCTGTGTGGGGATTTAGACAAGCGATGTGGATGAAGGTCCCTGTGTGACTTCATATGCTTGAATCATTGACTAAGACGTTCACTGTATGGATTAATATAATCCGAACGGATGTGGTATACCCGCCTAAGTGAGTACTTGATCAGCTTGGGATACTTGAACAAGTATTATGCCTTTGCGTGTTTTTATTATGCGATCCACTTTTGGATTTGCCTTCGAGATGAAGGATCTTGGAAAGACACGGTAGTGACTCGGCCTGATGATCGAGTCCCGTAAAAATTGAATCTAAGTCCATGATTCAGACTACACCCAGAAGGTGTTATGACGTTTTAGTCATCATGACGCTAAGTCATCAGATTCTCCCATGATCGTTCGATCACTAGACATTGATATAGACCCAATCCGTCCCTGATGAGACGATGAAGACATATTGAATCATGATGTTCATATCTAAGTACAATAAGCGCATTATTGTACTTGGTCTAATGTGTTAGAACGAACATCTCGTCTGCTGTGAATGGTCTAGCTCGACACAGCACCGCGCCAACACGCCGCCACTGGACTGGCATAAAAGATATTTTCCGTTACCTTAGAGGTACTACGGACATGAGCTTATTCTATCCCTTTGCGCCGAGTGGATCTAGCTCCATTGATCCTCGAAATAACGCAACCCTTGTCGGTTACGCCGATGCGGGTTACTTATCAGAACCGCACAAGGGACGTTCCCAATCTGGTTATGTCTTTACCATTGGGAACACGACGATATCATGGAGGTCTCGTAAACAGATCTTGGTGGCTACTTCGACGAACCACTCTGAGCTACTCGCGCTCTATGAGGCGACTAGAGAGTGTGTATGGCTTCGAGCAATTATTGGCCATCTTCGAAATACGTGTGATCTACCTTATGATCCTGATAAACCAGTTGTTATTTATGAGGACAACACCGCTGTCATTGATCAAGCGAAACATGGTTACATCAAAGGTGATGCCACTAAACATATCTCGCCAAAGTTGTTCTTTACACATGAACAATGTTGGCCCGTGTGCGGCTAAACCTTAGAGGGGGTGAATAAGGTTTATGGCGATTTTCGCCTAATTAAAACTTAAGTGCAACTAACACCCCAACTTACGCAATTCTAAGCTTAAGCGTTAATAATCGTTAATAAATTCAAACGCAAGCAACCAAGAATAAATATTTGCGGAAAATAAAAGTTTAAGGGAAGAAGATGACACCGTGATTTATAGAGGTTCGGCAAAACGCGCCTACGTCCTCTCCTCGGTACTACCGAGTATTTCACTAAAAATTCTTTTCCCGGATATTACAATCCTAATGAGCTAATCGACCGATTAATCTCCCCCTCACTTTATGAGTGTCCCGAAATGAAAGACCTAGAGCTTTTAAGCTTCACTTGCTTACAAAGCCTCTACCCGATCACTCGCTCACAAAAATGAGTTTATAAAATACTCGTTACAATTTTGTTACAAAAATGTAACTACACTCACTATTCTATTTGCTTCTAAATAAGCTAATTTGTGAGTCTTTGTTGTTGTTCGAGCTTGAATCGCTTTCTTCTTAATTTCCTCTTTTTCGAATATTTTCAGCAAAGTGGTGATAATTTGGGTTTTGATTAAGAGAGGTTTTAGGATGATGGATTGGTGTGTTTGAAGAAAGATTTGGGAGGTATATATGGTCACAAAGTCTGTTTTTCTGTGTTATGACCGTTGGAAGTGGTTGAGGCTGTTTTAAGCTGTTTTCCAGAAAAAGCTGAAAAGCTGTTTTCGAAATCTGTAGAAAACGATCGGTCGTTTTCCAGAAAACGATCGGTCGTTTTCCAGAAAACGATCGGTCGTTTTCCAGAAAACGATCGGTCGTTTTCCAGAAAACGATCGGTCGTTTTTACAGCGTACTCACTGGAAGAATTTGGACCAAAAACGATCGGTCGTCTGTTCTTCTGACAGTTTTTCGGTCTTCTTCGAATGGTCATAACTCCTTCGTTTTAGCTCCGATTCTGGTTCCGCTTGAACCGTTGGCTTCGTTATTGAATGCTCTATCATTTTAACGACCTGAAATATACGTTTTCTCTTTTTGGACAAGACAAGCATTATATCATCGAAATCGTAAAATCATTAAAACATAATCAAAGTTATAATCAAAATTAATTATTGAACTCTAAGTTCAACAAACAACAAGCGCTTCAAAGGATTGAAGTGAAGCATATTGGATCCGAGAACAATCATGCAGACTTGTTCACCAAGTCACTGCCAAAATATTCGTTCCAAAAACATGTTAGAGCGATCGGACTTAGGAAGCTCTCCGAGCTTTCCTAAACGACATGTTTCCATGCACCCTGTTGTGTGCAAGTGAGAGGGAGCATCCTGACGTATGCTTATCACCCTGTTGTGTGTATCCTCACATATGCTTAGCACCCTGTTGCGTGCAAGTTCTCACTAGTTATTATTCCCGCACCCAGTAGTGTGCATGTGAGGGGGAGCATCCTGATGAATGCTTGTGTACTCTTTTTGTCCTTAGTTCAAGGGTTTGTCCCACTGAGTTTACCTTGACAAGGTTTTTAGCGAGACACATTTCTAATCCCGTTCTCACTTATGATTGCCGAAATCAGGGGGAGTATCCAGTTGTATACTTCTAACCATCGTGCACTCTTTTGTCCTTCGATTAGAGTTTTGTCCCACAGGTTTTCTCTAACAAGGTTTTAATGAGACACCGTGTATGGTTATTTCCCCCGCTACTACTGATAGTTGTGTACTTTTTTGTCCTTCGACCAAGTTTTTTCCCACTGGGTTTTCTTGGCAAGGTTTTGACGAGGCACATATGTTCTAGTCAGTACATTCACGCACTTGTATAGTGTTTTCGGCTCACTCCATTCGGCAACACCATTTTGTCCTATGGTCCAGTTTTTGTCCCTCATCGGGTTTTCCGGAACCAATGTTTTATGTGTTGGCATCTGTGAATGAACATTGAAGATGGAGAAGCTCAAGTGAAGTAAAGTCTATTTCGCACATCCAAGGGGGAGTGTTGTAAATCATTTACTATATGAATGTTACAAGACTTTAGGTTTTCACTTATAGCTTAGTGGGAGTTACAAATTTATGTACTAATGGTTATTATGTGTGTGATGTAAGTTACCTTAATCTCTACAATATATAAAGGGGTGAGGGTTGTATATTGAGATGAACATTCATTCGTTAATACAAGAGTTACGTCTTCTCTCTCTATATATACATATATACGTATGGGCTAATTCGATTATAACAGTATATAAGAAAATTTTAATATGGGAAATAATTTTGGAATTTTTATGAATTGGACTACCGACCAAAAATTAAAACTTAATTAGGATAATATAGTTTTGGTCAAATTCGACAATGAAAGGTTGAGATCCAGAAAACCGCTACACCGCCGACCTGGCAAATACGATCACAGGAGACGTGGTGGTCTTGTCGTAGTGACTCACCAGAGAATAATTAAACCCTGCTAGAGGCGATATAGCGCCTTGTTGGGAAACCATATATAAATTGCTTACATGTGGTGGATTTCATATAAGAGTTCCTATAGAGCTTGGTTGGCAGAGTTGTGGGCATGGTAGTTGGTGCTTTATGACCATGCTAGAAAGGTGGGTTTATTGTTATTACGGGTGGACACGTGGCAAACTGTGATGGATTTGTTTCAATTCTAACCCAACCCATAAAATAAATGGCAGAGCGGATTGAGACGGATTGATGAAATTTAAATCTCAACTCAACCCAATCCAACCCGTTACAATTAAAACTCCAAACCAACTCAATCCAAGCCGCAAAATAAATTGCGGGTTGGGACGGGTTGTGTTTAGATTGATTCTTAAATTTTTATTTTGGTCCTTCATTTTTCATAGTTTGCATAATCAACCCAAATTTTAAAATAAATTGAATATTTCAAACAGAAATATAAATTAAACCGAATCAAAGTACGTTTAGAACATCACGAACAAATAATAAAACTAAAATATAACAATAATTAAAGGTTGTTATATTAAAATACACCTAATATATATGGAGGAGGATATATGAACATCATGAAAAACACCCAAATGGACATTTTTTTTGTAAAAACGCTCCAAATCAAGATTTGGTTAATGCAAATCTCAATGGTTTCACGACGGGAACACAAATATGCGTCTTGTTTTTTTTTCTGAGATGTATAATGACATGTTTTGAATTTTTAAATTTTACCATAATTTCGAAAGCATGTCATTATACATCTCGGAAAAAAAAAAACAAGACGCATATTTGTGTTCCCGTCGTGAAACCATTGAGATTTGCATTAACCAAATCTTGATTTGAAGCGTTTTTACGAAAAAGTGTCCATTTGGGTGTTTTTCATGATGTTCATATAACATTTCCCAATATATATATATATATTGCGGGTTAAAACGGATTGGAACGGATTAACCCGCGGTTTGTGAATATCAACCCTAACCCAACTCGCAAAATATATAGTGGATTGGGACGGGACTGATTGATTTTTTTTGGACATTCAACCCACCCCAACCCGTCTCAATCCATACGGGTTGAGTTACGGGGCGGATTTACAGATTTTTTGTCGCCCCCTAATTGTTATTAAGTTTTGATCCAAGCATAAATAGTAATCAAGTAGTATTATACCTCTACTTGGAAGTAAGTGTCACAAAATTATACTACTACATTGGAACTTTTATTAAGTTAAGACTAACATATTTAGGTTGAGGTTCTTCTTTGTCTCGCCATCTTTTATTTGCTCTCTTAAATCTGATCAATAAAACACAGTTTACAATGAAGTCTCTACATTGAACTAAAATGCACAGTTAGTAAGGATTCTACATACAAACTCAGAAATTAACTTTGCATGTCACTCTTTAACTCTTGCTGTTATCAATTGCAAGAAGGGCAACTTATTACTCGGTACATATTAGCAATCGATATCAAAAACAAAATGAATTATTTCTTTTCCCGCTTTAATGACACACGTGACAAACTCGTGGTGATATTGCCTTGCACATAGGAATGACGGCTATTAAAAGTTTTGCCAAAATCTACTGCAATTTGCTAACCTACCCCATCTACGTGCAAGTACAGCTAAATAAAGAAACACGTGAATTAATACATGGATATCGTCACAAATAACAATCGGAACGGTAAAACATACAGCACCAATTCACACGTGAAAATTGAAAGGTGGCTGATAGCGGAAAATTCTACTTCATAGTGAGAACAGAAATACAGGGTTCATACGGATCATTACTACTGTAATAATTAAGCAGATGGAACATAATCACAACTTCTGTCGAAATGATCGAACAAGTTTATTTCTCATCTATAATTCATAAAAGTCATGTGTACTAACTACTCTGTCAACAAAAAAAAAACTTTTCGGATAATGATTCAAGTAGGCGGAGGAGGGACAGTAACAATGCCCCACCTTCGACGAACATCCTCTAGATCCTCATGAAAGTGGCGCTCATAATATATGGACATAAGGTCAGTACAACGCATACCGGCTCGTAGGGCCCACGGAAAGTAGTGTTTGTAAAACAACGCCCTTTGCTTCTCGCTAAACCTTGCGGTGCCACCTAGGACAGACATAAAGCACATTGGAACTAACATTTGCTCAAACTCGATTACTTTCAAAGCCGATTCCCCAATCAAATTAGTGGGGAGGTCAAACAGGGTGTGCCAGAAGTCATGCACCTCGCGGGCCCGCATAGTTACATACGCCAGCTCATCAGATTCCATGAACCGAACAGGTGGCCTATCATCTGGGGAGAAGTTTCTTGATCCCATGAACTTTGCATAGGCTGCTCCGAAGGTATTGGGCGGTAAGTCCCACGCATGACCAACAACCGAGGAGATGACACGTGGCCTCTCAGCTAGAATTTCTCGTCCCTCGGGGTTGCTTCTCATCCTCTCGAGGACTCTTTCAAAAGCAGGTTTTCCGGTTGTTTCCCCTAAAGCTGCAATTAAATCAGCTCTTCGTGGGTCTAGCAATGCCCCCACGGCAGAACCAACCGCAACTGCAGCTTGCTGCCACCCGTTAAGCCGTACACGCGCACCCCCTTGTATCATTGTTTCTGTGGGCAAAGCAAAACTACTCGGAACAGGTTCACAAAGAATACAAGGTTATCAATATTTAAAAAGAAATATTGTTGTTTACTCTCTTATCCTGACATAATAGCCAATAGATGGGAACTTGATCTATTGTAGTATTGTGTGTGTGTGCGGTGGTGGTGGGTGGGTGGGGGTGTGTGTGTGGTAGGGGTGGTGGTGGGTGGAGGGGTAAGAAATGCAAATTTCGTATAAACTCATAAGGAAGTACATCAAGGTGTAGCAACAATCAGAACTATTTAAGAGCTTCATTTGAAACTAAATGACATTTACTTAGGATAAGTTCTTTCTGTAAAACCTATGTAAAAAGAAAGAAAACAAAATTTGGGGTCAAACAGCTAGAATTTATATTAATCAACTTAAACAGTAACAGTAGCTTTTTTTAGGCGAGAGAGTTAATGGTTGTAAGTTTTAACTTCTATTTTCAGTTGGACCAATTTTACAATTATTTTTTTTACTGGTTGAAGTAAGTACAAAAGATGGACAACTGAGGAACTGGACCAGTATTTGCTGCAAAAAATATGCATTGGCCTGCTTCAATGTAAGCTAAATTCTTAGCAATAGCAAATAAGCTAAAGCTGTAGGCATTATAGACATAACCATTTAAAGAATGTATACTCAAGGTATCAATTATTCATACACCCAAAGTTGCAACCGCTTTTGAAGGCTTGATCTTATTATGGCTTTGAATTCCCCACCTAATTTGTACCCACATTAATATCATCATATGTAAGCAATTGCTAAGAGGCAAAGCGTAATGATTATGTGGCTATCTTACATTCCCTATAAATGTCTAGCGAATTAATAATCATACAATGCAGTAAAAAGCTCTCTTATTATGTCTCTGTATCTTAGCATGTCAATAATCTTTCTTCTCTCGTTTTCCACGCTAATGCATGCCAACTTAGCATCTTCAACTCCTCATCCAACCCAAACACCAGAAGAACGCCAATGGTTTGTATCTCAATTAAAGAAAATATTCCCGAACCATGTCAAAACACTTTTAAGTAATACTTACTAACAAAAACTCCATTACTTTAGCACATGCAAAACACGTAACTCTACAGTATTTCTTCCCCACATTAATTATTTTCCAAAACCAAATATTTTATGATTACAATACCGAGTCATTCGGTAACTGGTCTTTATAGGACTAAAAAAACAGTTCGTAACAATCTTTAAAGAGAAACCAAACTTCATTGGTCTGCAAATGGATTCCCACTTTAGTATCCTTTCCTTTTTTTTTTCTAAACTACAAAACCTACCCAAAAAAAACTAAAATGTGCTTATATTTTCCCTCTCAATTCTATGATCAGGAACTCAATGATAAATTCGAGAAGGAATCTAGAGATAGAGGCACTAAGGTGTAGGTCAGGAAACCCTATCGATGACTGTTGGAGGTGTGACCCAAACTGGGAAAATAACCGTAAAATGCTAGCCGACTGTGCCATTGGGTTCGGCCGAAATTCCATTGGTGGCCGAGACGGCGAATTCTACATAGTTATTGATTCGACCAACGATGACCCAATCAACCCGGTCCCGGGCACCCTCCGCCATGGTGTCACCCGAACGGAACCGTTGTGGATCATTTTTGACCATGATATGACCATTACACTAAAACAAGAGCTTGTAATGAACTCATACAAGACCATAGACGGGAGAGGATTCCAAGTCGAAATATCAAATGGACCCTGCGTAACTATAGAGAACGCATCTGATATAATCATACATAGCGTGTATATACACGATTGTGTACCTGCTGAGAAAACTGTGGGGAGAGGTTTATCGGATGGAGATGGGATATCCTTGTTTGGAGCTAGAAATGTGTGGATCGATCATTGCACCTTGTCAAACTGTTATGATGGTTTAGTTGATGCAATTTACGGATCAACAGGCATAACCATATCCAACAACTATATGTTTGATCATAATGAGGTTATGCTTTTGGGTCACAGTGATGACTTTTTAGCAGATAAGAATATGCAAGTTACAATTTCCTTCAATTACTTCGGAACAGGTCTTGTTCAAAGGATTCCGAGGTAAAAACTCTAATTATTTAGCGAACAAAATAACATAACAGGTAACTCTAATCCCTTACATTTTTTTTTTATTTAATGCAGATGCAGACATGGAAATTTTCATATTGTGAATAATGTTTATACTGGGTGGAAAATGTATGCAATTGGAGGAAGTGCTAATCCTACAATCAATAGCCAAGGAAATGTTTTTATCGCTTTAGATGAAAACTCCGCAAAGGAGGTAAATCTCGACAACTACAAACAACACTAGACTTATTGTTCTAACGAATGCAATTACTAGTTTCACCAAGGCATCAATCCATATTAGACCCAAGCTACTAACTTAACAAGACTATGTATCATACCAATCAACTTATGCAAGCAAAAGAACAATTAGACCTACGCATAAGACTACGTATCATTCCAATCAACTTATGTAAACTGTTATGATGGTTATGCTGTTAGCGTATTTACTATTTGAGACCTTTTCCTTTCATACCCGATTATCAATCTTCATTATGACTTACCTGCCCTTTAACAGTATCTTAAATATCAGTTCTCTCCGTTTCTCACTCAAAGTAATGAATAAGGCATGCTCTTAATTCACAGAAATGAATGGCCCGTACATAAACTGATTCACGGCCATGAGACGAGAAGTAGGGGAGAACAAATACGTCTAAAAGAGCATCATGCCCATAATGAGGGGTCGATTGCTTTAATCATACCAAAAGAAAATTTGGAACAGATATATGTAGATATTTTATTGTACTTTAACCAAAATATTTTGTTTCCTTAAAAATAATAAAATTCACCTGTCAAGTTGTTAAAAAATATACAACAGAAGTAAAAATAGAATAGGAGTTATATCTTAGCAAGTTAAGCTGTTACCACTATTAGATTTACATATCACAACAAATCAATCCAAATAATAAGAAAGAAGCCCAACCAATATAAACTATCAAATATAGATGGTCTCAGGGGCCAGAAGTTTTTTTCTTTCTGGTAAACCATATCAGGATGTATAGCATAAAATTTATTATCTGGTAAAAAGTCACAATATCACCAGTTTTACCAAACTGAGTTCGTGTAAAATTTGAAGGACATAATTACAGTAACTTAATACCATCTAACAGATTTTTTTATTTTTTTTTTATCAATGATTAGTTCTAAAAGAAATTCTTTTCAAAGGCGATTTTATATATTTCACGGACAAGACCAAACTTTTAAGATTACTCGGTGTTTGTTTGCCTGCACCTTAAGTTTTTTTTTTTTTTGGCCACTATTTTGCTTAAAGTGGGATGCACTTGGTTGGCAAACTTATTTACTTAAAACCTCATAGCAAACAAGCACATAGCTTGATAATGTTGTTAATAAATGGCTTATAATAGTCCTTGTTGGATCCCAGGTTTTGAGCTCAATACTTGGCTCAAAAGCTGGACCATTTTTCTAATTTTTTTTTGCTTAAAGCAGTAAATTATCAAACCTAAATCAGTTACAAGCCCGATTGCGAAATTAAGCTTCTTTGGCTCAAAAGCTGGCCTTTTTTTTATCAGATAGTTAGCTTAAAGCACTAAACTAACAAACGTAAATAAGTAACAAGCCCCGTAAACCGCAAGACACAGCTACACAAGCACATAGCAAATTGAAATAGTTCTAATATACCAGAATTTAATCAATTTAATCAGTTGCAAGCCCATTAGGCTAAACAGATATCTGATTGCTGGTACTATGTATAAATTAAAAAAAAAAAAAATACATGCATTGAATAGAAATCAGGGGCGGAGATGATTTGGGTCATATACCTTGGTCAATTAAAATTTGAAGAAAACCCACTTTAAGAAATTTGACAAGAGATCCGTTGTAACCGATAAAACAAAGGGGGAATTTGAGTTTGGTACAAATTGACCAACTTTTATTTAGCTAAAACACATATCCTCAATCTTTCTTTCAATTAGGTCGAATACTGTCAAATTATAAAATGTAGTGCCAAAATAGTTTGCTATTAGTTGTTCAATTTTGCCAAAATTAATAGATAGAGAGAGATACAAAGACACATGTTTGTAATTAAATAAACAAATAACGGCTTCAATAGTGTCAAATATAAAATACTTTAATTTGATCAAATTAAATGTAACGTACTGTCAAATAAAAATTCAAATCTGGTAAAGTTCGTCTCCGGCGAGGTTGTGCAGTGTTTCTCCGTAAAAATGATCTTCGGTCCGATGATGGGTCTGAAATGATGAGATTTTGATCGGTGGTTTTACGTTTGTAGAGAGTTATTATAATTTTTAGAATTTTGACTGATTGCAAATAAAAGTTTTGTTTTGAGGGAGTTGTGGTATTTGCTAAATAAGTCCCTCAAATTCTACTTCTAACTAATTTACCCTAAAAAGTAGTTAAATACAATGCTGGGTTCAGTCCGGTTCATTTCGGTTTTTGGCAAAACCGAAACCGAACAGGTTTTTCTGTTCGTTTTTTTTCAACTTTCGGTTAATTATTTTCTGGACCGAACCGGTTTGTTTCGGTCCGGTTTCGGTCTTTCGATTTTTCTTCGGGTCTTTTCGGTTTTTTCGGTCCGGTTTTATTGTAAACCGAAACCAATCCGAAAAAGTTTCGGTTTTTCGGTTTCGGTATTTTTCGGTTCGGTTTGGCTCGGTTTCGCCCATCACTAGTTAAATAGGTTAGTGTAAATATTGGATTGTCCAGTAAAACCCCTATAAATTAATATTATTAGAACCACGAAAATTTATTAATATTAATTAATTGGTAAATTAATAATTTATTGTTTTAAAGAGTTTTTTATAGATTCAATAATTATACTTGTTAATAACATAAAAGTCATTATATATTTATAATAATACTCATTAGTAAAGTCAAATGCATTAGTTAACTTACTAATATATATCATTATGATGTTGGTACATTTTAAACCTTGTAGCAAACTAAGAATATATATTAGTTACATTAAATATATACATACATCCAACATCATTTAATAAGTTGTATGTTCATTGTTTGAATATAAGTTCGCTAAAGGAATCACTTATCACGTATCATAATTTTTTGGTGCGTTCAAAAACACACCACCTGAACTTTTGGATGTAATAATAAAAGTTAGGGATATGTTTCGATTAAATTTAAAATTTAAGAAGTAAACGAGGATAAAGTCACATTTCACTTAATCGTTTTACTAATGTGTGTCATTTTGAAAAATTATTAATTTATTATTTTGAAAAGTTATTTTTTATTGTCGCTTTTAGTATTTTTTTTTCTTGTTCCTCTCTATATTTTCTTTACTATTTTTCCTCGATACTATCTTTTTCTTTTTTTCTCGATGTATACTTTTTTATTTAATTTTATTCTATATGTTTTGTTGCTATTATATATATATATATATATATGGGGGAGGATCTATACACACATAAAAAAACACACTATGATTACATTTTAATACTAACCATTCATTTAGGGTTTTTTCAATGACCAAGATATACCTAAAACAAAGAAACAATCACAACCCTTAAAAACATATGTAATGAATGGTTACGATTAAAATGTAACCATAGTGTGTTTTTTTATATGTCGATATATCCTTCCCCTATATATATATATATTCATAATGTGATACATTTTCTTCCCGTTTTGTTTTCTTTTACTTGATGTTTTATATGTTATCTATTATTTTTTTTTCTTTGATGCTATTGTTTTCAATTTTATCGATGTATATTTTATAGTTTTTTTCTATGGGATTTCGTTTGATGCTACATATGCTAAACTTTTTATTATTATGTTTTATTGTTCCTTTTAGTATTTTTTTTCCTCGTTGCTCTCTCTATTTTTTTTTTCCTCGATGCTATCTTTTTCTTTTTTCTCGATTTATACTTTTATCGTTTCTTCTTCAAGGTTGATTCTGCATGATGCAATGATTTTTTTTTTCAATTATTTGATTCTCCATGATGCTTTGATTTATTTTTCTATTATGTTTCATTTTGTTTGCTCTATGCTTTCATAAAAAATTATTACATTTTTTTCCGTGTATTAGTAAATAATATGAGTGGATGGTTTAAATCTCAATAGAAATATTTTAGTTGGAAAGAGAAAAGATAAGAGATATTTAAGGAGATAGAAAACTAAGAGATATGGCATTATTGTACAACAAAAAGTCATGTGTACTAAATCTTGAACAAAAAACTTGAATTTGTTTTTTTCAATATTAAAACAATAATATCGTACTAAACTTAAATTTCTCCTATTTAATAATCACCAAACAACCTTTTTACTATTTAAGTAAAAAGTAAAAAAAAAAATTATTATGATTTACCAAATTACCACGTTGTATATACTGTCTATGGTGGTATATACTCCATTTTATATAGTTGCATACTCGATTGTTTGTGCTTGTGTATAAAAATTGTGTATGATTTTATATAGTTGGACTTGTATATGGCTGCATATTGAGGTTGAATACGTTTGTATAAATTTTCAATAAATATCCATAGACAACCAGCTTTTATAAATTATAAATGGATGTTTTGTGCCGTCCCTCTAAAATTAAGTACGTGATATTCAGGTGACGAAGCATGAAAGTCGTCAGGGATACGACGAGTGGAAAAACTGGAATTGGAGATCGGATGGGGATATGATGTTAAACGGTGCTTTCTTTACACCTTCTGGGATAAAAAATCATTCGATGTATGCCAAAGCATCGAGCATGGTCGCACGACCAGTGTCACTGCTGGCAAGTATCATACCATCAGCTGGAGTTCTAAATTGCCAGATAGGCAAAGAATGCTAACATATCATAGAAATTTTCAATTGAACAGGAAATTTCTTCCCAGATATATCTAGTTAGGAAGGAATTCGTTGATCACTACGTATGGTAACAAATATTATATATAAATAGCATCTAAATAAAGCTTCATAGATTGATAATTTCCAAAATCACGTGTGATTTATGTTTGACAATATCTTTATGATATTATCTCTTAATACTCTCCCTCAAGCGGGCGCCTGAAGTGGCGTAACCCCCAGCTTGGAAACCAATGTTCAAAAATGTTCAACTCCGAGAGCATTGGTGACGACGTCTGCTAATTGGTTGGCGGATGAAAGATACTGAAAACGAATAAAGTTTCGTAAAATATTTCCTCGAATGAGCTAACAATCAATTTGAATATGTTTTGCATGTTCATGAAATATCGGATTGCGTGCAATGTGAATAGCGGCCTGGTTGTCGCAAAATAATAAATCAGATTTTGAATATGCAATGAACTTCTATGACTTGTGAGCTCACTTGACTTTTACGGATTGTGTGTAATGTGAATATGCCGATGCCATATTATTTTGTGAAACTAATAAAATCTAAAGGAAAATATCTTGTCTTATTCATCTAAATAAAATCACACGTACAAGGCCAGAATCACTCATTAATCACCATCATACACAGCTCACACAAATGTACACTTGACCTAATGTACTCCCGTTACTCATAGCCTATACTCATTCACTACAAAAAGAAACCAAAATCGTGACGGAATTAGTGACGGTATTTTTTGTTACGAGCTTATTAGCGACGGTTTTTGTGACGGATTTGTGACAGTTTAGTAAATTTGCGACAGATTTGTGACAGATTTTTAAATTAGTAACAGTCTTGTGACAGCTTTTGACTTTCACTAAATCAAACATTATTTTGTGACGGTTACTTCCTCCATCAACCACCTCCTCACAACTAACTCATCCTCGTATATCCCTCTCCCTCGATAAATACTAATATATTCTATTTTTTACGATCATGCCATCATCAATCACCCATCTCCGTCTCTAATTAATCTATCAACAGTAAATTTGAGTATCCTAACTTTCCATCAGAGTTTTAAAAAATGCAGTTTTAATTGTGTTTTTGGTAAACTATGTCTGGCTTGCTAGAACCACCAAGTTTGCATTATTGTTGAGATCAAGTAGCTAAGTCCACATATAATCAATAAATATTAACTGTTTAGTCACACTAGGTAACTATTTTTAAAATTATATTAGCTTTACATGTTTGAAGCTAAAATCGTTTCCTTAAAAACATATTTCTTAATGGATTTTAATAAAAATTGGTAAATATTCGTGATGTTCCTAATTTTATAAATAAGGTTAATTAATCAAATCATATATTTGCCTTGCATATCTATCGTTTAGGCTAGCAATAAAGTGACCCAGTTAGATTTTATTTTTTCTAAATCAAATTCTTTTTTAACAACAGTACAGAAGGAGAAAGTAGGAAAGATTTTAAATGAAGTACACCGTTTTTCCTTCTTATTCTTTTGTAGTGTAATTTGTAAACAAATAAAATGCTCTCTTATTATCTTCTTTAGATAGAAAAAAATATGCGAGAGACCAAATAATAGGAACAGTTCCACAAATAATAATTAACAACTTGATAATACGGACATAAAGATGTAAACATATGTAAGTTTATCTATTAGATTGAGCAATGCCTCTATAGAACTTAATTAGGTAAAAACATGAAAAAGTGACCTAAAATTTGAACTTTTTATGTTACTTGACAACTGTCAATCTTTATAAATTAATTTTCAACTTTATAAAGATATGTATTTACATTTGCAAACAGATTGTCAGCTTTTATATTCTAGATTCATGCTCTGAATTTTTACATTATAGGTTTATGCGATATATGCAGTGCTAATATTCTCAACATCATTAAACTATCATAAATCTGGAACGATGCAGACTAGCAATTGACTAATGGTTATCATTTTATGTAAGTATGTTTACTATTCCACCATGCTATCTAACAATTAAATTACATTATTCAAATGCATTAATGAGTTACATTGTGATAATTAATGCAGTCCCGCTATACATAATGTGCATTCCGCTGCCTATCGAGGACGATGTTATGAGATGACAACAACCCCTACAGTCCCCCTTTCACTCCCTTCTCGCCATGAGAAAGTGAGCGATACAATGTTTTTTGCTTGATTATTTTAGTTTGACCTATGTTTGAAATTCATGTTGGTATGGAACCTCCAAGTGTTAGAAAACAAATGATGTTCACTTCACAACACCTATATATGATCATGTGCTGTATCTGAATATTGTTTATTGTTGAGTTGTGGAGCCAAATGAGTTTTGGCCATGTCTTCTTATTATCCCACATCGTCTGGAATTGTAATATGACCATGTTGGGTTCTATTTATATGCCCCAATATCTTGTATTTTAATTACACCTTTATTCAACACCTCTATATTATAAAGAGAGAGTTCTATTTGCGAGAGAACCATAACTTGTAACTAGGCTAGATTACGATTGTAATCCTCTTAATAATATTAAGTGCCAAGTATAGCGGCCCGGAGACTTAGCCAATTTTGGTGAACTCCGTTATCAAAAAGTGTGTGCTCGGTTTAGTATTTCTGTTTTTCATTGATTCGCCTGTATCGACCCTAACAAGTGGTATCAGAGCTCGGAAGATCGATGGCGAAAGAAGACAGAACCGCACACGGGATCGAGAAGTTCGACGGGAAGGACTTCGTATTCTGGAGAATGCAAATAGAGGACTACCTCTACGGGAGGAAGATGCATCAGCCACTTCTCCTGGAGGGAAGGCCATGGTCGAACTGGAGACCGGGAATAAACTCAAGTGTTTGAGGTCCGACAACGGCGGAGAGTACATTGATGCGAAGTTCGTAGAGTTCTGTGCTCAAAGAGGCTGTTGGCCCGGGTGCGGCTAACCTTAGAGGGAGGGATGAATAAGGTTTTGGCGCTTTTCGCCTAATTAAAAATCTAATGGCAACTAACAACCCGACTAATGCAATTTTAAGCTTAAGCGTATTAATAAAGTTAATGGAATGAAATAAATACTAAACGCAAGCAAGATAATAAGCAAAAGTATAAGTTGCGGAAAGTAAAAGTAAGGGAAAGAAAATGACACCGTGATTTATAGAGGTTCGGCAAACGGCCTACGTCCTCTCCTCGGTACTACCGAGTATTTCACTAAAAATAATCTTCCCGAATTTTACAATTCCTATCGAGCTCAATCAATCGATTGGCTCACCCTCTACCCGAGGTTCCTAACTCTTGATACAAGTGCAAGAGAACACGACTATGAGTCAACGACTCCCCCTCAATTTATGAGTACCCGAATGAAAAGACCTAGAGCTTTTAAGCTTCACTTGCTTACAAAGCCTCTACCCGATCACTCGCTCACAATTGAGTTTATAAAATACTCGATACAATTTTTGTTACAAAACGTAACTACACTCACTATTCTAATTGCTTCTTAAAAAGCTAATTGGTGAGTTGTTGATGATGATCGAGCTTGAATCTCTTTCTCTTTGATTTTCCTCTTTCTCGAATATATATGCACCAAAATGGTGATATTTAGGGTTTTTAATTGAGAGAGGTTTTAGGATAATTGATAGTGTGATTGGTGAGTTTATAGAGAGATTTTAGGTGGTTTATATAACAGCAAAGTCTGTTTTTGCTGGATATGACCGTTGGGAGTTTTAACAGCAATTTTTCAGAAAAAGCTGAAAAGCTGTTTTCGAAAACTGCAGAAAACGATCGGTCGTTTTCTACAGTCGATCGGTCGTTTTCCAGAAAACGATCGGTCGTTTTTTCGACGTGCTCTCTGGAAGAAATTGGACCAAAAACGATCGGTCGTTTTTGTCCAGTCGATCGGTCGTCTGTTCTTCTGGCAGTTTTTCCGGTCTTCTTCGAAAGCCCATAACTTCTTCGTTTTAGCTCCGATTCTGGTTCAGCTTGAACCTGTGCCTTCGTTTTTCCGAGCTCTATCTTTCTGGTGTTCTGCAATTTACAAATTCTCTTTTTGGAAAAAAACAAGCATTATATCATCGAAATAGAGAAATCGTAAAATCATTAAAAACATAATCAAAGTTATAAACAAAATCAATTATTGAACCCCATGGTTCAACAGAGGCATTCGAATGGAGAAGACCATCCGAAGAACGCCACAGCAAAATGGCGTGGCCGAGCGCATGAACCGAACAATCAATGAGCGTGCTAGGAGTATGAGACTGCAAAGTGGGTTGCCCAAAGCCTTGTGGGCACATGCAGTAAACACGGTTGTTTATCTCATTAACCGCGGACCCTCAGTGCCCATAGAAAGGAGGATTTCCGAGGAAGTCTGGATAGGAAAGCCTATCTCGTATGAACACTTGCGATTGTTCGGTTGTCTGTCATATATCCATGTCGACATAAATGAACGTACCAAGCTTGACTCGAAATCCAAAGTGTGTTACTTTGTGGGGTACGGTGGAGCTGAGTTTGGATATCGCTTTTGGGATGGTCAACTGAAGAGGATCATTCGCAATAAGGATGTCATCTTCAACGAAAGCATTTTGTACAAAGATCGACAAAATGTGGAAGAACAAGCCCTCCCGTCCGAGGAAAGTGGTATGGTCGACATGAATGCGTTTCCAAGATTGTACTTGGAAAATGACACTGAAGATGAGTCAGTGGTGCTCGACAACCGACCAGCAGATGCTGAAGAGGCCGAGGAGCTGCCCCAAACTTCCCGACCTGAATTGGGCCGAGATCATCGCGTGAAGAGACCTCCTGCCCGATACTCTCCTTCCCTGCATTACATATTGCTCAGTGATGCAGGAGAGCCCGAAAGTAGAGAAGAAGCTCTGGAGCTGAAAGACTCGAGCAAGTGGGAGCTCGCGATGAAGGATGAGATGAAGTCACTCGAGAAGAATGTGACTTGGCAGTTAGCCGAACTGCCCAAGGGGAAGAGGGCACTGAGCAATAAATGGGTGTTCCGACTGAAGGAGGAACAGGACGGCACGAAACGATATAAGGCACGCCTAATAGTCAAAGGGTTCCAGCAAAAGGCAGGAATTGACTACACCGAGATCTTTTCACCAGTCGTAAAGTTGACGACTATTCGGCTATTGTTGAGCATTGTTGTAAATGCGAGTCTTCATCTTGAGCAGTTAGATGTGAAAACTTCCTTTCTCCATGGAGATCTTGATGAATAAATTTACATGCTCCAACCTGAATGGTTTGCCAAAAAGGGAAAAGAGAAACTGGTCTGCAAACTGAGGAAGAGCTTGTATGGGCTAAAACAAGCACCACGACAGTGGTATAAGAAGTTTGACAGTTTCATGGCGGATACCGAGTTCGAAAAAAGTGATAGTGATCACTGCTGTTTCGTGAAGAGATTCGAGAAATCTTCTTACGTCATACTACTTTTGTACGTAGATGACATGTTGCTTGCCGGGTCGAGCCTTATTGAGATCAACAAGGTGAAGCAACAGCTGGCAAAACAGTTCGAGATGAAAGATTTGGGTGCCGCAAATCAGATCCTCGGTATGAGGATATCTCGAGGAAGGGATGGGTCCCTGTTTCTGTCACAAGCCGAGTATGTGAAGAAAGTGTTGGTACGATTTAGCATGAGTGATGCCAAAGCTGTAGGCTCACCGCTAGCCGCACACTTTAGCTTGTCGAAGGAACAATCACCATCGGATGAGGAAAGAAAGGATCGTATGTCGAACATACCCTACGCTTCAACAATTGGTAGCTTGATGTACGCTATGGTGTGTACAAGACCGGACATTGCCCATGCAGTGGGAGTTGTCAGTCGTTACATGAGTAACCCAGGAAAGCACCATTGGGAAGCTGTGAAGTGGATATTGAGATATCTCTCGGGTACCGTGAGTTTGGCATTATGTTTCCGAAAGACCTCGGAAGGCCTGCACGGCTATGTGGATGCTGACATGGCCGGTGATCTGGACAACCGAAAGAGCACAACGGGATGTGTTTGTACCTACGGTGGTACTGCTGTGAGTTGGACATCGAAGCTGCAAAAGATCGTTGCACTGTCGACCACAGAGGCTGAGTACGTCGCGATGACGGAAGCAAGCAAAGAGATGATTTGGTTGCAAGGTTTCTTAAAGGAGCTCGGTCAGAAAACCGACAAGGGAGTTCTGCACTGTGGTAGTCAAAGTGCAGTTCAGCTAGCTAAGAATCCTGTATTCCATTCACGTACAAAGCACATACAGATTCATTACCACTTTATCCGGGCTGTTCTAGAAGATGGAATCTTCGCCCTAGAAAAGATTGAGGGCGCTAAGAACCCCGCCGATATGCTAACGAAGACTGTTACAATCGACAAACTGAGGCTGTGCGCAACCTCAGTAGGACTCCGAGCTTGAGGCTCAGGGTCGCCGCTACACTGGAAGAATGAGAAACTCGCCGATGACGGCAGAGTATCAATTACTATACAAGGATACCGATGGGAGCATTCTGCTCGGTGGAGCACAGTGAGCTCGGTGGTCGGGGATATCTGGAGTTCTTTTGAAGCACTCGACATTTGACTCCAAGTGGGAGATTGTTGAGTTGTGGAGCCAAATGAGTTTTGGTCATGTCTTCTTATTATCCCACATCGCTTGGAATTGTAATATGACCCATGTTGGGTTCTATTTATATGCCCCAATATCTTGTATTTTAATTACACATTTACTCAACACATCTATATTATAAAGAGAAAGTTCTATTTACGAGAGAACCATAGCTTGTAAATAGGCTAGTTTACGATTGTAATCCTTTTAATAATATTAAGTGCCAAGTATAGCGGCACAGAGACGTAGCCAATTTGGGTGAACTCCGTTATCAAAGAGTGTGTGCTCGGTTTAGTATTTCTGTCTTTCATTGATTCGCCTGTAGCGACCCTAACATTTATTTGTTTATGGAACGAAATATTTGAGCAGATTCCAAAACATTTTGATTCGAATAAGAAACTAATTAATTTAAAATTACTTGATGGATTTGATTATTTTTCGACTTTTGTTGGATTAGCAGATATTTTATTATAGTGGATTAACATATATCATGTTCAAAATTATGAAATATTTTATTGTTCATCACGAAATATATATCGTCTTTCTTTTTAATGGCCAACATTGACATGACGTATACGGTGACGAATTCAATTGCTGATATGATGAGTTTTAGTTTAAAGAGTAAAACTCGGAAACAGAGTACCTGACTCTGAGTCAGGGTTACTCTGCTTCCACAGCCATTGGATCTGTTTAAAAAATTTAACTGTAGCAGATTTAAATTTTTTTACGTTTTATCTCCCTACATTGATTGGCATCTACTGATCTCTCATTCTGCGCAAACATCCTCTCAATCTCCTTCTCGTTCTATGGAGATGTATCTCTTACTCCCGTTCCATCTTTCTATGTAGCTCTATCTTTAGTTTCTCGACCTCAAACGAAATAAGGCAGAATCATGAAATCGAGGTTAATTAAGAAAAAGGCGACACCAATCATGATTGCAACTCTTAATTGGGTTGTATACATGTATGTGCAAGTTTCTTACTTATCCCTTTCTAACCCCTGCCATTGTTTTTGGTGAGTGTTTTATTTTTTCGCTTCTGATTTGTTGGATCTTGTTTCCCTTTTTATAAGAGAATAATACTGGTTCAAACATGATCACACATTATCACTTACAAATATGAGTGATATAGGTTGAAGGTGGTGACACATAACAACTGATCCTGAAAGACCACTATTTCATCTAAGGGTGCCAACCACTGCACAGAGGGCTTCCTCGATAGCGAAGTAAGTACATTTTCAGCAAAATTGGCCCAGTAGCCGAGCCAACTACATGATAGTTGTGGGCCTTGTGGCAAACGTTCGGTTGGACTTGTGTGATTACACCTAACTTCTTCCATCTTTTGTCTAGTCCTTAAGAATCTAAGATAATGTTTAATGGTGAGGCAAAGGGGCGGCGATCCAATTCGCAGAGGCGCAGGCATGCCTCTTAATCTTTGCATTGTTATATTTTGAAGACAATTTTTTATAACCGATCGATTACATTTTATAATGTAAATAGTGTCCCCGTTTGTTACTCTAACAAATGCAAGTGTAAAAATATACGGTCGGCGTTCTATGTTGACTTAGAATGGATCCGCACGTTATGTTGCTAATACATTCAGTTCTAACTTATTTATAACATCAGACATCTAACCGATAATGTGTAGTTTAGTTCATTAGTACTATTTTTAATCCTACTATAAATATAAAACAGTGGTTACATGTTATATCACTAATTGATGCGCCTTTATTTTTATCGGTCGTTTTATTTATATCCGTTTTTAGCCAAAATATAAAGGGTATAGTTTTATTATTATAGTTATAACGAGCTCGATTAAGTGGATAATTTATGGAGTTTGTAAGAACCAACTAGGTAGATGTGTTATTTATCCTTAAATGAAGTATAAAAGTCATAACCTAACTGGTGGTCATACTTCTTTCACTTGTCACCCACCGACATGCTCTCATAACACTATATAATCATTTTAGGCCATTAATGGTATGGGGAATGACACTCTATAATAAAATAATATATAAATAATATTACTCTACAACTTACTTTTAGTATATTTATATAAGATAACATTAAAATATGAATTATAACATAAACAATACAAAGCATATGGTTATCTATACGACACCAAGCATGTATCCGAACTATAGCTCGGTAAAACCATCCCGAATTATTTTTGCTTATCACTCATGTGACAATCAAGAATTCAGCTCTCAAGTCCAACACCTCAACACGAGTCCACATTAAAAACCCAGAAAATAAGGGTCAGTTCGTTTTGTGTACGATATTTTGATGCACCAATGTTACTCATATAGATGCGGTTCATTAAAAAAAATTTATGTAATAAAAACTTAGCTCGTCATTTTCCCCAAATCATTAGGAATATTCTTTTTCCTTATTTTAGGTATCAAATTGTACGTTTACCACTCCGGTTTAGCAACTTTTCCTCTTCTGCCTTTTTTTTTGTGATCACTTCTTGCTATAATTATGTTAAGACCTCATATGACTGTAATGCTAAATTTGATTGTCAATTGTGAACGTCGATTTAAAAATATGTTAGAAACTACATTCACTTTGTTCGAAACATATAACTTGATCGTTAATCTTGCTTGGTAAACAAACCTTTAACTAGCATCATCAAGAAAACTAATACAATTACACAAAGTACTAGAAATGAAAGCAAATTAGAATCAAATAAAATTGTTGGAAACTACGTCTTAATCCTAAGAATTTGAAATCGTCTAAATGCAAAGTTACAAATAGTAAATCAAGTACCCAAAACCGTCAAGATGCACGGAAACCCACTAATAACAACCGCACCTGCAAATATACGATTAGGGTTACTGCCTGGGGAGTCTTCGGAGAGTGCATCGGAGAAGGCGGCGATGGAGAAGCCGAAGGAATGCAAGACAGGGGTTGCAGCGGGTACGTCGTCGTACAAACCTTGGGAGTGGGAGGCGACGAAGATATAGATGTCCAATGATGACACGGAAAAAGGGATGACAACGGAATAATGGGCGAAGGAAGTTTGGTAAACACGGATGCTTAAACGGGTCCATTTTATCCTAGCCTGAAGCACCGTAAAAATAACCAGTAAAAGAAATCTACACAATTTTTTGTTATGGCATTTTTTTCAATGAGTGGATAATGATTGAATGATGTTGTTGATGGGTAAACGTTCACGATAAAAGAAGAACAGTTATTTAGTTTTTGTGTTTAAAATTTAAACAAAAAAGAGTCAGTTTTTTTAGAAAGGTGGTGACCGTTGCCCGTTGGGATTGGGTGTTGTCTGTTGTACTATTTTTTAGCGGTTATAGCAAGTTATATATATATATTTATTTAACAGAAAAAAAATTATATATGTAACCGTTATGATCTTGCTGAAATCAATTTTCTTTTTCCTTCTTCCTTTTATATATGCAGGATCCATGTTTAAAATCATATAACACAATTTTTATAAACCTCAATGTGGATTGTTATATTAATTTTTACAAACCTCGACGGTGATTTTAAGGGATATCTGATGAATTTATGTGGTGTTCTATTTCCTTACGCGTTTATAACATTGTGCATGCATAGTGGATAATAATCAATTATTTTTTTAAAACAAAAAGAAATCCAACTTCTAATATTGTGAAGTTCGTCTCTATCACATTAATTAGTGCGAGAAATAATTGCATGAACTTGGTTAATGTTTTTTTTTTTTTTTTGAAAGATTCAAAATATTATAAAGATCAAAACATTCTTATCATGGGACAAAACTGTTGGAAATCCGAAATGGTTTTGTAAGTGAATGCAATTTATTTGTGTAACTTACAATGTTAATTGCCCCCTATTTATGACATTATTGACATGTAACTCTTCATATGTTTTTTGGTAAAAAACATGCATATATCTATCATTTTCCAAGACAAGAAAAATGAAGAAAGGAGATACATGGCATATACACACATTCACACACATACACATGCATACATATAGAGAGAGAGTACCGCACCACCAACGGCCCGACCGTGGCTCGGTGCCGTTTCCGTCGAGTCACATGTGATAGACGTTGTACCTTGGGAACGAAGTGCCCCATTTAGCTAGAAGCAAAGGTGGCGGGGCAGATATCGTTTAAGGGAAACTGCTTGCAGTTATCTCGTCTCGGACTTTAGTCCATTTCGGTATCATTTACATTATTTTATGTTAAATCTTGTAATTGCTATTTATATATTTGAGGAAACCATTTTTTCTGTTTATTTGTCCATTTCTTTTTCTGTAGAAATTATTGTGTTTATTTACAACGTACCCAACAATCTTAAACGATATTCTTTTTATGTTTCGTACGTTAATACAATAATTTTGGTGTTTGGATAAACAAAAAATTATTTCCGTTACTTAGACAGTTTTTTGGAAAATCATTTTCGAACAAACATTGGTTTTAAGAAAATGTTGTTTCCGGTTGAATTGTCGAAAGCGTTTTGTGTTTGTTTGACCTTGTTTGGGGTTTTTGTGAAAATCCCTTTTTGTGGTTTTAAACCGTCCACGTTCTGTGTACAAGCATGCTTAGATATATTTTGTGTTATATATATGTATTGAGCTTTGCATGTTTATGTTGCTTGATTTTTATCGAACCGTGAAATTAGTTCATCAACTATGTATCTGTTATTGTGATGATCAGATTTCATTGCTATTCTATTTTATCTTAATTGTTTTGGAGTTATTAATTCGTCTGATCTCAGTTTGTATACATAAAGTTTTAATTTTATGTTTAAGTGGCTCACTAATTATTATAGATGCTCACCATTGTGTGTGTGTAGTCGTGTTGTTGTATCAGTTATCTAGTGTTCAAGTTCATCTACTATGTGTCTGTCATCAGATTTCATTACAATCGTATTTTATCCTAATGGTTTTGGAGTTATTGCTTTGTCTGATCTCAGGTTGTATACAAAGTTCTAATTTTTGTTTGTGAGTACAAAGCAATTATGCATAATTTGCTATAAGTGGCTCTTAGTGTCTTATTATTTGGGGCAGTTATTGATTTAATGGATTTGAGATACAGAAGATTTATTTACTGTGCAGGAGTTGGGAGCAATGTGGTCAGAGACCACATTATATATATTTTTTTTAATGGATTCTATTATATTGAAGCATTTATTAAATTTTGTATTTATGAGCTATAATTTGGTTAGAGACCAGATTAATTATATTGTTAGCCGATTTATATATGTTTATTATTTTCATGTTAATAAAGGATTAACAATTTTCAATGAGTATTTGTGTAGTCATATGGATCTCTACAATTAATTGGAGGATGAATGTTTTCGAAATAGTTCGTGTAAAACCATTAATTTGGGGCTTACGAAAGAACTAGTTTCGAAATAGTTCTTGTAAAACCATTTTCTGATTTTTCAGAATTTGGGGTTTACGACAGAACTGGTTGAATTCTGAGATTGTTCTGTGTAAAATCATATTTATCTGGTGTTTACGGCTGAATAAATCTTTCAGAATTTGATAATCTTTTTCGGGAATGAACAAGAATACTCTTGCAAAATCAGTTTCTTGAAACCATGCGTGGTTATAGAAATTTGGTGTTTGCGAAGGAGGAGTTTTAGTTTCATTTTTCGAAATTAGATTGTGCGTGTTTGTTATTTGAGATAACAAACAGTTTCCTGCGGGAAATGTCCGGAACACAATGGGTGCTGGAACTGACCAGAACATTGTGGGTGCCGGTGTAACTCCTATTAATTTTGCATGAGTGCATATTAATGACGGAGGTTACAAATTTGAAACCACCATTATTAAAGACACTAATGTGGTGATATAATGGCTGGTGTCCTTATTAATTGTGATTTATTGCAAATTAATTTGGAGGGTTACAAAATTTGTAACGGTAATCATTAATGAGATTAATGACGAGTATTTATAACTTATTATTAATTGTGATTAATTGCAACTTAATTTGAATAATTATAAAGTATTGTAACGACGGTTATTGTTGGCTTTTATGGAGAGATTTATTAGCTACCTACGAATTGCAATAACGAATCGGTTACATATTTGGATGAAAAATTATTTAATAACCAACTTGATTCATCCAAGAGCAAATAATTTAATGATTAACAAATTAAATTTGGTCGTTGAGTTTATTTTAAGAATAAACAAATATCGGCTATTTTATTATTTGTTGAAATAACATCTTATTGATTTGCTGAAAGAACATTTATTAATTTGTTGAAATAACATCTTATTAATTTGTTGGAAAAACATTTAATAATTTGTTGAAATAACATTTTATTAAGTTGTTTAAAGAACATATTACAAATATGTTGAGATTGCTATTATTGAGAATAGTAATTTAGTAATATTATATTATGTTATTGGGAGAGAACCCCGAGGGTCCCATAGATGTGGGGGTAACCCGTCGATCATGTAGATCGAGAATCTAAACGTACCCAAAAGCGCATACGGGCGAGTGGGAGAAAACCTAACGGTTCAGTGGTATGGACTTAAAACGTCTGAAATAAATGATATTGTTCATTTACCATCTTGAAACCGATTAAGTTTCTCTATAACAGTGTGCATGTTCTGAGTGAGGACAAAAGGAAATGCACGAACTGTGGGGGCGTTAATGTTTGGAAACGTTTTAAACGTTTGGAAATCCACTAACACGTGCAAGGATACAAATCTGAATCATGACTAGTGGTTTTTGAAAACTAAAGGGCAGTAGCCTTTCGGTAGCCAAAATACTAGGATCAAATTGTGATAAGTTTGCTTGTTTGTGGCAATAAATGATTGACTATTTGTTCAAAATGAGCATTTTAGTCGATACTCTTGTGGTCAATAATGACATGTTGAGTTATTCAACTAAGTCACTAATTTAACATGATATAGTAGGTCATGAAAATATAAAACCATAATTGTTTTATTTTTCTAAATCTATTATTTAAATTGAAACACAAATATGAGTTTGTGTTTGAAGCAATGTATTGCTAAGTCTTCAGTTCGAAGTTTCGAACGAAGTACATAACCAAATGGTTTGATGCATTTGAGATGCGTGCAAAACCCAGAAGGGTTTAAAAGGTATTTACTCAATTTATTGATGGTTGTACTAAACACTGATATGTCTAATTGATGAGAAGTAAAGACAAATCAGTCAAGATATTCATTCAAGTAAGAATGAATACGTGAATTCTATTGTTGAGGATTAAGGCTTGTCAGAAAACATGTTTAATCATGGGTGTTCTGTTGTGTTAATCTACCAACTTTAATTCAATGATTAAGTGTTAATCATTAAATGATAGACTGTTTTTGAACGTATTAGATATTGGATGATATAGACCACGAAAAATATGAAGGTGTCTAACTAGTTCCGAAATGGTATATTCACATGGATATGAATACATGATCAGTGTAAATGAAACGGTGAATATGAGACGCCATTCGCACAATTGTGTGGTTGGAATGTCATGTTGATAAGTTCAGGGTTAAACTCTGAATTTGTGCGGGAAGTGCGCTTTCCGCAAGATATGTGTTGAACAAACTACCTTTTAGGAAGTTGGACCAAACAGTCAGAATTATAGAAGGCATGGTGCCTGACTATAAGTTTGTGAAAGTTTGGTGCTACCTAAGAAAGGTCTCAATCTTGTTCCTTGAAGGACTTGGATAGGATCGAAAACGGTAGATTGTGTGTTCTTCGGATAAGCACAAACTATAGCGTTGATCAGTTTCTAGTGCATAAGACACATGACTTTAAAGTGCATATAGAACATTGTTCTATGCCCGAGAAGCATACTTTCTAAAAGAGAAGTTTTCCGCAAAACTCTAATGCCTGGCGAGTGTGACCAATACGTTGAGTGTTCAAAGCATTACGCTACCCAAGACAAGTGAACACTCAAACGGTGCTGGAAAAATGGGACAAAACTGTTGGAAAACCGAAATGGTTTTGTAAGTGAATGCAATTTATTTGTGTAACTTACCATGTTAATTGCCCCCCATTTATGACATTATTGACATGTAACTCTTCATATGTTTTTTGGTAAAAAACATGCATATATCTATCATTTTCCAAGACAAGAAAAATGAAGAAAGGAGATACATGGCATATACACACATTCACACACATACACATGCATACATATATAGAGAGAGTACCGCACCACCAACGGCCCGACCGTGGCTCGGTGCCGTTTCCGCCGAGTCACATGTGATAGACGTTGTACCTTGGGAACGAAGTGCCCCATTTAGCTAGAAGCAGAGGTGGCGGGACAAATATCGTTTAAGGGAAACTGCTTGCAGTTACCTCGTCTCGGACTTTAGTCCATTTCAGTATCATTTACATTATTTTATGTTAAATCTTGTAATTGATATTTATATATTTGAGGAAACCATTTTTTCTGTTTATTTGTCCATTTCTTTTTTTGTAGAAATTATTGTGTTTATTTACAACGTACCTAACAAAAACTCTAACAAAAACTCCATAATAGTCTACTAACAACAAACCATACGAATTACATAATCCATACTCTAATTATGGTCTGAAACATAACCTATATAGACTCATTTTGGGGAGAAAAAACCACAAATCAAGAAACCAAATCATAAAGGCTAAAATCCAAAGAAATTGATATTACAAAATCTCAGTTTTTTTCCTTATACCCCCTATCATTATCGCTCCCCTTATAACCATGATCAATGTGATCAAAAGTGGGTTAGATTTATAACCAATTTCGCATAGCGCTTAGGCATTAAAATTTGACTATTGAAAACAGCAAAAATATCAAAATGGCATTCTAAAAAATTGACAGTATAAGAGGAAAATGCAGTGATCCAAACTACAAAACATATATAGTCCTATGTAATAGAAAATCTATTTGATCTCTTCAGCAGTCTTTTATAGAAAATCATTCGTCTCTTTTAACAAAATTTGCCTCAACAGCTCATCTAACTATAATATAAACCTGAATCTAATATCAATCTAATTAGCATAACAAAGCACAACATTTCTCAGACCAATGTCCTACTTGAAATGTTGCATTAAGAGCACAAAAAGCTTTAGAATTAAATACTCATAAGATCTATTTATCATGTGTACCAAGTACAAAGATAACCTGGTTTTTATCCAAGGTTAAAACATCATAAAACTTCATTGGTTAAACCCTTCTAAATCTTGGTTTATATATCCTTAATTTTAACACGTTAAACTAATTCTTTATTTAAGTACTTTTACTGGCATTTCTTTTGACTCACTATGACTCATTGCCTCGTTTATATATATATGATGCTAGTTTATTGAATCACTGAACGCAAAACTAGTGGAATCTGGATTTTGTGATAAATTTTTGTGATCTAATGGGTATAATTAATAACACGAGTCATCAGTCATGGGTTCATGCAGGGTGACTCAAAGAATCTTCCCTCAAAAATATATATATATATATTAGTAATCGTGTCACACACGTTATATGTGTGACGCGTAATGCAATTAAAATATAAAAAAATAAGTTTAGTTATGATACAAATACGTGGATAATAAAAAAAAATATATTATAAGACTTAAAAAAATGTTTGGTTGTTAAAAGAGGGACACATAAGGTTATTAGTTGTTATTTTTTATTTTATTTTATTTTATTTTTTTATGTGAGCATGATATTATTGTAATTAATAAAATAGTATAGGAGTATTTTTGAGAAAAAATGGCTAAATTGGGCAGTCTCATTTGACTTAGGTTGACTTATTATAATAGAATGATATACACCAGCGGACCTGTCCATTCGATGGGTGTGAATTCAAAAAAATATATGTAACCCGTTATGATAGAATTTTTTATGAAGGAAGTAATAATTATGGTTGAGAGAGAGAGGGGGGAATTTGATGATCAAGTTAATAATCAGATGACAGTTATTTTTTTTTTAATTCTCCTGTAAAAGTTGTATACTACTATTTTGTAATTTTGTAAATTAATAGTACTCTTTTATAAATAATTGTTTCAAGGCTTCATAAGTCATATTCACATAAACTAATAGTATAGATATATATAGGCCTCTACTAAAGAAATATAATCATTACTCACACGTTGCGTATGCGACACGTGTTATATATATATATATATATATATATATATATATATATATATATATGAATGATACGGATAAATAAAATTTTAAAAAATATATTGATTGAATGAATATATTAAATTATAAATTGAGAGTAATATAATATTTTTTTTATACAAAATACACGTAGAACGATTTTTTTGGGTATAAAATTATAATTGTTTTGAAAAGATAATGATTTATGTGTGTTTTTTATATTTTGAATTAAATAAATGTACATAAATAATTAGTAAAAAAGAGTGAGGCATTTTTTTTAAAAATGATCAAAATTTGACAGTGTAACTTTTTCTTTGGTTGGATTTATATATACAGTATGATCTCAGCTCTATAAATATGCATATTGATATCTTATGGATTTATTTCGCATGACCAGGGCCGGATCTAGGGGTGGCCGTGACCACCCCATGACGATTTTTTATTATTATATGTGTAATTTAAAATTTTCTAATATATATATATTAATGGTCCACCAAATTAAACAAAAGATTTGTTGTGCAGTGGTAAATTAACTTTAATGTATTGAAATGTTAGGAGTTCAAATCATATTAGATTTTTTTAAAAAAAAAATTATGCTTTTTATCTTGAAATTATCAAGTTTCGTAAATAACCATTGTATTTTCCCAAACAAACAATATTAATAAAAAAAATATTTTATTATCAAATACTCTGTCTTAATTTCATATTTATTTTATGCAATGTTAAATATAAAAAAAATTCTTTATTTTTATATTAAACCATATTTATTTTATCTTTTATTCAACATATTTTTTATAGCACGGACTAAAAAAAAAATCATTCTGCTTTCGGCCATGTGCATGACAGTGTATAAAAAACATTTATGCATCCAAATTCTACAACATGATGTAAACAATTAATACACGTAATTTTAAAAGAATATATATATCTATATCTATATCTATATATATATATATATATATATAAACCACTTGGAAATATACATTATAAAGTATAAACAACTACTCTACATCCTCGTTAGTAATGGGCTAATAATTTGGTTATTATAGATCTCTAAATCAATCTTTATAAAATAAACCCTCAATCATTTTACTTTATGGTTTTCTAATTTCTAAAAAGATATTAATTTACACACATTTTTTGTGCAGGGACCATGACTTTCTAAATCCTCGATCTTTATATACACATAAAAGTTCGTTTTAATGTGTTAGTAATGAGCAGGGACCATGATTACAAACAAAAAAAATGGGCAGAGACCATGACTAATTAAGCGTTTTTTCCCCAGTAGGACAAAAGCTCAGAAATTGATCTGAATTTTGGATCTTATGCGACGGGATGCTCTAATTTGTAATGCTATTTTTCAGAAATGAAAAATGAAATAACGATGCTTTGATAACTACTATATATATATATATATATATAAGAAACGAGTCTAAATATTTTAACTCCTATTTTCTATCTCCTTCCGTGTCCTTTTGTTTATTTTCACTCAAATTTTAAATTTTCACAACTTATACCGAAAATTTATAAACTTTTATATTATATTGTATTCAAATTTTAAAACATTTGAACATAATATTGTTTTAGACAATTTTTTTAATATTCAATATTTAATTTACACTAATTTATATATTTATTCCAAAATAAATTTTGTGTGGATTTTCTTTTAAAAATAATTATTGGAATGTATTGATACATGTATTATATTAATTGTACAATTTTTTTTAAAGTTTTTTAGAATTTTTTTTTGGATAAAAAAAACAATGAGGCACGGAAGGGGTAGAGAAATTGGATAGAATATTTGGACTCATAATAAACACATACTCCATCCGTTCCCAATTAATTTTGCTATACGAAATTACGTGCAATTTTGACCGGATTATAACATGTATCGAAATTGTCGAAATAAAAATTTTCAAAACGAAATCATATAATTTAATGTTTGAACTATATGATTAAATTTTAAAAAAATTTATTCCGACAATTTTGATACAAATTATTGACCGGTCAAAATTATATGTATTTTCGTAATGTATAATTAATTGGGAACGGAAAGAGTATCATTTTATTACTTCTACTCTCTATTTAACCTAAAAAAAAAACTTTTTCAGCTCAAACGCAGACTTTTGTTCCTTTTTGTAAAGTCTCCTTATCCATTTCTGTATATGTGAGGTCCATGTGTAGACAGCCTATAAATAAAATAAATTTGAATAAATATCTAAAATAAGATACTTACAGTACTCGTAATAATTATAACAAATTAACTAACGATGGTGACTCTGTTTGGTGTTTTTATATGCATGTTCTCATTATAAATGAGCCACTTAAAACTTACCTAAAAATAATTAGCCACTGAATTGAGGAGTACGCACTTACGATGGTGATTCCGTTTTTTTTTCACTCAGAATCGAAAACATACTCATCAATTTATAAATTAATTACTACCACTTCACTCGTTCGACTTTTCGATCCAATCATAACGGACTTTAGGTTAAAAAAAAGAGCAAAGATCTTAATCATTTTTTTTTCTCACAAAATCACCCGTCACATCTTTTTCCGACTTTTGATTGAATTTACAACAAATATGTATATATATATATATATATATATAAAATAATATCAACTTTATAATCTTACATTCAGTTACTAACATAAAGAATTACATCGGTATTACTAGTTTATCCAAGGAAATGAGTGCCATTGCAAAAAAAATTGGTCTCGCTATACATCTTATAGTAATATTTTTATTTTATAGTTTTTGAGATATAGCTCTCTTTTATAGTTAGATCATAAATCAGATTTACACTTGTAGCATCAAAGTTTAAGTACAAAATGGTTTCGATTTGATTTTTTTTTATGAAATTTAATTGAAATTGTTTTAAGCCCTTAAGTATTATAATTTTCAAAACAGTGAACTTATTTTAAGTCGCAATAGAGTAATTTCTTATTCAATAAATTTATTCTATTCGGTGTTAATTAGGAAATAAATCTTCCAACCGAACAAATTAAATGTTGATGCCAAACATGGGTTAAAAGTTGGATAGTAGTAGTACTACAAAAGTAGGAAGTTATGTAATAATAATATTTAAAAAGATAAAGTAGTAAACTTTAATATAAAAAAACAAACAAAACCATCTCATCCACTCGGATGGAATTTACAGAAAAAGAATATGTTACTTCCAACTTTAAAATCTTACATTCAATTACTAACAAAAGGAATAATTTCAGTAATACTTGTTTATCCTAAAGGAATGCAGAAGTCATAAGTAATAGCCTGAGAAAATTAGTGAAAGTGCACAAAAAATGGTCTTGATATAGCTTAATTACATAAATATTTTGAAGTACTAAAGTTATTCTAAACTGTGTTAGGTAAAATAATCTTTCGACCGAACAAAGTAAATGTTTATGCCAAAACAAGCATGGGTTAAATGTTGGATAGTACTACGTACAAAAGTAGGATGTTACTATGTAATAATAATATTTAAAAAGGTAAAGTAATAAACTTTAATATAAAATAAGCAAACAAAACCATCTCACCCACTAAGATGGAATTTACAAAAAATAAATAAAAATACTTCCAACTTTAAAATCTTAGATTCAATTACTAACAAAAGGAATGATTTCAGTAATACTTGTTCATCCCAAAGGAATGCAAAAGTCATAAGTTATGCATGGAAATATTAGTACAATTGCAAAAAAAATTGTCTTATAGCTTAGAGCATCCGCATCACATATCTCAACAATTTTATCAAAACTAACACATTTTATACATTTTAAATAATCATTTACATTTACACAAAATCCCAACTTTCTTATTACTTTCCTTATAATAACCCTACATAATTTTTTTATTATATTTTAATAATCATAACAGTATTACAACCATAAAAATATGGACCCCATGATAGTTTATTACTATTATACTCCCTCCGTCCCTAAACAAATACTCATACGAAAATACATGCAACTTTTACAATCAAAATTTTCATATCAAAATTACCGAAATGAAAAAATTGAAAATTTCATCATATAGTTCCAAATATAAACTACGTGATTAACTTTTGAAATAATTTTTTCCGGCAATCTAAATATGAAAAAATTATCGGTCAAAATTGTACGTATTTTCGTATGAGACATTTGTTTAGGAACGGAGTAAGTATTAATCTAGGGAATCATATGCATTCCTCATTTATGAGGTGAGTTTTGTGTTTACTTAGATTTAGAAAATTTATATGGTTTCTGATGCATGTCACTTTTTATACCATAATCATCAAATTTTAGGAAAAAGTATGTTTTGAGAAAACAGATACGGATGCTCTTACAACATATTTTTGAAGTAATAGAGTTATCCTAAAATGTGGGGGTACACATGAGAGATTGAGACGGGTAGATCTAAATTTTAATTCAATCCGTAAAATAAATAGCGGGGTAGGTTGGTAAAATTTAAATATCAACACAACTCGTTATAATTAAAACTCCAACCCGCAAAATAAATTGCGGTTTGGGGCAGGTTGGGCTAAAATTGATTCTTAAAATTTCAGTTTGGTTCTTTATTTTTCATAGTTTGCATAATTAGTCTAAAATTTAAAATAAATTGAATTTTTCAAAGATAAATGATAAATTAAAATCAATCAAAATACGTTTAGAACATTCCTATACAAATAATAAAATTAAAATATAACAAGAATGAAAGGTATATTAAAATACACACAATGTATATATAAATATTTTTATTTATAATTATATATATATATATATATATTGCAGATTGAAACGTGTTGGTATGGATTAACCCGCGGTTTGTTAACCTCACCTGTAAACCAACTAGTAAAATATATAATGAATTGAGACGGAACAGATTGAATTTTTTTTATATCCAACCCGTTCAAAGAGCTGGGTTTGTGTATTTTTTTACCACGACTTAAACGGTGTTAAGTAAATAAATAAATATACAAACCGAACAAATTAAATGGTGATGCCAAACATGGGTTAAAAGTTGGATTACTACAAAAGTAGGAAGTTATGTAATAATAATACTTAAAAAGATAAAGTAGTAAACTTTAATAAATAAAAAGAATAAATAAAAAAAAAAAGAAACAAAACCATCTCAGCCACTCTCTTTGTTCTCTTTCTATATCTCCTCATCCACTTCTCTCCCGCGTTTTACCCTCTCTCCATCTCTCTTTTGCTCTACTTATCACTCTCAAGGTTTGTTCTTTTTTTATTTCTTTTTTTTTAATCTCCATATTTTTCCATTTAATGGGATTGAAAAAAAAAACTGTTTTTTTTAGTATCTAATTGAACTGTTATTGAAAATTCAATACAGGTTTACACAATTTAGCTTTTGATGGATCATGGGTTGATCTCAAATTTTAGTTTCTTTATATTTTATTAATGCAATTTTTCATGGGGCTAGGACTTGTGTTTTTTTTTTTACTTTACAGGTTATAAGCATTTTAAAGTTAGCTAAGCTTGTTTACCATGTTGAAAAGATTTCAGCTTTTAGCTTAAAAGCTACTACAATTCTAGAACTAAACTTACATTGACTAAACTAGTATTGTTAGTTTTGTAAATGGATCCCATAAAGATAGTTTCTAATTATTATTCTTGTTTGGAACTAAAAGTTTAGATTGTTACTTAATTTAGGAAAATGGAACTACAAATTTTATTTATCTTGCTTTCATACCATTCCCTTACTTTAGCCTCTAGTACACTAATAAAACTAATACTAGTATTTTATACATTTTTGTAGAAGTATTAGTAAACCTTCAAAATTTCTACAATTGGAAAGTGAACTTTATCATGGGACGGACTAAAACGGAATATTGAATAGCTTTGAGGGACGGAGGAAAGAAACGATCTTTCTTTGTCCAAATGGATTCCCTTCTAGAGTATTAGGGGCTAATTTGTATTTGATTATTTGCAGCTGGGTAATGGCGGATTCAGACAACGATTCAGGTGGTCGTAACGCTGGCGACTACTCTCAAAAAGAGCAGGACAGGTTTCTCCCTATAGCTAACGTGAGCCGAATCATGAAGAAAGCCCTCCCAGCTAATGCAAAGATCTCAAAAGACGCGAAAGAGACTGTTCAAGAGTGTGTCTCTGAGTTCATCAGCTTCATCACAGGCGAGGCCTCGGATAAGTGCCAAAGAGAGAAGAGGAAGACTATCAACGGTGACGATCTCCTTTGGGCCATGACTACCTTAGGGTTTGAGGATTATGTCGAGCCTTTGAAGATATATTTGCATAGGTTTAGGGACTTGGAAGGGGAGAAGACGACAAATGTAGGGGGTGGGCGACAAGGTGGGGAGAACAGTGGCAGTGTTGTAAATTCGGGAAACAGTGGGGGCGGTTACGGGGATAATAGTGGTATGTATGGTGGTGGGATGATGATGATGGGGGGTCATGGTCACCAGAATGTGTATGGATCGGGGGGTTATCAGCAGATGGGTGGTGGTGGATCCGGTTATCCTGGGTCTGGATCACCTGTTGGACGAAAGAAGTAGTTTTTTTTCTTCGAATTCCTGGTAATTGTATTGTAAGGTGAAAGAACAATGTGTATTGATTGTGTTTAGTCTTTTGGTGATGCAATTGATTTGGTTACTGGAGTGTTGTAACTGTTGACATTCTTGTATAGAGTAACACTTGATTTGTTTACCCAGATGTATACAATAACATCTAAATCATGATAGAGTGGCGTTTTCAGAACTGATACAATATTTCAACTTACTGACTTATAATTTCTGGTAGAGTTGGGCTCATGGCTGTAATGTTCTCTCCTTCTGGCCATTTATATCTTGCATTCTTCGACCGTTATTCATCACCCTTTTCCTATTGTTTTGTTTACAAAACAATGTCAAATCCGAGGCAGCAGCTAACCGAGTGAATATGGTTAAATTTTTCACGAGTAACTCTCAATTAAACCATCTAATATCCTAGGGAAAAGATAAAAATTCTACGAACATGCTGAATTTAGAATACTGATAACAGCATCAAGGATTTTTTTTAATCTTTCTCTTGTATTCCCGAACGTGCACGAGACATGTCATTTGATAAAACTTTATAGACTGTAGTAGAGGTCTAGAAAAAGTAACGTGTTGTAACCACTAGCAAATATCAGTGCTCCATTACTAAGTGGGAAAACTCCATGATCATGATATTCGACCTGGTTCAAAATAATATACAAATATTGCCCCACTTATCTTCAACCAGCACACTACCACGTCTTTATTAAAACTTTTAAAATGGAGCCGAATTGGGCGACTACTGTAACTCCAAAAAGGCAAGAACATCGAGCATAATTTAGATTCTACACAAGTGAACAACAATTTCTCGAAAAGATTACAACATACAAATCTTACATAAAAACGTTCTCTCCGGTCTTAAACAAGAAATTAAACTAGGCATGAAAAGTCTACCGCTACTAAAGCCTGTATAGATTATTCCACTGCAGCATAGTTACTAAAAGGGTCGACTACAATTTCATGTGAGAACAACTACCTGCCCGGATATATTACAGCCTGTTTCGAGAAAAAATTAGCATACTCTTTATGACTTTTATGGATCGCATTGTAGTTATGGGTATGAACTCGCTAGATTTTCACTCTTTTAGTCAAAGGGTGTGTACATTTCTCATCAGCTTTGAGTTCTTCTTCTTCCTCTTCTTCATCCTCATCGTTGTCCGCCTCCTCAGCTAATTTTGTAAGCTCATCCTGAATCATGACTTTTATTGAAGACTTCCGGGAAGTGAGATCCGACTTAAACCTTCCAGCTGAAAAGGGACAAGAAGTTGTCAAAATGGCAGTTCAATAGACCAAAAATGAAAATCACTTCTGAGATAAAGAAGCAGTTGACAGTGAAATAACATTAGGCGCAGGTAATCTCCTGATTTGTTGAGGATTTAGAAAAACAAGTGTCATACAATCTTTCCCATAAGCTAATGTAGGAACTTAACCAAGAGTAGCTATAAAGTCCAGCCTTAGGTTTTACAGCACAAAATCTCTCTACTTTCGAGAAGATCAAAGACAAGGGACAAATGACGTGTACATGGGCCATTATAATTTTTAACCATGATTAAAGAATAATAGCTTTAAGACACCTCAAAATGTTCATTCAAAAAACTCTTAGATCATTTGGACAAATAAACAAGCAGGGGACGCAATATAATAGCATCGGAACGTGAATACCAATCCTTTCAAGTGCTACGAACAAACTCAGTCAAAATTCGGCTTCTCCTTTTACGCTCCAAAATAAATGCAAGTGGGGTATACACAAGATTATGAGAAGGGCACGCCATAAGGAGGTATTAAAGGAGGTAGATGCCTTTATATACAAAAAAATCACAGTATGAAATGAATCCATGCTTGGTGAATAAAGGAAAATACTTGAGATTTTAGAAACGTGACATACCGAGAAGTTTGAGAATGTCTGTGAAGGTGGCCTGCAAAAAGCCACAGAGTGCAAAATTACTCAGTAACAAAATCAATCACCAGAATATGAGAAATGGAAGTTAAATTTTGCTCAGACAGAAAAAGAAAGGATAATATTTTAAAGAGAACAGGAAGGAAAAAAGAACGGCATGCCACAAATGGGTACATGCATTTATGCAGTATTCAAGACTTTAAATATTTAAGGATATTATGACGAAAAATATAACAAAAAGAGCAACTGGTGATTATATCAAATTCTCACCGTGTTGAAGTCAACCTCTGTAAGTATTTTACACATTGCTTTTTTGAGCTCAGCATCACTTGGCTTCAGTTTTTCTTCTCTGGGCTTTGCCTTGGCTTTCACAACCTTTCTCTCTTCACAGAAAAAAAAAACACGGTATTTAAAAAGCCAATTTTTGAGGGTTGGGAAAAGAGGAGCACTTGCCCATGAATATCAAGTTCTCACGAAAAACTGAAAACAGGGACGATAACTTCTCAAACACTCATGAAGAGATATAAACAAGACAACTCTTGATACTCAACACTTTCATCGAAAGCACAGGCATATAGAGAAAAGAAATATTACCTTTAGTAGCAGGTTTTGGAGTTGATGTCTTCTCTTTCTCCCTTGCCTTCTCTTTCACTTTCTCCTTTGCCTTTTCCTTCTCATTATCAGCCTTCTTCCTCAAGAAGGCCTTTGAACTTGTATCACTGCTATCATCAATCTTGGTCTGCTTTGATGATGATGACTTGGCAGGAGTTTTTTTAGTTGGGGGAGTAAATTTCTTCGGAGTTGCAACCTTTTTGGCTTTTGGCTTTGTCACGGATTCTTTCTTGGCAGAAGATTTTTTTGAAAGGCTTTTCCTTTTAAGGTCTTCCTCTCCAGAGGAGGCCTCTTCCATGTCATCATTTTTCTCTTCACTTTCAGAAGACTCAGATATTTCACTTTTGGGTTTTTCATTCACATTTTCCTCATCTTCCTGTTCGTGAGTATCTTCGGATTCCTCATGATCCTTTTCAGGGGTATCAGATTTTCCTCCCTTCTTAGAAGCATTTTCAGTCTTGGCACTACCCTGCAACACATGAAGAAGAAGCACGGGACAAATAAGATGCAAGCCTGAAGAGTATTAACTGAATGATGACACACGCTCTACTTGCAGCATATGCTTGTTTTATACGGTTTAAAAAACAGCATGTGGAAATAGATGGAAAATGATCAGTAACTATCTCTATTTTGTAATAGGTTAATATAGCAATAACTGTGGATTAGTTGCATAGATTGGTGGTCGGGGTGAACCATAGTAAACCTAACCAACCAAACTGACCGAACCAAACAACCTAAAGTCAAACCAACCCGATTAGCTATTAGTTTGAGGTTCTAGGGGTTTTGAAGCCGAACAGAGCAAAACCGAACGGAAAGGAACGAAACCTAGTCGATCCTTTAAATATAAATCATAGTATATGCTTGATCAAAACCCTAACTTGTACAAAACTGTCTGTTGTTTAAAGTATCAGTTGCCTTTTGTAATTGTAAAGTTATTTCTTTTAGAACTTTCTTCATGAAACTTCTTGTTGGATGTACTCATTTGTACAGTGCAAACCAAACTAAACTGATTATGATTGGTTTGGTAACGTTTCAATTATTAAAGTAGTCTGAACCACACTGAACAGGAGCAATTACTTTTAATTGGCTCTGCTTGTATTTTCGACAAAAACCAAACCAAATCAAATCGACTGTTGCTCACCCGCTAATGGAGGGGGGGGGGGGGGGGGGAGGAATTCAAAGGCCGCGTGCAGCAATAAATTACATTCGTACCATCGTTTTAATGAACAGTAATGTAGAAGAGAACACAAGGGTGAAAATGCATAAAACAAATCTAGAAATGCTTTCTACAAAAGTTGCAAAATGTACATCTAACTGTAAGATGATACACCATGGTAAAGAATTCGGGATAATTCAATGGATTTATGCAGAAAGAAAAAATTAAATAAAGCAATGGTTGGTACCTTGGCCGGACGTTTAGATGGCGAGCTCAGAGACTCTGACCCACTTCCTCTGACTGTTCTCTTACGCTTTGTTCCCTTACTCGACTATTATGCAGAAAAAGATAATAAAAAAAAGTGCATAAAGCAGGGTAAAAAGATAATTGCACTTTATCGTAAAGAAAGAAAGGGTGTGACAGATGTACCTGTTCTTTTTCAGCAAGTAACTCTGTAGTCGTAGCTTTAGGAGCCATTAAGAATTCTATCAAGTTCCCAATAACATCCTCCTGTGTTAATAATTTTAACGTACTTTATTAGCATAAAAAGACGTTGAATATTTCACTCTGTGTTGCAATCCAAGACAGAGAAAATTAAACTTAAACGAGACACAGTGTACACAAGTGTATACCATTTCATATCTTGATGGGCCCATTTATTCTCTACCACAAGTTTAAGAAGTATCCATGGGAAATAAGAGCTTTGAAAAGAACTTACAAAAAATCTATTAACACTATCATCGCAAGAAGTGAATGTACCTTTCCATCTGCTTTTGCAACTGGAAGATCCAGCAAATAACAAAACTCCACTAACTTCTTATGAATGGACTTGTCTAGCTTTTCTTTAATTTTTATCTTCTGCTTTTCCTGCATCAGAAAAACAGTTCACCACCATAAGGAAAGGAGTGTGGAACCCTAATCAGAAAACTACTTTCAGATAGCCAATAGGTTACAGGAGTGTAAATAATTAACAGAAAACTTATACCTCATTTTCATTCCAGACAAAGCCAGAGAACTGGGAGATATTACTCTTCACCTGATCAGCCTACATCAGGTCAAGATAAAATATTAGATATCAGAATTTCAAAGCTCCCGCCTCCACAAAATAACTTCCTTTCCATTTCTGGGTGGGATACGAAAGTGAAATTCAAACAAATTAGCAGCTTAGGCAAAGAAGAGAAGCTTAATTGGAAAAACAACTAATGTACCTCCAGGGAGGTTGATGAAAAAAAAAACTTACATAATGATATTCTAACTAACACAGAGTCCTATCAGGAGGTAGACTTACAGAAACAGCAGATTGGACAAATGCCTTCTCATAAAATTTGGTATTGTATTTGCTTACAAAAGCAACCCATCCCATTTATATCTAAAAATTATATTTGGAGATTGAGTAAGTAAAAATATATAGAAATAAGAAGGCTCATTAGGGAAATACACCTAGCCATCACAATGAGATAGCAATACTCAAAAGTTTGGACTCGAGGAAGCGTACACAAATGGAGATGCCCAAGTTTATTATCAAAACTCACAAGCAATAATAGTGTGTACAACACAGAAATAACAAAAGAGTAGAGAAACTCTACAATATTAATGGGTTCTTTATTTTTTCAGTACCTTCGCTCTTCTTCCAAAGAGTATGGTATGAAGCAACTTCAGTGTTTCGTCCCCGGCCTTGCGTTTGGATAATTTGAATGCCACTGTGCCAGAAACATGGCAGAGAAAATAGTTCATTACTTAACAAAAAAACAGAAACAGATAACTTCTAAAACAGGGTTGAAGGAAATATGGGATATGTAGGATGATGCAGTTCTCATATGATATAAACTAATCTTCCCAACCTTCCGAAAACTGAATTTGCAGAAACTCACGAGTTATGAGCATCTGGGATAATTTGAAAGCCACTGTTCCAGAACATGGTAGTAACAAGAAAAAATAGTTCATTTATTAACAAATAACCAAAAATGACTTCTAAAACGAAAATGTTGCAAATAGATACTATGATGCAGTTCTCATACGATACAAACCAAATTTCCCAACCTTTATCATTTAAAAGCTATATTCCCAGAAGCTTACGAGTTAAGATCTTATGATTCAAGAATCATACCAGTCTTTCACTCTATTTAAATTTGAAAACTAACTAATAGAAAATGCAAGAAACACCATCCAGAGCAAAAGTCTGGACACGGTTTTTAACAAAAAAAGGTTTGCTAAACTAAAGCCTTGTTTGGTTCCAGCTTTTAAGCTATTGCTTCGAAGCGGGGTGCAGTTGGATGGTTAGCCTCAAAATCTGAGTTTCTCTGTTTTTTTGGCTTGATTTAGATAAAAGCTTTAAGCTCCAGATTATTTGCACAAACACTGCAATTAAACAAGCCTAAAGATTGGCCACGAGATTGTTTGACCCAAAAATAAATAAATTATAATCCCAATATGCTCATTCATTATCGGATCCCATTACGAGTTGGCAAATAGTATCAGAAGTATAGTTAGTGAAGCAAACAGAAGCTAAACGTACCATTGGGTATGTCCTTCAGAGGAGTTCCACGACCCTGAAATAATACAGTGACACACAATCAGATAAAAATCAAAGTGGCTGAAACAGAATTTAATTTTAACTGTTAACATAATAGGCAAGAGAAAAGAAAAAAGACCTTTTTTATCTGAAAATCCCTAATAGAATCTTCCTCAATTAAAGCAACAAGCCTTTCCACAGACTTCCGTTCTCGTACAGGGCGATCGCTTGCCAGAGTCGCAGGGGTGTTGGGTTCTATCTTTTTCTCTTCAACTTCCTTTTTAGCGCCTTTATCTCCCTTTGTACGAGGTTTTTTTTCAGGGTTTTGTTTACCATCTTCGGGTTTTTCTAAATCTTTCTTCGACTTCTTTACTGCGACCTCTTCTTTGATCTCCTCATTTTTCTGTTCTTCTGTATCCTCCTCCATTGGCTCGTTTACAGTCTCTGTTTCCACTTCTTCGGTTTCGTTTTCTTTGGTTTTATTTCCATCGTTTTTCTCTCCCACTACCTCATTCACTCTTTCTCCCTCCTCAGGCTTACTATGGATTTCTTCTTTCTCCTCTTCTTTCGTTTCCGCATTTTCTTTGCTCACAGGGTCAATTTCCATTTCTTCTGTTCTTTCTTCGTCAACATCGTTTCTCTCTTCCACCACCTTAATTACTGATTCTCCCTCCTCTTTCTTACTAGCGGTTTCTTCCTTCTCCTCTTCCATCGTTTCTGCTTCTTTTTTGCTCGAATGATCAGTTTCGGTGTCTTCTTTTTTCTTTTCATTAATATCGTTTCTTTTTTCAGCTTCCTCTTGCTTACTCCTACTTTCTTCTTTCTCCCCTTCTTTTGTTTCCTTATCCTCCTTGCTCACAGCTTCCGTTTTCATCTCTTCTCCCACCTCATTTCTCGCTTCTGCTTCAGTTTCCTTATCTTCCTTGCTCGCTGGGTCAACATCTATTTTCTGTGTCTCAACATTCATACCATCTTTAGTATCTTTTTCCATTTCATTGACCACATCTTTCCCCTCTTCCCTCTTCTGGGGACTATCATCAACCTTCTCTTCCGCAATGGCCTCATTTGCCACTGTCTCCTCTTCACCCATAGTAGATTGAAATTTAAGATCTGGGGAAAAAAACGTTGTTACTTTACACTTTACAGCACAACAAACGAGTTGAACATTCAGTAGCTCAAGATAACAGTAATTTAAATATGTACGTTTTAGATTGTTGACTGATATCAGTTCATGTACCCAACACCAAGACACAAACACCTGAAAATAATAAGTAAAAGGGACAGTATAATAGTAACAACAATACTACAATAGTTAGACCTCAGAACAATTTTTTTGAGCTGATAGAAACTTAAAATGTGAAAAATAAATGGTTTGTTTGGCTGCCTCTTTCAAGCTTTGCCTTTTCTCTTTAAAGCTACTGTAATTTGTGATTATGGCTGTCCAGCTTCAGCTGTGTTCATTGCTTAAAAGATTTGACAGAACATGCACAAAGAGCGCAAACCAAAATGTATGCGAGCATCAAAAGCATTATATAAACTGGATTATAGAGCTATAAAAGCAACACTAGAAACTCATTGCAAGGGAACAAGCACATAGAGTACGTGCACGTAAGAGGCATCATATAGTTTAAATTAAGGAATACCAACAGCAAATCTGGAAAGTCATTTACTAAATAAATGAAGGCATTCAGTCCATATGTAAGAAATAAAAAAAAAGCACTTCTATCCTACAATATCCAAATGCTAGATACACTATCAGCACTGAGTGAAATCACTTTACGTTATTTCCCCATGGAAGCATCATCGGTATACAACATGTCATTACTTTGATCCCTACGTACAGTTATATAAGCTCAGCATTCTTAACCAGCAAAGCACACGAAAAAGGAGTAAATTTCAACTAATTAAAAAGAAGAAAATAATTAAAAATCATAAATTTATAAGCACTCACAAAAAGACATTAAGCTAACAGCAACTTTGATGTGAATATATATTTAAGGATTTCTATAATCAAGCTAAGTTTTTCCGTCTTTCTGACATAATGAAGGATTACTGACCCAACCTTCTCGAGAGTCTTAAAAGGATGGTCTTTTTTGCTTAAAAGGTTCAAGTGGCAAGCATAAAGTACACAACTAAAGCGTACGAGCACATAAAACTAATGAAATAATTTGGATTATGGAGTAACTATTGAGAAATTGGAAACTCACTTAGTAGTAAAATAAATGACGTCATAAAGTTGCAATGGAACAAGCACAAAGAGCACATAATTTAGTATACATTCGCGTGAAGAGCATGAAAATAATTTGGACAATATAGTACTGTGTAAAGCAAAAACGGAAACTTATTTATTAAAATAAATGGAAATAAAGTTCAACTTTCATGTCATGATTGCATCTACGAGTAGAATAAAGCACTACCAAGTCCTAACAACACCATTCTCTAAGAATACTATCAACACTAATTGACATTATACATACAATTTCCACACAGAAGCATCATAATGGAAACCAAAGTCATGTTTAACCACTGAGTAGAAGTATACAAACCCTAAGCTGCAAAAAAGAAAGGTGTTTATGAGCAATCCCCATGAACATGAACATGAACATGAACAAATCGATCTAATTTACTAAGATTTATAACCAGGAGTTATAAGTAAGAGTGCTTTTCCTTCAACAAAGGCATGATAAATCAATTTCAAACTCCTAATACCACAAGCAATATGAGACGTAATACACATAATACCTCATACAACAATCACACGATAACATAGGGTCAGAAATTTAAGCCAGAAGTATATTCAACCTCAAGTAGAAAAAGGAAAATGTACTTTTTACCAAAAAAATTCATGAATATGAATAAAATTGAATTCATTAAGTGATATTTATAACCAACAGATATAAGTGAGACTGTAAGAGTGTTTTATCTTCAACTAGAGCATTATAATACACGGTTTCAAAACCCATACACCACCAAAACCAGTGGCAGAACTAGGATTCAATTCCTAGGGGGGCGTTGAAGTCTTTTTCTCTCCGTTAGTACAATAAATAAATCGTACAAAAAAACTAACAAAACTGGAGCTTAAAAGCTCAGTTGACCTACCTATGAATACGAATTTATTATAGTTTAAACTTTTCTTATAATATGACTATGTACTACACAAAAATATTTATTTCTAAAACCTTGTAATAGTACATAATAGATTCAATTAATGGATAAGTCAAAGAGTAAGTTAATGCTAATTAAATGGTAGGAAAAAATAAGCACATGATTCGAACTAGTGACCTTGGAGACACAAATGTTACATGTTTACCAATTGAACCACGTTACATTTGTTTATTGGGGGGATTATTAATACATAAAACCTTAAATGTCAGAATTTCTCTTTAATTTTTTTTTTTTAAAAGTAATTCCGCCCCTGACCAAAACCCTAACACTGTAAGCAATAAGTGACCTAAAAGTGCAAACATCAATTTTTTAAGCCCTAAGCAGCAAAACTAAAACCCTATTACAACAGTCTTTACCAACAGAGTTCAAGAACATAAATCAATTTAAGTTAATTAACAGAAATTTTGTAACAAAAAGAAATAAGCGAGAGCCGTTTATCTTCATAGTTTAAAACTTTCAAAACCCTTATAACGCCAAAATCCTAAAACTAGTCTATAAGCAAAAGGTGCAAAGTTCAGAATTTTTACCTCCGAGTAAAAAGATTAAAATCTAAAACGACAGTTTTCACCAGAAAATATAACAAAAGAAATGTATTGAACTAATAAATGAATTATAAATTGGATTGATATTATCATATAAGTAAGAATGACTTGTAATCAATTATAGCATGCTCATAAATACTTTCAAAACCCTTAAACACTAAAACCCTACCACTTTAAGCAATAATCGATGTAATAGGTACAAATTTAAGTTGTTATTAAAGCCCATAAATTAAAACCCTAAGACAGCAGTCTTTACTCACAATTCTCACAATTCTCCCGAATGGAAATGATTTAAAACTAATTTAATGAAAATTTAACACAGAGATATAAGTGACAGTGATTTCCCTTCAACTATAGCATGCTAATAAATACTTTCAAAACCCTTAAAACACTCATACCCTAACGCTTTAATAAATAATCGACGTAATAGGTACAAAGCTAAGACTTTATTAAAGCCCATAAATTAAAACCCTAAAACAACAGTCAAATCTCGCGAATGGAAGTGATTCTAAACTAATTATATGAAAATTTAACACAGAGATATAATTGACAGTGAATTTATCTTCAACTATAACATGCTAATAAGTTCTTTCAAAACCCTTAAACCACTAAATCCCTAACACTTTAAGCAATAATCGACGTAATAAGGAACACGTTTAAGTTGTTATTAAAGCCCATAAATTAAAACCCTAAGAAAGCAGTCTTTACTCACAATTCTCCCGAATGGAAATGATTTAAAACTAATTTAATGAAAATTTAACACATAAATATAAGTGACAGTGATTTATCTTCAACTATAGCATGCTAATAACTACATTCAAAACCCTTAAAACACTAATACCCTAACACTTTAAGAAATAATCGACGTAATAGGTACAAAATTAAAACTCTATTAAAGCCCATAAATTAAAACCCTAAAAAAAAGTCAAATCTCGCGAATGGAAGTGATTCTAAACTAATTATATGAAAATTTAACACATAGATATAAGTGACAGTGACTTATCTTCCAAGTTCAACTATAGCATGCTAATAAGTTCTTTCAAAACCCTTAAACCACTAAATCCCTAACACTTTAAGCAATAATTGACGTAATAGGGAACAAATTTAAGTTGTTATTAAAGCCCATAAATTAAAACCCTAAGGCAGCAGTCTTTACTCACAATTCTCCTGAATGGAAATGATTTAAAACTAATTTAATGAAAATTTAACACAGAGATATAATTGACAGTGATTTATCTTCAACTATAGCATGCTAATAACTACTTTCAAAGCCCTTAAAACACTAATACCCTAACACTTTAAGAAATAATCGACGTAATAGGTACAAAGCTAAGACTTTATTAAAGCCCATAAATTAAAACCCTAAAAAAAGTCAAATCTCGCGAATGGAAGTGATTCTAAACTAATTATATGAAAATTTAACACATAGATATAAGTGACAGTGACTTTATCTTCAAGTTCAACTATAGCATGCTAATAAGTTCTTTCAAAACCCTTAAACAACTAAATCCCTAACACTTTAAGCAATAATCGACGTAAAAGGGAACAAATTTAAGTTGTTATTAAAGCCCATAAATTAAAACCCTTAGACAGCAGTCTTTACTCACAATTCTCCCGAATGAAAATGATTTAAAACTAATTTAATGAAAATTTAACACAGAGATATAAGTGACAGTGATTTATCTTCAACTCTGGCATGATAATAAACACTTTCAAAAACCCTAAAATTATTAAGAAATAAATTACTAATAGGTAAAAATTTAAGATTTTATTAAAGCCCATAAATTAAATCCCTAAAACAGCAGTCTTGACCTACAAATCTCACGAATGGAAATGATTATAAACTAATTCAATGAAAATTTAACACATAGATATGAGTGACAGTGATTTATCTTCAACTATAGCATGATAAGAAGCACTTTAAACCCTAAGTAACAAAACTAAAACCCTAAAAGGACAGTCTTTACCCGCAAATTTCACAAACGGAAATGATTCTAAACTAATTAAATGAAAATTGAACACATAGATATAAGTGACATTGATTTACCTTCAACTCTAGCATAATAATAAACACTTTGAAAACCCTAACACTATTAAGAAATACTGAAATAAGTGAGTAATAGGTGCAAAATTAGGAATTTTAAGCCCTAAGTAACGAAACTAAAACCCTTAAAGGACAGTCTTTACCCAAAAATCAAACAAGTGGAAATGTTTTTGAACTAATATATATTCAAAATTCCAATAGATAGATAATAAGTGAGCTCGATTAATTTTAACTTACTCAGATTAAAGCTACTTCTCGCTGATTCACAGTTCCTTTCTCTCTCTATATCTATCTATCTATCTCTCTCTCTATATATATATATATCTTTCTGTATTTTAGTTCAAACGTCGAAATCGGCTTTTAAATTTGATTTATATCATATACTACACCTCAGGTTTGGACCATCTTTCTAGTTTGTTTGCTTGTTTTATAACTTTTATTATCGGGGAATGAACTAGTCGGAAAACTCGTTTCTTTTTGTAAAAAATAATGTTTTTTGATTCTCGTTTTTTATTATTTCACGTATAAAATTTAAATTTACGTTTTTGTTTTCCGATTTTGTTTCCCATACTGACAATTATGATTGCAATCAAGTAAATATGTGATGGTTCTATTGTGCTGAACATGGGTTCAATAATTGATTTTGATTATACATTTGATTATGTATTAATGATTTTACAATTTCTCTATTTGATGATATAATGCTTTGTCTTTTTCAAAATTAGAAAATGTATATTTCAGGACTTTAAAATGATATAGCATTCGATAACGAAGCCAACGGTTCAAACGGAAGTAAATTTGAAGTCCGAACAAGCAAGTTACGAGCATTTCAAAGTCGAAAGTTCAACACATAAATCTCCAGGTGCACCCACCGGTGGATAATACAGAACCCACCAGTGGGTCAATGTTCCAAAACCAAGCAATATTTCACCCACCAATGGGTCAGAAGACACCCATCAGTGGGTCAATGTTCCAGAACCAAGCAAGATTTCACCCACCAATGGGTCAGAAGACACCCACCGGTGGGTCAAAGTGCAGATAAACAAAAACAGTTTTTTAGCTTTTTCAAAAAGTGGCTTTACCCATTTGATAAAGCACTCAACCACTTCAAACGGTCATATAATACCCACTGGACATTTTGGAGCTGATAAAACCTCCCAAATAGCTCTTCAAACACAACCAATCACACACCCAATTTCTTATCAATTAAATCCAAAATCAAAGCAACAAAAGGCTTTATACTACATATTTCTCACTTGTATTCATATAAATTATTGAGTGTAATATTATTGTAATCATATAAACACCAATATATTATTTGTTAGTGAGCGATACTCTTTCGATTAAAATTGTAGAGTGAATTATAAACTCATTTGTGAGCGAGTGATCGGGTAGAGGCTTTGTAAGCGAGTGTTGCTTAAAAGCTCTAGGTATTTTCATTCGGGATACTCATAGAGTGAAGGGGAGCTTAATCAGTCGATTAGCTCGTTAGGTTGTAATATTGGGAAGAAGATTATAGTGAAATACTCGGTAGCGTGAATACCGAGGAGAGGACGTATGCGGGTTTGCCGAACCTCTATATATCGTGGTGTCAATCTCTTCCCTTACTCTTTACTTTACGCATTCCTTATTATTGCTTATTTTCTTGCTAGCGTGTAGTATTTCTAACGTTTCATTGAATTTTGTTAAACAATTAAGTTTAGAATTGCGATAGTTGGGTTGTTAGTTGCACTTATTTTTAATTAGGCGAAATCCGCTTAAAATCTTATTCACCCCCTCTAAGGTTTAGCCGCACGGGCCAACAATTGGTATCAGAGCCGAGACTCTTGCATATAGGAATCTAGCGATTTAAGAGTTTAGATCTCGATGGCTAACGTACTTAATTTCACTTCCGGTATTGCTTCATCGCCCAATACTCCACCATTTTTTGATGGGATAAATTTTTCATATTGGAATGATAGAATGAGTATGTTTTTGCAAAGTTCGAATGTTAAACTTTGGATGACCATAAAAGTAGGATATTCCGCACCTACATCCAAAAATAGCGAAAACCCAATCCCCGTAGAGGACTTAGATGACGCTCAACTAGAAGCCTACTCTACTAACGCTAAAGCGATGTACGCTATTGTTTGTGCCGTTTCTCCTAACGAGTACAATAAAATTTCCGCTTGTAAAACGGCTAAGGGTATGTGGGATAAGTTAGTGGTTATGCACGAATGCACTAACCAAGTTAAGGATTGCAAACTCCAACTTTTAGTGCACGACTACGAGCTTTTTAAGATGAGCGAGGGTGAAACTATTTCCGATATGCTTGCTAGATTTACCACTATTACTAATGGATTAAAATATCTTGGTAAGTGTTTGTCTTGTAAGGAAATGGTTTGAAAGGTGATTCGGAGCTTACCGAAAGAATGGGAACCAAAGGTCACCGCAATTCAAGAGGCACACGACATGAACACATACACTCTTGATGCATTGACGGGTTCACTCATTACTCACGAGATCACCCTCAATAGTCACAAGTCAATCTCGAAAAAGAAGGAGATAGCTTTCAAAGGAACAACTTTTGAAAAAAATGATGAACTATCCGATGACGAGAAAATTCAATGCAAATTCAATACATCTCTCTTCTCTCTCATTCTTTCTCTCTCTCTAAACGATATACTATATATCTATGCCGAACTTCTCAACCGCACCATCACTGACCATCTATCCGTCGCCGCTGTACAATATCTTCACGACGGAGGTGTAGATACCGAAGGAGAGAGAAAGAGGTTCATCGTGATAGGGATGGAGCAACCTACGTCCGAATCTCCGACGAGTTCATCGGCCATCACTGAGGTTACGATCATAAAAACTCCGGAGATGAGAGGATTAGGGTTAGGTTTCCTCCAATGATGGTAGAGAGGAAGGCGGTGACGTGGCAGCGATGGTGGTGGAGTTTGGTTAGATCTGGCGGTGGGAGGATGGATGTAACTTTTTTATTTTAATTTTATTAGAAATTCATATTAGATTTTCTTTATATTGATTTCAATTAGCTCAAATCCATTTAGAACTGAATTGGGGCTTTTTATTTGGCCATAATGTGAGAAACGACATACAGTTTTATAGTTCAATTATAATATAGCCTAATATGTCATAGTTCTGTTGTTGATTGTGACTATTTTGGTTCCGAAATGGGAACTGATTTTGGGTTGAAGCGGAGTGCATTTTAGGACGGATTTACGTCTATTTTACGGTCTATTTTGGTGCTTAATCGAGTCCGTTATAGGTCTGATTTTAGGGTCCGTTTTGGGGCTTAAACAAGCCCGTTTTATGGCTGAATTGAAGTCTGTTTTGGGACTGAATTTACTGTGTTTAGTTATGATTGCACCACATTGTACCATTAAAGTGTTCTATGAAATGTACGAATTTCGTACGATAGATTTTATAGTTTTAAATTCGCTTCAATTTGGCGTGTAATTTTTCACTTTCATGTACGAAGTTGCACCAAGTTGGATTGTTTTTTGAGATGGCTTATGTGTGTAATTTTTTACTTTCATGCAATTCTTTAGATTTTAGATAAAGTTGGATTGTGTTTAGCTTGTTTGGATGTTTTTTTTTTGTTATTTAGATATGTAGTTCTTTAAATTGTAGTGGATAATTGAATTGCTCAGTTTTGTTTTAATGCAGTTTTTTATTCATCTTGTTTGAATTTTTATTTTTTCCGGAAACGAGGTCTTTTTTGGGCTGAAATGGAGACTGTTTCGGGGGTAAAATAGAGGTAGTTTTGGGCTGAAACGAAGCCCATTTCGGGACTGAAACAGAACTTGTTTCGGGACTGGAACGTATATATTTTTGGGCTAAAACTGACACTATTTCGGGCTAAAAACGTAGTCCTCTTTAGGGGTAAAACAAAGGCTGTTTTATTTCCAAAACAGAGCTCGTTTGGGGCTAAAACTATACCCGTTTTGGGGCTAAAAGCACTTCGATTTTGGTCCGAATCAGAGCTTGTTTAAAACTGAAACCGTGCTCGTTTTTTATTTTATTTTTTACATAAGTCATTTGCTTTTGTCCTGTAAATTGTATTATCCCTTAAAATCTAATAAATTAGTTTGATGTTTTGTCATTGCTGCAATTACTGAATTTCCTCTTTGTTTGTTTTCTATTTAAATTTGTAAGCTCAAAATGTTAGGAGCATTTTGACTCAAATTTGGGTTCAAGAGATTGGTGCTTCGAATCCATCCGAATTTGTTTTTTTTTAATTCAAAGTAAAGTATATGCATTTTGTTTTGTGAATTATATTGTGTTTATATTAAACATTATGCAATTTTGACTGGACTATATGCACTTTCGACTAAAATAGATGCACTTTTAGCTGAACGAGATGCACTTTCAGCTGAACCAGATGCACTTTCAGCTGAACTATATTCATACACACTTTTATTGAACTATATTTACTTTCTACTGAATTGTATGCACTTTCGACGAAACTAAATGTACTTTCAGCTGAATTTAATGCACTTTCGACTCAGCTATATACACTTTCGACTCAGTTAGATACACTTTCGACTAAACTAGATGCACTTTCAGCTCATTTAAATTAAATTTTCATGAAAAAAACACTGTTTGTTAATTTTTTTTTACTTTTTAATGAAAAAACAACTTTTTCATTGTAAAAAGCGGTATCTTGACAAAAAAATATTTTTTGTAATTTTTTAAAAAGTTTGTGATTTTTTCCATTTTTTGTGCTTTTTTTTTGGAAAAAATATGTTTTTTGTGTTTTCTTTAAAAAAGTACAGGTTTTTTGTTTGATTTTTTTTTTTTTAAATTTTAATTTTTTTCAATGGTTTTTTGTGTGTTTTTTTATTTTTTAGAATCTTCTTGTAATTTAAAACTTTTTTTTGTGTTTTGGGTTGTATGATGGCGTTTTGGTAAATAAAATAAATAATTAAAAAGTGGTATATCTATGAGAAATGTGAACTTATGGAGCTACGTAGGAAGAATATAAGTTTCTATGAATTAGCTATAGGGAATTCCCCCTAAAAATAATACAAGATTGTGTTGATTGCCAAATGTTTGAGTTTTCAGGTACTTAATCGAGCTAAATTTTAAAGAATAGGTGTTAATTGGTAAAATGAAAAATATCAAGGGTGATAAATGATAATAAGTCCTTTTAAAAGCAGCAAGGTGCCACGTCGGACGAAAATTGCGGACAGTGGACAAATACTTTTTCAGTCTGGTGTGGGATTCAATCAATTGACGGTCAAGATTTTATTTTATCATCGAATTAAATTTTACATTACTTTTTAGTGCTCAATGGAAATTTAGCTTTATTCGGGAATATTATAAACCAGAGTAGGAAACCATAACTTTACATTCATTTTCATTAAATTGGTGAAACGTTTAAAAATAGTAATTATTGCTTGGTAAGTATTTTATTTATCGGAATAAAATATTTCCTTTTTTTTTTTGTGAAATATTCCTCCAGAAATGTTGTATTTAATAGTTACCATAGTATCAATGTAAGTTTACATCTGGATACTCAACACATATGTAAACATTATTAATTTGAGCTACATCATTCAAGCTACTACTACGTTTGAAACCGATGTTATAAGAGTATAATTTTTCAATAAATAAAAACAAACAAACAAAAAGTAGACACATTCTATTTAAGTCTTCAACTTAACCGTCATTAAAGTCTTGTTCGGTTGCGGAACTATTTCGAGGTTATAAGTGACATTAAAAAGAAAATAATATATACAATAATTTTGTTCGGATTTTACTAAATCTAACACTACAACACCCATCCACCGCCAATATTGCAAATGTTTCCATTTTGCATCATTCCTAATTCATATCAGATATATATACGGTCAAAATATAAAGGGTAATTAACATAAACATACGTTACACCTATTATATTAATAAAAATATACCATCAAAAATTATATTATTAAAAATATACCTTCAATTAATAATTAATAAAAAATAAAAAATATCATTCATCACTCGTATCTCTTTCATTCTTTCACTTTCTTTCCTTTCTCTCTCCTCCTTCACTCTCTCTCCGACTCTTTCTTGCTCTCTCCGATCTATCTCTCGTCATCCATCCTTCTTACTTGCTCCGATACCTCCTCCTTCCTATCTATTTCTGATCTCTCTCATACTCGTTATTTTTTTTTCCGATTTTTCTCTCTTATTCGCTCTCTCTCTCCGATCTATCTTTTTGGTAGAGATTGAGACGGAGGCATCCGTCGGAGTAGACGAAAAGGTTGTAGAGAAAGATTGAAAACTCGAGATTGATGTCGACGGAGATACGGTCGTCGAAAAAGAAGCCCATGACGGTGACGTGAAAGTTCGAGATCGGAGGACGGGTAATGGTTGAATTTGTTAACTAGTGTATAAGTTTGAATTATGAACTCCGTGAATTAAGTGTATAAAGTTGAAAATATTCTCTATAAAATTAGGTAAAGAGGATATGAATTATGTAAATTGGGGTATGAACTTTACGGATTAGGGTATTAACTTTTGGAATAAAGATATGAAAATATGTAAATTGGGGTATGAACTTTTGAAACAAGCGTATGAACTTTTGAAATAAGAGTATGAAATATACAAATTTTGGTATTAACTTTGGGTATATTTTTGTTAATTGAAAATTTTTTATCTATGTTTTTGTAAATTTAATTTTAAAAACAATATGTTTTATTAATTTATCCAAATAAAATCATTTATGAGGTCCACAAGTATCTTGAGATTCTTTTTGTAATCAATAGACATTTTCCAATGTTAAGAACAAAGTTTGGGCTTGGTTGATGAGATGGTAGTTACATTATTTTTACTATCGCTAATAAAACTTAATTTAAAAAAAAAACATATTGAACCATTAATAATTTAATTCATAATTAAAGAAAAAAAATAGATTACAATAAATATATCAATACAATATCATTCTATTATAATAAGTCAAACCAAATAAAATGACCATTTTTTCATAAAAATACTCTACACTTTTATATTAATTACAATAATACCACACACCCATAAAAATATAAAAAGTAAAAACTAATAAAACTATTTATCATTATTTAACAAACAAACATTCTTTTAAATTTAAATTATGTTTTTTTTGTATTATCTAAATATTTATATCATAAATATACATATTTGTGCGCACGCAACGCGTGTGACACGATTACTAGTAATAAGAATATTTCTAGCGGTGGGCAAACACTCTGCAAACTCAATCCGTAATCCAATTCGAGTGGATCGGGCGGGTTGGGGCGTGTTAAGTGTCTAAAAAAATCAATCCGTCCCGTCCCAATCGTTATATATTTTGCGGATTGGGTTAGGGTTAAAGTTACCAAACCGCGGGTTAATCCGTCTCAATCCATTTCAACCCGCAATATATATATTTTTTTATAAATATATATATACATTGTGTATATTTAAATATAACAATCTTCCGTTATTATTATATTTTAGTTTTTTTATTTGTTTGTGAATGTTATAAACTTAATATAATTGATTTTTATTTTTATTTCTTTTTGAAAAATACAATTTATTTTAAAATTTTAGTTGATTGTCCAAATTATGAAAAATAAATTAATAAAATGAAAATTTAAGAATCAACCCACAATAATTTTAATCAGAAGCAGGTTGGATTGGTTTGATATTTAAATTTTATAAATGTGGCGCTCTTATAAATTTTAATTATAACATACCGACATAATATTGATATCAATCCGGTACGATCCGCCTGGATCTCCACACCCGGTGGTTTAGACATACGTGCGCACATCTTTTTTGTATTGAAATTGTTTCAATTAAAGCTATATGCTTTTTTTGACATTGACTGCTAATTTAAATATAAAAATATAACAGTTCGTGAGAGTTTTATGCATGATCAGCAATGGACTCTTCTACCTTTGAAGATGATGAGTGGGGTAATTTCTATATTAATATTTTTTGCACCCTTTATAGTATATTCATATTAGTGCTATAAAAATCCTGTCTTGATTACTAATTTATAGGATTTAGTTAAAGCTTTAATCTTTTGGTAGGATTGGTATTAGAATTAGTTTCATCTGCTGCATCAGGCTAGTCATTTTGATGTTGTTTTTGCTTTTTATAATTGGGCTTCTTTGGTTTTAGCTTTTAAGCTCTTTTTGTCATTTCCTTTTTTAGCTTTTAATTTTTGTACTGCACTTGGTGTGATAGTTTTTTGGGTATTCTAGCGTCAGGTAGGTAGAACTTTTGAGATTGTTAAAATTAGTCGCTTCAATTACGCTTAACTTGTTGTTTCGAAAAAGTAGTACAACTCCGATGCGTTTGTTTGCAAGGTATCATGCTATGTTGTTTAGTTAAACAGGGGTAACAATTTATAGATTCCTAAATATACCAAACCTTTCAACTAATAGGTAGAATTGTAGCACGAGTGGTCGATCACACTGTCAAACAGGTAGTTGTGGGTTCGAATCTTGGGATAGGAGTGAAATCATTAGATACTATAGGGAAAAAAACGGTAGAGTTGTAGTTGTAACTTGTAACTGCAAATACTATATTGGGCATTTTATTTTAGTAATGATCTAGTGAATGCTCGACCATGTCAATATTAGATTCTAAACTGCTGCTATTTTATATGAGATAATGGTCCTGGATTGCCCTCTGATTCAGAAGATTATATACAGTTGGATTCTGATTGTATGTTTTCAGGCACTGTAATGTAACGTAAATTCAAGGCAGTCGTACTTTACTATCGCTGGCCAGTTGTTAATATCTAGCTTTATTGGAGAATTGTTTTCTGTTTTCTTTTTTGAAAAATTGAGATTTGTTTCCTGTTCATGCGGTTTAATCACTATTTATGTGGTTTGCAATACACTGGAATCTGTATCTAATCAACAAAAGCTATTTCCATTTTACTGATACATCTGCACACCATAAACCTGTGTTTTTGTGCGTTTGTATACAATCTAACTTGTTAATATGGGTGGACACATTCTTGCTCGAATGCCTGAGATGCAACTTCCAATTTCATGTTGTATTATATATTCCCTTCTTATCCGTCATTATCCTCTTATCCGTCATAATCCGTCCCTCAACTGTCACAATGAGTTTATAGTTGTATCACAATATAATTGCATTCTTAATTAAATGAATTGCTTTTGTGATTTTTCCGCAGACAATGACGACTTTGTGATTCCAAGCTTAGGTGTTGAATTATCAGATTCTACTATACCTAGTAATCCACATCCGGAGCCGAAATCACCTTCTCCTAAGGTACATCTTCACAGATTAATCAGTATTTCTATATTATGGCTATTACTTTCGTTTTGCGATAAGCCGATAACTATTATTTCGGCACAGGTTAAAGAGGAAAAACACATATACTTCGGACCACATGGTGCTTCTCCTTCGCAAGAAAAGCAACAAGAGTTAAATACATACTCAGGTCGTAAGCAACACTTCAAAAATAAACTGAAGGAAGCAGATAAAAAGGTAGGCGGGACCGGACGTGAAAATAAGCTCGAGAATATTCAAGAACTTGTAGGTGGAAGAAACGTAGCTAATAATATGCCAAAAGGTTCTGATAGAGATTGGTTAGACCCTCATTGCAACGAGTCTGAATTTGAGAAGCGTTATCGTCATTGATCGTTACCGATCGTGAGTGTTGTTTACAAAATAAGTGAGCTCGTATGTTAGTTGGTGACAGCTTACCTAGAGCACATTGTATATGTGACCGAGTAATCTTTGATTTTATTTTTCAATGATATTATATAGAACAATGTTTGGTTTAACTCTGCTTATGTAAAATGTTTTAAATTAAGGCTCACCATGTTAAACAGTGAGCCTTTTTTTTTTTTTTTATATCTCAAGTATGTTTAGCGGTGTCGGTTTATAAGTGTTGGGTCATGAGACGGTTGGTTCTACAGGGTGGGACTGTCCAAGTTTATTGGGTCGGGTTAAAATGGCGTTTAAAGCCTTAATATAAAATAATAGAGGGTTAAAATGGCGTTTAAAGCCTTAATATAAAATAATAGAAAGTTGCAATTTTTTTACCATATAGTAGCTGTGGCAGGAAATGAAGAAAAAGTTGATCTTCACTAGCTATTAACATTAAAAGAAATTAAATATTAAGTGAAAAACATAGTATCTTGTGAAAACCAGAAACCAAGGAACTTTGAACTGTACATACTTTTTCTTCACAGAAGTTCATACAAAGCGGTTTCGTCACCTTTTGATTATAAACTTATTACTGAAAAATAAAACAATAAAATACTAACAAACTCATTTTCGTCTATTAGCATACTTGGGGAAGGTGGTTATCATAACTCCTTTGCCACTTGCCCGTCTCTTGTAAATACTCCATCCGTTCCCATTTAATTGTTCATATCGTGATAATTTTGATACAACTTATTAACCGATCAAAATTGCACGTAGTTTCGTAATGGACAATTAAATAGGAACGGAGGGAGTAGCAAACATCACTTAGGAACATTCATATACAACCGCAAAGTGTCAACAAAAGTAGGATACCATTTTTTTCATATTCAAGATCATTTTAACATAGTTTCCTGTAAAAATAAAGTGACCATGCCATCTTCATCATTATTATCCTCTTCAAACACAAGCTATCATTATTATCCTCTTCAAACACAAGCATTAGCATGAAGGACAAAACCTTCAAAGATTTAGGAGACTTTAGTACGTACCCACAGGGACAATCTTTCTTTTTCAATTATTAAATCCTGTTTTGATTAACAATCAGGGGGCCTCTACTTTAGGTTGACCGATGTTTACATAATTTTGTTGATCATAAAAAAAAAAACTAAATTTAAGCTAAAAAAATATTGGGCATGAGATTTGAACCTTAAACCAATATAATTGATATCAAAATGGTTCAATGATATTAATCATTGAGCTACACACTTCATTTTGATACAAATGTTCTTTAAACTATATATAATTGTGTATAAAAACTTGTATTAGGCCGCTGTTATGGTGCCTAAAAAATTATTTGATTGTGTGTTGCTCAATGCCTAATCCTTACTCGATTTGGGCTTGGGCCGCCCCTGCGCACACTTCTTAGGGAAAAGAATATGAAATCAAACTTTCATGTGATGTTTTTGTTGATTAAGAGTAAATATGAAAGATAATTTTTTTTTTTCTGAATACTTATTTTACATTTTATTCATGTCTACTTATACACAAAAAAATGAATCAAATATCTACAGTTTATTACAAGTAATACCACATAATCAGCCCAAATAATAATCCTAATAATTATTCTGATATTGACACATGTCAATATCACTCTAATTACACTCTGAGATTTCCACACTCCCCCTCAAGTTGGATCGTAAATGTTGACCATATCCAACATGCAAATAAATTTATCGAAACTTAGTCGAGGTAGTCCACTTGTAAAGATATCCGCAATTTGTTCCCTTGTCGGAGCATAGACCATACAGAGAGTTCCGTCTTCAACCTTTTCATTTATAAAATTTATGTCGACTTCTATATGTTTCGTACGATCATGCATAACTGGGTTAAGGGAAATACCTATTGCAGCTTTATTGTCGCCGCATATTTTGACAGGAAACTTCACCATAACTTGTAACTTTTTTAAGAGTTTCTTTACCCATAATCCTTCGCACATCCCTTTTTCAGCCGCTCTAAACTCCGCATCCGTACTGCTTCGTGCCACAACATTTTGCTTCTTACTTCGCCAGGTTACCAAGTTTTCTCATACAAAAGTACAATAACTAGTTGTAGATCTTCTATCATCAGGATCCCCGGCCCAATCTGCATATGTAAAAATTTCTACTACTCTGCTTTCGCTTTTCTTGAAAAACATGCCTCTTCCGGGAGTTCCTTTAAGGTACCTCATTATCTTGTACACAACTTCTAAGTGAGCTTCTTTTGGCGAGTGCATGTATTGACTTACCACACTAACAGCAAATGCGATATCTGGTCTAGTGTGGGATAGGTATATGAGTTTCCTAACTAGTATTTGATATCTGCCACTTTGCACAGGTTTTCCTACTAAACCTGTCATTTTTCCATCTTCCATTGGTGCATACCGGTCTCTTTTAAAAGATATAAAATATATTTCCGCTGTGAGACACTAATACCATTTTCTGATCTCGCAATTTCCATTCCCAAGAAATAGCGTAGCTGTCCTAGATCTTTAGCTTCAAATTCTTTTGCCAAAACTTTCTTCAATTGTTCCATCTCCAATATATTATCACCAGTTAGAATAATATCATCGGCATAGACGATTAAGATAGTCTTCTTTCCATCTTCAGCTACCTTAAAGAACATGATGTGATCAGCTTGACTTTGTCGATAGCCCTGCATTTTTATTACCTCACAAATCTGCTAAACCACGCCCTTGGTGATTGTTTAAGCCTGTATAGTGCCTTTTTAAGTTTACATACTCGAACATCACCATATTTGCCAAATCCCGGTGGTATAGTCATATATAACTCTTCTTCTAAATCTCCATTTACGAAAGCATTTTTTGGTCGACTTTGTTGGCCCGGGTGGCTAAACCTTAGAGGGGGGGGGGGTGAATAAGGTTTTGGCGCTTTTCGCCTAATTAAAAACTAGGTGCAACTAATAACCCAACTTTCGCAATTCTAAGCTTAAGCGTTACTTAATCGTTAAACAATCAAACGCAAGCAAGAAAATAAACAAATAAAAAGTTGCGGAAAGTAAAAGTTTAGGGAAAGAAGATGACACCAAGATTTATAGAGGTTCGGCAAACGGCCTACGTCCTCTCCTCGGTACTACCGAGTATTTCACTAATAATCTTTTTCCGGATATTACAATCCTAACGAGCTAATCAACCGATTAAGCTCCCCCTCACTTTATGAGTGTCCCGAATGAAAAGACCTAGAGCTTTTAAGCTTCACTTGCTTACAAAGCCTCTACCCGATCACTCGCTCACAAAAGAGTTTATAAAACACTCGTTACAATTTTGTTACAATAATGTAACTACACTCACTATTTTATTGCTTCTAAATAAGCTAATTGGTGAGTTTTTGATGATGATTGAGCTTGAATCACTTTTTCTTCCATTTCCCTCTTTCTCGAATATATTCACCAAAATGGTGATTTTTAGGATTTTTATGAGAGAGGTTGAAGGATGATGTTGTGTATGATGATTGGTGGTTTGGGAGAGAGATTTGGGTGGTTTATATATCTAGCAAACTCTGTTTTTCTGTATATGACCGTTGGCAGTGGTTGAGGCTTTTATTCAGAGGTTTTAAGCAACTTTCCAGAATAAGCTGAAAAGCTGTTTTCGAAATCTGTAGAAAACGATCGGTCGTTTTCTACAGTCGATCGATCGTTTTCAGAAAACGATCGGTCATTTTCAGAGAAATGATCGGTTGTATTTTAGATGAACTCACTGGAAGAATTCTGTACAAAAACGATCGGTCGTTTTTGTACAGTCGATCGGTCATCTTTCTTCTGATCTCGTAAACCTTCGAAACCTTGTAGCTTCTTCGTTTTAGCTCCGATTTTGGTTCCGCTTGAACCGTTGGCTTCGTAAACGAATGCTCTTTCTCTCTGAAGTCTTGAAATATACATTTTTCTTTCTTTGGACAAGCCAAGCGTTATATCATAGAAATCGTAAAATCATTAAAAACATAATCAAGGTTATAATCAAAATCTATTATTGAACTCTAAGTTCAACAGACTTGTTGAAGAGGCCAATCCGAGTTATCTGCCAAAGATAAAAGAACCTGGACTGTATTCAGTTTTGCCATATGTGAAAGGTCTCTGTATAGTCGATTCCATAAGTTTGAGTAAAACCTTTTGCAACTACACGAGCTTTGTACCGATCTAGTGTTCCATCAGATTTGTATTTTACAGTGAATATCCATTTGCAACCCACTAGTTTTTTCCTTTCGGTAAGTCCATCACTTTCCAAGTATCATTCTTCTCCAATGCCTTCATCGATGTTAATGCTTCATTTATGTTAATGCTTCATCAATGCTCTTTGGTATATATACTGTCAAGATTAGTGGTAAAAGCATGAAATCTATCTGACAGATGACTATAAGATACAAACTTTGTAATTGGATAAAGAGTGCAAAATCGGGGTTGTTCTCTAAAAGCAATAGGTAAATTAAGAAATTCAGTATTACTATTACTGGGGAGAGGTTCTGGAACATTAAGATCCACCATCAGTTCATCAGTGAAGTTTTCTATGTCCTTTGATTTCGACTTACTTGTGTAAACTTTACCACTTTTCTTATTTTTGGTTTTGTTCACCTTCCTGAGTTAATATTTTCCTCGCTACTTGGCATATTAGAACGATATGGTCTCACTGGTACAGTTTCGAGACTTTGGGAATCGGCGTTAAAAAGAGAATATGTTTGAATTTCGTTACTTGCTGGAGATACTGGAATTTCGATACTTGCTAGAGCTACTAGAGTTTTGATACTTCCTGTAGCTACTGGAATTTCGATACTTGCTGGAGTGAGATCGAGAGTGGTCGGAATAGGATCAATGTACAAGAATGAAGAAGAGTGGTCTTCACTTAAATTCCCCCATGAAGTAAGATATTCTTATAAAACGGGGTATTTTCAAAAAAAGTAACATCCAGGGTAACAAAGACTTTATTAGTAAAAGAATCATAACATTTATAACCTTTTTCAGTGGGAGAATAACCAATAAAAACAGTTTAATGGGCCTCAGATCTAACTTAGTTCGGTTGTGTGAATGAACAACCAAAGACTTTAGAAGTCAAGTTAGAAGTAATACGAGTATTCGGGAAAGTTTTCTAAAAGATATGAAGTAGTGTTTATAAATTGAGAATACGAATTGACATTCTATTTATAAGGTAAGTGGTCGTAAGAATGGCATCTGGCAAGAACGATTTTGACATATTTGTCTTAACTAACAAGGCTCGGGTAACTTCAAGAATATATTTATTTTTACGTTCGAAAACCCCATTTTGTTGCGGTGTATCAACGCAAAAATTTTGATGAATAATTCCTTCTTTTTTTAAAAAATTCCCCAAGATATGATTAAAGTACTCCTTTCCATTATCGGTTCGAAGAATTTGAATTTGGGTTTGAAATTGTGTGCTTATCATAGAGTGAAAATTGATAAACACGACTCGAACATCATAATTTTATTTTTAAAAATAGACACAGCAAAGGCGAGTGTGATCATCAATAAATGTGACGAACCATTTTGATTGGTTTCGATTAGAAACACAAGATAGACCCCAAACATCACTATGAATCATGACAAACAGTTTGGCTGGTTTGTATCTAGATTTTGGAAAAGAGGTTTGTTGATGTTTAGCGAGTTCACATATTTCACACTCAAATTTATGTATTTTTTTATTGGGAACAAATGATGGAAAAAATCGTTTAAGATACGGAAAACTAGGATGTCCCATTCTAAAATGTCATAACATAACCTCATTATTGGTAGGAACGGATATGGAATTATAATTTGACATTTGAGGTGGTCTACTCACATTAGTCTCGTCAAAGTAGTAAAGTCCTTCACTTTCTTTAGCACTGCCAATCGTTTTTCTCGATGACAGATCCTGAAGGAAGCAATTGGACGAAAGAAATGTAGCAAAACAATTTGAGTCTTTAATTTACTAATGGACAATAAATTGCAAGATAAATTAGGAACGTGGGGGTACAGACTCACGAGTTATAGAGTCAGATAATTTAATACTCAATTTTCTTGCGATCGAGGAGTACGAGCCATCTGCAATTTTTACTTTGATATTACTGGCACATAGAGAGTATGAAAAAAATAACTAATAAGCATATGCCATATTTTACTTGTTTTGTTCTTCTTTTGATGAAATTATCAATCCCTAATTATGTACAGGTAATCCTAATTTTGTTAATGTCTGTTTATAAGTCTTGGCGAGGGAATGTCACCATCTCCTCGTCCGGGCCCATATCATCCCCAAGACAGTGTGTCCGGACCTCTGCCAATCATGATTGACACGCCACCCCGGGCCTGAAGAAACCGAGTTGTGTCTACGCCGGCCTAGATAAGCGTATCAAGTACGCTTCCCCAATTAATGTTGCTGCTCCATTGGGGGACCCATCAGCATTCTATCGACGTAGCTCAATTACAGGCCATCAATTGTGGGTCCTGGACAAGAACTGTACCCTTGTCAGAGTCATAAATGTTCAAACGCCGTCGAATTAATATTTAACAGTACAGTGATCCAAGGGATAATATGCGTTGGACAATACTATAAATACCTCCACTAATACTACTTAGAAGGGAGACAGAAAAACAGAAAGAAGAGAGATAAAACTGAAATAACCCGGCCTGCTCCATCATACCCCGTCGAACTCGATACCACGCTTCGTAACCGGCCCGACTCCTCTTACCCTTCAACTGTATATTCACCTTTAGTTTCCACCATACTGACTTGATCGTCGGAGAGGGAAAGCCTGATATCAACCCGGGCCCCATGTTCGTTGCTTGTGCAGGTAACGAGGATAACCCCGTCGCCGAAACAGATCACGCTCATACCGGATCTTACCTATAGCGAACACCCCGACCAGACCGGAACAAACACGAAATAAGCCGAGTCTAAGAAGAAAACTAGGCTCGCCAAGTCTATCTTACACATGCGTAATATACAAATTTTATCTTCAAAATGTATACTTTTCTGAATGGCAATTGTTACTAGGAGATGTTCGAGTTCCATATGGACTCTATTTTCTCTATGTTATTCCGCTATGCATGTAATGGTATACGTAGTAGCTAGCTAGTATGTGTTTCTTTGTTATTGGTTGGTTTTAGTATAAAAAAAAATAAAAAAAAATAGCTGTCATCAGGTTCTAAATCAAGAGTAAGTTATCGGGGTGACTCTTCGTATTGAAGATGAGCGTTTTAGGATTTTCCGTCTATGTAATAATATTATCCGTATCGATTTCCTCGATTATTACAAACTTTACCCTCTTTTATATGACTATTACCTTATTGTCTTGTGCTTTTTTCGGGTTTGATGTAGGTACATGGTTTATGTAGTTATTTCTAACAAGTTGGTGTTTTTGTTAGCCTCTTTAGGTTGTCTCGTGCCAACACTTCCGTCTATCTTTGCAAGAAGAAATTGTTTTTCCCGAAAAGAAACGGAAACAAATGTCTAGACTCAAGTTCCTATTTTTCTGTTGAGCCTAATCAAATTTAAAATTTCTCCAGTTTTCTTCTTTCTTTCCCTTTAGCTGTTTAAAAGAAAAACTACATAAGTGCTAAACTGAAGTTGTCATTTTTTTCGTTTGTTTTCGGTTTACCACTCCAAGTTAGAAAATGCACTCCAAGTTGAGAATGGTGATAACAAACTAAACTTGGGCATATTGTCATATTTAAAGAGAGGTGATCTAATTATAACAAATTGTTTGTCATTTTCAAGTGACGATCACGACATATTGTTGTTTAGCTGCGGTTGTTGCTTGGAACAACGGTTATTGGTTTTAAGTTGGATTTCAATCCTTGTTCGGAATGTTATGTGATCGAGTCAAAATCCATGAGATAAGAGTTTCATTTGAATATCAATCTTGATTCTGGCACTACCAACACATTAACTTTGTGATTTATTAATCACTTTCGTTTTCAAACAACATAGGACAATATTCCATCATAACAATGTAACGAATAAGCCATTCTTTTAACTTAATTCACAGAAATGAATGTCGCAAACATAAACTAATTCACGGACATGTGAATGAGGCTGAGTAACGATCACGACATATTGTTGTTTGGTTTTAAGTTGGATTTGAGAAACGAGTAAATCGTTGTTCGGAATGTTATTTGATCGAGTCAAAATCCATGAGATAGGAGTTTCATTAGAATTTCAATCTTGATTCTGGCACTACCAATGGCATTAACTTCGTGCTTCATTAATCACTTTCGTTTCCAAACAACATAGAACAATATTCCATCATAACAAAGTAACGAATAAGCCATGCTCTTAATTCACATGAATGAATGCCGCAAACATAAACTAATTCACGGCCATGTGAGAACGAGAGGTTGGGAGAACAAATATGTCCAATAATGAGTGGTCGTTGCTTTAATCATTACTAAAAGAATGATTGAAATATAATTTTGTAGAAATTTTATTGTACTTTAACCTAAGATTAGAAATCTTATGTGGTAATTGATTTTATGCGGGTCTCATCACTCGGTTACATTTGGAGTTAAATAACTCGATGCGCCTAGCATTATTCATAATTTATATCCGCCTAAAGATATTTTTTTAAAAAAAGAAAACACTATTGTAATCCATTGTTAGATTTTTGTAGAAGTTAGAAAGATGTTTGAGATTGAGTCAATGTCTACAAAATAAATTTAGCAAAACTCAAGACACAACACACAAGAGTGAATACTCTGGAAGTTTGAGATGTTGATTGATGTACTAATAAAAAGAAGTAAAGAAACATAACTCATTTGAATTTGCTCAATGAACTTTAGGATTGAGTAAAACAAAAAGTATCAAATAAATTTATGATAAAATTGTGTCGATTGAAGACATTCTTATATTACACCAATGAAATATGGAAATATATGTAAGAATCATGCATTAATATATACGGGAAACATGTCATGTGTTACAAGGCTAATCGATTTGTGGGGTGCTAAACTTTTCTAAACAACGATATGAGATGTACAAATGACACTAGTATACTAGTATAATGGTATAATCAAATTTCGATCGGTCAACAAAACAACAAAACATATTTGCAATAGCAATATGTAAATATGTAGTTGAAAATTTCGGGACTCGATCCGTAAACACTCAACTCGTATTCCGATCCGATTAATTTTTAAAGTGAAAAAAAAATCCGACCCCTACCCGATAAAAGTCGAGACCCGACTTTTTCGGGACTCGAATTTTCGGGATCCCATAGGGTCGGGATAGGTTTATCCCGAACCCTTCCGACATATTTTTTTATTTTACGACAAAGTCATTTTTTATTAATAATTTTCATTTAAGAATTCTAAACATTTTATTAACACGAAACATAATCATAGTTTAAAAATAACACTCCTAATAAATAAAAAAATAAATTAACATATATTAGAAAAAATAGTGAGAAAATATAAATAATGGAGTAGATAAAAAAATTAATAAATGTTTTTATCAGATTATTTTAAGATTTAGTTTTATTCACATAAGCAACAATTATTATACTAAATGATATACATTATAATTATAATTTTTATAATTGAAAAATAATGATCACTTATCTTTTTTAAGTAACAATAAAACTTTTTAATTTAAGTATATTTTTTATTTTAATAGTTTCATATATTCTAAACTATAAATATATATTATACTTATCTAATTACAACTAATATATCAAACAAAAAGGTTTGTAAGTCATATAGTAAAGTGGTTACATTACATGTTATAGGTAAAAGATTCGATTGCCATCACTTTCATTTAATATAGATTAAATTACATTTTAGTATTAAAATAAAAAAATCATGTTATATAATATAAAATATAAAATTAATTAGAAATTCAGGTCGGATCGAGACATACGACGAAATCAAAATTATCACTCGGTCCCAAAGTTTGTCAGGTCGGGAAAAAACCGACATTTTTGGGTCAGGACTCTTCTCAGATCAAAAGAGTTCAGATCTATTGCGAGTCGTAACACATATCGTGTAGGGATTTCGTAGTTTTACCAGTAGAGCTCATACCGATCAATATATATAGCTGAAAACTTAATTTATGTTTTCAAATCATGTACACCAACCCGCTTCATCCGTTTGCAATTAATTGTCTTTTATAAAATTACGTATAATTTTGACCGACTTATAATATATACGAAAATTGTCGAAATGAAAATTTTCAAAAGTAAATCATATAATTTAATTTTAAACTATATGATTAACTTTTAAAAATTCTCATTACCATAATTATAATAAAATTTATTGATAGATCAATTAATTAAGAACCTACGTAATATGTACTTATTGTTATTTATGTTTCCAATGTTTGAAAAATAAGTTACTAACATTTTTTTTGATAAAAAATAAAAAAAGAATCACATGGGTTACAGCTAGTTGTATGCATTAAAGTGGTGGTACAGCATTGGATTCCCGGGTATCAATAATGGAGTGTCAATAATTGAGTATCAATAATGGAGTGTCAATAATGGAGTATCAATAATAAAAAAAAATATGGAGTGTCAATAAACTTTTTAGCAGTATAAAGAGGTCCTCATATCTCACATATCATATCCCTCACAACACAACAAAAACACATATCTCATATTCCCTCACACCACAGATCTCATGACTTATTTCTCACAAGTAAATCTGAGCCTCCTTGATTGCCTTCATAGTTTACAAAAAATGCGAACAAACGTATTTTTAACAATCTTTGAATGCAATCAAGGTGGTTTAAATTTACATTTTGTTGAGAGCGTTATAATTGCATAATCTTGTTTGTTGAGATCTGTTTATATGACTGTATTGATTTTATTAGTAGCTTTTCGTTTGGCTGTTTTAAATCTTTTTACGTTGTTTCTTCATTCTTTTTTACTGTGGTCTCAGGTGACCCGTTTATTTTTCAAAAAAAACGTTTTGCTTTCGTCCGTTAAAAGAATTTTGTTGCAACTGTTTTTTTTGCTTTTACTTTTTGCGAATTGTCTTTTTTGCATACTAACTTGTTTTGTTTCTATTATTTTTACTTGTTTGGCCTTCTTTGGTATTTTTTTTTTACAATATTCGAGTAAGTTGGTTATATTGTTAATATATATAGTCATTTGGTGATTAAGTCTAATCTTATTCTTGTTCAATGTATGTATCTTTTTTTTTTACTTTGTATATTTAGTAATAACTATTTCAGTTGACTATATGGACTTGTAACTAATTTTTAGGTTTATGGCCATCATTTGAAGCAAAGAAGCCTAACTATGGCATCATGATGTAGATCGATTAATTTCAAAAAGTAGGCAGCAATTCACGTGAACAAACAGGATACAAGACAAAAAATATGTAGGAACAGTATTTATTACTTTGTCACGTAGATCAGAGTTCCGGTATAGAGTTAAGTACTATAAAGTTCGGGTATAGAGTTTTTACGATACATTTAATTGCTAAAAAAGACGCACCCCACTACAAAATAATGTTTGATTTAGTGAGTCAAAAGCTGTCGCAAGCCTGTCACTAATTTAAAAACTTGTCACAAATCTGTCGCAAATTGACTAAACTGTCACAAAGCCCTCACAAAAACCGTCGTTAATAAGCTCGTAACAAAAAATACCGTCACTAATCCCGTCGCTATTTGAGTAATTTTTTGTAGTGCCCACAAATAGTTGAGGACTTAATTTATGTTTTGAAACCATGTCCACCAATATATGAACTGCTTGACATTTATGTTTCCAATGTTTGAAAAATAAGTTACTAACTTTTTTTTTTAATAAAAAAAATAAAAATAAAAATAAAAATAAAAATAAAAATAAAATCACATGGTTTACAGCTAGCTGTATCCATTAATATGCTTTATACAGACCGTCTCTAATTAATACAGACGGTAATAATACAAATCACGTCACGTACTAAAAATTAAACCTACTAAAAACTTAAATAAATATATTGGAACCCTCGTTAACTCTTCCCTAAATTTAAATATTAATTATAAATAATAAAATTATTTTTTTTTTGTATTTTTAGTAGATTGAGTTTTTATTATTTGGGGTGACTTATACCTCATTCCACTAATACATCCGTCGTCTGTATCAAGCAGACATCATCTATATTTAGCAGATGACTTAGGCTTATGCTTTATGCAGACGCCTTTTGATTAATACAGACGGTAATGATACAAATCATATCACGTAATAAAAATTCAACATACTAAAAACCCAAATAAATATATTGGAACCCTATTTTGAGTCTATCTTAAATTTAAATATTAATTTATTAATTTATTTTTATTTTTAATTGATTATGTTTTTATTACGTGGCGTGACTTATATCATACCCCACCTCACTAATACAGCCGCCGTCTGTATCAAGCAGACAGCGTCTGTATTTAACAGATGGCCTCTTAAAGATAGTTAGAGCCATCTGCTAAATACAGACGATGTCTGCTTGATGCAGACGGCGCCTGTATTAGTGGGGTGGGGGCTTAAGCTTTATGCAGACCGTATGTAATTAATACATACGGTAATGGTATAAATCACGTCACGTACTAAAAACTAGACCTACTAGAAACCTAAATAAATATAATGGAACCCTAGTTAACTATACCCTAAATTTAAATATTAATTAAAAATAAAAAAATAATTTTTTTATTTTATTTTTACTAGATTGAGTTTTTATTACGTGGCGTGACTTATATCTCACCCCAATAATACAGTCGTCGTCTGCATCAAGCGTGTCTGTATTTAGCAGATGACATCCATTAAAGGGGTGATATACCCACACTTCTAAAAACATTAGTATGTCTGTGATTTCAAATATTACGTCCGTGATTTCAAATTCGTGCTTGATTTGAAATCAAACACGAATTTGAAATCACGGACGTACTATTTGAAATGAGGGACGTAGAAATGTTTTTAGAAGTGTGAGTAGGTAAAGGTGGAAGAAAATAATGACATGTAGGGTTTTTAGAGACAATTTAATTATTTACTCGTAAGTAACAAAATTAATAAATAAAAAAGTGCAAAAAATAAATTACTTGAAAGTATTAAATTAATATAATATTATGATTATAAAATATTTTAATTTTGTATTTAGTTTGAGTGGAAAAAAAATAAAAGAATGTATTAATTAATAGTGTGATAGAGTGGGTAAATTTATTTATTTTGTGGATAAATGAAGTGTAATAAAGTGGTGTTAGAGTTATTTATTTTATAATTAAATTGAGTGAAATGAATTGAAAAAATAAATAAATAAAAATAAGATATGACGTTGATTTGGAATTTTTTATCCACGTTTTAGTAAAACAGGTTATTAAAAAAGTAAAATAAGTTATGAAAAAAGTAAAATGGATGGTAAAGATGACTCACCCATCTCAGATTCTTATCAGATTTTTTTAATTTTTAAGATTTAGTTTTATTCACACAAGCAACAATTATTATACTAAATGAGATACATTATAATTATAATTTTTATAATTGGAAAATAATGATCACTTATCTTTTTTAAGTAACAATAAAACTTTTTAATTTAAGTATATTTTTTATTTTAATAGTTTCATATATTCTAAACTATAAATATATATTATACTTATCTAATTACAACTAATATATCAAACGAAAAGGTTTGTAAGTCATATAGTAAAGTGGTTACATTACATGTTATAGGTAAAAGATTCGATTGCCATCACTTTCATTTGATATAGATTAAATTAAATTTTAGTGTTAAAATAAAAAAATGATGTTATATAATAATATAAAATATAAAATTAATTAGAAATTCGGTTCGGATCGGGACATACGACGAAATCAAAATTATCACTCGGTCCCAAAGTTTGTCGGGTTCGGAAAAAACCCGACATTTTCGGGTCAGGACTCTTCTCAGATCGAAAAAGTTCAGATCTATTGCGAGTCGTAACACATATCGCGTAGGGATTTCGTAGTTTTACCAGTTGAAGAGCTCATACCGATCAATATATATAGCTGAAAACTTAATTTATGTTTTCAAATCATGTACACCAACCCGCTTCATCCGTTTGCAATTAATTATCTTTTATAAAATTACGTATAATTTTGACCGACTTATAATATATACGAAAATTATCGAAATGAAAATTTTCAAAAATAAATCATATAATTTAATTTTTAAACTATATGATTAACTTTTAAAAATTCTCATTACCATAATTATAATAAAATTTATTGATAGATCAATTAATTAAGAACCTACGTAATATGTACTTATTGTTATTTATGTTTCCAATGTTTGAAAAATAAGTTACTAACATTTTTTTTGATAAAAAATAAAAAAAGAATCACATGGGTTACAGCTAGTTGTATGCATTAAAGTGGTGGTACAGCATTGGATTCCCGGGTATCAATAATGGAGTGTCAATAATTGAGTATCAATAATGGAGTGTCAATAATGGAGTATCAATAATAAAAAAAATATGGAGTGTCAATAAACTTTTTAGCAGTATAAAGAGGTCCTCATATCTCACATATCATATCCCTCACAACACAACAAAAACACATATCTCATATTCCCTCACACCACAGATCTCATGACTTATTTCTCACAAGTAAATCTGAGCCTCCTTGATTGCCTTCATAGTTTACAAAAAATGCGAACAAACGTATTTTTAACAATCTTTGAATGCAATCAAGGTGGTTTAAATTTACATTTTGTTGAGAGCGTTATAATTGCATAATCTTGTTTGTTGAGATCTGTTTATATGACTGTATTGATTTTATTAGTAGCTTTTCGTTTGGCTGTTTTAAATCTTTTTACGTTGTTTCTTCATTCTTTTTACTGTGGTCTCAAGTGACCCGTTTATTTTTCAAAAAAGATGTATTGCTTTCGTCCGTTAAAAGAATTTTGTTGCAACTGTTTTTTTGTTTTTGCTTTTTGCGAATTGTCTTTTTTGCATACTAACTTGTTTTCTTTCTATTATTTTTACTTGTATGGCCTTCTTTGGTATTTTTTTTTACAATATTGGAGTTGGTTGGTTATATTGTTACTTAGTCTAATCTTATTCTTGTTCAATGTATGTATCTTTTTTTTTACCTTGTATATTAGTATAACTATTTCAGTTGACTATATTTACTTGTAACTAATTTTTAGGTTTGTGGCCATCATTTGAACCAAAGAAGCCTAACTCTGGCCTCGGGTCTTGTAATTGATTTAGTTTTGTTACTTTAGTGCTTGTAAGCAAAAAAAAAATAGGAAAGTGGTCCAGTAATTGAGCTGAAAATTTAGCTTAAAACTCGGGATCAAACAAGGACAAGTATAAGCCATGTAGTAACAACTTTATTAACCTAGGGTCTTGTTCGCTTTGATATTTTAATTAAAGAAGGTTGTTAACCGAATGCACCTCATTTTAAGCAAAAATAGTGGTAAGAAATATCAGATAAACAAATATGAGATTTTTTTTTATTCAATATCCGGTCCATATAATTAATAAAATCGTAAAAATATTTTTTCATGAGCTACGTCCCTATGATAGCGTTTATGATTAAAAAACATTAACGGGAAATGATGGCTTTACGACCTACAATCAAAATGTAACTAGTTTGGTGTTGTCTGTGAACTATCTATCTCAATGCGGGAGAACTTGTCATTGGTCAAAAAAACTTTTAACATTCTTTTAAATTGTATTAATTTACTGTAGTTGCGTTCCTCAAATTTTACACGAAATCATTTTGTTGAAATATTGATATTGTGACCCAGTCCTTATTTTATTATACATTATGAAATGGTTTTTAGTGGAAAAGAAATAATAGTCTGCCCCTCTCCCTCCTTTATTAAAATTCCTGATCTACTATTTGAAAGCAGGACGTACTAATGTTTTTAAAATTGTGGGTAGGTAAAAGTGGAATAAAATAATAACGTGTAGGGTTTTTAGAGTCAATTTAATTATTTACTCGGAAATAATAAAATTAATAAATAAAAAAGTGTAAAAAATAAATTAGTTGAAAGTGTTAATTTGATATAATATTATGATTATAAAATATTTTAATTTTGTATTTAGTTTGAGTGGAAAAAAAAGTTGAAAAATGTATTAATTAATAGTGTGATAGAGTGGATAATTTATTTATTTTGTAGATAAATGAAGTGTAATAAAGTGATTTTAGAGTTATTTATTTTGTAATGAAATTGAGTAGAATAAATTGAAAAAATAAATAAATAAAAATAAGATGTGATGTTGACGTGAAATTTTTTATTCACGTTTTAGTAAAGTTATTAAAAAAGTAAAATAGATTCTGAAAAAAAGTAAAATGGATGGTAAAAAAGACCCACCCATCTCACATATCATATCCCTCACAACACAACACACATCTCATATTCCCTCACACCACAGATCTAATGACCAATCTCTCACAAGTAAATCTGAGCTTTTTTGATTGCACTTCATAGTTTACAAAAAATACGAGCAAGCGTATTTTTAACAATCTTTGAAGGCAATCAACGATGTTCAAATTTACATTTTGTTGAGACCGTTGTTATTGCATAATTTTGTTTGTTGATGAGATCTGTTTATATGACCGTATTGATTTTATTGTAGCTTTTTGTTTGGCGGTTTTAAATCTTTTTATGTTGTTTCTTCAATCTTTTTTACTGTGGTCTCAAGTGACCCGTTTATTTTTCAAAAAAAAATGTATTTGCTTTCGGCCGTTAAAAGAATTTTGTTGCAACTGTTTTTTTTTGTTTTTGCTTTTTGCGAATTGTATTTTTTCATACCAACTTAACTTGTTTTCTTTCTATTATTTTTACTTGTTTGGCCTTCTTTGGTATTTTTTTTTACAATATTGGAGTAGGTTGGTTATATTGTTAATATAAATAGTCATTTGGTGACTTAGCCATTTAGTAACAACTTTATTAACCTAGGGTCTTGTTTGTTTGATATTTTAATTAAAGAAGGTTGTTAACCGAATGCACCCCATTTTAAGCAAAAATAGTGGCAAGAAAAATCAGATAAACAAACATGAGATTTCTTTACAGTTTGGTCTTGTCTTTGAATTATATCTCAATGTGGGAGAACTTGTCATTGGTCAAAAAACTTTAATATTCTTTTAAATTGTATTAATTTACTGTAGTTGCGTTCCTCAAATTTTACACGAATTCATTTTGTTGAAATATTGATATTGTTACCCTGTCCTTGTTTTATTATACGCTAATATACGACCTACGCGATGCGTTGGTGTAATGACTGAATTAATAATAATCCGGTTGTAAAATTAATAATTAATTAGTAGTTTTTACATATAATACTTACATTAAAATTAATAAAATAGTACCCGTAGGAGGGAGAGGAAATTTTTCAATGAAAATAAAGTGAAATCCCGTTTCAGGAGAGAGGGAGAGAAGAGAGAGAAATAAGCATGTTAGTTTATGATTTTAATTATTAAACTTTAGATTAGATAAGAGCAAGAGAAATTATTTTTTCCTATTTTAAATTTTAAATCATGGAGCAGTTAAGTCTTTGCTATTTTTGTAATTTGTATAATTATAGGGGTTTTTAGTTATTATTTGTTTCAATGCTTCATAACAGGTCTAGACATAAAATATTAGAATAGATTATGAAATGGTTTTTACTGGAAAAGAAATAATAGTCTGCCCCTTCCCCCTTTATTAAAATTCGTCTTTGGTATTTTTATAATTTGTATAATTATAGGGTTTTTTAGTTATTATTTGTTTTAAATCTTCATAACTGGTCTAGACATAAAATATTAGTATAGATTATGAAATGGTTTTTACTGGAAAAGAAATAATAATCTGCCCCTTCCCCCTTTATTAAAATTCTTGATCTACTTGGTTGGGAAATCTTTCTTAAAAATAGATTGATCTGTTCTTAAAAATAGGTTGATATGTAAAAATAGGCATTTTCGTTCGCCTTTTGATTTATGCCGACGTCTTTAAAATTAATACAGACGGTAATGATACAAATCACGCCACGTAATAAAAACTCAACCTACGAAAAACCCAAATAAATATATTGGAATCCTAGTTTGAGTTTACCCTAAATTTAATTAATATTAATTAAATTTTATTTTTAGTAGATTAGATTTTTATTACGTGACGTGATTTATACCCTACCCCACTATTACAGCCGTCGTCTGCGTCAAGCAGACAGCGTCTGTATTTAGCAGATGGCTTTTCGTTATGCCATCTACTAAATACAGACGCTGTCTGCTTGATGCAGAGAACGGCTGTATTAGTTTGAGTGGGAAAAAAGGTAGATGAATGTTAATTTAACCATTTACTCAGAAATAACAAAATTAATAAATAAAAAAGTATAAAATAGAACTTACTTGAAAGTGTTACTTTGATAGAATATTATGATTATGAAATTTTTTAATTTTGGTTTTATTTTGAGTGGAAAAAAAATAGATGAATGTATTAATTAGTAGTGTGATAGATTAATTAGAATTATTTATTTTCTAGATGAATGAAGTGAAATGAATTGGTGTTATGGTTATTTATTTTGAGAAATTCAAAATTTTCGGAATAATGAATTAGAAGAGTAAACGGCCAAAAAAATTATTGGTCACTTTGGTAATTCACGGGCGTGGGGTAAAAGAAGAAAAATAATAGAAAACAATAAGTATCGGTGTGTGTGGGTAGGTAAAAGTAGAGGAAATTAATAGATAAATACAAAATTGAGATGTGATTGTGGAGTTTTATGAGACAGTTATATCGGACTAGGCATGTCCAATATATCTTTTATCGGGTTCCATATATACCGGACCTACAGGTTCAGGTCCGATATAATTCCATAACTGAGTCATTCTCGTCCTAAAAAAAGACAGACCCATGAAACACCGGAGTGGGAAAAAAATAATAATGAGGAGTAAGAGTATATTGTTTGGTTTACCAGATATAGTAACACCTCAAAATGATGTAGCTTATAGAGAAAGTCAGAAGACAATTTGTAGCACGTAAAACCTTGTCATCAAAATCGTGACAGGTTGACGTATTTTGTACTCAAAAAAAAATAGACCACCAAATATGTCATCCAAAAAAATACCATTTACAATTTAGCATATGGATTTTGATTTATGAAGACGTCTTTTAATTAATACAGATGGTAATGGTATAAATTATGTCACGTAATAAAAATTCAAATAAATATATTGAAACTCTAGTTTGAGTCTACCGTAAATTTAATTAATATTAATTATTTTTTTTAATTTTTTTACGTGAAATGATTTATAACCCACTCCACTAATACATCCACTAATACATCCGTCTTCTGCATGAGTTAGCATATACTATACCGAGCAGGAGTAGTTACCAATGAGTCAAACCCCACAAAAGGTTCTTAATTCACTTTTGAGTATATTCCTAGAGAGCTTTTACATCTTCGAAACAAATGATCCATTTTTGCTGTATTAATTTTTTTAGTACAACATGTCCTAGTTAATCACAACTATTAACAACTAAATTTTCCGATATATTGTATTTTTTTAATTTTGCTTTTAATGCTTTGAAATGAATACCGAACGAGTAACACTACGGTGAATCCGGTCAACTATTATTTAACGTGCGTCACATACTAAAAACCTACTCGTAATTAATGAAAAAAAATAATATCTACCGTAAAATGAATTTTTAAAAAAAACTAAAAATTTAACGCATATTATTCGGGTTTTCTATTTCAAAAACCATGATCAAGACATCCTCGCTTGATTGGTTTTAAATACCATCTCTTTTTCGGTTACCGGTACTGACCTTCAAAATGGTAATTTTCAAAACTTGGTTTTCTGGAAAATCGTTTAATGCTTGATTGGTTTTAAATGTCATCTCTTTTTCGGTTACCAGTACTGACCTTCAAAATAGTAATTTTCAAAACTTGGTTTTTTGGAAAATCGTTTAATATATATTTTTTTATACGGGTGCAGAGAGGAGCTAAAAATAAAGACCAAACCGGGATAGTAAATTAAATTCCTCTACGACAGTTCATCCGACATAACTTTCGAGGTCGTGAAACCTAAGTCCTCTGGACAGTAAGTGGGCCCACCATCGTAGAAAATCCAAATACAGCTGAGAAAGGCAATTTGAATTTCGCAATGAGTAATTTGTTGGAAAATTTCAATGTCAACAACTCTACTTTCTTGCTTGCGCAAGTGAGAGCTATGCACCTTCTATCCTAAATTTGAAAATGATGGTTTTTCTGCAGTTGAGAGTCATTTTTATTATGAACTTCTCTACTTGTAATCTATGGTTCTTGAAGTTATTAGTTGTCAACAAGCACTTAAATAAAGTTTACTTATACTTGTTAGCTTGATAAGATTTAGATCCAAGTATCCTTTATTAAATTCTACAGCTACTTTAAATGGAAAATAGGACGCTTTCTTAGTGCTGATTAATGTTTAGTGTGTGATAGTTTTAGTGGAAATCATATTCCTGTAATGATCTATAAAATGCAAAAGTTGAAGCAGGATCGTAAGTCACCGAAGCCAGATAAATAAAAGTGTAATTTATTTATTATTTGGAGTATAAGGGTTGGGTAGGTGGTGCAAGTTGTACTGGTGTGTTTTTTTACCGATTTGTACCAATCGATCGATTTTCGAACCGAACAAAACAAATTGATACCGAAATTTAGATATACCGACTTTTCGATACGGTACAACCGAACAAAACATTAAAATTCGGTTCGATTTCGGCATTCATTTCGTATGTTTTGTATAATACTCAACCGAACAAAACATTAAAATTATAAAATATATAGAAATTTACACGGTCATAACCTATAAATAAATTGTCTTATAGTTAGTTTAATTTTTCTTACGACTTATTTTTCTATTTACGAAGTCAAATACAATAATTTCGTATTTCTCTATTTTTCGGCCTATTCATAAGTTGGCCTCCTTTCAAAAATAAAAAGGTGAAATTTAGAAATGATGCAGATCAATTGTTTTCAAAAAGTAAGCAGCAATTCACCGTGAACAAACAGGATATAAGATAAAAAAATATGTAGGAACAGTATTTATTACTCTGTTACGTAGATCAGAGTTCCGGTATAGAGTTTTTACGATAACATTTACTTGCTGCTAAAAAAGACGCACCCACATTTAGTTGAAGACTTAATTTATGTTTTGAAAGGATAAGGGGTGCCAGACTATACAGTGGGTATAGTCTGAAAAACTATCCCTGTATCACCATTGGATCCTTACAGTCTGTGGACCCCACTGTTGATCCAATGGTGATACAGATGAGAGTTTTCCAGACTATACCCATGTATAGTCTGGCTCCCCCTCTTGGTCCACCAATATATGTATTGATCTTCATTTATGTTTCCAATGTTTAATTATATTTTAATAAAAAAAATATAATTAAAAAAAGAATCACATGGGTTACAGCTAGTTGTATGCATTAAAGTGGTGGTACAGCATTGGATTCCCGGGTATCAATAATGGAGTGTCAATAATTGAGTATCAATAATGGAGTGTCAATAATGGAGTATCAATAATAAAAAAAATATGGAGTGTCAATAAACTTTTTAGCAGTATAAAGAGGTCCTCATATCTCACATATCATATCCCTCACAACGCAACAAAAACACATATCTCATATTCCCTCACACCACAGATCTCATGACTAATTTCTCACAAGTAAATCTGAGCCTCCTTGATTGCCTTCATAGTTTACAAAAAATGCGAACAAACGTATTTTTAACAATCTTTGAATGCAATCAAGGTGGTTTAAATTTACATTTTGTTGAGAGCGTTATAATTGCATAATCTTGTTTGTTGAGATCTGTTTATATGACCGTATTGATTTTATTATCAGTAGCTTTTCGTTTGGCTGTTTTAAACCTTTTTACGTTGTTTCTTCAATCTTTTTTACTGTCGTCTCCGGTGACCCGTTTATTTTTCAAAAAAAATCTATTGCTTTCGTACGTTAAAAGAATTTTGTTGCAACTGTTTTTTTTTTGTTTTTGCTTTTTGCGAATTGTCTTTTTTGCATGCTAACTTGTTTTCTTTCTATTATTTTTACTTGTATGCCCTTCTTTGGTATTTTTTTTTACAATATTGGAGTAGGTTGGTTATATTGTTAATATAAATAGTCATTTGGTGACTTGGTCTAACCTTATTCTTGTTCAACGTATGTATCTTTTTTTTTACTTTGTATATTAGTAATTTAGTATAACTACTTCAGTTGACTATATTTACTTGTAACTAATTTTTAGGTTTGTGGCCATCATTTGAAGCAAAGAAGCCTAACTCTGGGGGATTCTTTTTTTTAGATATGCTAATTAATTATGACTATAACAGACCTGTGATTGGGAATCTCACGTCTACGTGGCACTGTAATTTTTTTTTTCTTTCCTTTTTTTGTGTGATTTTGTTTTTTTTTTATTTCGTTTTCGTATATTAAAAAATTCTTCAATTTTATCCAAAAATTTCTCCAATTTTATCAAAAAAACTCTTAACCATCCACTATCAAACTATTTCATATATCAAATTAATATGTTTTTTTATCAAATCAATATCACTTTACCACTACAATTATCCCTAATTCTACACACAAAAAAAACCTCTCCCGATATACCAAAAAAAAATTCTAACCATCAACAATCAAACTATTTCATACGTCAAATTAATATATTTTTTTATCAAATCAATATGACTCTACCATTACATTTATTCTCAATTTTACCCTAAAAATAAACATATTCTAATTTTACCCTATTATTTTTTTTGATAAAATTAAAGAATTTTTTGATATACAAAAACGAAACCATAAAAAACGAAATCATAGAAAAAAAAATAAAAAAATTTACAGTGACACGTAGACGTGGGATTCTCAATCCCACGTCTGTTATAGTTTTAGGTAATTACCCTATGTAAAAAAAATCCCACTACCTCTGGCCATCATGATTCATGATGTATAGATCGATTAATTTCAAAAAGTAGGCAGCAATTCACGTGTGAACAAACAGGATGTAAGACAAAAAATATGTAGGAACAGTATTTATTACTTTGTCACGTAAATCAGAGTTCCGGTATAGAGTTTTTACGATACATTTACTTGCTAAAAAAGACGCACCCACAAATGGTTCAAGGCTTAATTTATGTTTTGAAACCATGTCCACCAATATATGTACTGCTTGTCATTTATGTTTCCGATGTTTGAAAAATAAGTTACTAACTTTTTTTTTAATAAAAAAAATAAAAATAAAAATAGAATCACATGAATTATCCATTAAGGCTTATATTTAGGCATAACGTATGTAATTAATACAGAAGGAACAAATGATGCTACGTATTAAAAACTAACCCTATTAAAAACTCAAATAAATATATTGGAACATAGTTAATTTTAACCTAAATTTAAATATTAATTAAAAATAAAAAAATTATTATTTTTTTGTATTTTTAGTATATTGAATTTTTTATTACGTTGCGTGACTTATACCCCATCCCACTAATACAGCCGCCGTGTTAATCAAGCAAATACAGACGGTAATGATGCAAATCACGCCACGTAATAAAAACTCAAACTAATAAAACTCAAATAAATATATTGGAACCCTATTTTGAGTCTATCCTAAATTTAAATATAAATTATTTTATTTTTATTTTTAGTAGATTATGTTTTTATTACGTGCCTGATTTATATCTCACCCCACTAATACACCCGTCGTCTGCATCAAGCAGACAACGTCTGTATTTAGCAGATGGTCTCTTGAAAATAGTAAGAGCCATCTGCTAAATACAGACACTGTCTGCATGCAGACGACGGTTGTATTAATGTGGTGGGGGCTTATTCTTTATGCAGACCGTCTGTAATTAATACAGACTGTAATTAATACAGACGGTACAAATCACGCTGCGTACTAAAAACTAAACCTATTAAAAACCTAAGTAAATATATTGGAACCCTAGTTAATTCTACCATAAATTTAAATATTAATTAAATTTTTTTTTTTTTTTGTATTTTTAGTAGATTGAGTTTTTATTACGTGGCGTGACTTATACCCCATCCCACTAATACAGCCCCGTCTGAATCACACAGAAAACGTCTGTATTTAGCCGATGGCTTAGGCTTATGCTTTATGCAGACGCCTTTTGATTAATACAGACGGTAATTATACAAATCACGTCACATAATAAAAACTCAACCTACTAAAACCTAAATAATTAATTAATTAATTAATAAACCCTAATTTGAGTATATCCTAAATTTAAATATTAATTAATTTATTTTTATTTTTATTTTTACTAGATTAAGTTTTTATTACGTGGCGTGACTTATACCCCACCCTACTCAATCCCACTAATGCAGCCGCCGTCTGCATCAAAACAGACAGCATCTGTATAAGAGCCATCTGCATGGAGATGGCGGCTGTATTAGTGGGTGGGGGCTTATGCTTTATGGAGACCGTTTGTAATTAATACACACAGTAATGGTACAAATCACGTCAGGTATTAAAAATTAAACATACTAAAAATCCAAATAAATATATTGGAACTCTACTTTACTCTAACCTAAATTTAAATATTAATAAAAAATAAAAAAATTATTTTTTTATTTTATTTTTAGTAGATTGAGTTTTTATTTTTAGTACGTCCGTAATTTCAAATTCGTGCTTGATTTGATTTCAAATAGTACGTCCATGATTTCAAATTCGTGCTTGAATTAGTTAACACTTTCAAGCACGAATATGAAATCACGGACGTACTATTTGAAATCAAATCAAGCACGAATTTGAAATCTCGGACGTACTAATGTTTTTAGAAGTGTGGATAGGTAAATGTTAAAGAAAATAATGACGTGTAGGGTTTTTGAAAACAATTTAATTATTTACTAGGAAGTAACAAAATTAATAAATAAAAAAATGCAAAATATAAATTAGTTGAAAGTGTTAACTAATTATAATATTATGATTATAAAATATTTTAAGTTTGTATTTAGTTTGAGTGAAAAAAAAAGCAGATGAATGTATTAATTAATAGTGTGCTAGAGTGGTTAAATTTATTTATTTTATAGATAAATGAAGTGTAATGAAGTAGTGTTAGTTATTTATTTTATAATGATATTAAGTGAAATGAATTAAAAAATAAATAAAAATAAAATGTGACTTGGAATCTTTTATCCAAGTTTTTAATAAAACATGTTCTCAAAAAAGTAAAATATGGTCTGAAAAAAGTAAAATGGGTTGTAAAAAAAAATCACCCCATATCATATCCCTCACAATACAACAACACACACATCTCATATTCCCTCGCACCACAGATCTCATGACCAATCTCTCACAAGTAAATCTGAGCTTTCTTGATTGCACTTCATAGTTTACAAAAAAATACGAACAAACGTATTTTTAACAATCTTTGAAGGCAATCAAGGATGTTCAAATTTACATTTTGTTGAGACCGTTGTTATTGCATAATTTTGTTTGTTGATGAGATCTGTTTATATGACCATATTGATTTTATTAGTAGCTTTTTGTTTGGCCGTTTTAAATCTTTTTATGTTGTTTCTTCAATCTTTTTTACTGTGTTCTCAAGTGACCCGTTTATTTTTTGTAAAAAAATGTATTGCTTTCGGCCGTTAAAAGAATTTTGTTGCAACTGTTTTTTTTTGTTTTTGCTTTTTGCGAATTGTATTTTTTCATACTAACTTAACTTGTTTTCTTTCTATTATTTTTACTTGTTTGGCCTTCTTTGGTATTTTTTTTTACAATATTGGAGTAGGTTGGTTATATTGTTAATATAAATAGTCATTTGGTGACTTGGTCTAATCTTATTCTTGTTCAATGTATGTGTATAACTATTTCAGTTGACTATATTTATATAAAAGAAAAAGGAAAAAAAAAAATCATAAGGACGTAGATTTTCTTTCTTGTATAAGGGAGGCAAAGACCGGAGAAAAATAAAAATATAATAATAAGAAAGCTAAGAAATTGTTACTGGGAAAGACCCTATCGTGGTCAAAACGTGCGGTGCATGGTTGATCCATTGTTACCATGTCGAAGGATCATCCTATGTATTAGCGCTCATGTTAGCTATCCTTGAAAATCAATGAAAAAACAGAGTGGGAAAAAAAAAATCACTTCAACCTTGAAAATATAATAAAAATATAACAAAAACACTAAATATATTAAATGTACTTTTACAACTTAATAACTTTTTTAAAATAGACACTAATAAAATCTCTTCAATCTTGAAAATATACAAAAATATATCAAAAACACTAAATAAACTAAATTTGATTTTACAACTTAATAACGTTTTTGAAGTAGACATTAACAAAAATTAAAACAATCTAAGAAATGTTAATTTAATCATTTACTCGGAAATAACAAAATTAATAAATAAAAAAGTACAAAATAGAACTTACTTGAAAGTGTTACTTTGATAAAATATTATGATTATGAAAAATTTTAATTTTGGGTTTAGTTTGAGTGGGAAAAAAGTAGATGAATGTATTAATTAGTAGTGTGGTAGATTAGTTATAATTATTTATTTTATAGATGAATGAAGTGGAATGAATTGATATTAGGGTTATTTATTTCGAGAAATTCAAAATTTTTGAAATAATGAATTAGAAGAGTAAACAGCCAAAAAAATTATTGGTTACTTTGGTAATTCACTGGCGTGGGGTAAAATAAGAAAAAATAATATAAAACAACAAGTACCGATGCGTGTGGGTAGGTAAAAGTAGAGTAAATTAATAGATAAATACAAAATTGAGATGTGATTGTGGAGTTTTATGAGACAGTTATATCGGACTAGGCATGTCCAATATATCTTTTATCGGGTTCCATATATACCGGACCTACAGGTTCAGGTCCGATATAATTCCATATATATGAGTCATTCTCGTCCTAAAAAAAGACAGACCCATGAAACACCGGAGTGGGAAAAAAAAAATAATGACGAGTAAGAGTATATTGTTTGGTTTACCAGATATAGTAACACCTCAAAATGATGTAGCTTATAGAGAAAGTCAGAAGACAATTTGTAGCACGTAAAACCTTGTCATCAAAATCGTGACAGGTTGACGTATTTTGTATCCAAAAAAAAAAACAGACCACCAAATATGTTCATCCAAAAAAATACCACTTTACTAATTAGCATATACTACACCGAGTAGGAGTAATTACCAATGAGTCAACCCCACAAAAAGGTTCTTAATTCACTTTTGAGTCTATTAGGAGAGAGCTTTTACATCCCAAAAACAAATGATTCATTTTTGATGTCTTAATTTTTTTTTAGTACAACATGTCCTAGTTAATCATATCTATTAACAACTAAATTTTGGATTATATTGTATTTTTTTTATTTTGCTTTTAATGCTTTGAAATGAATACCGAACGAGTAACACTACAGTGAATCCGATCAACTATTATTTAACGCGTGTCACATACTAAAACCTACTCGTAACACATATTAATGGAAAAAAATATCTACCGTAAAATAAATTTTAAAAAAAAACTAAAAATTTAACGCATGTTAATGAACGCATGTTATTCGGGTTTTCTATTTCAAAAACCATGACCAAGACATCATCGCTTGATTGGTTTTAAATACCATCTCTTTTTCGGTTACCACTACTGACTTTCAAAATGATAATTTTCAAAACTTGGTTTTCTGGAAAATCGTTTAATACTTGATTGGTTTTAAATGACATCTCTTTTTCGGTTACCAGTACTGACTTTCAAAATGGTAATTTTCAAAACTTGGTTTTCTGGAAAATCGTTTAATATATATTTTTTTATACGGGTGCAGAAAGGGGCTAAAAATAAAGACCAAACCTGGATAGTAAATTAAATTCCTCTACGACAGTTCATCCAACATAACTTTCGAGGTCGTGAAACCTAAGTCCTCTGGACAGTAAGTGGGCCCACCATCGTAGAAAATCCAAATACAGCTGAGAAAGGCAATTTGAATTTCGCTATGAGTAATTTATTGGAAAATTTCAATGTCGACAACTCTACTTTCTTGCTTGCGCAAGTGAGAGCTATGTACGTACCTTCTATCCTAAATTTGAAAATGATAGTTTTTCTGCAGTTGAGAGTCATTTTATTATGACATTGTCTACTTGTAATCTATGGTTCTTGAAGTTATTAGTTGTCAACAAGCACTTAAATAAAGTTTACTTATACTTGTTAGCTTGATAAGATTTAGATCCAAGCATCGTTTATTAAATTCTACAGCTACTTTAGATGGGATAGGACGCTTTCTTAGTGCTGATTAATGTTTAGTGTGTGATAATTTTAGTGGAAATCATATTCCTGTAATGATCTATAAAATGCAAAAGTTGAAGCAGCATCGTAATCGTAGAGTTTTTTGCCAAAATGGTACAGTGGCTGCCCCAAAATCCCAGAATGCGCTACCTTTCTGTAATATTTCCAAAATGGTCTACTTTCGAAAAACGACCGATCGAAATGATAAAAACGACCGATCGTTTCTATCATGAACTCTCTGGAACAATTTGGACCAAAAACGATCGGTCGTTTTGTCCAATTCGATCGGTCGTTTTTCAGACCAAAAACGATCGGTCGTTTTTATTGTGAAATACTTCCTATTTAAAAAAAAAACTCATCTCATTGCCCAGACCACTGTAAAAATAAAAAAAACAGAGCTCTTAGATCATTTTAGGGCAAATCTCAGATCTCTTCCAAAACAAGTAAAAACTCAATATTTTGTGTTGTTCGAGTATTATTTGAGTAAAATTGATAGTTTTACCGTGTGGTTATCGAAATGAAAAATCCTACAATTATGTGTTATTGGGGAGGTACGATAATGGAAACTATTAGCGAGGGGTTATCTTATGATATTTCTTATAAAAATTTTTTTAAGGTATCTAGAAACACGACATACAACAAATTTTTGGAAAAATTGTTTAAGGAACTTGATGTATCATCGACTTCAAATCGTTTGAGTTTAACATGTCGTTATCCATATCTGACTACACTTACTGAGTTTAAATATATGCGATTGGCTGTTGATGATAATGATTCGTTGGAAACCATGCTTGAGTTAATAGAAGAAAATGGAAGAACGTTTATAGAGTTATATGTTGAAATTGAGCAAGTTTACTCTTCTGATCAAGATTACGGGTTGTATTATAATATTCTTTCCACTAATGAAATCGGTACATCAAGTAGAACACCCATTTGACAAGAGCCAATGCCAGAGGTATATTCTAAGAACAACGAACCAGACTTGACACATTTGGATGCAGTGTGTCGATTGGCAGATAATATTGGTTGGTCGATAGAACTTGGGGATGAACCAGAGGATGAAGATCCGGACGTCAATATTAGCGAAAACGAGTCTGACGATGACGAAGAAAATGTACAAGAAGTTGACTACGAAGAATTATCATCTGAAATGGGCTTGTATATGGATGAGGATGAAAACGACCAATCAAGTGGGTCACAATTGCCGAATAATACTATTCCCGATGAAATTCCTATGCATCAACCAATGTCAAGTTTGTTTAATGAACCGTTCGACACTCAAGAAAATTATAGTAACCAGAGACGAAATTATATGATGTATCCTGGATTTTGGGATCCTCAAGTTAATGATCCTTTTATTGGTCTTTTATTTAGGGATAAAGAAATGTTGAAAAAGGGAATAAAACTTTGGTCAATCAAACGTAACATCCATTTTTGCACTAAAAGTTCGAAGGCAAAATTTTGGGAAATTCGTTGTAAACTGGCCGAAACTCAAAAATGCAAATGGAAACTACGAGCTTCACTAAGAAAGAAACATGGATTTTTTGAAGTGTCGGTGTACAACGGTCCTCATACATGCATTCATGCCGAGTTTACAACTGATCATCCACAGTTAGATTCCAATCTTGTTGCCCAAACCATTCGAAATGCCATCACAACTAATCCTATGATGAAGATTTCATTAGTTAAAGAGATTGTGAATGCCCGCTTTGAAATGTCAGTTTCATACAAAAAAGCTTATTTAGGTAAACAAAAAGCAATCGCAGAGATATTTGGTAATTGGGAAGACTCGTATAAGGTTTTACCTAAATTTATGAAAGCGCTTCAAAAGTATAATCCCGGTACCGTAGCTTCTTATGAGACCACGCCAGTTTACGATGTGGTAGGAAATCCAGTGGGTGAGGTATTGAACAGATTTTTCTTCACATTTAAGGCCTTTATTGATGCATTTCAGTATTGTAGGCCAATTATCGCTATTGATGCTACTCACTTATATGGGAAGTATAAAGGTAAGATTTTGTTGGCCATGACATCAGATGCAGATAATCATGTTTTTCCCATTGGTTGTGCATTTGTTGCTGAGGAGAATACAATTTCGTGGAGCTATTTTCTTTGTAACATTATGCGACATGTGATTAAAGAGCGCGTGAATATTTGTCTAATTTCGGATAGACATGCTGGTATTCTAAGTGCAGTGAAAGGAGTTTGGCGTGGTCAAGGTTTTGTTCATCGATATTGTTCAAATCATTTTTTGGATAATTTTAAGAAATCTTTTAAAGGAGATCCTGACTTACACAAGTTAGTGGAGAACGCCATTTGGGAATTACAAGAAAGAAAATTGAAAAGAATCATGGAAGCAATAAAAGTGATGAATCCTCAAGCATATCAATGGTTGATAAAAGAGCCTGCGGAAAAATGGTCATATTTTCATGATAAAGGGAGGCGACATGGTAACATGACCACAAACATGGCTGAAATTTTCAATAATGTTTTAAAAGCTGCTCGTAATTTACCAATCACTGCTGTTGTGCAGCTTATTTTCTATAAGTTGGTACACTATTTTTGCGAGCGGAAAAAGATAGTAACCGGGATAAGAAACAGCGACACAAGATATGGTCCCAATATCCTTAAAATTTTAGAGAAACGTAGGTCGGACATTGGTCATACCAATGTTACTTTTGATTATGAAAGAGGGGTTTATTCCGTATGTACAAGTTCAAGAAATTCCAGGGGAGGCAATACTCAAGTTGTCGACTTTTCACTTTGGCAATGCGATTGCGGTAAGTGGCAGAGTAATGGATTCCCTTGTTCACATGTGTTTTCCGTATGCGCTGCAAACCGTCTTGATTGGGAAGCTTACATAGTAAAATATTACAGTCTTGAATCATACGAAGGTACGTACTCGGCGCAATTTTGTCCTCTTCGGCATCAAGACTATTGGGATTCATGTGATAGATTATTTCTTTCGGATGTTACTCTTTTTAGAGAAAGGGGTCGTCCAAGATCTACTCGTATTCATAATGGTATGGATCAGTCGGAGAGACGAGCACTTATGAGATGTTCTAGTTGTCAAGGGCGAGTACATGATTGTCGTAAGTGTCCGTATCCAATACGTGGTCGACGATTATGATTTTAGGTGTAGTTTCAAGGTCCCAATATGTATCTTGTACTAGTTTAATTTTCCGCTTGTAATTGTCTTTTTTAAGATGAAATATCTATATTTATTCTCAGTGTTTTTTCATACTGTTTTTTGAGAAGATAAACTGGTTTGTTAAGTATGAGAGTAAATAAATAAATGCAATTAACATAAATATATATATTTGATTGATTTTATATATATTTTAGTATTTTTATATATTTTTATTGCCAAATCAGTGTCGAAAAGTGCAAACGACCGATCATAATTCCAAAAACGACTGATCGTTTTTTAAGTGTGCTCACTGGAAGATTTTTGTCCAAAAACGACCGATCGCTGTGAAAAACGACCGATCGTTTTTACACAGACGACTGATCGTTCTACAAAACGACCGATCGTTTCTTAAGTGTGCTCACTGGACGATTTTTGTCCAAAAACGATCGATCTCTATGAAAAACGACCGATCGTTTTTACACAGACGACCGATCGTTCTGAAAAACGACCGATCGTTTTTTCAGTGTGCTCACTGGAAGATTTTTGTCCAAAAACGACCGATCGTAATTCCAAAACGACCGCTCGTTTTTCTGTTTTTCAGCCTTTTAACTTCTTTCAAACCCTAATTCTATTTCATTCAACAATTATATCAACCCTCTCTCTCTTTCAAAATCGTCTCTTTCTATCAAAATCTATCAAAAATCCATAATATCTACATATATATAACTCAATTCTCTTATTAATCCTTATAATCAACAATCGATTGATTCCGTTTCTTGAAAACCCTTTTTTTTCAAAATACCAATTTTTCAAAAACCCTAATTTTTTTAAAATCCCAACCATGGTTCGCACCAAGAAAGCTCAACAACACCTCGTCGACGAACATGAAGACGACTACGTGCCTCCGTCCCCGAGCCGCCCCCCGTGTTCCTCGCGGTCGACGAACCGGCTCCTCCACCGCTCCACTATCGGGCCCCGGTGTCTCTTCCGGCTCTCTTCCTCCTCTCTATCCACCTGCAATGGGTAAAAGATCTATATTGACTAACTTTACCATAGATATGTCTTTATTCCTTGAACGTTTTTCCCTTCTCATGCAAGATTTAAACTTTCAAAAACTCAACGTAATTCTTACTCTAAAAGAGTCTTTATTCATTGAAAATATATATGAATTTTACCATAATCTAGTTTTTGATAGGGATCATGATGACGCACTCCGCTTGGATACACCACTAAAGTGGTGGTACAGCATTGGATTCCCGAAGTGTCAATAATTGAGTATCAATAATGGAGTGTCAATAATGGAGTATCAATAATTAAAAAAAATGGAGTGGCAATAAACTTTTTAGCCGTTGTATAAAGAGGTCCTCATAGCTCACATATCATATCCCTCAGAACACAACAAAACACATATCTCATATTCCCTCACACCACAGATCTCATGACTAATTTCTCACAAGTAAATCTGAGCCTCCTTGATTGCCTTCATAGTTTACAAAAAATGCGAACAAACGTATTTTTAACAATCTTTGAATGCAATCAAGGTGGTTCAAATTTACATTTTGTTGAGAGCGTTATAATTGCATAATCTTGTTTGTTGAGATCTGTTTATATGACCGTATTGATTTTATTATCAGTAGCTTTTCGTTTGGCTGTTTTAAACCTTTTTACGTTGTTTCTTCAATCTTTTTTACTGTGGTCTCAGGTGACCCGTTTATTTTTCAAAAAAAATGTTTTGCTTTCGTCCGTTAAAAGAATTTTGTTGCAACTGTTTCTTTTGTTTTTGATTTTTGCGAATTGTCTTTTTTGCATACTAACTTGTTTTCTTTCTATTATTTTTATTTGTATGCCCTTCTTTGGTTATATTGTTACTTAGTCTAATCTTATTCTTGTTCAATGTATGTATCCTTTTTTTTACTTTGTATATTAGTATAACTATTTCAGTTGACTATATTTTACTTGTAACTAATTTTTAGGTTTGAGGCCATCATTTGAACCAAAGAAGCCTAACTCTGGCCATGGGTCTTGTAATTGATTTAGTTTTGTTACTTTAGTGCTTTTAAGCAAAAAAAAAAAAGGGAAGTGGTCCAGTATTTGAACTGAAAATTGAGCTTAAAACTCGGGATCAAACAAGGACAAGTATAAGCCATTTAGTAACAACTTTATTAACCTAGGGTCTTGTTTGCTTTGATATTTTAATTAATGAAGGTTGTTAACCGAATGCATCCCACTTCAAGCAAAAATAGTGGCAAGAAAAATCAGCTAAACGAACATGAGATTTCTTTACAGTGTGTTCTTGTCTGTGAAATATATCTCAATGTCGGAGAACTTGTCATTGGTCAAAAAACTTTTACATTCTTTTAAATTGTATTAATTTACTGTAGTTGCGTTCCTCAAATTTTACACGAAATCATTTTGTTGAAATATTGATATTGTGACCCAGTCCTTATTTTATTATACATTATGAAATGGCTTTTACTGGAAAAGAAATAATAGTCTCCCCCTTCCCCCTTTATTAAAATTCCTGATCTACTTGGTTGGGAAGTCTTTCTTAAAAACAGATTGATCTGTTCTAATTTGTAGTAATTTCTAATAGTTGTAACTGCTAATATAGTATCTATAAAACTGGATGCCGAAAAGTTATTGAATGACCTGGTTTTTTTGTATAAAAGTTTGGTTTGGGACAAAAACCAAGTTTTCGGAAGAAATACTCCCAACTTTCTATCTCAGTTTTCCGAATGATCAAGGAGAAGAAAATGAATGTGACTTCATTTGCTCGTGTTACAAAAGAGTTTATTCCCATATGTTCTCTTATATCTTTAATATATATTAAATAGAGGAACAATTGTTTTAAAATTGTATACGTATTAGTTTTTTTATTTATTACCTTAAACACACAGTAACTCAAATATCTCTCAAATATAAGTGATCGAGATGTTCCGTTACAATTAAAATAATATTTTATTTCTCTTATTTTTCTCTTATTCTCTTTACTTTATTTATACTTTTCACATATAAATTAATAAAATAACAAATGTATGAGCTGTATAGCTGTGATAGATAAATTTATAAAAAAACTGATAATCTGTATAAATCAAAACGTTTTCTTATAAGTTGTTAAAATTAATTTTTTACTTTAAATACGAGAAAATTTGTAATTTATTTATTGTGTTTGCTCTAGTAAATTAATTTGGGTTGAAAAAAATTGATACAAGTATATTAAAATATAGTAATATTTAATTATGATAATAAATTTGATAGGTAATCTGAAAAATGTATAAAGTTAAATTGTTATTCTAAAAATATTAACGTGATGTTAATTAACTTAAATATGATTAAAAATGTAAAAAAACTGGTTCATTTGCTTTTAGATGTGAATTTAAGAGGTGTACGTCGTGTGTCATAGCATATTAGTATTCATAATAATTGCAGTAATCTTTTGTATTTTCTGTTAAGAAAGTACGTTGATAGTTTAATTAGGCATTTTGGTTACTACAAGTCTATAAAACCTTGCAAAACGCAAGAAAATACAAAAGAAAAAAGGAAAAAAATGATGGATTTTTATAGTACATTTTTTTTGAAAAAACATACAAACCGTAGGAAAAATCCACGGTTTACAGTGATTATGTGCAAACCGTATATTAAATATACGGTTTACAGTGATTCACTGCAAACCGTAGATTAAATTTACGGTTTGAATGTAGTTTTCAGAAATTGCAGAAACAGTCACTGCAATTTCTGAAAACTGCATATTGGTCTCATCAATTAAAATACTTAATATTTTTTTTAAATTAAACATGATTTTTTTTAATAAAAAAACTAAATGTCTTATTCTTACAAATTTACATAAAATAAATTTGGTCAATTCTAACAATCTCTCAAAATAAACACAAAATTTACACAAATTTACAAAAAAAAAGTTGATTTGATAAATTTTATGTTTTTGGTTAATGTTATCTTTTTGTCAAGTGTATATAAATTGAGATTTATTGAAACGTTAACTAAATCGTCAATTTTTGTGAAGTGTTTTTGGTTTGTTTTAACACTTGGATAACGCAATATGAAACATTAACTAAATCGTCAATTTGGAGTCAATCGTCAATTTTATTGAATGAAACAATCATAAATTATATAAATTTCATAAAATAAATTAAGTCAATATGCAAACATTAATTAAATTTCATAAAACATATTTATTAAACATGATACATCATATAAATTTACAACAACTTGGAAAAAAGAGTAATTTACATAAAATTAAAAATAAAAAACTAATTATGGACTTGATACGTCTATAGCTTCTTCTTCAGTTACAATTTGCTTTTCCGATTAACTTTCTAGCGTCATATATAAGTTGAAATTTGCTCGAAAAAGTTCCTTGCATGGCTCAGTATCCTCAATGCGTGTTTATTCTCACCGTGTTATAATTCTTGGCATTGGGAAGATCTATTCTTTAGGAATAACTTTAGCATAATTACAACTGTTGACGTACACTATTACATTAGGGATGTAATATGTCGTTCCAGAAGGCGGACCAGTATAAAGAGGTAAAAAAATGGCGTTTCATACTTGTATCCCTCCATTTTTATTTGGCCATAATGACAACAATACAATTGACATATTATAATGAGATGCAATTAAAAAACCATAAGACGAAAATTTCAAGAGCTGTTAGATGTGAGTAAATAATATGCAATTGACATATTCCGTCTTATGGTTTTTTAATTGCATCTCATTATAATATGTCAATTGTATTGTTGTCATTATGACCAAATAAAAATGAAGGGGTACAAGTATGGAACGCATTTTTTTACCTCTTTATACTGATCCGCCTCCTGTAACGACATATTACATCCCTGCTGTAATAGTGTACGTCAACCGTTGTCATTATGCTCAAGTTATTCCTAAATAATAGATCTTCCCAATGCCAAAAATTATAGCACGGTGGGAAGAAACACTCATTGAGGATACTGAGCCATGCAAAGAACTTTTTCAAGCAAATTTCAACTTATATATGGCGCTAGAAAGACAATCGGAAAAACAAATTGTAACTGAAGAAGAAGCTATACACGTATCAAGTCCATAATTAGTTTTTTATTTTTAATTGTAAATTTATATGATGTATCATGTTTAATAAATATGTTTTATGAAATTTAGTTAATGTTTGCATAGTGAGTTAATTTATTTTATGAAATTTATATAATTTATGATTGTTTCATTCAAGAAAATTGACGATTGACTCCAAATTAACGATTTAGTTAATGTTTCATATTGCGTTATCCAAGTGTTAAAAACAAACCAAAAACACTTCACAAAAATTGACGATTTAGTTAATGTTTCAATAAATCTCAACTTATACAGACAAAAAGATAACATTAACCAAAAACATAAAATTTATCAAATCAATTTTTTTTTGTGTTTATTTTGAGAGATTGTTAGAATTGACCAAATTTATTTTATGTAAATTTTTAAGAATAAGGCATTTAATTTTTTTATTAAAAAAATCATGTTTAATTTGAAAAAACTATTAAGTATTTTAATTGATATGACCAATATGCAGTTTTCAGAAATTACAGGGACTTTTTCTGCAATTTCTGAAAACTACATTCAAACCGTAGATTTAATCTACGGTTTGCACAGAATCACTGTAAACCGTAGATTTTTTTCTACGTTTTGTGCGTTTTTTCGGAAAAAAATGTAGTATAATAATTCAGCCTACAAAAAAATCATAAGGACGTAGATTTTCTTTCTTGTATAAGGGAGGCAAGGGCCGGAGAAAAAGAAAAATATAATAATTAGAAAGCTAAGAAAATTGTCACTGGGAAAGACCCTATCGTGATCAAAACATGCGTGCGCCGCGCCCGGTTGATCCATTGTTACCATGTCGAATGATAGTCCTATGTATTAGCGCTCATGTTAGCTTTCCTTGAAACTCAATGAAAAAACAGAGTGGGAAACAAAAAAAATAATGACGAGTAAGAGTGTATATGTTGTTTGGTTTACCAAATAATAACATCTCAAAATGATACATTACACGAGTAAATCAAGTTAGTATGCCCAGAATTGGCAAATTCGAAAAAAAAAAATCACAAGAAACGTGATATATACTTTTAAGTGTATACTGGAGATAAAGCATAAAACAATAGAAATAATCTACTATTTGTTAGTTATTATTTCTTCCCAAACCAATATACTTATTACTTGTGTACTATTAGAAGTGAACGAGGAACTTGTAAAGCAGAAAGATGATTACGTGCTTGGATTCATTGACCAAGTTAATCTCACCTGCATTTATAATCCTCTTTGGATTCTTAGTCCCGGGACTATAAATCCTGCAACCAAATAAGGCCAAACATGGTATTGGATAACAAATACTACACAATAGTCAAAGCAAAACAAATACAAAAGATGAGTACGTGCTTGGATTCATTGACCAAGTTAATCTCACCTGCATTTATAATCCTCTTTGGATTCATAGTCCCGGGACTATGAATCCTGCAACCAAACAAAATTGCATTTGGTAAACAACACAATTTTGCTCCCTCAATAACCAGAATAGATGTGATCATCACAGAACAGATGTGAAAAGTTGAACATTCGCGGAGTAAAACTAAACTATAGGACAATATAAATATACCTAATAATTTGATACATGTTTGTGAACCCTCATCGATGCCATACCCAAAACAAGCCTCGCTCATTATACTTCTCTCCTGTCGCTCTCGAGCCTAAATTAGCCAAAGCTAAGTGATTTTCACCTGAGATCTACAAACTCTAACCCATTTTCTAAAGGTATTAACCCCAATTTAGACAGATAATCATTATTGTAAAATTTACTGAGATGCCTCATCCCACTATCACAAAGAATCGTCACTATTGTATGACCTGGCCCAAGCGATTGAGCCACTTTGACTGCTCCAACACAGTTCATTGCAGAAGAACTACCAAGAAAGAGCCCGTCATTCTTTAATAAAAACCTGTCATACACAAAAAAATCCAATTAAAAGCTGAAATGCATTGGTACCAGTGTGTTAGAAAGTGCGTGTGTGAAACCCATCTTAAGAATTATCACTCTAGAAATAATGGCTACCAAGATCCTATTATTAGATTAGTAATCATATTTATAGATGAGTAGTTTCTCTTGATAGGGGTTTTACGCGAATATAAGCAGGTTTTCTCTTGATAGGGATTTACTAGTGTTAACAGGTTTTATGTTCGTTTTAAAAAAAACTATTCTAAAGGAAAAAGAAGAAGATTCCATAGGAAATATTTGCTGACCTGGACATTTCAACAGCTTCCATGTCAGTACCACGAAAAGCTCCATCAAGTTTAGCCATCATAAAATTCTGGGTCATTCGGTTAATCCCAATTCCCTCGGTTACAGTATCGAATGGATTCTTCAATCTACGTCCTTCGGCTTCTTGTTTAGTATACATTACACCCCTTGTTACCTTGTTGAACAAACCAGAACCAGGTGGATCAATAAGAAAACACTTGATGTTTGAATTCTTTTCCTGTCAAAAAATTACACGAAAAAAATCTGAGTTCCATTATCAAAGGTTAAATTTCAAAGAAACGAGACTTTGAAGATTGGAAGAAAAACAAAATGCAGTTATCCCCCTTTAAGTACCAGTTCTCCTTGGATTACCTTTATATACAAATGCAATATGTATATCTATATGTCTGTAGTGTCCCTTCACTTACACGCATACAACGTCCCTTTCTTATCATGTCGGCTCCTTAAAAGTATATTTGTTTACCAATACATTTATTTAAATTAGTATTTAGTTCTCAAGATTAAGAAAACTACGGCTTAAGTGGAAGATAGGCCACACGAGAGCCAATAAAGAAGCATTAGGTATTCAAACGGACGACTCAATAAAGGAAGAGAGTTTTGTGGGTTCAACTCAAGAATACTACAATCTCTATTAAAGTGTGCAGGGAAAGGTTTACTAATAAGAAGTCTTCTCAAATCAACAAAATTGCTAGCAGGACTATTACAAATCTGACTACCTAGAACTGCAATTGCTCACTAGATTCAGAATATAATTCCAAAACATACAACACTTGGCTTATTTAACATGATATTTTCAAACAGGAATCATGGACGGGTATACTGACATGTTTTATTTCAGGTGTGAAATGAAATAAAGAACCCTGTAACTGTTGTGTTTATGTGACTTAGTTTACTGGACCTAGATGACTTCTTTCATGATCCATTATTTCTATTGAGATAACAAGCATACTGCTTATATTCGCGTAAAACCCCTATCAAGAGAAACTACTCATCTATAGATACGATCACTAATCTAACAGGATCTTAGTAGCCATTATTTCAAGAGTGATGATTCTTAAGATGGGTTTCACACACGCACTTTCTAACACACTACCTGTGAGATGAGGCATGCAGGGTTAGTGTGTGTGATGTAGTGAGTTTCATTTTCCATCAACAATAATTCTCAACTGTAATTCTCTCGTGTTAGCAGTTTGAACAGCATGCAAGCACCATGTTAACAGGTAAAGGACAATGTCTTAAACATCAAACTAAAATTTACTTCCTTTTAATTTAGTATATTATATTATAACACCAAAAATATTACAAATTACAGAGGTATTATCCTGAACTAAATCAGCTAATAATACAATGACCAGGTCCCCCAGGAGCTGAAATACCATTATAGTGTCCTTTTCCAAAATTGTTTTCCTTGTTTAGTTTAGACTTAAAAATACGTATATGTACATTCATATATATATACACACATATAACTTTCTATATATTATTAAGCTTCCTTGTTCTCTTTCAACCTTTCTAATCTTGCTAACGATGTTAAATCATTGATTGAGAAAACTACATCTTAAGTGGTAACTATGCTATCCGAGTGCCGAGAAGTCTAATGTAATGAAATAGATCATTTAAAAGAGGAGACTTTGGTTTTTCTTTAAAGTCGAACACACTGATCACTGAAGGAGGTAAACAGTTATTTAAATTTTAACATAATAAGACCCCAAAGGCAATCAAATCTCACCGACTCCGCTCAACTCCATTAAATCACCAAGCTTCAAATAACTACCAAGGAAATAGAAAAACCTGATCACTGAAGGGGGTAAATGGTTATTTAACATAATAAGACCCCCAAAGGAAGTTAAAACTCACTAACTCCGATCAACTCCATTAAATCAGCAAGCTTAATATAACTACCAAGGAAATAGAAAAACCTTTAAAAAGCAGGAAACTCCAGCCACAGTGCCACCTGTACCTGCAGCTGCAACGAATGCGTTTATCTCACCACCTGTCTGCTCCCAAATCTCAGGCCCAGTACCTTCGTAATGGGCTCTATAGTTGGCCAGATTTTCAAACTGATCTGCAAAAAATCCACCTTTGCAATCACTTGGATAGACCAAACCTTGAGTCTTTAGATCATTAATGTCACCGTTAACACATTCCACAGACTGGGCATCCACTTTTTGTTTTGCTGCCGCCTCATTAGCTTCCAAAGCTCTTCTTCTAGCAATATTAACATAGTGATCATTGTGTGTAATTGACACAGGCCTAACTCTTTCAACTGTGGCGTTAATTGCTTCGAGTATTTGAGACTGAAAAGATTTGAAATCAACACCTCAAATTTATCAACACATACTCAAATAACAGATAAACACACCAAACGGGGGAAACTTAATATTCTGAAGAAAACATTTAAGCATTGTATAGATATATATAGTTCTAGATTCTGTTTCAAAAGTCCCTGCATTTCTCCGCAGAATCCCTGCGTAAGCGCTAGGCGTCAGACCGGGATTAATACAAGCGTTTTGATGTGGTCAAACACGGATCGAACGGACCAATCCGGTCAGAATTAGAAAAAAAACAAAAAAAAAACTTATAAATGCTTAGTCCAAAAAATATGTCAATAATTAATCAAGATTTGCACTTAAAATTTGTTTTGGAATACATCTTTATATTTATTTTGGTTTCCGTTTGACTGTACATATACTTTTTACATACTTTTTGTTGAATTCTTCATAGTATACCTATAAACTAATTATGTATAAATGCTTAATTTAGTTTATTTATCAAATTTACAACCTATATATCATGTGAAAAATCCAAAAAAGCCCCCTAAAAATGTTAGAATATGGTTTTTTCCGCCTAGGCCCCAATTAGTCCCCGCTTATTCACCTAGACCCCCAGGCCCCACCTCCCGCCTAGCGACTTTTGAAACCTTGGTTCTAGATGGTGAATTTTTGTCAGGAATATATAATCATTCCTTTCGGAAAATCAACGGGAAGGCCACTAGAGCATTAATAATCAACCTGTGTGAGTAAATTCTCATCAAGAAACATGAAAGAGTAGTAAACCAAACAACTTACAGAAAAACACATAGACATACAGTTCTGAATGATGCATATTATCGAGAAATATTATCTTCATTCCTCATGGAAAATCACAATAAAGACTACTTGATCTATTGTAGGTTAGCTATTTTGAGACATATCCCACAAGACAGAGATACAGAAAAGAAGGGTATAATGGAGCTTAAACACATACTTTCTCAATAGCAGCGTCGTCAGGGATGACGACGAGGCATTTGCAACCATAGGCAGGAGCAACGGTAGCAAGACTGATGGCGGTGCTTCCAGCACTCCCCTCTGTGACTACACCACCAGGAGCTAGCTTGCCAGATTCAAGAGCCTACAGATTGTAATTTATGAGATGGGAACAAAAAAAGGGTAATGCCGTACAGGGAAACGTTCACCAATGAGCATTCACATGAGATCAAACAAGCTAGCAACACCGTTTCTGACTACCTAGAGTTGGCATTTTCCACTGATTTGAAATAATTTCCTATATATGTCACCTTGGCCTTTTTAACATGTTTTCCAGGGGAAGGGAGGGAGTAAACATTGGTGAGTAGTAAAACATGGGACAATATTCTCCTATACAATAACATGTGACCTAAGTCTTAACCTAAAAAAAATCTTCTGTGTATAATTTTGACATTCTATTGAGACAATAATACATCCGTTAAGATCCCTCTTAAGATCAATCCTCTAACCAAAGCCTAGTGAGTAGTGATAGACATTTATTAGAATATCCAATCATCACTTTAACAGGTAAAAAAGAGTTCTTTTTTAATCTAGAACATTTATTAGAATACAAAAACAGTATTACAAAGAAAAAGGTCAATATTTATTTTATCTACCTCAAATTCAAAGAATATCCAATCATCATTTTAGCAGGTTAAGAAGAGTTCTTTTTCAATCTAGAACATTTTTTAGAATACAAAAACAGTATTACAAAGATAATTCTCAATACTTTATCTACCTGAAATTCAAAGAATATACAATCATCACTTTATCAGGTAAAGAAGAGATCTTTTTCAATCTAAAACATTTATTAGAATACAAAACAGTATTACAAAGATAATTCTATGCTTTATCTTCCTCAAATTCAAAGAATATCCAGTTATCATTTTGGAAGGTAATAATTTAGAACAGTTATCAGACTACTAAAACAGTATCACAAACACTAGAGGAATATGAATGTCCAGTGTTAGAATTAAGATCAAAGAACAATAACTCAGTCCCAGGAGGCTAAACCACATGTAGCATATGAAAAAACTTAATAACACATAATCACAATGAAAATATTTCAACAAGAAAGTTTAAAAACAAACCGTAAACTCACCTCTTCAATAATTTTAACCGCAACTCTATCTTTCACACTCCCACCAGGGTTCAAAAACTCAGCTTTTCCAAAAATCTAAAACAATAAACAACCCAGATCAATATAACATCTAAAAAACATAACCCATGTTACAAAATCAGTGATTAATTCAATTTAATACACCCTATCTTTTACACTCCCCTCTGGTTCCAAAAACCGAGCTTTTTCAAAAATCTAAAAAAAAAACATATCAATTTAACATCTAAATAACAAAACCCAAGTGACAAAATCAGTGACCGATCCAATTTAGAACACCCTATCTTTCACACACACCCTGGGTTCAAAAAACTCAGCTTTTTCAAAAATCCAAAAAAAGAAGAGCAATTTAAAATCTAAATAACAAAAGACTTGTTACAAAATCAGGAATTTTCCAAAAAAAATATTACAAAATCAGTGATTAATCCAATTTAATTAAATTTAATTGTACACTATCTTTCAAACTCCCCCCTGGGTAAAAAACTCAGCTTTTTCAAAAATCTAAAAAAAAAAACAGAAGAATTTAAAATATTGAAAAAATAATTGAACAAACGAATTAGAAGGAGAAATTGAATGTACTTGGCAACCAGTGGCTTGAGAAAGGCTGTTGATTCTTATTAAAGGGGTGTTACCAATGGCTTGAATTAATCCCTTTTTCTTCTGTTTTTTTTTATGAATTTTATTATTATTATTTAGTAGTTTGGAGGAGATGTAGAGAGAGAAAGAGAGTATGGAAAGAGCTGTGAAGAAGACACAACTGGTTTTCATATCCCCCATTTTTTTATTTTGTTGCAAGATGAGCCGTTCATTTTGTATAATTTGTATGTTTTTATTTAGGTTTTGAAAATATAAAAAATAAATGATTAATGTATGTATAAATATATATATATATATATATATATAATATGAAGAGGATATACAACACAATGACAAACAGCCAAATGGACACTTTTTTTCAAAAACGTTACAAATCAAGATTTGATTCATGCAAATCTCTACGGTTTCACGACGGGAACACAAATATGCGTCTTGTTTTTTTTTTCCGAGATGTATAATGACATGTTTTTAATTTTTAAATTTTACCATAATTTCGAAAACATGTCATTATACATCTCGGAAAAAAAAACAAGACGCATATTTGTGTTCCCGTCGTGAAACCGTGGAGATTTGCATTAGGCAAATATTGATTTGGAGCGTTTTTACAAAAAAAATGTCCAAGTTATGTTTTTCATGATGTTCATATAACATTTCCCATATAATATAATGTCTATATAAATAATGTAAATTTTAGACGATGTTTGTGTATAAAAATAAATTATAAATACTTAACAAATATATTTTATTTATAAAAAATGAATACTTTTTTGAAAAAAATAACAATTTTATTGCCATTTTTTCATAAAAGTATTCAAATAATGATATGACCTCAAATAATTTTTGCTCGAATATCATAAATATAAAACTTACTTTATTTTCGTTTTAGAGAAAGTGTAAAAAAAATTATAATTTTTTTATTTTTGAAAAAAAATCAAAGAGAATCTAGTCAAATAATATGTTTTTTAAACTGACATATTATTATATATGTATACGTATGTGTTTTAGCAGAAACATTGTATATTGTAATATTTCGAAAATACAACATTAAATTTTACAAATTACAAATAATATGAACAAAATGAAAAGTGAATTCCATGTAACTAAATTAACGTCACTATCTGAATTGTGAATATTATGATATAGGTCAATTGTTAATTAACTTTGATAGTCTGCTACCTAAATCGTTAAAAAACAGATAATACGATACATTAAATGTATTTTTTTCCTTCCAAATACCTTACACGAAAACCACACCGTAAATAACCAAAAATCGTAAAAACCGACCTGTCATGGAACCGTTTCTGGGTCTACACCCAACCCGCCCCCGTTAGTTCTTGAGGCGGGTATGGTTCTCAACTCTATATCACGGACCCGACCCATAGAACCGACCCGCATACCCGAATTGTAGACCCGCATTATATACCCATATTTTATAAATATATATATATATATATATATATATATATATATATATATATATATTATGATTACCACATTGTTGATCAATATGAAGCAAAAAATTCATACTCGCTCATTACTTCGTTTATTTTTTACAAGTAAGTTAAAAATAACTTCGAAAAATAAATTCATTATCGATACGTAAAAATAACATTTAGAAAAAAACACATAGTAAAGTATAATAAATTTTACGAATTTTGGGTATTTTGGGTAAATACCCGCACCGAGAACCGTTATACTCATTACAAATACGGGTATGAGTCGGGTAAAATAAGTAAAAAAATTATATAGAACCGACACGATCCGTAAATGACGAGACAACCGCTAAAACGTTACTAAAATGCTCAAAAATCATTGGGTCGGGTCGGGTAAAATTGTCACTAAGTGTGACCTTTGAATGTTTAAACTCAAACTAAAATGACCAAATCATAAAAACACAAACACCTTAAATCTCAGGGTAAAATGCAAATAGCCCCCATAAGCTATCAATTTTTTCAATTTACCTTCATTAACCATCAAACTTTTGCAAATAATCCTTGATGCCATCTTTTAAATGATATAGCTTTATGCATGATGATCCTTTTCGGTTTATTTTTCATTTATTATAATTATTTTTTTGATATTCATGCATGTCAAGTATTTTTTTTTGAAAAGACATAAAAAATAGTTTTTTCCATTCATTTTTTTAGAATAAAGCCTATTCTGACGACTTTGTTACAATAATTATAATATTAATTCATGTGCAATGATAAAATTTATATATCAAAAAATTATTTGAAAAATGGACAAATGAATAAAAAGTTATGTCGTTTTAAATATGAACTTGGTGGTTAATTGTACAGCTTTAATCGTTTATGAGGGTAAATTGAAATAATTTAAGTTCATGGGGGTAAATTGAAAAAAATCTATAGTTCCAGGTGGTTATTTGCAGTTTACCCTAAATGTCACCTCAAAAACCCTTGCATTAACTCGATATTTTCATTTTCCAAAAATTAAAATAAAAAATGTTAGCTCGATTTTCCCTCCGTTCCGCTACCACACGGCGGCTATTTTGTTCCACCGCCGCCGGAGATCCGATCATATCAACCGTCGTAAAAAACCAATCTCTGCCAAAAACAAAATTTTATAACTTTTTAAAGTTTTCTTCTATCGCAATTCTCACCGGCGGCGTTGCTACTGCCGGTTATTCCACTTACGGTCTGCTTTCATTTTTATTATTATTATTTATTTATTTTTATTATTATTATTTATTGTCGAGTATTGTTTAATTTTATATGTCTTGTTATATAATTGCGAAATTGCGATTAAGGATTGTCATTTTAGTTTATAGTATATTAGTATGGCTTCTGAATATATATGTTTCTCGTTATTCTAATTACGGTGAATTGAAATAAGATTTTAATTTATTGTTTGGCTTATTTGAGGATGAGATAATTGGAGTTAAGTTACACACTAAACTCTTAGCTTATTTAGTTTATTCAGTGTGGTTTCAAGATTTTAACGTATTTTCCGTTTTTTGTTGTTGTTGTACGGTGTATGTATTTATTTAAAATTTACTTTTATATGTCTCATTATCTTAATTATGGTGAATTGAAACCTTAATCTATATTTAGATTGTACTTCTAAATTAATGTTTCTCGTTATTCTAATTATGGTGAATTAAAATCTTGTTCTAATTTCACTAACGCTACGAGAGATTGCTTTGCTTATTTGAGGATAAGATAAGTGGAGTTAAATTAAACACTGAACATTTAGCTTATTTAGTTGATTTAGTGCGATTTGAAGATTTTAACGTATTTTCCGGTCTGGTTTTTATTATTTAAAATGTTTTTTTTGTATATTTCTCGTTGTCCTAATTATGGTGAATTGAAACCTTATATGTTTCTCGTTAATCTAATTACTGTAAATTAAAATGTTATTTTAATTTCAATATTGCTACAAGAGATTGTTTCGTGGTGGCTTCTAATTTGATGCTCCTCATTATTCTAATTATTGTGAATTACCAACGCTACGAGAGATTGTTTGGCTTATTAGAGGCTAAGATAATTGGAGTTAATTAAACACTGAACTCTCAGCTTACTTAGTGTGGTTTCAAGACTTAAAAACGTATTTTCCTATCTGTTTTTTTATACTGTATATACTCCCTTCGTTCCAAAATGTTTGTCCACCATGAAACTACGTGCAACTTTGACCGGCATGAAACTCACATGTAAATTACTGAAACGGAAAATTTCAAAAGTTAATCATAAAGTTTAAATGTTAAACTATGTGATTAACTTTTGAAAATTTTCATTTCGACAATTTAAATAGGTTTGATTTGTCGGTCAAGGTTGCACGTAGTTTCGTGATGGACAAACATTTTGGAACGGAGGGAGTATTTATTTAAAATGAATTCAATAGACAATAATAACGCTACGAAAAAGTTGGCTTATTTAAGCTTGAGGTAATTGGAATCAAACACTGTCGTTTTAGTATTGATTTTGGCTTCAAACTTTAACGGATGTTACCGTTCTATTATGGTGAAATGAAATGTTAATCTATATTCGATAACGATACATAATAAGTAGTTGCCAGTTGGCTTATTTGAGGCTAATATAATTTGGGCTAAATTAAACTCAAAAGTCTTATTTAGTTGATTGGGATCATACAGAGCCAATTTAGAATTCATTGTGGTTTCTAGCTTTGACGGAGTTCACGGTCTGTTTTCTCATTTTAATTATATGAAAAAATCTATTTTAATGTTGCTTGTTATTCTAATTATGATGAATTAAAATCTCAACCAATGTTGATAAGGCTATGGAATAAGTAGTTGGCTTATTTGAGCCTGTGATAATCTAGGTTATATTAAACACAAGACTCTTAGCTTGTTAAATTGACTGGGATGAAAGCACTATCATTTTAGTATTCAGCCTGGCGTCAAGCTTCAACAGATTCTACGATCTGTTTTTTTTTCTTTAAAATCTAATTCTACGTTTCTTGTTTAAATCCTATCTATATTCAGTAATCACAGGTATATATAAAAATTGGCTTCTTGGGGCTTAAATTTTTTAGGTTAATCAAACATTAAACTGTGAGTAGCTTATTTAGGTGATTCTGATTAAACGTTGCCATTTTAATATTCAGTGTGGCTTCAAGCATTAACGGATTTTACGTTTTTTTTTAATTATCGCATAAAATCTAATTTTATGCTCTCGATACATACCTTTGCTACAAGCTTTCTCGGTTTGAATCGTTTGACGATGGACTTTTATTCTAATTATTGATGAAACGATGTTAATTCAATATCATCATGAAGTGACGAGGAATTGTTTGAATGCGGATTTAGTGGAATTAACTGCCTTATTTGAGGCTGAGATAATTTGGTTAATTAAACAAACCATATAATTTAGTGAATTTTTTGCTTCTCTTTTATTTATTTTTCGGACTTATTTTTTGTAAGATAAAACTAAGGAAAAACTGGAGATTAATGTATTTATTTTAATAACTTGCTCCCTAAGTAAGAAATTAATAATTCAGTTTTAAAAGCAGACCACACTATAATGAGATTACCCCAAATTTTTTAAAACCAAACCCAGTTTCTTTTTTAAAACCAAATCATCAGAACAAAAAGAGAATGGTGGAGGATTCCAATTCGAAAACCAAAATAGTTCTGCTCTTAGCTGGCCTACCATAGGAAGTCCTTGTTTAAACATCTTGTTGATTTTCAAAATGTAATATTCATTTTCTATCCATTAAGAAAAGGTTTACAGGAAAAAAGGTAATGATGTCAATCTTTAATTTAGTGTGACAACTAGTAACAGTTATCAATGGCACGCAGAACATTTAGTTTGAAACCATTTTAGCTGTAATCAAACTGAATTTAGTGTGTAAAATATGAATATGTTTCTGAAATTGAAATTTTGGAGACTATGCATACAGTTTCATTCAGAAAAGGTTTACAAGTTACGACTAGATAGGGTATTATGTTATCTTTCTTAAGAAAGACCTGTTGTTAGAAGTATGCATTATTTATGTATGAAAGAAAGCTATTAGTACCTGATACAGAAGTAATTTGTTAAAGATATAGTTATTACAGTTTATGTGTCACTACTGGTTTATTTTTGATAAACTTCTGTATATTTCTGAAGATCGAGTCATAATTTGAGATGTTGGGAGTTCTATTGCGAGTTTTTAGATTATCTTGGAATTATTTGTCAAACATATTTTTTAAAGTTTTTTGGTATCGTTTGATGATTTATGTAAACTTAGGCGCTCATTGATGCTGTCATCACCAGTTTTTTGAAGACTTGAGACCTTATATTTTTCTGTGATTGTATTTTCTTCTATTTGTTATACCCTGGAAGACTTGTTTACGCTAAAGAAAAAAAACTGCAATTAAGTTTCATTTGGCTGGCTCTCATTTCATTATAACGGTTTGTGTCATACTGGCTTTATAAGGAATAGTTTCATTACCCTCGTAGTTTGGTTTGTGCCCATATGTTTAGTAGATTTGCCTCAGTTTTTGGTGAAAATGAACCCAACACTATTTGAATTCTATAAGATGGGATGTGCATCTTGAACTGGGAAAATGGTGCTAAGTTTTGCAGCGATAATCGAGTTTCAAAAAAATTCTTTTAAATATGCTCATCCGATTGGCTATTTATTTGAGTGACCTTTTGTTCTGCCCACAGCATATACATTGGACGAGGTAGAAAAGAAGACTAAAGCTTTACGAGCATCTACTAAGTACACTGTAAAGGATGACGCGACCACCCTTGATGTGCGTTAACTTTAATTTTGTCAATTATAGTGTTCTCTGCATTTTATTATTTTCAATGAAGATTTTTGTGGTATTCATTAGATTGAGCATGAGGTGCTTGTGTGGGCATATTTAAATGTGTCCTGAAATATAAAATGATGGTCGGGATATATTGAATTCTAGCCGTTTACAGAAATAGAATTACTTATACCAACTCTACTTTCTACATAGATCAAAAGCTTTAGCTGCATGTCCACATAAATTACTGGTGAAGAAGATTAAGTCCTTACACATAACCTACTCAACATAATTTATACCGAGTCTACTATAGAAGCAGTTTTACATGTGCTTGAGTTACATGCATCAAAATGTCGCAGCCCATATCTTCAGATGAGTAACATAAAAGTTAATTTTTTATGCAGAAAATTCAAGCTTCAGTTTACACTGGTGCAATGACAGGTTAGCCATGTACAATATTATGTGTTCACATTTGCTTACATCCTTTCTCAATTGTTGTTCACGTGCTATATGTTCTGCTCCTTTAATTAACATTAGTTTTATATGTATCACTGTTACCTACTCCCTGCGTTCCCAAATTATTGTCCATTATTCCATTTTGGAAGTTCCCATTTAACTGTCCACTTTCCCAAATTAGCAAGTGTTCTCTTGTTTATTTACATTTTTACCCTTATCCAAGAAACTCTTAGAATTTTAATGATAAACATAATAGGGGTAGACTAGGGAAAGCATGCAAAAATAGTTGTCATAATGTTGTCCCCTTAATATGGGCGACTCTCAATGTAGGACAATAAAATGGGAACGGAGGGAGTAATTTATTCAAAGCCCCCTAATGTGCCATGTTCCGATTGTCATGTACCAAGACCTGCTACTCTCATATACCAAACATTACTTTGGCGACTGCCGACAGGACAATGTTGCTATGTTTCGGAAGGTCAATAATCACGAAAGTACTTGGTATAATTTGGTTTAACTTAGTTAAAATAGAAAGAGAAATTTGTTTACTTCACAATTACTAAATATTTAAGTTAAAAGTAATTTTCTTCAGAGTTTCAGTTTCATCATGCTATATCACCTCCAAAATAGCTTTAGAAAACTAAGCCCAACCCAACTTACCATGTTCTGAGACAAATTGTGTACTACGTAATCATACCCGTACACATGCCATAACAAACTAGGACTTAGATAACATTGATATGTTGTATTCATTAGCTAATATGTTGGTTGTTAGCATGCGGAGAAATAGACCCATTAGAGGTAATTAAAGAGGTACAAAAGTTCAGAGAAATCTCACATTATTTTGAAGTTTGCATCCATGGAGTTTATTTCCTCTTGAGCTACCTCGAGGGTTTTAAGTCTTTTCTTATATACTTGGTACCTTGTTGTGTTAATTTTGTAGAACTATCATAAGCTTGTTTCTGTGTTCGTATTTTATTCCAGGAAAGTATTCTTCCTTTCTGTTATCTTGCATCCTCATGTAGACCTCATAAGAGTATCTGGCACATTTGGAGAAAATATTCAGTAGGGCTGGTGTACACCAAATTAAGGTGCACCCCACCAATAGTATTGCAAGGATTCAAATTAAGGGTGGGCCCCACAAGGGTTCCCTCCATTTTCTAGGGTTTTAATTGGAGGCCTCACCCACCTTTTTTGTACACCAGCCCTACCGAATAGTTACTCACATATATGAGTAACCCGTTTGTAGAGTGTGCATTTGAATTACCAATTATCTGTTCTGCAGTCGCATATTTTCAAGTGGATATATTTTCTTGCAACTTATACCATGATTGACATCTTAATGAACTGCTTCCTTATCGGTTTAGATTGATGCATTTCTTTACCACAAGTTTCTGTAATGATAAATTTCTGGCACTCACTCTAGTTGTTGCTGCTTTTGTTTTGTGATACAGTACCTGCCAAACTAGTCGAACTTTACATTGAGCTTAGAAAATTGTCAGAGGAGCATGTCAAAGTGAGCAAGTTATTTAACCAGTGAATCACATTCCATTTTTCTTAGCCTCTGAAGACAGGCAACATTCAAACTGTACTATATCTCTAGCTTTTATTTTGTTTTGAGCTAACTAAAATTTATACTTCCATCTTTAAGGGTTTTACGGAGCCAATTGCAGAGAAGCTCTTGCCAGATTTGCATCCCTTAGAGCAGGGTGTCTTAACGCTTGTTCTCGACTTAAATGAGACTTTGATATATTCTGACTGGAAAGTAAGACTGCAAAAGTTTTATCCTTATTTCCCTTTTATACTCTGTGGAGGTGTGGCTTATTTCTCTAACACCCATATTAACCAAAATAAAGTACCGAATGTAACACCAAATCTGTTACCCGCGCCCCTAATGATGAGACAAGTTTAATTTTGACATGATGAAATTGTCTTTTCACTTTATATTTTGTTTTTATCACACCCCTTGATAATATATACTCATGAAGAGTTGAAGATAGGTTTAAAAATGAAAATTTATGTGGTCAATCACTGCAAATAATAAATCTTGTGTGCCGAATCTTGTTTTTGAATTACGTGGTTTGCTTCATTTTCCTTTAATTTTTTCCTAATGTCGGGGTAAATAATTAGTTATCATTTTTTGTTTTTTATATAAAATATTGCAGAGATACAAATTTTATTTTCTCATGATAATCTATATTTATGAGTCTGTAAAGTGAATTGGAGAGATATAAGTAGAGAGAAAGAAACAGGTGTTAAATTTGCCATAACAAAATTTTCTCATCTTAAGGGGTCTGGGAAGTTGATCTAGGGTTATGTTCAGAACGTTCTTTTAATCCATTGATCTGGCATGAACTTTTCGATCCGGTGGTGTATCATATTAAGTGACATTTCACTCATCGTTCTCTTGTCTGTTTCTGTGGGAATATGCAGCGAGAAAGAGGCTGGCGGACATTCAAAAGGCCTGGAGTTGATGCATTCTTGGAACAACTTGCCCAATATTATGAAATAGTTGTCTACTCCGACCAGTTGCAAATGGTATTTTCACTTTTAAATTCCTTATTCCCTTAGTCTTGTATGGTCAGAAGCAGTTTTCCATTCATATCTACCTATATTCTACAGTATGTCGATCCTGTGATTGAAAGGTTGGATCCTAAACAATGTGTACGATATAAGCTTTCTAGAGGTGCAACTAGATATCAGGACGGCAAACATTTGAGAGTACGACTTCCTAACTCTAGCTTTCTCAGTTCTTTATTATGTTTAGCAATGTATTAAAAGCAATGCGCCTTTTCACGCTTCAAATTGTGTCTGTACCCTAAATGTCAAAAACATCGTGGAACTTCAGTGAAAAGTGTGAAGTTTGTAAGAAGCATACTTTTAAAAAAATTGGACCTTGAATCTTGATGATAAATTTTCTTTAAAAAAAATGCATCTCTCCTTTTATATGTGCATGATTCTATTGGGTTATATGGCTTATTCTTGCCAGTGTTTAAATTCATTCATATGCATTACACATTGTGTTTTCACTTTATTATTGCATATATTCTAATTTATGCATAGCTTACCAAATTTTACGTTTTAGTGAAGCTTTCTTGCCAAAGGAAGGAATGCTTTGCCATTTCAAAACATTCATGTATAATGATTTTATTCTTCCGCCCTATTTGTTTATTAGAGTATCTGTGAGTTTCAAGATTCTTTATAGTCATTGTATCCAAAGCAACATAACATTTATATAATATCAAGTCCTTCATGAACTTATGGATATTGACGAGATGTTTGTTTTTGCAGGATTTGTCAAAACTTAACCGTGATCCAGGAAAGATTCTATATCTAAGCGCTGATACATCAGGAAGCCTTCAGCCAGAGAACAGTGTTCCGATTACCCCATGGAAGCTTGAATCAGATGATACGGCCTTAGTGGACCTTATACCCTTTCTTGAATGTAAATTTCATTACAGTATCAGATTATGATCTGCCAGTTTCATAGGACCCACACATTTTATTATTTTTATGCAGACGTTGCCCGACATAGACCTTCTGATATTCGTCCCGTGTTAGCATCATATGAGGGACATGATATCCCGAAAGAGTTCATTGAGCGTTCTAAAGAGCATCAGAGGTAACATTCGATTTTAAGTCCCTAATTTCATTGAGCCTAAGACTTGCTAAAAAGTGTATTAAGTAGGGAACAATTACATGTAATATTATATGTAGCATAACAAAATTTGTTGTCACAACCCCATGCTAAGTACCCAAACAAGGTTACTGATTTATTTCCTGTGTTTTTTTTGCAAGGAAGTTGGATGAACTTGTTTAACATGAGTGTAAATGTGTAAGAACATTAAACTGAAGTGTGTTTACTTTTGAATAAATGATGCAGGCGAATTCAAGGGCAGCAGGGACGTTTGTGGCGGCGCTGATCCTAGAAATATGAAATATTAGATTGATAAATAACCTGAGCATTCTTTGGTTTTGGAAGAACTATCGATTACAGGTATGTCACTACGCAGACCAATTTCATTTCTGCTGGATACTGTTTCAGATTGAGTGAGAAAGCTGCAATTCTTGAGGGTGGCAGTAGATCAAAGTTAAATGTAGAGTTACTTGCTCTTATGAGAATTTGGTCACACATAGCATTTGCAATTATTTATTTTGATTGTTTGGAAGTTTTGTAGAAGGCATTCATCGAGTCTGTGTTGTGTTTTCACATTTGCTGTATAATAGTTTAAAAGTAAGATTGGAGAAATATGCTATTCTAACCTTGCTCGCCTTTAGGATCTTAAGTTGTGAAGTATCTTTTATACCGTACTCTGTATGCTTATGTACAAATGATTTGTAAGACCTTTAAATGGATACGAGTCTCTAAGCATAAAATCTACCTGTAGTAAGCATTCCAGCAGCTTGTTATAAAAAGCTGAAACCACCACTATCAACTTCTTTCAGTGTGGAGTATTTTAAAGTACATTTGAATGAAAAGTAGTCGTCAATCAATCCTTTCAACATTATTTTAGAAAAATTCAACAGCTAAGTCAGCTTATTTTCTGTATTAGAGCAGAACTACGAACCTGTTCAACTGGGTAAGTTTATTCGAAATGGAGATGATACAAATATATGGCATAATGTGATTATGTGATAAAACTTACTGGTGTAGAAATGACAATAGAAGTTCTGGATCTATTTGTGATAAAACAACAAAAGCGATAAACTGATATGCGAGCTTCTTCTTTGATGGAGTAATGATTCATGGAGTATTAAGTTTTTTATACTTTCATGGAAACATCTTCGCTATACACCTAAATCTCGTTCTTAATTATGGTTATACGCATTAACTAGATGGAAATCGATCCTTAACGGAGCAAGACTGTTGGCATTTTTTTCTCGTTACATTTTATTCTTGTTACATTACCGTCCTACATCTTTATATATAGTCTCTCGATCGGTTGTAAACAAAATTGTTACAAAAAGTATGAAGTCATAAACCACTTTACTTTGTTTAATTTCTTTCTTTTAACAATAACAGTGCAGGGATCTCAATGCAACTACATATCATGGCAAAGTTGAGAAAATAAGCAAAGTGAAAAAGTAAAAAGAAAAAAGAATTAAGAAGAAGAAAATTGGCAAACTTATACTGAAATGTGACCAGTGACCACCGGTCCACCACACCCACCGCATTCCTTTAATTTGGGGGGATGATAATATTTTCTTGGGGTCCAATTAAGTGGAATTCAAATATTCAGTATGTACATTTAGAAGGGAAAAAATGTCCATCCGGAAAAGAAACTAAAATGAGGTTGATATTGCAACTACAAAAAGTAGCTCATGCAAAGTAAATAAAACTGTAGTAGAGGGTTTGATAACTTCAACTCACACTAATTAAGATTTCGCCGTATGAATCTATAATAGAACCAAACCGAATGCAGGGGAGGAAATGCAGGGGCGGAAATAGGGGATGGCCACAGGTGACACCGCCACCTTAAAAAATTTAAAAATATTTTTTTATATATAGAAAAATTCAGATATTTAATGTTTTATACATTAATATCCCCCAAATTAACAAATACTAATTTAGTTAAAATGGTAAACATAAATTTTGTGTGTCACAAGCTAACTAGTTCGAATTTTATGACTATTTTTTACCCTTCATTTAATTAACATTACTTTACTCTTTGACTTCTCCATTAATTAATTGCATCTTTTAAGGTACTATTACAAGATTTTATAAATAAATGTTTTTGTGCAGTTTCATGTTCATATTACAACAAAGTTTAAACTAACAAATTTGTATATGTAGTCAATTTTTCTGTATCATTTGAATTTTTTAGATCAATGGACAAGTCAGCTAAGTTTTAAGCTCCGAGTTTTTTTTGTTTTTTTATACCGTTTATTGTTATTGTACTAGCAAAAAAAATTTAACGTTTTAAATTTTTAAATCAATGGACAAGTCAACTAAGTTTTAAACTCCAGGTTTTTTTGATTTTTTATACCCGTTTATTGTTATTATATTAAAAAAAAATTAACAAGCTCTCAAATAATTGAATCCTGATTCCGCCACTAACCGTATGATGAACCGGTCATGACTCATGACATTTATGGTTCACCGGTTGAACCAACTCGGTATTTATCAGCAACATTAATATAAATATAGAATCAAAGTACAAATCTTAAACTAACAACGCTCACAAATTGAATTGTGATGGTAATATTAAATTATTTGATATAAAAAAGATTTTTAAAAAAAACTATGGGATGAAAGTAATCATGCAATTGCTTGATATATAAAATAATAGTTGAAGACTTGAATTTTACAAGAGCACCACTCTTCCAATAATATTAGAGGTTAAAAAACTTTGTAGTTTATATATATATAGTAGTACACGGAAAAAAAATGTGCATATACATTGATCATGAACAAACTCTCAATACTTGTCTACCAAAAACATAGATAAGTGTTTATATAAGATTGATAGCACTTACACAAATAGCATTTGCCATACAAATGCATCAATTGATACTATATGGATAGCAAGAAAGATATACTCCAAAACTTGAGATTTGCAAAGTGAAAGTTATTGGATCGTGACAAGATCGACAACCACACCACACAAGAAAGTCATGTTAGGATTAAAACTTTTGGAATAAGGACAAATGTTTGCCTTGGGGTGCAAGAAGTGGAATTCAATAAAGGAGACCAATAATTCAATCTTAATTAAAAGAAAAGGAAATTTTGTAAGATTCATGTTTTTTAACAAGAAAAAAGTCAGTACAAAATCGTTAAAATAAGATCTGATATAGACTTGTAATGACACTTTCAACACACAAAGAATTTGATCTGATATAGTGTCGTTAACCGATTTACTAGTTACGGTGCTATTAGGAGACAAGACCAGATAACAAAAATCAAGACCTTTCTGTTTTATTAGTATCGAGTTGGTTAGAAATCCGCAACTGAACTGGACATGTTAAAAGTCATAAATGTGATCATTAATTCATTAATCATTTTTAGTGTTTAATTATTTCTGAAGGTTAAAGTCAGGTTTTTAAACTTCTCATTTTTATCTCTTTACAAAGAGTGTAGTCCCGTATAAGTATGGCTGGTGATGAAGTTTTTATGAAGCCTTGAAGTACTTTGATGTTACAAGTTTTTCTGTGTACTTTATATATGGATAATAGGTTTTTTATAGTAGTTTTTTTTTTACAGGGATGATGATATAAAGAGTGGGAATGGGGATGATTGAGAATGTAGAAGGGGAAAGAGAGTTATTGACTAGAATTTTTTATTATACCTTTGTTTTTTACCTACTATCGTACTCATTTACTTATTTTTATTCAAATCTTAAATTTTCAAAACTTATTTTACAAATTTATAAGTTTTTATATTATATCGTATTTAAAATTTAAAATATTTGGACATAATATTGTTTTAGACATTTTTTCTAATATTTAATGTTTAATTTACACTCATTTATACATTTATTCCAAATAAATTGTGTGTGGATTTTATTTTAAAAATAATTATTGAAATGTATTAATACATGTATAATTGTACAATTTATTTTAAGATTTTTAGAATTTGGTTTTGGATAAAATAAGAAAGAAAGCTCCAAGATGATACAGAATAGAGAGATAAGATTTTGACTGTTTTAAAGCCTATTGATTACAACAGTAGGATTCATATATGAAGATCTATGGCTAAAACAAAAACCAGTAACCCATAAAGGTGTGTTTCATATCAGATTTTTGGTTAAATTTTTGAATTTAAAAAATCAATATTTTTTCATAGGTGTTTGGTTAGTAGAATTTTTTTTATTCTTAAAATCCAGATTTTTAGTTAAAATAATCTAAAAAATCCAGAATCCATATTTTTGTTGGATTTTTTGATTTTTGAATTTTAAAAATCAGATTTTTTATCAAAAAATTTGATATCAAACGGACCCTAAGAGCATCAATTGTATTAGTTTTTTTATTGTTAATTAGTATCACTTTATCATTTAAAATATATTTTAAATGACACATAGTATTGTTAACTTTAACACCCACAATAATGTTAACTTTAACAAACTTAAATACTTTTCAAATTAAAATTTAATAATCTAATATATCATTTATTTTTTATTTTATTGGTCACTACCTTTTAGTTTTAATATGTGGAGAATATGGAAGATAATATGTAGGAGAGATACTGAGAGAAATATTATTAGAAATATAGATAGTACTAGCAATATATCTACAGAATATATGGAAATGAGAAAAAAATAACGCTTAATTGGGTGAGTGATCATGACGGCCACCTGATCAATTAAAACAATTAAAAACGTTATTATAATTTACAATTTTTTAACATTTATAAAAATAATACATAATTTAACACAATTAATGTAAACAAAAAAATGGATACAACTAATGATTTTAGTTAACAAAGATAACACGCTCTGATGAATAACTAAATTTTCCCAGCATAAAACACGCGTGTAGTCCTTATAACCCGTGCCTAACGTGCACGGTTCTTATATAAGAGCATTCATAATAATTTTGTTAACTTTTTAATGTTAAATAGTAACACATCATCGTTTAAAAAGATTTTAAATGACACATATGCATCTTAAATTTAATAACTACATTAGTTTCACGTTAACAATGTTATCAATTTTTAATTAACAATTTCTCTTTTATTTTACTAGTTACTATTTTTATGGGGAGAATTTATATTTTAAATATATTTTAAATGACACGTAGTATTGTTAACTTTAACACCCGTATTAGTGTTAATTTTAACAAACTTAAATATTTTTCTAATTAAAATTTAATAATCTAATATATAATTTATATTTTATTTTATTGGTGCACCACCTTTTAATTTTATTATGCGAAGAATATGGAAGAGAAGACGTACGAAAGGGACTAGGAGAAATAGTAGTAGAAATATAGATAGTACTAGTAATATACGTACAAAATATATGAACATGACAATAAAAGAATTTTCCCATTGATGAGCGGGTAAATCATGCCTGCCACGCACCTCATCAATTAAAACAATTAAAAGCATTGATATATTTAATAATTTTTTTTAATATTTATAAAAATAACACATAATTTAACATAACTAATGTAAACAAAAAATGGATTGTTAACTAACAATTTTAATTAATAATGTAGATGCTCTAATAAATAACTAAATTTTCCCATGCATAAACAATATAGAGCTATAATACCATCTTAGGTCAAAAACCACACATGATTGCAGGTACCTACCATTATTTTTTTTAAAAATAATTAGTGGGAAAAACCCACATTTTATTAATGAAAATCGCGGGTGAAAAACCCCACAGAAAGAAACCAAGTAGAAATACATAAACAATCTCAAACGGCGAGACCCAAAAGAAATAATAGAAACCTATTACATCTAATTGAAAATTAAATTCCAGAAACTGCTAGGCAGGTTCCAATAGACTGGCGAGCGAAACTTGAAGGACTGGAACTGTAATATGGATGTAATAACATATGTCCTCTTGCACCTCTTCATTTCTCCTGAATATAAAACGAAGAGAGAGATAGATCTCTCCTTTTTCCAAAGATCTCTATTATCATCGAAACTTTAGGTTAGAGAAGCCTTTTGCTTCAGTGAGAATAACCCATTTCACCTTTCAAGACCTGAGGGAAATCATCCAGACAAATGATGTTACTCTCCCTATTTGCAAAAAGATCAGCAGGTTTGTTGCCTTCTCACGCCACATGCTTAAACAGGTACATACCATTATATATATATATATATGGGGGAGGATCTATACACACATAAAAAAACACATTATGTTTACGCATCAATCACAACCCTCCATTTACTTATTTTTAATGGTCAAGATTATGTGTTTATTCTTGTTATTAGATGAACTAATCTTGACCATTAAAAGTAAGTAAATGGAGGGTTGTGATTGATGTGTAAACATAATGTGTTTTTTTATGTGTATGGATCTGGGTAAAACGACAACTATAGCATTGTAATCCATCTTCCTTTCCGGGTAATATATTATATGTAAAATTTATAATATTTGGAAATAACATTGCTCCAAATGTTTTTTTTTAATTTCACTAATTAAATTGTACTAATTTTTCTATTTATTTCAAATTAAACTGTGTATGACTTTTCTTTTTAAAAAAATTATTGGAGTGTATCAATATAAGTATAATAATAATTGTAGAATTTTTTCCATTTTTTTTAATAAATATTTTAGATTAAAAATGTAAAAGGGCATGAAAGTGGACGGAGAACAAGGGACACATGATCCGGACTCCTATAAAACATACTTACAAATTACAATATAGAGCTACAATACCATCTTAGGTCAAAAACCACACATGATTGCAGGTACATACCATTATATATACTTGTAAAACGACAACTAGGTTATTGAAATGATAAAAAAAATCTATGCAAACGAGTTATGAAACAGTCATATATAAATTTTCATCATAAGGAAATCATTAGAAATCATTCAATATACATATATATATCTAAATTTTCTAATGATTTCTTTGTGATGACATGATTCAAAATTGAGGTAAAGCGGGACAATATAGTAATTGATTTAGAATCAGATGTAAGACATATTCTATAAACCTTTAGATTAATTTAAAGGAACATGGATCGTTAACTTCATAATTTTCACAACGATATGAATAAAGATTGAATACTTACCTTGAGCCATTGTGTAGTTTACTGCTTAAGCTTTTATGAGATACGGTCTTCTCTCTCTTAGCCCTTCCTTAATAATAAATACTATTATATATATTTCTCTGTATGTTATTGATGGTGAGAATATAGTACTGTTACTATTATTTTATAGGTAGAGAGAGGGAACGTATAACAGTGTCCCCCACTTCTCACGTTCCATCAACGTGATAAGTGGTAGTATTAGTTTAATATTAATCTTTAATCCTTATCTAATACTAACTACTTTTAATTTATCTTTAATTAATTATTTAACCAATAAGATTAATAAACTTGATAATTATCCAAACCATTATTTATTTAACACATATGACACTAGGCCATATATATTCTAAGATTCTCCCACTTGGCCTTGTGGCAGCTTAATTTAGTCTTTATGGTTTGATAAAATAATTTATATATTGGTCATGTCATTAAAATCACTATTAAGTATAAACTAATATGAGTCCTGGCGATTTTGCATTATATAACAACACAATCTCTTCCAAGTACCACAATATTGGTCGTGTACTTAACAAGATCTGTAAAACAAATCAAATCATGTTTAACATTATGTATATACAAAAGCAATAAAACATTATATTTATTATTTTCAGAAACAATACATAAATAAGCTCAAAGTGTCAAACTTAAATCTTTTAAACTAAACATTAATATTTTTAGTGATGCCCATCCTCTCGACATGCTCGATAAAAGTCTTAGGTGGCAATCCTTTAGTCATCGAATCCGCGATCATGAGTTTAGTACTAATATGTACAATTGACACCTTTTGTTTCTGAACATCTTCTTTAACGGCAAGATATTTTAAATCCATATGTTTTGCACCCTTAGATAACTTGTCGTTCTTTGAAAAGAAGACTGCTGCCGAATTATCACAATAAATTTTCAGTGGCTTGGCAATACTGTCGACTACACCAAGTCCCAAAATAAAGTTTCGCAGCCAATTTCCTTGAATTGCGGCTTCATAACAAGCCACAAATTCAGCTTCCATAGTGGATGTAGCAATGGTAGATTGCTTCGCACTCTTCCATGAAATTGCTCCTTCGGCTAATAGGAACAAATAACCCGACGTTGATTTTCTTGAATCAACACAACCGGCAAAGTCTGAATCTGAATAACCAATCACTTCAAGATCCTCAGATCTTCGATAAGTGAGCATATGGTCCTTTGTGCCCTGCAAATATCTCAATACTTTCTTTGCAGCTTTCCAATGATCCATTCCCGGATTACTTTGATACCGGCCAAGCATTCCAACAGCAAAACTGATGTCTGGCCTAGTACAAGTTTGAGCATACATTAAACTCCCTACAACTGATGCATAAGGAATTCCTTCCATTTGTTTGCGTTCCATTTCATTTTTAGGAGATTGCATAAGACTAAACTTATCCCCTTTCTGAATTGGAGTAACACTTGATGAGCACTTTTCCATTCTGAATCTCTCCAAAACTCGATTGATATATGTCTTTTGAGACAGACCCAACATTCCTTGTGATCTATCCCGAGATATTTCTATCCCGATCACATAGGTTGCCTCACCCATATCTTTCATTTCAAAGTTTTTGGAGAGAAATTTCTTGGTCTCATTTAACAAGCCAAGATCGTTAGTAGCAAGCAAGATATCATCAACATACAGAATTAAAAACAGTGTCCCCCACTTCTCACGTTCCATCAACGTGATAAGTGGTAGTATTAGTTTAATATTAATCTTTAATCCTTATCTAATACTAACTACTTTTAATTTATCTTTAATTAATTATTTAACCAATAAGATTAATAAACTTGATAATTATCCAAACCATTATTTATTTAACACATATGACACTAGGCCATATATATTCTAAGATCAGACTCATTATTTGATTGCACCATGATTTATGGTAAGTTTTACTATTGAATAGCATGTAACTTTAACGCATAAAGATCTAGAGAGATGAGAGAGTGTATTAATTTGAAGGATATACTGGCAATAAAAAAAAATAGTCCAAACAATAAAAGTGTTTTAGAGACTAGCCTTTTGATAAATAAATACCATTTTTATGTAACTTTTCATCATTTTCTCTTTAAATAAAAAAGAGAGAGAGAGAGATTACACATAAATAAATGACGAGATGAACTAATTAAACAAGGGATGAGAGAGGAGAGAGAAACACTGTAACAAGTTATCAAATTTATTTTATTAGAAACAAGTATAAAAAATAAATGAGGTTTTATGCATTAAGTAACAACCTATGTCTAAATGGAATTTTACCAATTACTTATCCCTCCTTTGATGTGTGACTTTTTTCTACTCCAGTTTGAAAGTTTAATAAAGTTTAGTCATTAAAAAAGCAACTTATTTTAGTTTTAGTCTTATCTCCAGAGTGTTTTAATAAATAGTCTTTCTTCTCAAACTTATTAAGATTTTAGTCTTTTTCAAATACGTATAAAAGGGGGTTTAATTCTATTTTTGTTCATTTGACCTTCACTTTCTCTCTCACTAAAAATATAGAGCTCCAAAACCACCATCACACTCACATCCGTTGGATTTTTCGAATAATTTTTATGATTTTTTGAGTTTTTTTTTTTAATTTCTTGAGTTTTTTACGCTTTTTAATCATGTGTGATATTGTCTATTGATTTCTTATCTTAAATTATTAATTTATTAATTAGTTAATAACTCTCTAAATTAATAAATTTTCATGGTCCCGACAATCTGAATTTATAGAGGTTTTGCCGTACGTACATACTTTGTATTTTAATGGTCCAGACAATATGAATTTAAGATTAAAAAACATATTTTTTGTAATTTAAAATTATTCACATTTGTTTGTTGTTTTTGGAATTTTTTGTATAAATTTTAAGATTTTTTTGGAATTGTTTGAATAGTTTTTATGATTTTTTTTTTAATCATGCGTGGTCTTTTCTAATCATGTTTAATCATATCTAATCCTGATATTGTGGTCAATTTTTATGATTTGAAAACCCGTATTCCTTTGTATTTTAAAAATATTTACATTTCTTTGTTGTTTTTGTGAATTTTTAGAATATTTTTCATGATTTTTTGTTGTTGATATTTTTACTCTTTTTAATCTTGTGTGATATTGTGTTTACTTTTTAAGATTAAAAAACATTTTTTGTCTTTTAAAAATATTTACATTTTTTTGTTGTTTTTGAAGTTTTTAGAATAATTTTGTGATTTTTTTGAGTTTTTTTAGAAAATTAATTTTTTGTAAATTTTTTACTCCTTTTAATTCTGTGTGATCGCGTCTAATCTTGCCAAATCATGTTTATCATGTCGTATCTTCCGTTTAATTTTAAGATTAAAAAAACATAATCTTTTTGTCTTTTAAAATATTTACATTTCTAATTTGTTTTTTTAAAATTATTAATTTTATTAGTTTTTAGAATTTTTTTTGAATAATTTTTATGATATTTTTACTCTTTCTAATCTTTGTGTGATCTTGTTTAATCTTTGTCCAATCCCATGTAATCTTGTGTCCAATATTTAGGATTAAAAAAAAGTAATTTTTTTGTCTTTTAAATATTTACATTTATTGTTGTTTTTTGAATTTTTTGAATGATTTTTATGAATTTTTGGGTTTTATAATGTTTTATAACCTGAGTTTTGTCATTTTTTCAGTTTTGTATCCCCAATTCATATTTTTTCACTTTCGTATATTTCAGGGTTTTTTTTTTATTTTTTAGTCTTTTACATCCAAAACTCTAACGGTCATTAATGGAAGTGAGTAATGTGCACAGCACATGCTGTTTTACCGTTAAAATCAAGGGCACTTTGGTCTTTTACATATGAGTAGCTGATTTCAGTCGTTGGATCTTTGACAGAATGATCGTATGGCTCATATTTTTTACATACTTATACAGACTATACAGTATAAACATACATACATATATATAAACATAGAAAACTTAGTTTTTTAGAATTCTTGGAAAACTTAGTTTTTTGACTTTTTTTCTAAAAAAAATAGTTGGATACAATTCATGGAGATTGCATTTGATTTGTCATCACAAACATAGAAATGCAACTTAGCAATTCCATCTTTAGAAATGTAACCTTGATAATTTCAAAAAGAGCGAGACAGAGGGAAGGATGTTTAAATTTTAATTAGAATATATTTAGGTCTTGCCAATTGGCAATAGTTGAATTTGTAGGTTAACCTAGTTTTATTTTTGGGTTATTTAGGCATACCACAACTTCCCAGTGCCGACGACAATTACGAATGTTTGATATAATAGAAACGGTGAGTACTTATTCTTTTATAAAAATGTATGGAAACGGTAGTTTTTCATAAAGTTCTCCATCGTCAGAATTGAAGAGTAGAAATATTATTTGTTCTGACTAAGAAAGTTATTGAAATAATTTTAAGATTTTAGTAAATGATATAAACCACTTAAATGCATTGGTATGAGTCTGTAAGCATAAATCTACTTGTAGTAAAATATTCCAGCAGCTTGTTGTAAAATGCTGAAATAACCACTTTTAACTTTTTTTTAGTGCGGAGTATTTTTAAGTAAATTATAAAGCATGATGTGATAAAATGGCTGGTAAAGAAATGACGATAGAAGTTCTGGATCTATTTCTGATAAAACAGCAAAAGCGATAAACTGAGAATGATGACATAATGAGATTAATTCTGAAATTCCTATCCGCTGTTCTAGTTGCAGTTTTGCAGTTAGGTTTCAAGTGAGGTTGCAACCACCAGTTGGAACCAAGTGTATTAAATGGACAGAACTGTAAAATGTTAAATGTACTCAAAGTGAACACAAGCACATTTAACAACGGAGTTCACCTAACTAGGCTACGTTTCCGGGGCACTTACCCAGATTATGATATTATAAAAAGCTTACAATATAGGACTCAAGTCTTAATGAAAAACTCTCAGAATCCCTCTAGGTTTTTCTGCCTATCTCTATATTGCTCCTACTCTATAACTATCACGTATAAATCAATGGCATCCCACCATTGTTTTCTTTTTAAAAGCTCACGTGTATTCTCTCAAGAATGGGTTCTTTATAGTTTAGAACACACACTTTTTACAAGCTAGTTTATCAACTATTTATACAAGTAAAACAATCTTCTTGCTTCAAGATCTTTTATGATTGCTTTTGACTTCTTTTGATTGGCTTCAATCTCTCCATATTGCACGTCTGCCTTTTGTAGGATTGACATCAATTTTCATAAGTTAATACCTGTTAAAATAACTAGCTTTGGAAATAGGAGTTAGTCTTTTCCTATAACTAGGAAACATATAAAGATAATATCTTTCAGAGATAATATCTTTCCATATATATATGAAACACCTAACTCCATATTACATTCAATCTTTAAACGAATTATACTGAATATAGATAAGGAACAAAAGATTGAAACAAGTGATAAGGACAAGCATAAGAATAGAGATCATATTTAAAAGGAAACATAACCTTATAAACTTATCTCTTTATATCTTTTAGAAAACATCTTTCCTTAACACTTTGATATTCTCAATTTACGCATATTAAACCTTTAAGATCATATGAGAATATATCCTGCATACTGTAGAACAAATATTAATCAATAAAGAACAGTTATGCAGTTTTACAGAACTAGACAGTGTACTGCTGAATAGCAGGTTGCAACTGAGGTTGCAACTTAGGTTGCAACTGGTACTTGAAACCTGGCACTATTGACTTAGTAGGTTGTAACTGAGGTTGTAACTGGTACTTGAAACCTGTTACTACTGACTTAGTAGGTTGTAACTGAGGTTACAACATTGCTTGAAACCTGTCAATACTGTCTTAGTTCTTAACAACAGTTAGGATTTATTTAGTAAAAACCAATAGACAATAAACAATATTTAGACCAGAAATCCGGTCCTAACAATCTCCCCCTTTGTCATTGGTTTTGACAAATCAATTAAGTTTATAAATCATCCCAACCACCTGCAAATTCAATATTAGCACAGTCTTTAAATAGTATATTAACAATACTAAAGAGTCATCTGTTTAAGCTCCCCCTGTATGTTAGAATTGCAGGCACTTAATAAGCACAGAATGTATCCATTCATAAATTCAATTTTAAAGACATCACAATGAAAATTGCAGAAATTTAAAGGCCAAAAACATGGCACAACAGTGTCTTAGTACAGCAATTAAAAAAGTAATTAAAAACAGCAGCATTGAGTCTTGAAATTGAAATACAGAAAAAAAAACATAAACTTCAACATAAACTTCACTCCCCCTATTTGTCAGCAACCATTGTAATCAGTCACGAGGTATATCAGAATGTGGAGCTCTTTCTCTGAGAGGATGGTCTCTAACCACCTCTTCATCTTTTTCTTCACTGCTTATGGAGAAACAGTCATCACTATCACCATCATCCTCACTCTCAATAATATCCACCAGCAGCTTATTGATTTGATAATCATCAGCATCCAATTCAGCTCTCTTTTCTTGATTATAAGCCAGCTTCTGGAGTAAGTACCACTTTACTCCTTTTTTCTTGTCTGAGGGAGCAGTAGAAGTCTCTTCTTCTTTTTCGTTGCCTTTCTCACCAGAAATGTCATTAACATGCCCTTCTTTTAACAACTTGGCAGAAATGTACAAGGCAGGTGGACAATCAGTGAAGGGTTCAACCAAGATATTAATAGGAGAATCTCTGTTCAAAGAGTTAGTTTGGCCTAGAATGATATTAGAAATTAGGCAGGGGAAAGGAAGCAGAATGGAAGTAGAATCTGTGTCACTGAAATCTCTTATGAGATTGAAGACATGTTGTCCAAAATTGATAGGTCTGGAAGACATGATTTTATAGAGAAAAGTGGCCATATCTTTGCTTACTTTGGAAGGCTGTTTGGTTGGAGTCCAGTTAAACCTGGCTATTTTATGCAAAACAGCTGCACAAAGAGTGAGAGAGGAAGTTTTGATGGAATTTCCATCAAATCTATTGTTCTTTCCAGTTAGAACCAAAGCAATAACCTCCATGTCATAATTAACATCTTCAACAGAAGGATTTGGTGTATCTAGGAAACCATTGATAAGTTTAGGGGTAAAATCAAAAGTATGACCTCTTAGAAAAACTCTCCCATAAGCAGGATTTCCCTCTTCAAACACAATGCTACTTAGATTAGCATAGAATTCTTTAACAACAGCAGGGAGAAAAGAATCAGCATAAGTAATTGTTTTTCCTAAACCAACAGCTTGCAACAGCTTTTCAACATACACTTGAATGTGTGGATAACTTACCAAATTAAGCTTTCTTTCACAGTGTATTTCTTTACTAGAATAAGCCCTAAATCTCCTATAAGTTCTTCTACTCCAGAACTTAGGATCAACTTCATTGAATCTCTGAACATACTCAAACTTAGCAATAATGGGATCATTAGTAAAATTCCTCCTAGCACGCTTTTTAGTCCTATGTGTCTTAGGAGAAGAAGACTCACTTACCTTAGCCTTAGAGCTATGACTGGTGGGGGATTTGGATATGAAATCCCTTAGAGTACAATCATCATCAGAACTGGGGTTATTAGACATGGTTGCAACTAGGGTTGTAACCGTACTTAGAACCTTGTACTAGGTTTTTTCAGAGAGACTAGGGTTTTACAGAGAAGAGAGAGAGAGAGTAATTCTGTAAAATGTAATTGATTTGGGATAGAGAAAAGAAGTTTGTATAAATAGCAATAAAGACCATATCTTTTTGAAATTGGAAATAGATACATGCAAATCAATTAAGAGACAGATTTTGGCTTAAAAATAGGAAGTATTTTATCAACAGAATTTTGAAAAATAAATCATACTAAGATCACGAAAGAAACAGTTGGCATTAAGATAAATTCAGCCAATTAAACAGATAAACATTTCTTTTTCAAAACTGATTCATCCAAAATTTGAAAATTCAAAAGTTGAAGCTTATTAAGGAAATTTGACTTGATTCAAGATAAAGAACAATTAAACAGATATCTAACTTTTAGGAGAACAAAAAAAAACCTAGCAATTTACTCAAGAAAATATGTTTATCAAAGAATAACTCTAATAAAGATTAAATTCTAGGAGCTTAAATTGAGCCAATCCGTTTTTATCTCTACACAAAAACTAGTTTGATGATCTCAGCAAGGAAAGAGTATAAGTGATGTCAAAAATAGCAAGACTTTGTCTTGGCTTTTTCATTCTAGAGTGTTCGGACAATCACTGAATTTTTCAGTATTATGAGTATGAGGTTTCAACTGATGTTGCAACTGATCTTGCAACCAGTATTATTAGCATGTGGTTTCAACTGGGGTTGCAACTGAACTTGCAACCACTATGTAAAAAGTGCACTTTGTGCTTGCAACTCTATTACCAGAGAGGTTTTCAAGGACAAGTTACCTCACATCTGTTTTTGAGACACCAAAAAGCGGCTTTTTCAAAACAAAAACATCATAGCTCAATTAAGACTTAACCTTAGAAATAAAAATTATTTAAGGTACTCAATACAGACATATTTAGCAAGAATATTTAATTAGATTGATAATGACATACCCCTATGTCACTTCTTAATGATTCAAACTTGTTTGTATCAAGGGGCTTTGTGAAAATATCTGCTAATTGTCTTTCAGTTGAAACATGTTCTAAAATTAAGCTCTTTTCTTCAACTAGTTCTCTAATAAAATGATGCCTTAGATCAATATGTTTGGTTCTGGAATGTTGAACTGGATTTTTAGCTAAATCTATAGCACTTTTGTTATCACAAAACAAAGTTAATATTTCTTGTTTAACATTATAATCAGTTAACATCTGTTTCATCCAAATAAGTTGAGTGCATCCACTTCCAGCTGCAACATATTCTGCCTCAACAGTAGATAAAGATATGCAATTTTGCTTTTTACTGAACCAAGAAACAAGTTTGTTTCCAAAATAAAAACAACCACCAGAAGTACTCTTTCTATCATCTATGTTTCCTGCCCAATCAGCATCACAATAGCCACTTAGAAAATGGTTTGTATCTTTAGAATACCATAGGCCTAGGTGAAGTGTTTCTTTTACATACCTTAGAATTCTTTTGACAGCTAGAAGATGAGGTTCTAAAGGATTTGCCTGATATCTGGCACAAACTCCTACACTTAAGCAAAGGTCTGGTCTACTAGCAGTCAAGTATAGCAAACTTCCAATCATTGATCTATAAAGACTTGGACAAACACTTTTTCCTTTATCATTTCTAGACAGTTTAAGAGTGGTACTCATAGGGGTTCTCTTCTATTTACTCTCACTCAGACCAAACTTCTTAACAAGATTGTCTGCATACTTACTTTGGCATAGAAAAATGCCTTTCTCATTCTGTTTAACTTGCAATCCTAGAAAGTAAGTTAGTTCACCTCCACCACTCATTTCAAATTCATTCTTCATATCTGAAATGAATTCTTCTATTCTCTTATTAGAAGTAGAGCCAAAAACAATGTCATCAACATAGATTTGAGCAATTATAATATCCTTTGTAGTTTTCTTGGTAAACAGAGTTTTATCAACTCCCCCTCTGTTAAAACCTTTTTCAAGCAAAAACTTGGTTAATCTATCATACCAAGCTCTAGGAGCTTGCTTAAGACCATACAAGGCCTTTTTCAGCAAATAAACATGTTCAAGAAAGTTAGGATCTTCAAATCCCTTAGGTTGACAGACATAAACCTCTTCATTAATCACACCATTCAGAAAAGCACTCTTTATGTCAAGTTGAAACAGTTTAAAATCATACAGACATGCAAGAGATAATAGCATTCTAATGGATTCAATTCTAGCTAGAGGAGCAAATGTTTCATCAAAGCCAATTCCCTCAATTTGTGTATAACCCTAAGCTACCAACCTAGCTTTATTCCTGATAATCACTCCATCCTCATCACTTTTATTTCTAAAAATCCATTTAGTCCCTATAACATTTTTATTAGAAGGTCTGGGTACTAAAGTCCATACATCATTTCTCTCAAATTGGTGCAACTCATCTTGCATAGCTATAATCCAGTCACTATCTTCTAAAGCTTCTTTTATATTCTTAGGTTCTAACTGAGAAATATAACAAGCAAAGTGAACAACATTAGTTCTTTTACCTCTGGTTTTCATACCTGAAGTGACTTCTCCTATGACATTGTCAAGAGAGTGGTTTTTCTGAGTCCTTACATAGCGTGGCTTGCTTGTAGATGGAATATCAGATCTTCCTTCTTCTTCTTCAGATTCTGTTGAATTCTGGGTTTCAACTGCGGTTCCAACCTCAGCTGTAACCTCAGTTGCAACTGGACTTCCAACCACTATGGGACTTCCAGTTTGTTGAGTTTCTTCTTTCTCTTTTTCTGCAATCTCAGGCTGTTCATTATCACCTGTAATCTCATCAACAGTTTTTAGGTCATCAAATAACACATTATAAGATTCCATAACACAGTTTGTTCTTTCATTGAAGACTCTAAATGCTCTACTATTCTGAGCATACCCAAGAAAGATCCCTTTATCACTTTTAGAGTCAAATTTACCAAGATGCTCTCTGTCTCTGAGAATATAACAAACACACCCAAAGACTTGAAAATATTTAACATTGGGTTTTCTTCCTTTCCATATTTCATAAGCTGTCATGGAAGTGCCTTTAGTAATGTAAACTCTATTAACTATATGACAGGCAGTATTAACAGCTTCAGCCCAAAATCTGTTGGCAAGTTTCTTAGAGTTAAGCATGACTCTAGCCATTTCCTGAATGGTTCTATTTTTCCTTTCAACTATGCCATTTTGCTGTGGAGTCTTAGGAGCAGAGAACTCATGACTTATACCTAAGGAGTTGCAGAATTCTCTAAACTTACTATTCTCAAATTCTGTTCCATGATCACTTCTAACCCTAGCAATATTACCACTGGTTGAACCTTTTTCAAGTTGAAGTTTTAAGCACAAAGTTTTGAACAGTTCAAAAGTTTCAGTTTTATCCTTTAAGAACACTACCCAAGAATATCTAGAGAAGTCATCTACAACTACCAGAATGTACTTCTTACCACCTATACTAGCAGTTTGCATAGGCCCCATCAAGTCAATATGAAGAAGTTCTAGGACTCTCTTAGTGTAGATTTGACTTATACTTTTGTGAATACTTTTGGTTTGTTTACCTATAGCACAGTCACCACAGACACTTTGAGTTTTAGCACTTAGTTTAGGAATTCCTCTTATCAATTCATTTTTAACAAGCTTATCTAAAGTTTTGTAATTCACATGCCCAAGCCTTTTATGCCAAATATCCACATTATTAGTAATGGCTTGATTACACCTACTTTGAGGCAATTCTTTTTCAGCTTTTTCAAACACATAGCAGCTGTTGGTTGATCTAACTCCAGTCATGATTAAATCATTGTTAAGATTAGTAATTAGACACCTTTCTTTGTCAAATTTAACAATCATTTTGTTATCACAGAGTTGACTGATACTAATAAGATTAGCTTTTAGACCATCTACAAGAAAAACATCCTCAATAATAGGCATTCCAGGTTTGTTTAAGGTACCTTTACCAACAATTTTACATGTATCTCCACCTCCAAACACAACAGTGTTTCCAGTAAGAATGGTGACATTTTTTAAGAGACTTGCAGTACCTGTCATGTGCTTAGAGCAACCACTGTCAAAATACCAATCATTAGAGGTAACAGCATTCAAGGAGTTAATGACTGCTTTGTTGTTAGCAATTAAGGTAGCTTTTTCTTTAACTTTCCAGACCCAGTTCAATTTTTTATTGATAGAAGCCAACCAGGTCTTCTGTGAAATGTACCTTCTGTTCTTCTTTAAATAACACTGGATTTCTACATGACCAGATCTTTTACAGAAGTTACACAGTTTAGCTTTAAAAGTAGATTTAACCTCATAGCTATTCAGTTTATTTTTGGTTGCAACTGTGGTTGCATCTCTAGTTGCAACTGTACTTCTAACCTTCTTCTCAAAAACTTGAGTTTTATTCCTGGTTGCATTCTTGGTTGCAACTGAGCTTCTAACCTTATAGTTAAACTTATTAAAAACCTGAGTTTTAGCTTTATCAACAGCTTCAATAAAGGTGGTTTTTCCTGTACTCTTACCACCATAGTAACCTAGACCACTGATATCTTTAGAGCCTCTAGAATATGACAGCATGTCATCTAATTTTTCTGAAGCAGAAACATTCATCAGTTTTATTTTCTTTTTAGTTTCAGTAAGTTCAGCCAGTTGTAAGTTCAGCTTCTCAGTAAGACTTTTAACCTCATCCTTTAGATTAACATTAAGTTTGCTTATGATCAAGGATTGTTTACTCAGACATTTATACTTTTCATAAAGAACAAGATATTGCTGAGAAATGTCTTCATCAGAAGGTTCTTCCTCATCACTGCTGTAGGTTTTAAGAGCGGTTGTAACTATGGTTGAAACATGTTCACAGTCACTTTCATAAGTAGGTTCTTTTTCAGTGATTATTCCCATAAAATTAACAAAATTAGAATCATCCTCTTCATCACTGTTGCTCTCAGAATCACTATCACTATGAGTGGTTATATAGGCATTTTTGTTCCTTTTTAAAGTATTTGCACACTCAGCCTGAATATGACCAAAGCCTCTACATTCTCTACACTGAATCTCTTTAGGCTTATAATCTTTGTTATCCTTCTCTTTAGAATTCCACTTTCCTGTAGAGTTATTATTGAACCTGTATTCTGTCTTAAATTGATTATCCCTTTTCTGAAAGTTTTTAGAAGAACCAGTATCATCCTCTTTTCTCTTGTAAAACTTTTTGAAAACCTTTTTAGCAAAGAAAGCTAGCTGTTCTTCATCACTTATTTTATCACAGACATTAGGTTCAGATTTCTTAGCCTGAAATGCTATTCCCTTTTCTGGTCTTTTAGGTTTAAAAAATTTCAGCTCATGAGTGCTTAGATTTCCTATAAGTTCTTCAAATTTAAGATTATCTAAGTCTGTTGATTCTTCAATAGCTGTAACTTTTATTTCAAACCTTTCTGGAAGTGACCTAAGAGTTTTCTTAACAAGTTTAGCATCAATGTATTTTTCACCTGAGGTTCCAGCTTGATGAGCAATGTGGCAGATTCTACCATTAAATTGTTCAATGTTTTCATCTTCCTCCATTCTTAGGTTTTCAAATTGAGTAGTTAACTGTTGAAGTTTGAAAGCTTTTACTTTGGTAGTTCCTTCAAAAGTAACTTGCAGAATATCTCATGCCTCTTTGGTAGTTTCACAGTGAGAGATATACCTGAATACACTGAGAGTTACACCAGCAAAAATCAAGTTTATGGTTGTTGAGTTGGCACTTGATTTTCTATCTTCATCAGCAAACCATCTGTCTTCAGGTATAAAAACCAGTTCTCCTTCACTATTAATGGTAGTTGGAGCCTCCCATCCATACATCACAGTTTTCCATGCATGTTCATTCTGCTGTTTGATGAAAGACCTCATTCTGATCTTCCATACTCCATAGTTTACTCCTCCTTCAAGCAGTGGAGGTTTGTTGAAAGCGTTTCCTTCCCTCATTAAGTCCATTTTTACTAGAACACAGGATCCACACTAAGTAAGGTCTAGTGTAAAGCTCTGATACCAATTGAAATTCCTATCCGCTGTTCTAGTTGCAGTTTTGCAGTTAGGTTCCAAGTGAGGTTGCAACCACCAGTTGGAACCAAGTGTATTAAATGGACAGAACTGTAAAATGTTAAATGTACTCAAAGTGAACACAAGCACATTTAACAACGGAGTTCACCTAACTAGGCTACGTCTCCGGGGCACTTACCCAGATTATGATATTATAAAAAGCTTACAATATAGGACTCAAGTCTTAATGAAAAACTCTCAGAATCCCTCTAGGTTTTTCTGCCTATCTCTATATTGCTCCTACTCTATAACTATCACGTATAAATCAATGGCATCCCACCATTGTTTTCTTTTTAAAAGCTCACGTGTATTCTCTCAAGAATGGGTTCTTTATAGTTTAGAACACACACTTTTTACAAGCTAGTTTATCAACTATTTATACAAGTAAAACAATCTTCTTGCTTCAAGATCTTTTATGATTGCTTTTGACTTCTTTTGATTGGCTTCAATCTCTCCATATTGCACGTCTGCCTTTTGTAGGATTGACATCAATCTTCATAAGTTAATACCTGTTAAAATAACTAGCTTTGGAAATAGGAGTTAGTCTTTTCCTATAACTAGGAAACATATAAAGATAATATCTTTTAGAGATAATATCTTTCCATATATATATGAAACACCTAACTCCATATTACATTCAATCTTTAAACGAATTATACTGAATATAGATAAGGAACAAAAGATTGAAACAAGTGATAAGGACAAGCATAAGAATAGAGATCATATTTAAAAGGAAACATAACCTTATAAACTTATCTCTTTATATCTTTTAGAAAACATCTTTCCTTAACAATTTGATATTCTCAATTTACGCATATTAAACCTTTAAGATCATATGAGAATATATTCTGCATACTGTAGAACAAATATTAATCAATAAAGAACAGTTATGCAGTTTTACAGAACTAGACAGTGTACTGCTGAATAGCAGGTTGCAACTGAGGTTGCAACTTAGGTTGCAACTGGTACTTGAAACCTGGCACTATTGACTTAGTAGGTTGTAACTGAGGTTGTAACTGGTACTTGAAACCTGTTACTACTGACTTAGTAGGTTGTAACTGAGGTTACAACATTGCTTGAAACCTGTCAATACTGTCTTAGTTCTTAACAACAGTTAGGATTTATTTAGTAAAAATCAATAGACAATAAACAATATTTAGACCAGAAATCTGGTCCTAACAAATTCTTTAGCATTTTTCAATTCAGAGTTCCAGAAACAAGGAACAAAGTAAATTATAAGTTGACAGTAAACAATAATTACAAGTTCTGGATCTATTTCTTAAATGTTACTTCTAGAATTACTCGAATATATATTCTATTTAATTGATCTGCCAAACTTAAGGCAGTCGATACTATCTTTGTAGTATTAGATTATTTTATCACGTGAATGCATGCATGTAAGTCTTTTGGGATGAAGACAATAAGTATATGAGCAGTGGAGCATTATATATTTTTATTGTTTTAGGGACAAAAAGAACAAAACAATAACCTTTTTATCATCTTGTTCTTAGCAAGAACCTTTTTATCTTCTTGTTGTAGTAAAAAAATATATAAAACGAATATCCCAATTCACGTTGAGAACCATTGCTCGTTAATGTTTCAAATAGTTGAGAGTATTATTGGATGAATAATACTTATGTAAAGTTGATTGTATATAGAAAATAGAGTTCAAGACATATTTCAACTTTTTGCTTATGCGAGCATTTTCTTTGATAGAGTAATGATTTATGGAGTACATGTTTTCTATACTTTAGTGGCAACATCTTTATGGAGTTCTTCTTTGAACAATTTGTTACATAACCATAGTTAATTCTATTGCCAGTTTATTCATTGTTTCTTTTGTCTCTTTTTCTTTTTGGCCTAATCTCCTTTGTACCAAAAGTAATGATAAAAAAACATCAATTCACATGTGGAAATTATCTCCACCAATTTGGAAATCAGATCAATTGTAGTCTGGATTGTTTGGATTTTATACTTGTTATTTTACTATTCTACGTCTAGTCTGGGTTGTAAACACAAAGTATGAAGTCATAAACCAATTTACTTTGTTCAATTTCTTTCTTCTAGCATGGTATATCTTAGCTATAGTTCTCGTTTTTTAGTCATATTAGTTTCCGCTCCACCGACGGGAAGTATTAGGCCTCCATCGGCATAAAAACCTGAAACCGACAAATCTCTTTCTCAGTAACGAATATTATAATATTATATTCTGGTGGGCAATATACACCCTAAACTATAAATACCGACACCGTTCTATCGGCAGGTTTAGTAAGAAATATATAATCATATAGTATTGGTGAATACAACATAACCACAGTTAAATTCAGATTTACAAGATATGATTATATTCATAACCATCAAGTCAGAAGTCGAAATCGAAATCGTGATCAATTATACAGCAAGATTGCTTGGATTTTATTCTTGTTACTTTTTTTTTTAAGCAACCAAAGTAAATTCATTAGAAAATGAGTGAGGTGTACCTCACTCGATATACGTACAGAGGAAAACGCTAGTAAAGGTGTGAGAAACAGTCTCAAAACCCAATTGAAAAACAACTATATGAGAAAGAAAAATACTTAAAACAAGACCCGCATACGATTATACCAAATATAATATAAAACCGCGACTAAAAATATTTTACGACCAAGCATAACCTGCTTCATCTGCATTTTATACCAAATTTTTTTAAAAAAACAAAAACAAAAACAATCACTAATTGGTTTTTACTCCATGTCCCCCAGGGACCATAGAGTGATTTTCGAGCTCCCAAATTCCATTTATTCTTGTTACCTTTACACCTATAAATAGTCTCTCGGTTGTAATCAAAAAGTATGAAGTTGTTAAACAAAATTTCTATGTTCAATTTAACAATATTAAAGTAGGGATCTCAATGCATGCAATATTATATAGATTATCAGGCGAGGTGCTGACTTCTTTTTTATTTGAAATTGGCAAAGTTGAGAAAATAAGATAATTTAAAGAGAAAAAGGAAATTGGCAAACTTTATTATTAATATGTGACCAGTGACCACCACATACAAGTCACACACCACATTCCCTTGGGGCATGGGGTCCAAGTGGAACTCAATTATACAGTGTATAGAAGGAAAAAAATGTCCATTCGGGAAAGAAAGGAAAGCGAGATTGTTGATATTGCAACTACAAAAAGTATTTGCTATGCAAAATAAATAATATTCTAGGGTTTGATAACTTTAACACACTGATTTGCGGCCTCATATACATTATGAATATATATTTTCCGCTTGAAACGTTTTAAGTTTTTAACATACTGTCAGTCTGTAAGAGACTAAGAGGAATGTTATCAGAATCGAAACGCATAATGAACCGGTCGTGACATTGGTTCACCATTTCAACCACAGTTCAATATGTATTTATATTAGTAACATTAATATGAATATAAAAGTAGAAATTATGAAGTTAACAACTCTAACAAACAAGAGTGTGATGGTAATTCTTTGATATAATCAACCAAAGCATTTGTTTAATTTATTGAATGAAAGTAGTCACTAGCAATTGCTTTATAAATTAATAATTGAAGACTTGGTTTTGACAAGAGCACCACGTCTTCTACTAATATTAGTGATTAAAAACTTTGTAGTTTATAGTAGTATACAGGGGGGGGGGGGGGGGGGGTACTTGTTTTATATGTTAATTGGCCAAAACATAGCTTAACTGTTCATTTATTACAGAGATTAATTTAGAGTATATATTCAACCCTATTCCCTCCAGAATAACATCAAATATATAAATCTATGATAGCGTACCAAGAAAATAAAACTTCTTTTAAGTGCATATTGAAATGTATCAATTGATACCAGTATATGCATAGAAAGATTATTAGACAAGGTCGTGGAAACTTCAAAAATAGTTTCCAAAAATTAAGACTCTGGCAAAAGTTAAAAGTTATTGGATTGTGACGAGGGACAAAGAGAAGTCAATGTTAGGATAAAAAGTTTCCATTAAAGTCTTTTAATTTGGAAAGGGACAAAAGTTTTCCTTGGGGTGCAAGAAGTGGAATTCAATAAAGGAGGCGAATTATTCAATCTTAAGGAAATTTTACAAGGTTCGTATTTTTCAACAAGAAAAAATACAATACGATGGCTAAAGCACCCTCCCATATATATTGAGAAAATTACCAAAAAAAAAAATCATGTATTTTGCTTAAACTTAACGATTATAAAATAATATAAACATGCAATTCAGCTTCAGACACACCTTTAAATCTTAGTTCGGCAACTGTGTAACAAAAGAGTTAATATCATATCTGATATATATAGTGACGTTAACCAATAAATTAGTTATACAGAGCTATTAGAATTTAGACGAGACCGTTTAACTGAAATTTAGACCTTCCTATCTTTTTACTTATTAGTAAATGTTTTAAACATTGAGTTGGTTAGAATTTGTAACTGAACTGAACATGTTAAAACTTAAAAGTCATTGTAGAAAACATTACTTTAAAACAATATCGTGATCATTCATTACTGATCGGATGAACGAGATAAATAATTCCAACCATATTACTTAGGGTATAATTGTTTTTATAACCTGGACTAACAATATTCAGATCATATACTTCGTGAATTTGTGAAATTACTTTTAAAAAATAAATTAAAAGACTTTACTCGTCAATTTACCCTTTACTTTTTGTTTCTGGCCGTCATCCCCGATATTTTGCATAATACAACAGGATTCTTGTGTTTGTAAAAAGTAAAAACTTGTGAATGGTAGAGAGTTGCTCTTAAATTCAACTACTCGAGGATGTGGTCTACATAATATTGAATATTTATTCAAAAGACCGTTTGCCAAATCATTTAGTACAATGTGTGGCAATAATAGATCACTTAATAGTCAAACACGTGCATTGGAACTTTGTTTATGTTCCCGAATCTTTAATAGAAATATAGAATTACTACTTTCGTATTAATTGTGTAAATAACCCTCTTTAGAAGGAGATTTTGTTATTTGAACATGAGGATAAGTACAAGTTAGCAACTTGGTAAGATTCTATAGTGAACCACTATCTATGTAGAGAAATGATTACCAAAATAAAGAAATATGGATTGGATGAATTTTTTGTTTATAATAAAAATTGGATGGAAAAGGTAATTTGAAAATTACAATTGGATCAGTCGAGCATTTAGTTTGTATGTGCGTGTCCGACACAATAGTAGTGTTGATAGTATTGTTATGTTATTAACGCAATGGTATAAGGATCTTATTGTCGTCATCATAACTGATCATGATAATAACTATGATGATCACTTGTTGCCATACTCCGTAATTCCGTATCACTGAAAATGAGCTTTTAGTTTTAAACAGAAAACAAAAAATAACGAGATCTAGCTGCCGGCCGCATGAACCAAGGCACCAAATAAAATGGAATACATGAACCGAAAACAACTTAAACAATAAATTAACTTTAAATACGTACAGAGATTTAATGCCATTAAGTTTTGACTACAGGACAAGTTAAAAGTTCTTATAAGCTGAATCATACTTTGGTCCTTATAAAATTCAAACGTCTATTTAGCTTCCATAGATAGTTTCAAAACTATTGAAATATCAACAAATTTTAAATAGCTGTTTCCAAATTTTAATCATAAACATTAGAAAAATATTGTCTACAAAGTAGTTTGCATAAAAAACAAATACATTAGTTTACTTCTTTTATATAATCAGCCAAAGCATTTGTTTAATTTATTGGATGAAAGTAGTCACAAGCAATTGCTTTATAAATTAATAATTGAAGACTTGGTTTTGACAAGAGCGCCACCAAGTCTTCTACTAATATTAGTGGTTAAAAACTTTGTAGTTTATAGCAGAGAGAAAAAAATGTGCATATGCATTGCTTGAATAAACCCTTCCTCCGTTCCTATTTAATTATCCATTACGAAACCACATGTAATTTTAACCGGTCAATAACTTGTATCAAAATTGTCGGAATGAAATTTTTTAAAAGTTGATCTTATATTTCAAATATTAAATTTTATGATTAGATTTAAAAAAAATCCATTTCGACAATTTTGATACAAGTTATAAACCGGTAAAAATTACACGTAGTTTCGTAATAGACAATTAAATGGGAACGGATGGAGTATGTGAATTGGCCCGAAACATAGCTTAAATGTTCATTTATTACAGAGATTAATTTAGAGTATATATTCAACCCTATTCCCTCCAGAATAACATCAAATATATAAATCTATGATAGCGTACCAAGAAAATAAAACTTCTTTTAAGTGCATATTTAAATGTATCAATTGATACCAGTATATGCATAGAAAGATTATTAGACAAGGTCGTGGAAACTTCAAAAATAGTTTCCAAAAATTAAGATTCTGGCAAAAGTTAAAAGTTATTGGATTGTGACGAGGGACAACCACATGACATATATTAGAGAAGTCAATGTTAGGATAAAAAGTTTCCATTAAAGTCTTTTAATTTGGAAAGGGACAAAAGTTTTCCTTGGGGTGCAAGAAGTGGAATTCGATAAAGGAGGCGAATTATTCAATCTTAAGGAAATTTTATAAGGTTCGTGTTTTTCAACAAGAAAAAATACAATACGATGGCTAAAGCACCCTCCCATATATATTGAGAAAATTACCAAAAAAAAAAATCATGTATTTTGCTTAAACTTAACGATTATAAAATAATATAAACATGCAATTCAGCTTCAGACACACCTTTAAATCTTAGTTCGGCAACTGTGTAACCAAAGAGTTAATATAAGATCTGATATATATAGTGACGTTAACCAATAAATTAGTTATACAGAGCTATTAGAATTTAGACGAGACCGTTTAACTGAAATTTAGACGTTCCTATCTTTTTACTTATTAGTAAATGTTTTAAACATTGAGTTGGTTAGAATTTGTAACTGAACTGAACATGTTAAAACTTAAAAGTCATTGTAGAAAACATTACTTTAAAACAATATCGTGATCATTCATTACTGATCGGATGAACGAGGTAAATAATTCCAACCATATTACTTAGGGTATAATTGTTTTTATAAGCATGACTTACAATATTCAGATCATATACTTCGTGAATTTGTGAAATTACTTTTAAAAAATAAATTAAAAGACTTTACTCGTCAATTTACCCTTTACTTTTTGTTTCTGGCCGTCATCCCCGATATTTTGCATAATACAACAGGATTCTTGTGTTTGTAAAAAGTAAAAACTTGTGAATGGTAGAGAGTTGCTCTTAAATTCAACTACTCGAGCATGTGGTCTACATAATATTGATTATTTATTCGAAGACCGTTTGCTAAATCATTTACTATAATGTATGACAATAATAGACTTAATAGTCAAACACGTGCATTGGAACTTTTTTTTAATCAAAACCAACAAACTTTAATTGAATCAAAGACTAACATCTCGTGAAATAATCCCTCATCCCTCACGAAGACTATTCCGATCAAGTCTATCAACATTAAAAGCTAGAGAGGGAAAACATACAAAACTTAGGCTATGAAAGCCTATTTTTTTTAAAAATGAAAATGAAATTTTAAAAGAGAAAAAAGTATCAACCTGAGCAGGTTAAGAAATTCAGAAACATTCTCTTTAAAAACTAAACCTTCATATCTTCAGAACAACCACCAATATGTTTTCGAAAGAAACAGCCAAGAGATGTATCAAAAGCGATCTTTAAACCCTTTAATTGTTTATGTTCCCGAATCTTTAATATAAATATAGAATTACTACTTTTGTATTAATTGTGTAAATAACCCTCTTTTGAAGGAAATTTTGTTATTTGAACATGAGGATAAGTGCAAATTAGCAACTTGATAAGATCTTATAGTGAACCACTATCCATACAGAGAGATAATTACCAAAATAAAGAATATGAATTGGATGAGTTTTTTGTTTATAACAAAAATTGGATGGAAAAAGTGATTTGAAAATTACAATTGGATCAGTCGGGCATTTAGTATGTCTGTGCGTGTCTGGCGCAATTCCGTATCACTGAAAATGAGTTTTTATTTATTTTTAAACAAAAAATAAGGAGATCTAGCTGCCGGCTGCATGAACCAAGCCACCAAATAAAATGGAATACATGTACCGAAAACAACTTAAACAAGAAATTAAAATTAAATACATACAGAAATTTAATGTCATTAAGTTTTGACTACAGGACAAGTTAAAAGTTCTTATAAGCTGAATCATACTTTGGTCCTCATAAAATTCAAACGTCTGTTTAGCTTCCATAGATAGTTTCAAAACTATTGAAATATCAACATTTTTTAAAATAGGTTTGTTTCCAAATTTTAAGATGTGCATCAGTAATTATTATAAAAATATTGCCCACAAAGTAATTTGCATAAAAAACAAATACATTAATTTACTTCTAAGTAGAGACTTCTAGATTACTATTGATGATTTAATCGTTTAAAATCCCTAAATATGGATAACTTATAAAAAAAACAATATGCTCTTTATAGCAAAAGGGAACTTTTATTTAAAACTTTAAATCCCATGTTAGTTGAAAATACGGAACCATCAATGTAAATTTTTCTGAATGTAAAGTAGTCCATATAAGTACAGTGTACTTAAAGTAGGAGTGTTATTTTTCTAGCAAGTGCAGAGCATGTTGTAATGTACAGTATTTAATATTATAAAAAAAAGCATAAACATAATAAAAATAAAAATAAAAATGAAAAAAGTGAAATTTATTGACCCTACCAAATAGTTTGTAAGTCACTGTTGTTATGCTTATTTCCGCCTCTTCAGTCTTGGGCACCACGTCTTTGCTACGCTCCAGGACTCTATTTTTATTGGACTGCATATTCCCTTTTTTAATTTTTTTTTAATATATTTATATATAGTATATCCCAAATACCCAGAAATTCTCATCCCATATCTCCACTATTCTATATATATATATATATATATCTATACATTTAGTATTTCCACACCAATTTCCACATACCCTTTCAAAAATGGAGCTTTTGGGTATGACTATTTTTCTCTCTGAACCAATCTTTTTGTCTCTTTTTTCATCCTCACTACACTTAGTTTTGTTGTTAGCTCTTTTCACCTTATGGGTATGTAAAAAGCCTCGGTCTTGCCAAATTGAAGCTCCAAAAGAGATAAATTGGAGTATATATAAAATCACCCTCATTTGTTCTTTTGCCCTTTCTGTTTTCTATTTCTTCCTATGTTTCTTAAATCACTTTTACTGGTATAGAACTGGGTGGTCAGAAGAGAAAATTGTTACCTTTTCTGGGTTAGCAGTAAAAACTGTTTCTTGGTTAGGTTTATCAGTTTATTTAGGTAGCCAAATTTCTGGTCTGGATGGTAAAAAGTTTCCCTTTTTACTCAGGGTTTGGTGGGGAGTTTATTTTTCTGCGTCTTGTTACGCCCTTGTTGTAGACCTTATTCATAACAAAAAATACCAGTTCTTGGTCTCTGATATTGTTTCCTCTAGTACCGGTCTATTCCTATGTGTTATGGCGGTTTTGAAGAAAAAAGAAAATAAAAAAGCCCAAATTGAAGAGCCCCTTTTGAATGGTAATAGTAACCATAGTAACGGCATTGAGGGGAATAAATCTAGTGATGGTGAGCTAATTTCCCCTCAATCAAGTGCGAGTGTTTTTAGTATCCTTACTTTCACTTGGATGGGTCCTTTAATCGCCACTGGTCGTAAAAAAGCCTTAGACTTAGAAGATGTCCCTCAACTACCCTACGTCGATAGCGTAAAAGGGGCTTTTCCGATTTTTAAAAATAAGCTAGAAACCTATAGCAATAACGAAAGTAGAGTCACCACAATGAAGCTTGTGAAGGCTTTGATTTTTGTAGCATGGAGAGAAATAGCTATAACCGCGTTCTTAGTGCTCGCGTATGTATTTGCCTCATACGTGGGTCCATACCTTATAGACTCATTTGTTCAGTACCTTAACGGGCACAGAGATTTCGAAAACCAAGGAGGTTACTTGGTCCTTGCATTCTTTTTGGCAAAACTTGTTGAGTGTTTAACACAAAGGCATTGGTTTTTCATGTGTCAACAAGCTGGGATTAGGGCCAGAGCTGTTTTAGTGACCATGATTTACGAAAAAGGATTGACAATTTCTTGTCAATCCAAACAAGGACACACAAGTGGTGAGATCATCAATTTTATGACTGTGGATGCTGAGAGAATCGGGAATTTCGGATGGTATATGCATGATCCATGGTTGGTGATTATACAAGTTGTTTTAGCATTGGCGATTTTGTACAAAAACCTAGGCCTTGCTTCTGTCGCAGCTCTGATTGCTACAATAGTCATCATGTTAGCTAATGTTCCACTTGGGAAAATAGAGAATAATTTCCAAGAAAAGCTAATGAAAGCAAAAGACGACAGGATGAAGGCAACTTCGGAGATATTAAGAAACATGAGGATTTTGAAGCTTCAAGCTTGGGAAATGAAATTCTTATCGAAAGTTGTAGAATTGAGAAACAGCGAAGCTAGTTGGTTAAAAAAATATATGTATACATCAGCATTAAGCACTTTCGTGTTTTGGGGTGCACCTACATTTGTATCCGTGGTCACTTTTGGTGCTTGTACCCTTATGGGTATTCCTCTGGAATCAGGTAAAATATTATCGGCTTTAGCTACTTTTAGAATTCTTCAAGAGCCAATATACAATCTTCCAGATACTATCTCTATGATCATACAGACTAAAGTTTCCCTTGATCGAATAGCCTCATTTCTTCGACTTGATGATTTAAACCCCGATGTTATTGAAAAAATCCCCAGGGGAATTTCTAATACTGCGATTGAGATAGTCGATGGGAATTTCTCTTGGGACTTAACTTCAAATGATCCTACTTTAAAAGATATTAGTGTGAAAGTGACTAAAGGAATGAGTGTAGCTATATGTGGTACCGTTGGATCGGGAAAATCAAGTTTATTGTCTTGTATACTGGGAGAAGTTCCGAAAGTATCGGGGATTGTTAGGGTTTGCGGTACAAAGGCTTATGTTGCTCAATCTCCATGGATACAGAGTGGGAAAATCGAAGATAATATACTATTTGGGATGGATATGGATAGGGAAAAGTATGAGAAGGTTCTTGAGGCGTGTTCGTTGAAAAAGGATTTGGAAATTTTGTCTTTTGGTGATCAGACGGTGATCGGAGAGAGAGGGATTAATATTAGTGGGGGTCAGAAGCAAAGGATACAAATCGCTAGAGCTTTATACCAAGACGCTGATATATATCTATTTGATGATCCGTTTAGTGCTGTTGATGCTCATACGGGAAGTCATCTTTTCAAGGTAACTACTTTCTTTAGCTATTAGATTATCTGCGATAAACTGTGTTTACATGCATACCAAGGGAATTTCTGTATTTTAGATGTGTAACTATGCATATAGATACACAAATCCTAGATTAGACGGAACCTATTAGATTTTTGTGTAAGGCGAAAGGTACTGTTTTTCTATAAAACAAGATTTTTCTCACCTGATTATTTACATTCTTAATTGTTTAAAGTTTTCGTTTCTCTTTTTATATTAGTATAACATTTTATTTTTGTTCTGGATCTTTGTTGAAGCATTTGTTAATTGTTGAAACATAGGAATGCTTGTTGGGGCTGTTGGGGTCAAAAACAGTGATTTACGTGACTCATCAAGTAGAATTTCTGCCTGCCGCAGATCTCATTCTGGTGAGCTTTAATTCTCATTTCGCTTTATTTTAAGCTTTTAAATAAACAAGAAACAAAAAAATTTCAATGTTTTTCTTTTATAATCAGGTCATGAAAGATGGAAAAATAACCCAAGCTGGGAAATATGATGACATACTAAACTCAGGCAGTGATTTTATGGAACTTGTGGGTGCACATAAGGAAGCTTTATCAGCTATAGATTCCACTGTGGCTCAATCGGAATCAAATAGTAATGGAATAAAAATTCTTCCAAAATCTTTCCATAAAGACGAACTTACCCCTGGACAAAACGGCAAAATTGACGAGCCGGAAGGACAAAAAGGACAAATCATCCAAGAAGAGGAAAGAGAGAAAGGTAAAGTCGGCCTTATGGTATACTGGAAGTACATAACAACTGCGTACAAGGGGTCTCTTGTGCCGTTCATACTATTGGGACAAATTCTGTTTCAAATTCTTCAAATTGGTAGCAACTACTGGATGGCTTGGGCGACACCTGTATCGAAGGAAACCGAGGGTCCAGTTGGTGTATCTACTCTCATTAGTGTGTATGTGTACTTGGCGATTGCAAGTGCTTTGTGTATTCTTGTTAGAGCATTGCTACTTGCGACAGCTGGGTATAGAACTGCCACGGTACTATTTAGTAAAATGCATTACGCCATTTTCCGTGCTCCAATGTCCTTCTTCGATGCCACTCCAAGTGGGAGAATCTTAAACAGAGTAAGTGTGTGAAAAAAATTCGAATAAGCAGAACTAATTAAAAATGATAATTTTAAGAAAATAAAATTAAGGAATCATTTTTTTTTTACTGTACTGGGCTTATGGCAAGTAGACTGTATACTTGCCTGGCTGCAGCTTAGAAGCAATATGGACTTTTTTTTTGCATTTAAGTAAACAATTGGGTCAGCCAACTTTTAAAGATTTTAGATTTTTAGCCCATTAACCATATGCATGCCTTAGTTTTAAGCTGGTCAACCAAATACAGTTAGCTTTTAATCAAAAAAGTTGACCTTAAAGCTACAATCAAACAAGTCCTTTATGTCGGAAATATGTTTATTAGTACCTCATTTTCTGGGTGTGTGCGCTTTTTAACCTCACCAATGTGATTTTTTGAATAGAGAAACTTTTCTGAAAATTTTATTATAAACTCTACTGTAAGCTCAGCTTCTATATTTTGATTTTTGACCAAATAAATTCGTTAAATGTTATATCTGCCTATAACCTCATATTTTCACGCCATTCAACTGCTTTATTGTTATTTATAGGCATCGACTGATCAAAGTGCCGTGGATCTAAACCTTCCGTATCAAACTGGATCATTTGCTTTTTCAATAATACAGCTATTGGGAATTATTGCAGTTATGTCGCAGGTTTCTTGGCAAGTGTTTCTCGTATTCATTCCTGTGGTCGCAACCTGTATTTGGCTAGAGGTATATATCAAAATTCTGTTCACCTAGTTGTTAATTGTTAAAAGCTTACATCTTTGTTATGTTGATCTAAACTAGTAAAAGGCAAAAGATATTGCAGTTTTTATACTCATTTTAATTTTATGGATTTAAGGCTCCCTTTGGTGCAAGGATTTTTCATAAGAAAAGGTAATGGAAAGGAAAATCTCTTTACAAAAACTATAGATGCAAGAGCAGAATTCATTGTTGTCACAACGAGAATCCTTACACCAAACAAAGCCTAAGGGTAACTTTGCTTGCCCTTGGGATTCTTCCTTTTGTTCAAATTCTCATTTTTAACTACTGGGAATTCCATTATTGCCATGTTTTTGTTTTTGCTTTTTTTTTTTGCCATTATTGCCATGATATTCATGTGATATCAGAAATCTCCTGTAGATCTTATTTCTAGAAACCGAGCAACTAAAATGGTTTCTTGCATTATCTAATTTCAAACATAATTATCAAAATTAGCTAGACGTAATAATTTGAAGAATTTCTATTTGATAATGGTCTCTTATGTAATTATGTTGCAGCAATATTATATACCTTCGGCCCGAGAACTAGCACGATTATCTGGAGTATGCAAAGCTCCTGTTATTCAACATTTTGCAGAAACTATTTCGGGCTCAGCCACAATTAGAAGCTTTGACCAAGAACAAAGATTTAAAGACTCAAGTATGAAACTGATAGATGGAAATTCCAGACCAAAGTTCTATATAGCGGGTGCAATGGAGTGGCTGTGTTTTCGTTTAGATATGCTTTCATCTATTACATTTGCCTTCTCACTAATCTTCCTCGTCTCTATCCCAGTTGGAACAATTGATCCAAGTAAATATGATTTCATGATTCTCTTTAGTAGAGTTTATTGCACTTCTTTACACCTAATATCAGCTTTTAACAATTTGTATGCCTTATCAACACTCGTAATTTGGTCACTGTTTGACACATTTTTTACAATGGATCCACATTTTTTAAGAGAAAATTTTCTCTCAAGATGTTATACAAATTGTAAAAAGGACAGTTGGTGGAAAAAAGTTTTATAAAACGGGTAGGTTATCATGTAGAATGATAAAATGACGCACATGACAAACCATCGTCTAATTAAATTAATGGAAATATCTAGATTGAAAAAGAAATCACCTAAATTAACAACCAAAGTGGGGATGCTGATATGATAAGTACAAATTGTTGAAAAGTTAATGCATACAAAAAACAAAAGTAACTCACCCTTCTCTATATGACGTTAATTCTTTTATGCACATTTCATGTTTTAGTTTCTTTGTTTGTGTAGGTGTTGCGGGCTTAGCGGTCACATATGGGCTTAATTTAAACATGCTACAAGCTTGGGTCATATGGAACCTTTGTATGTTGGAAAATAAGATAATATCAGTTGAAAGAATATTGCAATATACCGCTATTCCGAGTGAGCCTCCTCTTGTGATTGAAGAAAATAGACCACATAATAACTGGCCAACTAAAGGAGAAGTTAAGATTATAAACCTGCAGGTAAGAGCCTTCTCTCACGAAATTCAGCTCATCTTTTTTCTACAACAGTACAATTTCCTGCAGGTTAATTATCGCTTTGTACACGAATTTATCATCAAATTTCGATAGTGTACACAAACTTAGTAAAATTAGCTATGTATACCTCAATCTAACATTTCTTTTCACTTTTGTAAGCTACCTAGGGAAAATACCCCATAGATTGGTGAACATAATGGAAAGCACACACCCAAATGGTGTACCAAAAATGTATAACTACAATACGACAATGTATTAAATTTTTTGTTTCCGTAGGTATATACTATATAGTACCCCCAGTCTATAATTATTTTTTCCTGTCCGGTACTTTTAAGTATACGAAATAGTCTAAAATTGTATTTTTACTGTGCTGATTGCTAATTTTTAAGCTTGATATCAAAATTTGAGATTACGATATTGTGTACAAATCTGAACCATTTGCCTGCTTTCATGTCTTTGTACGACTTTAATTTCTGTGATGTACGTAGATACGATATGCACCACATATGCCACTTGTGTTACGAGGGCTTACATGTACATTTCCTGGTGGAATGAAGACGGGTATAGTTGGTAGAACCGGAAGTGGTAAATCAACGCTAATACAGACCTTGTTCCGAATTGTTGAACCTGCTGCTGGTCAAATTCAAATAGACGGTATCAATATTTCGACAATCGGATTACATGATCTACGGTCTAGATTGAGTATAATTCCTCAAGATCCTACCATGTTCGAGGGGACTGTCAGATCCAACCTTGACCCGCTTGAAGAGTATACAGATGCACAAATTTGGGAGGTGGGTAACTATGCCTTGATAATTTTTGTTTGTATTATGATAAATCACTCTATTTTGCTGTATTATAAATGTCTATTTTCATTTTTCAGGCTCTTGATAAGTGCCAACTAGGGGATGAGGTAAGGAAGAAGGAAGGCAGGCTTGATTCAGCTGGTAAGGGTTTAAAATCTGAGTTTCTTTTCGTTAAAGTATATTAGTTGTTAGACTGTTCTAGTTATGGATTGTGTTTTTTTCTCTGGCGCTGAAAACAAAAGGACGTAAATCTTACAAGACTTTTGAGGATATTCTCTAAGACCTTCTATAAAGACAGTATTCTGAATTCTCAACAGCATTCACCTTCTAACAAAAGGATAAATAATTGCTGAATAAATATCTATCAAATCTTTGACGAATATAATACGTGTACTCAAACGTATGCTCTTTTGAACTTTTGCAGTTGCTGAGAGTGGGGAAAATTGGAGTATGGGTCAAAGACAACTAGTTTGTCTTGGTCGTGTATTGCTTAAAAAGAGCAAAGTATTAGTACTCGACGAAGCCACTGCATCTGTCGACACAGCTACAGACAACCTTATCCAACTAACGCTCAAACAACACTTCACCAATTGTACGGTGTTAACTATCGCGCACAGAATAACATCCGTATTAGACAGTGACATGGTTCTTTTGTTGGATCATGGTTCGTGTTTCCCCCCTAATTTTGTCACCAAAGTCCTGTTTGGTTGCAGCTTATAAGCTCAATTCTTTTTTTGGTTGCTTAGCGTTGAATTTTTGTTTTTTGCTTAAAAGCTGGGAATCTTTGATCTTTTACTGCTTAAACGAAAAAGAAGCTTTAAGCTGGATGAAGCTATATTTTTTTTAATCTGAAAAAGCCGATTATATTCTTAAAATCTGCAACTAACAAAAGCCTTTTAAGTATCAAGGTTTGATGCCAATATTTTGCAAACTTACCGTTGTATGTATGTTGGTTTTGTTGCAGGTCTTATTGATGAATATGATACACCATCGAAGTTGCTGGAGAACAAATCATCTTCATTCTCTAAGCTTGTTGCAGAATATAGTACTAGGTCTAGCTCTAGTACCTAATAAGTGATTACGATCGCAATATTAATAAATTAGATTCGTATTGTAGTATGTATAATTTGATATGATGATGAAAATGTGACATACGTAGTGTTTTTCAGACGTTTCACTTTATCAATATTTATGAAAATCTCAAGTAGCAAATGCATATGGATCTGCATTCATATTAGAACTTATCAGGGATCATCACATCAATCTTAGCCGCGCAGCTCTGGGTTATTGTACAATAATTAGGTTTGCATGTTTGCATAACTTATAGCCTTATAGAAGCACGTGAAATTATAAAAGTTAAACAAAATGGAATTGTTAGGAGCAAACGACTAATTTTTTTTAATAGTAGCATTACAATAAATCGTTGTTGTGATGCAAATCCATTATGCATGCCACTTGTTAAAAATCCATGTCACTTGCTAAATAGAACTGATTCAGTATTTTAACTCGCTACTTACAAGTCCGATCAAGTACACAAACTATTTCGATGGGAGAATCACAAAGAAGAACGATAGCGATTTTCATAAATTGGTAGAAAAGTAATTCTTTGTCATCACATAATAAAACGGATCTCATCTGGCCTACAAATAAGCCTAATATAACACATGGATAGCAAAATTCTGAGAGTCAATATATATATATATATATAGACATATGTATGGCGCTTATTATGTCAATTTACCGCAGTCGGATGGATCATATGCATTTCACTCGAACTTGAGAGCCGTATCGCTCTCTAAATGTATCTTTTTTGTTTGTGTTGGTACTTATCAGTTAATTTAGTTATATTTTTATGGGTAAAATAATAGTTTAAAAAAATATTAATATTGAAGAGTTTTACACTTTTACTCTTAAGTTTATAAGGTTTGACAAAAAAATTAATAATGAAGAGTGTTCTTGTTCGCGGCCCTCATATGCATTTCCAAGAGCGTCGAATAATTTTGTTAGTAGTTTTGGAAAAAAAAAAAACTGTTGAACAAGATTAATGTAAAAATAAATAAATGAGCAGTCTTGGTATGGTGTTAGAAAAACGAAATGCTAACCTAAAATGTTAAGGGCGCTAAACAACAATAATTTCTACACCAAATAGATAAAGCAACAGATCAGATTCATTTACTTGTGTAACAAATTAGAATAAAAAACAATAGAGTTAATTAAACATTATGTAAAAAAAACATGAAATGACTTTAGGGTTTTGTTTAGTATATAACTGTGTGCGTATGCATGTATAGGTGTGACGTGTGGAGATGTGGAGAAGAGAGGGAGACGAAAGTGTCTTGTTTTCATAGTTTTTGCTTATTTTTTTAGCTAAGCTTATTACTATGATACTATATACACTAACCGATTAGATTATGCAGTGAAATTGGGATAAATTATCTAGCGAATACATCTACAATCTGCGATGTTTTTTTCAATTAGGTTAATAATGTCAAATTCAGATAAAATATTGTTGATCTAAGAAAAAAATATTAAGTGCCGCATTCATAGTCTCATTACTGACCTGTAATTCTGCAAAGCACATCTAAATTGATAGCCAAAATTGCAAATGAAGTGAGCTCAATTTGAACTATCTAGTTAAGATGAAATGATGATGAAGCATAAGTACTTTCGCAACTTATAACACGCTTAGTAGAAGGTACAGTAGTACATTATTCCAGAATGGAATGAAAACACTTGGTAGAAATCAAAACCAAATATTATCTAGTAACTTCTTTCATAGATGAAGAGAAGTATCAACATCCGAGTCCTCCAAGTTACTGGTCTCTGAAAAAGTGCTAGCTTTGCTTACGTATGCATGTGTTATAGAGGAATCTCCAAGCGGCGTAGTTGGCTGAGGTCTTAGTTTTGAGAGAAGAAACAATTTGGATGGATCGTAGTTTATGGTTGAGTCAAGAGGTTGGTTATTCATAAGGTGTCTCGATAGCTCTTTTTCTTCTCTCTTCTCTCTTGCTCTTTGTAGCTGCTTAAATCTCTCTTGTAAAAGAGCTATAGAAGATGGGGATTGCATCGACTCTTTGCTCTGCTCGCTCATTATCAACTACTCCGTATCAAGTAATGTATGCTGGTTTCTAATTAGAAATTGTTTGACTTCGTGTTTATATACCATTTGAAAATGTGCGTGGATTGGCTAAGGGAAAAGTCCACCAGAAAAATGTTTCTTTATAAAATTAGCGAGTGAGAAGATATTGATTAAAAGAGTCCAAATGGGGTTGGTTTGTACCTTTTGTAAGTCTCTATTTGGAGGAACAAAAGACGGGTGATTGATTTTACGTTGTAATACTATTTTAGTTAAAACTTATTTTTATAGAAAAAGAAATCAGAAAAAACATAAATGCAATCATTTGTGTGACTATGTAAAGGGCAGGGGGACAAAGGTGGAGGTGATGGGGTGAGAGGCAAAAGCTAGACTCCAGAACAGGAAATATTTTTTTGTGTTGATGTATTTGACATAACATGTGTGTTTGTTTATTTCAGTTGAGCCCTTAGGTTGTAAAAACGTAACATTTCTGAAAAAATGCACGACCCCTTTTGTCGCCCTTCTACTGTCTACCATCCTTAAGAAGCGCTTTTCTCAATCACACTTTTTAAGGTTGTCTCGGCATCGTTGAAATATAATGCTAATAATTTTATAGTGTTTAAAGTTTGTAGTAATGGCCTGGAGTGTCTTTGCGAGATATTGGGCCTAAACGTGAACAATATTGGCGCACTAAGGATATTCGAGGCACTGGCAGAACCAGGAAAAAATTGTGGAAGGGGCTGGCCTTGACATGTAAGTTTCTTTCGTACGATTTCAGGCTGAAGTGCTATATTCTCCAAATTTTAACTAAACTTAATCGTAAACGTTAATCCATAATTGTCATTTTTTGTTATTAGGAGACTCCAATGTCATTCTTCATCATCTAGTTACTTTCCTGATTCTAATTTCTAATTAGTGGTGACGGAAAAGAGAAAATTGTACGGACCTGTAAATCCGAAGCTCAAAAGGCAAAGAAAAGTGTTTACATTCGGAAAAGGTTAATTGTTATAAGATTCAATAGTGGTAGAACAGTGAACATGTCTAAATCCTGGCAACCACTACGGTGACATGATCATAGTTTACAAGCAGAAAATTTTTAGGGGTAAAGAACAAAAGAAAAATGTTGGACTATTGAGGGTAGCAACATAGCATTCACCAGATAGGTGGAGGCAAAAACTCGATGCTTGCTATGATCCAAATCAATAGTTGGATGTGAACGTGAATTTTATTTATTGATTCTTTTGTTATGAGCAATACTGTCTGCCTTTGCAGGTACCACCTTTTACTGTTTAGAGCCTTTAGACAATGTTTGGTTCAGCTTTTAAGCTCGATTATTTTGCTTGAAGGGTTGACCAGCTTAATAGTTTTGAATTTTTGGTTTTTTGGCCTAAAAGAAAGATAAACGGATTAAACCAGATGTAATCGGCTTGTTTTCCAACCTACAAAAATTGCTTATCAGCTCTAGGACAACAACAAAATAAGCCTCACGTTAAGTGTCTTTCGATTTCACTGGCATTCATTCGATAGAACATTGTTTTAAGTGTACATGAGCGTTTACAGGATTGGTCATCTACCGAAAACTTCATTACCGTCACATCGCTGCACTTAAGTGGCTCACCAAACTAGAGTTTGTTTGGGTGCAGATATTATAGCTAAAAATTGATTTTTTTTCTTGTATGTTACGTTAATTTTCTTCTAGTTAATTTTCTTCTAGCTTAATTTTAAAATATGAATATGTACATCTGGATAAGTCAAATCCACAGACAAGAAGGACCTTAGCTTACTCTAGCGAGGAAACTAGTATAGCAACTTGGAACTTGCTGCCTTAGCTACCCAACCGTCCGATAACATTTCCCAAACTACCAGTAGGCTATTTTTTTCGGGTTCAGCTTTGATGAATGATTTAAAGAGCGTCCAGACAGAATGGCTCGTAAGGAGCCTCGAATGATGCAAAGGCACTGCATGAAAAGAGAAAAAAATGTACAAATAGAACAATCGGAGTTAATAAAATTACTTTCCAGGGGTCACCAATTAAAAATTTGGTTTGCCAAGATTAAGATTTGAGTTTTTTTGTTTGTGGCATACAAACACAAAAGAAATTCTAAGCTAAGGTTTCTAAAACTTTTTAGTTGCGTTTTTATACAGATAACTTTCAATTTTTAGTTCCGTCGACATAATTTATGCTCGTAGGATCTAAATCTCCCTTTTTTTCTAAAGGGACTATCCCAAAAAGATGATTTTTCTCAATTTGATGGGAAAATGTTTTGAACTATAGTCACTATAGAATTTGTTGATTTCTGTTAGATTATATACTTTAAATGTTTCAATTTTTTTTATAAATTTGGAAGTATCACGACATCTGGATAATGAATTTAGCGATGTATATTTCTATGCAAAAGTATCACGACATCTGAATAATGAATTTAGTCTTCGATACAGTTTTCAACCTGTTCGTATATGTCATTTTGGTGCAACTTTTGCGAATCTATGGCTTTTGTGAAAGCAAGAATTCTAGGACAATTGATATTTTGCAAATAGCAAGTATGCTACTCTGGTCTCGGGACATGCCAATATAAAAGGAAGACGATGATTATAGAATTAGACCTTAATTTAAGTCCCAAGTGTTCAAAGTTTTTTTCTGACTTTCTATATGCCCATTTAGTCACCACAAAGATTTTAATTCGCACTTGCAACCTGCAGTCCGATCGTAGCACGAAGTGCATGTGTAAAAGACTATTATTTATCAATACGAATTGGGAATCGATTTTGCTAACGTGTAAAATGAATATTAGCCGTTAAACCTGGATCGATGACTATTGGCTTTAAATCCAATGGTTGAGTTAATCGGAGAAGATTGGTGTTTAGTTTAGCTATTTTATTTTAAAGTTTATTTTGGTGTCTGATATATTAAAAAAAAAAGATTTATTAATTTATTTAGAGTATACTTCTTTTATATATAAATTGTTAACATTTAAACATAACAAAACTGTCTATAGTTTTATTTAAACATAACAAAAAATAATGTCACTTGTATTTTATATTCTATCTTTTTAATTTACGTTGTAGTGCATTTTTTAATTAAAAAAAAATATTTGGTACTTCATTATTTTGTATTTTCTGTTTAGTCTTCATTGGAACATGTATATATGCTTAATTTTACTAAATATCACTCTCTCTACATGTATATATATAGTTTTCACATAACTATTAGTCCTATTATGTGATATATTTTATACACAATGAACGAAACATAAGTTTTTCTGTATTTTGTATTTTTATTTTAATTGGTATTTTGTTTTATTGAGAGCATTGGTGACGTGGTAGTGTAGAGCATGAGAATTGTAATCAAATTCACCTTCATCTAAAAAGGTTACTCAATTAATTAGTGCGTTTACATTATATTAGATGAACAAAGATATATAATAAAAGTTAGGATACGAAATCAAAAAAGTTGTATATGTCAGGCATAAAATGTGTAATTTTCGTGTATGGGGTTGACGTGAATTCATTGATTGTCTCATCTTCAATACGATATGGACCTTAGGGTATTTTATGGTAATAAAATCCAAATTTTGGTGTAATGCGGTAAACTTACAAATATATATGCATACCAATTAATTTAATTACAAAAAAACTCACATATGTGCATTTTTTTATAATTAGATACATATACTTATTTACAATTAGTTAGATACGAAATATAAAATAACAAAATATATATATATATATATATATATATATATATTTAAAAAAAAATTATACATAATATCAAACAAGACTATACATGATTGGACATAATAAATATAATAAAACAGGATTAGACATACATGATTGAACATGATTAGACATGATTGAACATGATTAGACATGATAAAAGCATTATTAGACATACAGAATTGAACAATATTAGATATGATCACACATATTTTTTTATATAAAAATGTATTTTTTTAATTTTTAAATATTTTTTTGGATTTTTTAATGGCATATGTATCTATTTTTAAATAAATTCACAAAAATATGTATTTTTTTTTGTTAAAGAGTCGTGAAGTTCAAAACAATCGGATTTTATAAATAAGTTTCTAAATATGTATTTAAATCGTTATTTTACATGTAATTTTCCTGTGTTTGATCCAGTCTAACAAGTAGTAACAAACAGTAGTATGCCATTATATATGTCCCTAATCTACTACTCTAATCATTTACTACAGAGAGTCTTTTATTCATAACAGCATAGCTAATTCCCTGTCACTATCTTAAAAGCAAACAAAACAGTGCATAAAAATACTGGTATGAAAGTGACTGGTGATTTCAAATTAATTATTTATCAATATTGTGGGACCTGTACAATTTATTTAGTATTTCTTTGGTCAGTAGACATGTACAGTTCAAAAAGAACAAAATGAGTGGTTACATTGAGCTCAAATCTAGTTGTTGGATTACAAACAATTAAGAGGGTCTGAATTTGTAAAATAGCATCTATTTTATAGATTTAATCTATTTTTATATATTTACATATTTTATAAAACACATGTATACGTAACAGATCATCTAAAATACAGTTTTGATTTACAATTTTCTCTCTTCAGCAGATTATTTAAAATACAAATTTTGTAAATAAAAAAATTCGTAAACAAGTTCAATATTGAATTGACTTAAAACTACTAAACTATTTTTGAAAAAATTAAATTGATTAAAAAACATAACTTTTTACATATGTACTTGTCTTTGCTTATAAACCATTGATTAACAAATAACAATTTGTGATTAACAAACTATTCTCACTTATTAGACACACAAATTATATTAATACATAACATGCATACATTTGGAAAAAATATATTTAAAATAATAATTCACTTTAATACTAATAATTTGAATAAGAAAAATGAAAAATATTCCATTTTCTTGGGAATCCATGACAAAAAAATATAGAACTTAAATTAGCAATGCTAAAAATAAAAATTATCTTGTAGGCAATAGAAAAAGGTGTATAAGTATCTTATAATCGGGAGAAAGATGAAAATAAATAAATAAATAAAAAGACACGTAGGAAACGGAATAGAAATGGGAGGATGCAAGTTCTACAATAACTTTGTACCATAGCACTTTAATGTTTAAATTTGGGTGATATACAAATCTTTATAAAGTAGAGGTAGCTATACAAAAGCTGTTGTTCGGTTCTTTTTCTACAAAATTGCTAAATATATATAGCAAAAATTAGTCAATTACAATGACACCTAAGAGTGCTCTAAAATATAATAGTGTTGTTATTTCTATTGTTAACTAAAAATGTTAGCTAACAATGCAATTTTGTCTCCCCATTAGTTGTGTTAAATTGTGTGTTAACAATTTTTGTAATTGTTATTACTTTATGACATAGCAAAAAAGTATATTCACACCCACAATTAACTCTTATTTCTCAGTATATCTTTTATATCTCTATCATAATGCTATATATTTTTTCCCGACACCTATCCATAGTACTATATTTTGAATAATTAATTTTTAGTTAAAATAGATAACATGTTAAAGTTAAAACTAATGTGAGTGTTTAACTTAATATATCTACGTGTCATTTAATAGATTTTTAAATGATGATGTGTCACTAGTTAACAATAAAAAAATTAACAAAACTATTATATAGCATCTGAACTACTGAATTAGAATTATTTTTCTCTGGGATTCAATAGAAAGTTTAAAAATAAACTTCAATTAACATGTATTTTATTGTTTCCTGTAATGTTAATTTTATCAATTATAATGAAAATTTACATTATCTTATTCAATTGACAACAAATGGTGTGATTTCAGACTTTCAGTATTGACCGAGATGATTTTTTTTTATTTTTTTAAAAATGAACCAAGATGATGTAACTCGAGTTATTTTATGAAAGAACAATTAATATATTTTCAAAAATTAAAGTTATGGTGAAACTGAGATTCATATTCTATTGAATAACAGTTTTCAATTTATTAAGAAATATTTGAGTACAAAATTCCATCAGGCTCCACTCTATTATGAAATAAACATGGCGAAATTACTTCAGCACAAAGTAAAAACAATTTTATAATACTCAATTTACGAATACACATTTTTTTGCCATAGAAAATGTCTGATTCATAATTTCATTATGTTGGATCCTATAATCCTATTATATACCCAAAAGAGACCAACAAGTAAATGTTGTTTGATTAAAAAGAAGAAACAAAAATAGTTGTTTTTATAGAAACTTGTCTCCGTAAGTTATTATTGGAAGTCCAATTCAATTGTATGTACAAACAATACAATTTGCCAGATACGGATTATAATTATATATTGCAGATTAATTGTTTTTCTTTTATCAATTTATTTATAGAGTTAACAAAAATATATTTTGGCGCCTATGGTCTTTGAAATCATTCCCTTATCCATTGGTAGCAGAAAAATATATCTAAATTATCTCGCCTATTGAATCGGTCAAATAATATCAAAACTTCCTTTGGCTTACCAATTATGCCCCTCTTTTTATGTATTTCAAAAAAAATTTCCTTTTTACTTCATTGGCCCCTCCACTTAATGAAATTATTTGTTGTAAATCCATTAAACTTTCAAATTTTAATTTATTTTGGTGATCATGCGGTGTATACTAACCAGAGAAAGGATAATGGGCTTAAAATTCATCATTAGAAATAAGGATAAACTCATTTGGTTCTATCATCAATGTTATGAACCGAAGAGTTATAACTTTCTAGTTTATTCTGGTAGAAAAAAATTAAATAGATGTGCAAGGTAGAAATAGAGAATGATTTACATGTGTGGGTGGGTGGATATATGACCAAAATATCAGTCACTGATTTAATGTAATTGTCATATGCTAATCATGCAAATCTTAATTTTCTTTTGCATAACTAATGGAGTAACTCTTAACAAATTCATACCAAATTACTGGGACAATTACTATAATTAGTAGTAATTTTATAGTAACTACTATACTGTCAATCTTTCTAATTAGTCATCAATTATACCAACACAAAACTATGGGTCAAAAATATATTTATCACCAAATACAAGGATAATCAGATATAAGAAATCAATGTTCTAAAAGTTGCAAAGCGGACTTAAAGCGAAAATGGCCGCTTAGCGCCTAATCACCGGCTAAGTGTCGCCTAATTTGCACCTAATCTGTCTAATATTTTATACTTCTATACTCCGTCTAAACGCCGCCCAAACACATCTTTTAGAACATTGTAAAAACATATGCAAATAGTTTAAATGTACCCGCCATTCTGAAAAAATAAAAAAGAATACTATATTTTTCTTTAAATAGACAACATATTCATTGTTCTCCTGTTATTATTCTCCATAGTGACTCTAATATATCGAGACCCAAGGAGTCCATTAAAATGAAATAAAAAATTTACTCTATTCCGTATCAATTTATATGTTCTATATGAAATCACGCGTAATTTTGACAGGTTTTGAATATGTAACTAAATTGCCGAAATAATTTTTAAAAAAATTATATTATATAATTTAACATTTAAACTATACACAGAAAAAAAATTATATTTTTTTATTTCGACAATTTAATAATAGAGTGAGAAAGAAACGAATGCAAAGAAGAAAAAAATAGAAAAAGAAAAGCCAGACTCTTTAACATTTGATGTATGTAAAAAGACAAAAGCCAAGTTCCTCAATTGATTTGTAACCGTAGATCGAACGGTCAATATTAAAAAGACCAAACGACACGTAAGCACAAAGTACACCTAACGGCTGACAAGTGTAGTTGAAAGCTCCATTGAAATTACCGATTATTTTGTTTGTTTTCATTTAAAAAAAAAAGGCAGTCATGTCAATTAGTCTTATTAGTAACTGATCTTGTTTTTATTTACTCTTTTATTTTTGTAAAGAAAGGGTTATTTTCGTAAAATGAAATACAGCTGTACTCAACAATACGGATATCTAGGAAAAGATTTTTAAAATTGTCGCCTTAATTTTCTGAAACAAGACTCGCTTAGCTGTAAATAGACATAGATAGAGACGAAAAACTAATAAAGTAGTTGGTGGGGGATAAATATTAATCTATCCCTTAATTATTGGGTTCTGCTATTAAAAAGGAATTGCTACATCACTAGTCCTTTTAGTTTCAATAACTTCCTTTTTTTTGTTCATATAGTTTGAATTGCTATAATAATGCTTATCTCAGCTTATGAAAACTCATTTCTACCAACTTCGTTCCGAACTAATTTTATTTTAAGTGTTACTGACTCCATATTATTGAATAAAACAAAATATTTTGGTTCATGGAACAAGTTATGATGCCAAATCAGGTCAAAATTATGGCAAAATTTAATTATCGGTCTATTTATTTGTTGTATGAATTTATTTATTTTTAATCATTTTTTTAAGATTACAAAAACAAGTGTATGATGCTTTGTTATTAAGTTTTATATATATGAAACTTCAAAAGTGATGCGATCTTTATGATAGACGACAAATTACCATTCAAATATATATATAAAAGTGTCTCTGTTTGTTTCAAAAGCGATAGACGACAAATTGTTTATTCAATACAATATATAAAGTGTCTCTGATACCTTTAAAAACCTTTAAAAGTGATAGACGGTAAATTGTTCATTAAATACAATATATGAAGTATTTCTGATTTTTAAGCGTTTCAAACTTTTTTAATACCGCGTGAAATCTTAGGTGTTTGAATTTAAGAAAAATATCAAAATAAATTATAAGTACGTATTTCCATATGTAAACCTTTTTTGCCCCCCAAATGATTTTTGCCACTAAAATTGTTTCCGAGTCAATTGAAAATTAAGTCTTTATAGTATTATACATGATACATCATAGAGGTTCAAATTCCTTTCAGTGCCATGAAGTTTTAAGTGCATGAAGTAAGAAAAAAGACCCAATTGTATATATATATATATATATAAAATGGATGTTTTCCTATGATACAAATTTCGTCATTATAATTGGTTCGCGACGAACTCAACGAACCCATTGATTTAATGTTGATGGATTACAGGTCATTTAACGATTAATCCCATCTAATTGTGCTTATTCACCGCCTAATATGCTAGACTCCGCTCCGCTTAATTTCCGCATTGACTCACTTATTTTAAAACACTTCTTTCGTAATCTCTTAAAAAATTGTAAACCACTCATGCTACAAAGAAAACATACATAAACCCTACAAAACTTTTAGAAAACAAAAAGGACCAGTAATTGTAAATAACTGGAAAATAAGAAGATGGTAAATATATGCACGAATATATATATGTAAAGGAGTAGTTTCCTAGTAAAATGTTTTTGTTGCAGTTTTTAACACTAGGGGCCTTTTAAAAAACACCAAACATGACCATTTTATTATCTCAAAAACTAAATAAAAGATATATAAATAGAGAGAGAAAGAGAGATCTGTTGAAGTCTCTTAGTTATCTCATGTTGAGTTTGTAATATTCTATAAACAGTCAAGTACAACTACTAAGTAGGTATGTAGACTGTTTTTTTTTACTATTTTAAGCAGTTTTTATTTATTTATTAACTACTGGGTTAGTTTCTGTTTTGCCTAATATGTTTGTGCTATTCTTATTAAGTTGAGTTTTTATTTTATTTTATTTTATGTTTTTTTAACTTCATAGGAGTATGTTTTTTTTTAGTTGTAGTTTTATGATTTAATTTGGGAGCTTTCTGTATGCAAAATGGTGTCTTTTGAATGATTTTTTATTGAGTTTTTTCAAATATATATATTTTTAATTTAGGAGTATGTTTTTTTCCTTTTCATTTTGTTGTAGTTGTGTGATTTCTTTTGGGGGATTTCTGTATGCAAAATGATGTCTTTTTTTATTAAGTTTAGTTTATTTTTAATTTAGGAGTGAGTTCTTTTTTTAATTACTTTTGGGGGCTTTCTTAGGTATGTGGACAGTTTATTACTATAGGCAGTTTTATTTATTTATTAACTACTGGGTTGGTTTATGTTTTGCCTAATATGTTTGTGCTGTTCTTGTTGAGTTTTTTTATTTCATGTTTCTTTAACTTAATAGGAGTATATGTTTTTTTAGTTGTAGTTTTATGATTTATTTTGAGAGCTTTCTGTAGGCAAAATGATGTCTTTTGAATGTTTTTTTATTAAGTTGAGTTTTTTCAAAAATATATATTTTTAATTTAGGAGTATGTTTTTTTTCTTTTGTTGTAGCTGTGTGATTTCTTTTGGGGGCTTTCTGTATGCAAAATGATGTCTTTTTTATTTTTTTATTGAGTTTTTTAAGTTAGGAGTGAGTTCTTTTTTTTGTTTATTTTGTAGTTGTATGATTTCTTTTGGGGGCTTTCTGTATTCAAAATGAAGTCTTTTATTTATTTGACTCATTTTTATATTTTACCCATTTTGGAATGATCAAAATGGGTTCTTTCTTGAACTGAATCTTGTTTTAGACCATCAGTTATATGTCAGGGTTTTGGTTTAGGTGTCAATTTTTCTTGATTTGGAAATCAAACTATGTAATTAAGTATTGTTTTAGTTTCATAGTTAATTATATAGAACCTTGTGATATACTATGTTTCCTTGTAATTGAGTACTATGTTTCCCCCAACATTTTGAAGGCCTATGAAAATTGAAAGAGTACATGTGAACTTCCAACTGTAAAACTTTCTTGTTTTTCCATTTAAAGAAACTGAATTTTCCCCTTTATTTTTGATATTCTACTAGAACTTCATAAATTTTATTAATTGTGTTCTGTATTACTACACTATCCATTATGAACACTGGAAAGGATATGACAAAATCTTATCTTTTTGGTGGTTTGACTAATTAACAATAAATACTCTTCTTCTTTTTTCCGCTTTTCTGAATATCATATCTTTGACATATTACTAATTTTGCAGAATAATTAGGGTAAAGATGGATCCTTTAGAGGCGTCCGCCATTGTGTTTAGGAGAATGAGGCAATTTGAACCTCAACATGTCACACACAAAATCATCGGCTGTCTTCTTATGCAAGACAAAGGCGAAGAGTTGATTCGATTAGCATTTGGACCCGACGCGTTAATTCACAGTTCGATACAAAAGGTGAAAATGCACCTTGGTTTGGTGCCTAAACCAGTCATATCCCCTCCAATCTCACCCTCGATTAACATTAATTCTTTTTCAGACCATTCAATCCGACCCTTTTCGCCAATTTCGTCTCCGCAAGGTATACGTATGCCAAACCCTTATTTGAAACCACAAATTATCCCTGACCACCATTTAATGGTTGATACCAAATTTAGCCTCGAGGATTTTGGCCTTCAAAGCCCAAACGAGTATTTTTCTCTAGATGATCAGCGCGATCGCTCCAATTCTGCACATTCCCCTTTTGCGAGTGATTATTATTATGCAGATACTCCATTTCCTAGAGGCCCGAGATCCCCATCTGAGTTTCCGATAAAAACTTGTCATTATTTCAACAAAGGGTTTTGTAAGCATGGGAATAACTGCAGGTTCTTCCATGGGAATCCTTTCCCCGATAGTTTTTCACAGATGGATGATTTCGACATTGAAGAACACATTCTCTCTCCGGGGTCTTTAGAGAAATTAGAGTTGGAAATTACGGAGCTTTTAAAAATGAGAAGGGGTAGCCCTGTATCTATTGCCTCCTTACCGATGCTATATTATGAGAAATATGGGCGTACTCTACAAGCGGAAGGGTATCTTACAGAAAGCCAGAGGCATGGTAAAGCTGGTTATAGCTTGACAAAGTTGCTTGCTCGACTGAAAAACAGCATTCGCTTAATTGATAGGTTAGTATTTAGCAATCATGTCTTTTGTAGCTGCACTTCCTGATTAATTTGCATGTTGTATAAGCTACATTTCTTGTTTAGTTTCAAGGTTCATGCCTTTTGTGCCTATAGTATCACTAGATTTTTCTTTCACCAAACTACAAAAAATTAGTGACGACTACACCAACTTTACATTTAATGGCAAGCAAGTACTCTTTAGTGTACCAAAATCAGGAAAACTCATAGATCGGGATGCTACTTAGTTTGCAGACTCGGAAATTGCATACACTGTTCCATTATTCTTGTATTTTGTACAGTTTTGTATTACCCGTGCTGTGTTGGACCTTAATCTTAAATGGTTATTACTTTTATACTGTAAAAATATGTTCAAGATAATCATGAGGTGGTTATAGATTGGTGTGCAAAATTGAAATATGATGAGTTTATTCTACAAAACTTAATGATCCCACATGTAATTTATCGTTGTTAAATTTATTTATGGTTAATATGTACAGGCCTCATGGACAGCATTCAGTGATTTTGGTTGAAGATGCCCAAAAGTACTTTGAAAGCCGTGGTGATAGAAATGATCCGGGTCCAATTGTTAGTGGGTCTCGACAGATATACTTAACTTTTCCAGCTGAGAGCTCTTTTACTGAGGAGGATGTGTCGGACTATTTCAGGTTTTGATTTATTTGAATTGCTGTAATTTTTATGTACCCATATAAGTTGATTCGTAATTTGTTATTAATTACTTTTTATATCTATTGTTGTACGGTGTAGTACATTTGGTCTGGTACAGGATGTGAGGATACCATGCCAACCGAAGCGTATGTTTGGGTTTGTGACGTTTGCGAGTTCGGATACTGTGAAGATGATTTTGTCAAAGGGAAACCCTCACTATGTTTGTGGCGCTCGTGTTCTTGTTAAACCTTATAGGGAAAAATCAAAGCTTATTGACAGGTAGTGTAACCCTTTTTTTTTTCAAGTTAGATTTTAAACTAATTGCCTTTGTTATACCTTTTCTATTTTGTTTTTATTTATTTTATGAAAATGCAGGAAGTACCCTGACAAGTTCGACCCTTCATTATTATACGGTTCTCACTATGCAGATATCGATTTCGACTTTCCCTCAAGTCAGTAATTGTTTATTACCCTTTTTTTTTAATCATCATTATTATACACTTGGAAATAATATTTTGTGATTCTGTGCATAAAAGGTTTGGAGAGTCCGAGGTTTTTGAGAAAGCCATATATGACTGAACAAGAATCGAACCTTGAAGCTCAGATAAGGCGATTATCAGAGATGCAATTAGCTCGAAAATCTTTCGGTAACCACTCGTTTCTCAACTATTCCGTGGATGAGCACGTAACTCCTGAAGGTATTAAGTGGCTATGCATCTTATGTCACCCCTTTTCTAAAAAAAATACTGAAAACAAAATTTCATTACTAATTTTCATTTTCTTTTATACATTTTTTTCTCTCTTAATAGACCATAAGTTCCCATCAGATGAACGTTTCAACTATCTTCTGGATGTACTGAATAATGGCTCGGAGACTGATAATTGTGCCAAACAAACAGATACTGTTCAAGCTGACCCTGAGAGGTATCAATGACTTCTTTTTAAAAAAAATCTATTGATTTTTTTTTTTTTCGTTTTTCATTTGGTTATGGAAAAATAGTTTTGCCAAATATCTAATTTGTTTTCGTTTATTTATTCTGTATCCTTTTTCAGCTTTGGAGCTAAAGATGATCTCCCTGAGTCCCCAACTTCCCCTCCAGTTGTGAGCACCAATTCGACATCTGCATAAATTTGCTCCCAGCAAATATTTGGAATACCTATAGAGATACCGATAAAAAAGCGAAGGCTTTATATATATATATATTTACTTCTATTAAATAAATACAATTACTTAATTTTGAATCTTGTTTAGTGGTTCGTTCGTTTTAGGAGACGGTTCCCTGCTAAAAGTATACACCATAAGAATACCGAAAGTCTGAAGAATTTCCTCCTCGCAAGAGTTGAAGGAGTTAATTAGAATCAAAATGAACCACCTTTGAATCAGGAAAGTTTTTTGATAAGCTTTCACATGAGACAACAATTGTCTTGCAATATATAGGGAGAGGATGTAATTACAATAGAAAATTAGTGTTTAGATGATGACAAGGAACTGGTTTTATATTTTGCGCAGTCAGTGGTGTTCTAAGATGAAGATATATCTTTAGTCTTGTATTAGCAGTACTTTGCTGGAATGTAAAGAAAGTGAAAACAGAAATTTCAGTGCTTTTTTTCGTATTTGATATACTTTGAATATGTATAACATGTACTGTAGTATACTAGTTAGTCTAGTCCTTATCTTTATATCTTTCTCTTTGTGGTTTCCACTTGTTCTTGTTTACTAGTAATAGACATGTGAGACCTCATATACAGGCTAATTCTGTGTTTTTTACCAAGGCAAAAAATTAGTTCTATTTTTTTACTTATTGTGGGTTTCAGAATCTTATCTGGAATTGGGAGAGTGGGAAAAACAAGGTTGACCAAATTTGTACCTGTGCCTAGACTGTTGAAACAGAAATGCTATTTTTTAACTTGAAAATCCCCATTTAGCTAAATGATGCAAGGTCTTGACTAACTGTCCTTGTTGAGTATCATTTAAGTACTGTGATGGACAACTGATAATGTTGACTAATATTGTATTTAGTTGTATAGATTAATGATGAAACTGCTAATCATTTATTTTTAGTGCTGAGGTCTATTTTGAAAGATACATTGATGCAATCCGGTAATATATTTTGGAAAGTGATATCTAAGGTAGGACAATGTTTTATCAAAGTGTATCATCTTTATTCAAATTGTTTCAGATGATTGAACCCACAGATATGATAACTTGAGCACATGCAAGGCCCCCACAAAATGATATCCAAGAACCATTTTAACCACCGATATCAAAATTATAATCCGTTAAATAGCTTTGTAGACAGTGACACAAGATCTTTGAAGGACCGACTGATTTTTCTTTATGAACAAGTCTTTTTATGAATGAATTTTGAGTGTTTATTATGGTAGAGTAACTTCTTTTTTCAATTTATACTAGAGTATGCGGTCATAATGAAACTTTATATTGTTGATGTTGTCTTCTATTATATAACTAGGTTTTGATCAAATGCTGGAATGAGATACTACATAGATGACCAATTGATTGCCAATTGAACCAAACACAAACAAATGATGTCCCTTTATTTTACACCATAGTCGCGGGATAGGAAACGAGAATCAATACAGGATACGTGTATCGGGAAATGAAAAGTGTATTTTTTAAAAATTGAAACGAGTTTCATATTAATTATAGTATAAACTATAGAAAGATTTAGAATGCTCACACGATTACATACACCGAAGGTATAAAAAATCAATGAGAAATTGACGGGTCGGCTTGTTAAAGGAGGCTCCATCTTGAACTGGTGATTTAGGATTGAAACTTCTTCATTCTTTTAAAGACATTTTTCACCTGTCTAGACTCAAGTTCCCAGGTTATTTTTTAATGTTTGAATGGCCATGTTTTAGCTTTTCAAGAGCGAGTTACTACTTACTATACTTTAATATTTTGTAACCCGAGACATGCCTCTGATGTATATCTAGAATATTGCATTTTAAAGTATTTAAATTTCTAAAAGGAAAGTGAAGAATTTGTCTTTTGCTGAGAAGCATAGAGTGAAATGAAAGGAAATGGAGAGAGGTTTTAAAGTGAAAATCTGATGGTCAAAGTTACGAAAGGAAGAAGCTTGAAAATGACCAACCAAATAAAAAACAGGATATCACATTTATTGCAATGTCTTGAATGTAACCAAAATAAAATAAAAATTACAGTGTCTTGAAACTTGAAAGTAGTATAGAATAAGGTGAATCGAGGATGACTTTACTGCCATCATAAAAGTACCTTCAGAGTTCAAAAAAAAAACAAAGTCTTGTAGTTCTACACTTTAATAAAAGAACTTCCGGCTTATTTTTAATTTTTCAAGAGCTGGAAGCAACCAAATATGATCATATAACAGGATGAACACGAGAAATGACAGTCATTTGATCCATGAGAAAAAATAGAGTAGTACTATTAACTCAAAAGCACCTAAATATAAAACTGGGAAGGCTTAATAACCTGCAAACAAAAAAAAGTTTCTCAACACGAGTTTTCGTAATATGGGAGTACTTTAAAGTGTCAATTACTTTTGTACGACCGCATATTATTTCATTAAGGAACACAATATTATTATTAACTGTCCATTGGCCATTTCTACTCCATTTAGTCCGACTTCCCTGAACTTGTCATTTTCACTCTATGCCAGAGGCACAGCCGCAGAGGTGTTTCTTCGATTTGAAGTATTCTTGCTTTCTATCTTATGTACCTCTTATTTCTTAAAGCTTAAAGTAACTGTAGAAGAAAACTGACTGCTTTAATACTAGTATAACATTTCAAACACAGTACTATATGTTATCCTATCCTTATGGAAAGACTGAATTTGGATAAACTGCAAAACATTTGATATAAAATTAGTATCAAGTGGTGAACACTCGCTGATCTTACACCAAACACGATAGGTACAAATGATTATTTCAAGCAGGAAAAACCACAGCAACAAGAGAAGATCTTTAAGTCTAAATTAGTAATGATATATTAGCAGCTCATTTGCAGGGTTGTAAATATGGACTCAAAAACCCCAACATCTAACTCTGTATTCCCTAAAAAGCAATGATTCAAAATAAATTATAGCACGCCAACAGTAGAATACGACCGCACGAAGAAAATTCTTCCATTACACAAGTAAAATGGGATACTAGAAAATTATCAAAATAAGCTTCTTTCTTTTCAAGCACTTTATCAAAGTTACAATACGCCAGTTGGTCAGAAAACTTGCCTATTCGAACCACATATTTGTACATAGCTTTCCAAGCTAAGAAGTTAGTGTTGTATAGCCAACATATGAAGAATACAACAAGGTAGGCAGTTCAGAAAATGGATACAACAAGAGAACAACATTTTTAATACAATGGATTCTAAGAAAAACCATCACTTTTTATTCTTTCTTCGGTAACAATCTATGGACCCAAAGGTACTCCTTCAAAATTTTGAGGATACTGATTCGACGAATGGTTCATGTTTTCGTTCTGAAAATTATGATTTACAACGTGGTTATCTCTCATGACATACGAACCCCCATTTACAACACCAAAAAATGTCGACATAGGAGACAATTGGACAGCATTGAAAATTGATCCGGTCCTGTTGGGCTGATATTGCTGTCTTTCATTAGATCTGTTTTCCGAAACAGAGCTCATCCCAACACCAAGATCAAGGCTAATAGAGTCATTTCCGTCGGTTCTCACTCTAGACAATTGGGTAATATTAGTAGGTCTGGGTCCAGGTCCGGGGCCTGGTCCAGCCATGTCATGGCTGCTGTTCCTAGCAGTGGGAACATCGTGGTTGTGTTTTCCTTCATACGTAGTTATAACGGCCTTCGGATCGTGAGATGCTCTTTCCACATGCTTCCTGACAGGGCATCCCACATGTGTACACTTGTAATAGCTCCTGCAGCAGATGACGAAAATGAAATATATATCACACTTCTATATGTCAATTCTTGGAAGTTTTACTGGTAAATTTTAGTAAAAACGGTCTAATATTGGTCTTTATATTGCATACTACGTAATTTCAATGCGACGCCAACAACAACAAATCGAGGGAACTGACATGGTAGTTATGTTCAGGACAAGAATCTGAAGGTTACAAAAGAGAATATCTTCTCAAGCTCATAATATTTCACGAGAAAATTTTAGATTTCAGTAAGTTTTCCGATAGACAAGATAAAACCTGCAAAACAAAAGATGCACGGATACATATGGTTAGGTCAATTAATTTTCAAATCGAGATCATGAATTGGATCGACGAGGCACTTCTGTGATGTATCATAGATCGGTTGATGGAACCGTAATTCTCTAATTAAGACATAGGTTTAGAAAGTCGCTAGGCAGACTAAAGGCGGGAGGTGGGGCCTGGGGGAAACCCATATTTTAACAATTTTTGGGGGCTTTTTGGATTTTCATTTGACATATACGTTGTAAATTTAATTAACAACCTAAATTAAATATTTATACATCATTAGTTTAGCGGTATACTACCAAAAATCCAACAAAAGTTATGTAACTATATATGTACAGTCGAAAGTAAACAAAAATAAATATAAAGATGTATTCAAAGACAAATTTTAAGTGCAAATTTTGATTGATTATCAACATGTTTTTTGGACTTAGCATTTATAAGTTTTTATAAATAAAAATTTCACTTATTTCGACCGGATTGACCTGTTTGACCCGTGTGACCAACAAAGCATCAGCTCCTGGACTCGTTGTTGACAGTTCTTTCAAATGACTATTTGTCAAAAAAACTGATTACTGAAAGCCAAATTTGTCAAAAAAACTGCACATCAGATCAGAAAACTGAGACGTACCTTGGATTAGGATTACCTCTCACCACTTTTTGCCCATATTTACGCCATCTGTACCCATCATCCAAAATATCAACCTCACTCACAGTCTGAACAACAACGCGGGGTTCACGGATCGGCTTAACCACCGGAACCACATCAATGCTCATCTCATCCAATTTCCTATCAGGAAATTTTAACAATTCATTCCATTAATAAATGAATCAAAAAAGCAACCAGTAACAATAGATCAGTGAATTCTGTATCTCACCTTCGCTTCGAGAACTGGTCATCTTCATCCCCTTCATCGTTAGTGCCATTCATCTGAGTCGTAGCGTCCAGATAATTATCATTCGTTCCACGAGGAGATAGCTGAGGAGTTCCATTTGGATCATTGTTTCGATAATTAAGGCCATACGTGGCAGATTTGTCTTCAGGAAACAAAAGCAGAGAAATTAGTTCAGTACACAATGGTCACCAACAGTAAGAAAAAGATAAAACTTTGAATAAGCTGTTTGCATACTAGCTCCACGTGCTTCAGATACTTGCAATTAACCACTATATACTATCTAAGTTTTGTTATCAAACCGATGTGCAATTTTTTAATTGGAAAATATTTGTTCAGAACCATAGTTCTGTAAACATACAGTTTTTGCATTAATATTAATAGACTACAGCATAAAACTGTATTAAATGACTAGTTTCCTTTAACCACTGTTTTAGATGCATAGATAGTAACAAAAACCATGTATAAAGAAAAGTTCCAACACTAATGGATACAAAGTTATACTCCCTCCGTCCCTAAACAAATGTCCCCTACGAAAATACGTGCAATTTTGACCATCAATTTTTTCATATCAATATTTCCGAAATGAAAAAATTGAAAATTCCATCATATAGTTCTAACCATGAATTATGTGATTAACTTTTGAAAGTATTTTTTTCGGCAATCTAGATATGAAAAAATTGTCGGCCAAAGTTGCACGTATTTTCGTAAGGGACTTTTGTTTAGGGACGGAGTATTAATTTAAAACTGAATACGGGGGGTTTAGTTGCAAAAGTTAGATATTACACTGGAATTAATTGCAAAAAAATGGAAGTGCATGGGGGGTTTTTTGCATTTTACCCCCAGAAAATTAACAAGGCAAAGTTTGTTTGAACCTTCTCTGGGGGAAGCATGATCTGTCTGATCTTGGATGGACATGATAGCGCCAGCTGAAAATCTTCGTGCAGGTTGAGGTTTGGGGTGATCATGAGTACCCTTATACACAATCTCAGTTATTTTCCCTTCGTAAGAGCGTTCAAATATCTTTTTAACCTCACAGTTAGGGCTTGTGCATTTATAATAGCTTCGTGGAAATTCACTTCCTTTGACAATTTTCTGTCCGTATTTCCGCCAATTATAACCATCATCAGATGATTTGTCGGTGGTAACTGAATTTCCAATATCTTTATGGTCAGGTTGTGGTGCTTGAACCAAGTTGTTCGAGGCTATTGTTTGGTTCATTTCTTCGGAATTGATTCCAGTAGGAATAATAGCTAAAGGATGGCTCGTTTCATTTGCGCAATATGTCGTTTCGTTGTTTGTAATATTAGTTGATGAAAATGGGTGAGATTGATTTTGAACTCGGTCATACTTTTCACTTCTAAGGTTGTTTGTCCCTGGAGATTTCTTAGGGGAAGAAAAAAAGGGGTGTGCAAAAACAGGATTGAGATCAGTTGCATGAGAAAAAGTTTGATACAAACTAAAATCATAAAAGAAATAGGTAATACTACATATCAGTTAAGTTAGTTCCTTAATATGTGCTCAAAAGTTGGATTATGTAACAATTATATTTTTGCAAGCATTTTCGGATAGTGAAAAGAAAGAAATATTAACTCGTGATAATGATGAGAATGGTAATTCTACCAGATTACAGAATAAAATTTTCTATCAAGCCGTACGCAAAAAAAAAATGAAGGGGTAGAAATTCTGTAAGGACTCACCATCGGTGATTCAGGTGGTAATCCAGAAACAGAATCGTTTAAAGCGTGTGGTTTAAACTCAAAAAAATCACTTCTTGTTTCATCAACAGTATCATTCCTTGAGCAATTTGTAGCCAATGAGAAACCAGTGGAACCACTATGCCATAGTTGAGGATTCATGAATGAACCAGTTGTAGGAGAAGGTTCTGCCTGCAATTTCATCAATTATTTGTCAGATCCATGTGTAATTTGTATGAAACTAGGTGATGTTAAATAATAAAAAGCAAAATCTTTGAAGCATACACAAAGAAAAATGGGTAGAGTATCTCGATTGATAATAGTAGTGGAAGTCACCAATATATAGTGTGATACTCTCTTACTTCATTATTACATATCGGATGAAAAGTAAGAACATAACATAACCAATAAAATACAAAAAGGAGTAGCACAAACAAAAAGAAGATTCATGGTGTGAAAAAACAACAGTGAAGGCAATAAATATGGAAAAGTATGATAAATTGTGAGTAAGGCATTCTAGAACAAGCTATAATTAAATGAACATATTCCAGTTGCATTAGGAAAAGTTTGCAACTTATACCCTATGTAAGCATAAGAATCTAATGGCCCCAGCATAAAAACCAAAAGGGAAGTTCATGATAAACAATTAATTAGAACCAGTAGAGCAACAAAATGTCAAGTGGTGAAAGAACCCGACACTTCCCAATAGGAATCTCAAAGGGACTTTTTTTCTCAACGAACAGCGTCTTGTATTTTCATCACATTACTAAATTGCAAGAAATTCTCCACTAGGAGTACTGTGATGTGAGCGCATAGTTTATCAGTGCTGAGGAAAAGTAATAACTATAAAGGGATACTGCTACTCCTAAAATCATCTAAGGAATATGTCAACTGCTAACATTTAGAATCTTTGTTCATTTCGTGGGTTTTAGCTAATGTCACAAAGGAGCTCATTAAATTCACAGTAACTAAAACTAGGTTCAAGTACAAATACAGATGTCAAGTGCATCTTTAAAGCTCAATTTTTCACTTAACAGCTGAAAGTAATTTGGTTGGTCCACGTGAAACTAAGGACTTGTTTCGGTGCAGCTTTGAGAGCTCAATTTCTACATAATTTTCTTATAGTCTACTTGGCTATACAAAAAAAAAACTCGTCTTTTTACTGGTAATCGGAAACTAAATCGTATGTTGGATTAATATAACTCAAACCAGCAGCTAATTAGCTTAAAAGCTGCAGTCAATTCCCTGAAAATAACGCATGAACACAGATTTCTTTCCGCCTCAAAATAAGCCGCCACTTATTTTCTCGTAAAAGCAACAGCCAGTCAGTCACCATATATGTCAACTGCTAAAAACTAGAACATCTATAACTTATATTAATAAATTTATGCCATAACTCATAAGGGCAGTTGTCAAATTATAAACCTAATTAAACTTTGAGAATATTTTTTGACACTAAGCTCATCCAAAGTAAACTGTGCTAGAAATTCATTGCCTAATATAACTAAGACATACAAAATATCAAAGCACCTGAATTTGTACTGATATCTAACAAGTGCCAGAAATCAAAATTTTACGCAACAGTGACAAAAGACTGAACCTTCGTAATTACCTCAATCAGAACAAAGAGAACGTATTCCAACACCAAGCTCAAATTCGTAATCTAAAAAGTATAAGCTAGAAATTTGTTCACTAGCTAAGTACTTAAATTAGACTTTACCAAAATTTAAGCAGCTGAAATTTGTAACTTAATCTGTGTCTCGCAAAAATAAGAAATACGCTAAGGTCAATTACTGAACAAATGCTATAAACTGTTCAGTTATTTAAGTAAAACTTAACCAGAAACAAAGCAGCTGAAATTTTGTAATTAACCTTAAGCTCAGTTATTGCAAACCTAATGACGTAAAGAAACAAAACTAAACTCAATTAAATAAGTTTAAGCTAGCAGTTGGTTGACTTTTTTAGTAAAAGCTAACCACAAATGAAGCAGCTCTAATTTGTAGCTCAAGCCAATTGAACTAAAACACTTGAAATTTAGAAAAATACACCAAATTCAATTAACGTATATGCTGGAACTTTTTCATTTAAGTAACTGGAATATTTAAGTAAAGCAATTACAATGCTTAATGAAATAACAATAAATAAATAAGTCAATTGAAGAAGTATATGCTAATAAGTAATAAGATCACCAAATTCAATCAAAACTCAACGAAAATTGCAGCAACTGAAACTATAAGTAAAGCTACTAAAATAATTTATAGCCAGCAAGAAACCTTTTAATAGAAATGAAAATTTGTAATAATAAACTGAATCATCTGGAATTTCTAACAATCTATTGAAGCACTCGTAAATATAAGAAATACTCCTAGTTAAATTCACAGGGTTAATTCCAAAATATCGTTCAGTTATTGAAGTAAAACTTGACCACAAATGAAGCAGCTGGAAAAAATAATTTGAGCTATTGCACTACTTAATGAAGTAAAACTATAAGCTGATTCGACACCAATTTTATTTAGAACTCAAAATCATAGCAGCTGGAATATATAAGTTAAGCTTACTCATACTAACAGCTAACACGAAACAAATAATTATGTAACCAGCCTTCATAGTCCAACCCTAAGCTCAAATGCGCAGCTAATAAGGATAAGCTCAGTTCCATTGAAATAGTAAATTCTAATTCGATCACCCAATCCTAATATAAACCCCAATTGAAGAAATTACATTAACTTTATCAACAATTTTAATTATTCAACAGAAACAGACGTAGTTAGAATCTGTAAGTAAAGCTATTAAAATACTTTATAAGTAAAAAAAAAACTAAGCTCAGTCGTAATTTGATCAACAAGTTTTGATTAAAACTCTGCAGAGATCGAAGCAGCTGGAATCTGTGAGTAAAGCTACTCATGTACACAGCTAACATGAAACAAACAAATTATATAAAAAAAAAACCTAGTAATAGTCATAATAACAGGACTTAGTCAGTTGAACATTTGCAAATAAAAGAAATGCTCTAAGCTCAGTTAACGAACTAAATGCTAAAAATCGTTTAGTTAAAAGTGAAATTTAACCAGAAATGAAGCCACCGGAAAATCGGAGCATATGCTCAATTTAACCACAAATTTAAACTAAATCTCAACATAAAATCGGAGCAACTGGAATCTATAAGTAAAGCCACTCATATGTTTAGATATTGCATTACTAAATGAAGCAGCTGGAATTTGTAACTAAAGCTATTGCATTACTTAATGAAGGAAAGCTAAATGCTGATTTGATCACCGATTTCGATTAAAACTCAACAAAAATCACAGCAGCTGGAATCTGTTAGTAAAGCCGCTCATATGTTTAGATATTGCATTACTTAATGAAGCAGCTGACATTGTAACTATAGCTATTGCATTACTTAATGAAGGAAAGCTAAATGCTAATTTGGTCACCGCTTTCGATTAAAATTCAACAAAAAATCAGAGCAGATGGAATCTCTAAGTAAAGCTACTCATATTACTGCAGCCAACACCAAGCATAAAAACAAATAATAATAACAATAACAACAATAACAATAACTATCCTTCATGATTACCTTAACTAAAAGGAGAATATCATACAATACTAAGCCCATCTGGTTAACATAAGCTAGCAATTTCCACCCTAAGTAAAACAGACGAATTCATACTTAATGAAATAAAGAAAAGAAGCAAAATAAGCTCCATTAGAGAACTATATGTTAACTCAATCACCAATTCTAATCAAAACTCAACAGAATCGGACCAGCTGAAATTTACAGGTAAATATTACTCAAATTCTTACAGCTAACATGACACAAAAACAAAAACAAAAAATCAGCTGGAATTTTGTAACTTAATCGATTGAAACACTTGCAAATAGTATAAGTTATACACTAAGCTCCATTTTAAAAGTAAATACTCGAAATTGTTTATTTTTTTGTGATCAAAATGTTCAGTTATTTAAAAAAAACTTAACCAGAAATGAAGCAGCTGGAAACTGTAACTAAAACTAACAAAAAAATTAATTAAGTGAAGCTATATGCTAATTTGATTACCAAATTAAATTAAAACTCAACATAAAACATAGCTGGAATCCATCAGTAAACTTACTCATATACTTACGGCTAACACAAAAGAAATATTTTTTTTAGAAAAAGCAAGTACTAATAACAGGAATCAGAGTTAATATTCCAACCCTGAGCTCAAGTGCGCAGTTAAAGAAGTATAAACTCAGCTCAATTGAAAAAATAAATTCTAATTTGATCATTAATTCTAATTAAAACTCAACGAAACTCGAAGAAGCTGGGATCTGTAAGCAAAGCCATTAGAGTAGTTAATAGAAGTAAAAAAAAACTCAACTAGAAAACAATATGTCTTTATGTTAATCTGATCAACAATTTCTAACAACTCAACAGAAATAGAAGCAGCTGGAATCTGTAAGTAAAGCTGTTAAAAAATCTAATGAAGTAAAAGAAACAGAAAAATAAAACTTAGCTCAATTGTAGTTGTAATTTGATAAACAATTTAATTAAAACTCAAAAAACTTAGCTCAATTATAGTTGTAATCTGCAAGTAAAGCTACTCATATACTTACAGCTAACACGAAACAAATAAATAACAAAAAAAAACTAGTATTTTAATTATTATCAAGAACAGGAGCTGGAGTTTGTGAGTTAATATATTGTAAGTTGCAACACTTGTTTATGAAGTAAACACTAAAAACAGTTCAGTTATTTAGGTAAAACTTAACCAGAAAAGAAACATCTGGAATCTATTAGTGTATTCTAATTCCATCACCAATTTACATTAAAATTCAAGGAAAATACAAGCAGCTCGGTTGAAGAAGTATATGTTGATTTGATAAACAATTTTAATTAAAAACTCAACAGAAATCGAAGCAGCTGGAATCTTATATTAAAGCTTACTCATACTTACTTACATCTAACACCCAACACAGTAAAACATTAAAACTAATAATAATAACAATAATAAATTATTAAATATTTTATACAGGTAACACTTAACTAGAAATGAAACATCTGGAATCTATAAGTAGATTCTAATTCCATCACCAATTATAATCAAAACTCAAAATAACGCTATTACAATACTTATCGAAGTAAAAAAAAATGAAGAACTATGTGCTGTTAAATTAAAACTCAATGAAATTCAAAGCAGCTGGAATCTGAATTAAAGCTTACTCATAGTTAATCGGGTTTCAAACAGTTTAATATCTTGTACAATGCACTTATTTTCAATTTAGTACCTTCTGCTTACAAAAAATCCAATTTAGTACCCTGAACTAGCAAACTCACTCGATTTAGTACCCTCAATTGTTTAACATAAAGTGACATTGCAATGGCGTCATGAGGATTTTAATAGTTTAATACCCTATACAATACACTTTTTTTCAATTTAATACATTCAGCTACCGAAATCACGCGCTTTCTGTTCAACAATTGACGGAGAGGGTACTAAATTGAGTGGTTTTGGCAGTATAAGGTATTAATTTGAATTTTTCATAGCAGAAGATATTAAATTGAAAAAAGTGTATTGTAGGTTATTAAACTGTTTGAAAATCAGCTAAAGTTTGTAAATAGTAAAAATATAAGAAACGCTAAGCTAAATTAATGAAGTAATTACTAAAAATTGCTTAGCCATTTAAAAAAATGAAGCATCTAAAATCTATAAGTAGATTCTAATTCCATCGCTAATTATAATTAAAGTTGCAGCTGGAAAGCTAAGCTCAGTTTAATAACAGTATTTTAATTTGATAAGCAATTTTAATTAAAGCTTACTCATAGTTACTTACATCGGGTTTAAACAGTTTAATAATACCTTGTACAATACTTTTTTTCCCAATGTAGTCCTTTCTCCTATGAAAAAATTCAATTTAGTACCTTCAACTAGCAAATTCACTCAATTTACCACCCTTGCTTAACATAAAGTGACGTGGCAATGACACCACGTCACCTTGTGTTAAGCGATTGTCGGTACTAACTTGAGTGAAGTTGCTAGTTGAAGGTACTAAATTGGATTTTTTTCGTAGGAGAAGGGACTAAATTGGAAAAAAAAAAGTATTGTACAAGGTATTATTAAACGGTTTAAACCCGATGTAAGTAACTATTTTCATCTAACAACAAAAAAATTAAATAATAAAAATAAAAATAAAAAAATGAGCAGCTAGCCTTGATATTGGAGAGGAGAACAGGCGAGTCGAGAAAGGAAGTGGGACTAAGCCCAGGCGGGATAGTTATACACGACGATCGACAGATCGGTAGCTTTGCCGGTGACATAAGCTTATACCTAGCCGAGATCGATCCTCCTCCTACTCCTCCGTAGAATGAGTTCACAGCGGTGGTGCTTAGTCGGAGGTCCGGTGATTGATCGGAGCTTGAGTCATCCATGTTAGAGAGATGTATAGAGAGAGAGTGAAGAGTGGAGAAGAAGTGGGTTTTCCTTTTTAGTTTTTGTTTTAATTTTGGGGGTGGTTAAAATGGAAAGGGTAAGTTGGGGAATTTGGTTGGGTATTTATAATATGTGACTTTGCATGTATGTGTTCCACTAATCGTGTGCTACGCGTTGCGTGTGTGGTACGTAATGCAATAAAAATATAGAAAATATGTATGGTTATGATATAAATATGTGGATAATACAAAAAAAAAACATAGTTTAAGATTTAAAAGAATGTTTGCTTGTTAAAGAGGAATAAATAGTTTTATTAGTTTTTGCTTTTTATATTTTTATGTGAGTGTGGTATTATTATAATTAATATAAAGGTGCAGGGGTATTTTTGGAAAAAAGTGGCTAAATTGGGCAGACTCATTTGGCTTGGGTTGACTTATTATAATAGAATGATAATTGAATTGAACATGACTATACTTTCTTCGTTTTGTTTAAGTTGTGTTCGTATAACGATATACTAGTAATCGTGCCCCACGCTTTACGTGTGAGACGCGTAATGCAATAAAATTTAAAAAATAAGTGTAGTTATGATACAAATATTTGGAGAATAAAAAAAATATAAGAGTATAAGATAAGAAGACTCAAAAGAATTTTGAGAGCTTAAATAAGGATAAAAAGTGTTATTACTTATTACTTTTTCTCTATTTTTTATGATAATATGGTATTGTGGTAATTAATAAAAAAGTGTAAGGGTATTTTTGGAAAAAAGTGGTAAAATTTGACAGCCTCAAAAAATCTTGGGTTGACTTATTATAATAGTATAGATATTAATGATATAATATTACTATAAATTAAAAATAATATTGATAATGATATGTCTGTATTATTTTAAACTTATTAAACTAATTTATATTATCATGCTATAAATACAATTATTGATTTTATTATTAAGTGGTCGACTTGTCAAAATAATTAAGTATATGTATGTAAAAAATAATTTATACATTTTTGGAATATATAAGCTTAAAACTATGATATCAAATAAATTAATCAACTAATGTTTTATTTATTTGTAGAGAACTTTATTATAGTAAACAATATAATACTAAATGATAAAATTATAATATATTCTAAAAAGAAAGAAAGAAATAGTATTTTTAATTATTAAATATTTTTAATTAATGAAAAGAGACGTTCACGAAAACAAAAACTCGTGTTTGGCTCGTCAGATATTCAGTTCATGTTCGTCAAGTGTTCGTTCGTATTTAAATGAAAAGAGTCTTGTTCGACTCGTTTCGCCTTATTTACAGCTCTAACTACGGTGGACTTGAAAGACTTGTTTAGATAACTATGGGTGGACTTGAAAGACTTCTTTAGACAGAGGTCGAAAAAAGTTGAGATTTGAGTTAAGTTCAACTGTTAAAAGTCTCTGTTAGTGTGTCCATAAAAATAAGTTGAATCACCAAAGCTAAAAATTGTGGTCACCAAAACGTAATTTTGTTAGATGAACTAAGACCAATCCGAATTGACATAATCAAACCGAATTTAGCCGATATAGGCGATCAGGCCAAACCAACTAAGTATAAATAAGCTGACCCGAACGGACTATCCATTGGTTTGGTTCGATTTAGAAATCTATAAGATTTTAATTAAAAAATGATTACCTTTTACAAATCTTATTGTTTGTCTAGGTAACGTTATTAATTCGTTAATTACGATATAATGGAATCAACCTTTTTGGTTTAACCTGATACTGAAATATGAGCATTGTTATAGACACCCACAAAATAAACACAAAAACCTTAATCGTTAATGTGACATTTTAGATGGACCAATGTATCAAATAACAATTTGTTTTACAGATTACAACAAAAATGATTGGTATACATGTGTTGTTACATCAATGGATAATGTTTTTAGGGTGAAATTTTAGTGATGAAATCATTTTCCTTGATAGTTTTGCCACCTTGTATTTTGTATTATGGTCTTTTTCATTTTCAAATACGATTAAGATACATTTGGTCATGGGTAAGAGATCATCTCCTCACTCGAATATATATACTAAAGCGATGCAAACCAATACGAATCAAGTGTCCCTTTACCGGTTTAATCGTGAATCCAACGGACCCATTATGACATTTAGATACTGCCGTGTTGAAATGAAATAATAAAGGGCAAATATTTGGTTATAAATTAAAATTGAACCGAAGCCACTACTTTACCACTTACACAAGGCGTAAAACATTTCCACTTTACTCAATAAAACGACAAGGTTTTATTATTTTATGCACAAATGAGCTCTCGTACGTTCTATTTTTCCTATGATACTTGTAAAAGCTTGGGACCAAGTTTTCAACCAACAAACTTTAAATCTCAATCCCATACATTTAGTCGATCGTCTATGCTATTTCTGATTCTAGTAAGCTAAAAAAATATGGAATATTTTCGGACTCCAAGACTCTAATAAAAAGAACCAGTCTCAACTATAAGCAACTCGTTTATAAAATCAGCATATAAATCAATATCATTCTATTATAATAAGTCAAATGAGTGTGTCCAATTTATCAATTTTTTTTCAAAAATACTCCTATACATTTATATTAATTACCATAGTATTATACTCACATAAAAATATAAAAATTAAAAACTAATAAAACTATTTATCACTCTTTAATAACCAAGTATTCTTTTAAATCTTAAACTATATTTTTTTTTGTATTATTCACATGTTTATATCATTATTATACTTATTTTCTATATTCTTATTGCATTACGCGCCGCACACACAACGCGTGAGGCTCGGTTACTAACGTGGAATGCAACACAGTTGTAGTGTGCCAGTAACACCAGATAGTTTACTCGAGGGAGATAATTAAAAGAGTAGCTTGTGACAATGGATCTAAGATGATATTATTGGATTTGTCATTTTCCTCATCTCTGTTATTATAAAAAAGAAAAAGAAAAGTTGCTCATCTATGTTCCCACTTAAATTTTTGTCTTGCCATGTGATCACGAAATATTTATTGCCTGCACCTGTTTTATTGACCACAACTGAACAGTTAGTACCAACTACCCAATTATTTGCTATATAATTTCAGTTGAAAAGTTATTATGTTTTATGTACTGTCAGTTACTAATATTTATGTTGTTTGGTAGAGAGTTGGTTAAAACGGGATCTAATAAACATAACGGATTGATTGAATTTATCATGGGGCGATTACTCTCGGCTTAATTTGGTTTGTAGTCTAAAACACACACGAGCTCACACCATACGTATATATTTATAAATGTAATTACGAGAACAAACGCAAGATAAAAATAGGCAAGACGATTGAGACTCTTTTATTTATTTGGAGAATGTTTACAAGTTACAAACGTTTAGTTTTTTACCTCGGATTGGTGTTAAAAGTATTCTGTTTAGTTTAGCTTGGATTTATAGAGAGAGAATCTCTCAGTATTTAGTGTATGTCTCTTTTGATCTGAATCAATCAACTAACCACTTTTTCTTGAGGTCATGAGTGTTGTATTTACAATGTCCATCTTTAATTATCAGTCTTTGGATCATGGTTAACGTACTTCATCATCTAACGATCCTCCGCATACCGCGGTCTGCTGGTAGACGCGTGGCAGTCCCTCAGTGGTTGGGGCAGCGCGCCGCACGGTGTTTTGGGCACCAACTCTGTTTCAGCTTTGACGCCATTTTGACTAGGGTTTCCGTACAATACTCGACGAACTGGGGATATGTGCGAGATCCGAGTTAGAGTACCTAGGTAGACGGAACCGTGTTTGGAGGTTCTTCCGAGGCGTTCCATCAAATTATCCGAGGTACCTACCTCGGCTTGAATGTTGTTCGTTGAGTCTCTTCTCTCGATGTCATATTCTTTAGGTTGTCAGGTTTGTTTATCATGAGAGGCTCGGATAAGGGGGAATGCAAATATTTCCTCGTCAAATACTAAACCACGTGTAATTTTAAACGACTTTGAACATGTAACTAAATTACCGAAATAATTTCTTTTAAAATTTTATCATAAAGTTTAACATTTAAACTATTTAGAAATTTTTTGATTTCGTCTAGTTCTCCAGTGCCATAGCCATTAGACAAAATTTATAAAATGTAAGAAGTTGTTGTGTAATAATGTAGTTAATCGATAAATTGTTTAGTATAATATTACATGTGTTGTAAGATATTATTGGACTATTGAGCTTGTACTTTATGGACCCAAGTGGGCTTGTAACCCTACCCCTCTATCTATATAAAGAGGGTTAGGGGTCTTATATTTGATGTTCATTCATACATTCTGATTAATGAAAGACTCTATTGTTGTCTCTCTCATACATCTCTATATCTATACATATCTCTATATATATCTATAACGAGCTAATATGTCACACAACACGTTATCAGCACTTTGCTCGCGGAGAATAGGATATACAGCTAGTCTAATATTTAGTAAGATCTAAAAGTTTATAAAATCTTCTACTGTTCTACATACAGAAAGAAAACCCTAGCATATTTTTTATGGAAGAAGACAGTGAAAGCTCTGGTCATTCATCGGCCGTACCAAATCTTAACCACGACGTTTTTTTTCGAAATACTTTCTCGACTCCCTGCCAAATCCCTCTCCAGATTCAGCACTGCTCTCGGAGATCGGAGTACGGATTCTGGGTATCAATAAACCTTGAGGTTTATCCGGGTTTAATTGGATTATTGCTATATCGACCTTCTATAAAATACCCGGAGTACGGTACATAATTTATTTATACATCTGACCGGGTGAAAATATGCATGCTAGCATAAATACATTTAATTGATTATGAACGAACTGTTTTTTTTAGTAGAAATCAATTGCATAGTAACATTGTCACATGAGTTCACTGGAAAAAGAATTGTATGTATATGTTGCATGATTCATAAGGCTAAACCACAAATACGTTATTTTAATAACTATTAGAACCTGCCATGTGTATATGTACTAATCTTATGCATGTATGGTTGTGCCCATCTATATATATTACTGTCATGAGTAATCCAGTAAACCGCATGCTAGAAACAAACTTGGATGATATCACCATGTAATATTCTTAAATTGCTAAGCTGGCATGTATCATGTATGTATGAAATAAAATATATTATGTACATGAATGATTTAGTTACCATGTATAAAACTTACACATATAGCAATAGAATAATTAAATATTGAGTAATATCTTGCTTAGTGTAAATTGGTAAATTTAGATTGTGCTAATATATACTACCATGCTACTGCTATATTATTTAATCATGCAAGCAGGTACGATCTATGTATTGATTTACTGCCATGTACACTTGTGTAAAATATGGTAATTTGCGAAATCATATATTTTCACATTTAAGTTGGAAAAATTATGAACCTTCCCCAACTAGGCTCACCTATTTGGATACGATGTCTAGGAAAGATATAGGCGGAAGTCGATATCCTAATGAGGTCGGGTTTTAAGTGGCATTCGTGCCCTCCACCCTCACCGTCTTTCCTGGTCGTTTTTCAAGTAGAGCTACCGAAAGGGGTTGACTAAATAATAATTTCCCCGAGTGTGTTTATATAGTGATGTATGTTTCGCCGAATTGGTGTTTCAGTATCGACCCGTCGTTCGATCAATGAGAACCGATTCACATGAAAAGCAAAACTAATGTTTTCGAACCTGTCGTTTCGGAAAAATGTTTGTGCTTGTGCAAACCATAAACATATAAACCAGTCGTTTTATATGATAAATAATCCAGAACTCCCAACACATGTTGGATGCCATCTATGATGAGAAAAATCGTAAAACATACTTGCGAAATGACTGTTTAAACGTTGATTTTAATCTGTCACCACATGTTACTCACCCTGATGTGTGAAAATGTGATGCCCAAATTTTTTTTGGATGCCATCTTTTATGAGTAAAACACGAGTTTGTTGTTACCCTCATGATGAATGTTAAGGCGTTGATTTTATTCCGCCGCCACATTTGAGACGTGATGACGTTTATGGTGAACAAATGTCTGAAATTGACATATTGGAGCAATCCTTCACCAAAATACTAGCTTGGAAATTGTATTCATAAGCAGTATCGTGAATTTATATTCACCATGTTCCTTTATCGCCCATCTGTTATTGGATAAGAAAACTACCCCGGTGAGTAGTGTTTAATCCTATTGGGTCAATGGCAAATTGTTTGCCTGATATTAATGCTCTTCGTGTACATTTTTTTTTCCACGAATCGAGAACCGAGACAAGTGTTATTTGTCTCGAACTGTCGCGATCCCGATGAATCGCCTAGCCAAGCGAGATTTTAGACAATCGTCAAAATCGAAAACCTGTGGCTCCAAGACAGTAAATTGAAAGGAACAATAAGGCACGTTGTCACAAAGCAATAGATAATGCTCAAGGAGCCAACTCTATGCTATAAAAACAAAGGTCATGCACGGTTACTCCTTAAATAGTTCACAACTATTATAAAGGTGGAAAAACCGATGCTAATGTGGTTAAAGTTAATTGAAAGGAAACTATTGAGACCCCCGATTTTGTGGCTCAAATGAGTTTGATACCTTTCTTTATTGATTTTGATAAATCATTAAGCCATTTTTTCGCTCATCTGGATTATGTTTTCCATTTAGACCATACTTTTGGATTATGGTTTGCCTGTTTACAAAATTTCTCGAAATAATTTAAAGTGTTTTGAGCAAAATCTTTTGACAAATGTGACCAAACTTTAAATTATGAAATTTTAGGCAATACTTGTGGGATAGTTGATTTTTTTTGGAAATAGTGGGTAACAGTGTACCACATAATTTCACCAACTATTTGCCTAAAAGAGTACTCAGTGACAATGATTCTGGACCTGTCGTTCCAAATCAAAATCTTTGGTAAAACCAAATTGATTTGTCAAATATGAGGTCTTATACTCATGTAGGTCCTGCCGTACCTTGTTGAGTTATAAAATATTCGAGAAAACCAGTGTTATCTGGTAATAGCTCATGAAAGAATTAAAGTTTCTTTGCATAGCCTCCATTCAATACGACCAAAAGCGTATTTTAGAGGAGTTGAAATGTCTTTCAAGTGGTTGCTACCACATTCTTTAAAGTATTTAAAGTTACCTTATCATTTCGCCTGTCGTCGAAATGATAAATGATTTAGATGCTAAGACATGATTGTCTGTACTATCATTCGCCTGTCGTCGATTGATAAGAGCATTTTGATATTGTGGCATTGACCGGATGAGATATTCCCGAGTCAAAAGACGATGCTTGATTTATAATCGCATCGCATTTGGATTCTCTCTGAGAATATATTTCGCGATTAATCCGAAATTCATGCCATTAATGCTCACTTTGAAAGACTAGTATGTGTAAAGATCACGAAATGAACTCGTAGAATTCTTGTAAAGAATTGAAGGAGTTATTGTGGACTTATCCAACCATAAGACGGACCATAAATATAAATGGTTATGGTTGATGCATCGACAATATGGTCACATTTTAATGTTGTCCACATAAATGCAGCACTTTCCAAATTTTTAGCCCTATCATTAAGTTGATTGCCCATGATCCGGATTATCCTGAAAAGTCTAGTCGACTTGATAATTCCGAAGAGTAATAATCGAAATTTTGATTTGAATTACTTGAGTTTGGAAATTGAAATTGAACATCCTGTCGATTATGTTCAGACCCAAATGGACTCACGGAAAGTTTGATGATGCGACTGCAAATGATTGCACGCATTTCTTGGTCTTGCGCACCAAGATTTATATTTCCATGTGGGGTTATGCTATTTTCCTGCATTGGTCCGTTATGAGGCCCATAGACACTCAAACACCATATGCGTACTAGTTGGTTACTGGTTATGAGCCAGAAGTCTCATATTAACGCGTGTTTAAAGTGATTAATTAATATTTTGATTGAGCCGTTCTAGCGTTCAAAATATGGACCTCTGAAGGGTACATAAGTCGATTATGAATCCCCTGCCTATCATTTGATAGAGTAATCTTGGCAAGCGATCTCTTTACCGCATGATATGCGAAAGTGACATCGCTAAGACTGTTCTCCCCGTCGTTAGGGGGAGATTTGCACGTTACCGTTGATAAGAAACGATGTGAAGTAACGTGGCATAACCCACTCAGTCTTAGCTTGATCCCCAAAACTGCACTTAGTGATAAGTAAGTGCATAGACTCCCTCAAGTCTAACTAAATGCCAAACGCATTTAATGACTTTATGAGATGTCACGAGATCATTTATACCTTATGCAAAATGCTTGCAAGGATAAACGTCCTTGTTCCTGTCGTAACACGTTGCTTTGGCCGAACCCGCCAAGCAAAGGACGCTGCCGTCAGCCGTCAGTCTGTCATCCTTCCCAAGATATGAGGAAGTTGACCGGTTCTTAATTCGTTCAGCCCCAGAGGTGGTGAACTGAAACTCGTTTGTCGCACGAGATTATAAAGGATCAAGGAGATGTGTGATTTCCTCCTCATCCTAAGAATCTCGAAATATCTGTCGATCATGATATCTTAGACGATATTGAAGCGAAACGAGACTGTCATTGATTACTTGTTCATATATTCGGTGACGACTGATAATATGAGCAAATTATGACAGGGAACCATGTACCGTTGCCTGAAGTCAACGTAGAATAGACTGAACTAATGGAAACTTGTAATCCAAGTAGACTCCTTAGCGAAAGTGTGTTCGGACCTGTAGCTCCAACACCACCAATGTTAAACGAGTTCGTTTATTTGGTTATTCGTAAGGAAGAGTGATGAGATTAATGAGATTGTAGAATGCTCGCCTAGTAGCGCAAGGCTTCTCTCACATCTTGGAATTGATTACGAGATGGTTGATTTCTTCGTAATGGACATTATAACGGTCCCCTACTTTACCAGTTTAGTAGCTTCCGAAAAACTGAGTATGCAGCCATGAATGTGGTCACGGTTTTATCTCTGTGGGGATTTAGACTAGAGATGTGGATGAAGGTCCCTGTGTGACTTCATAATGCTTGAATCAAGTAGTTCCTGACCACGGAACACGATCTCAATTAAATGAGACGTTCACTATATGAATTAATATAATCCGAGCGGATGTAGTGAGTACTTGATCAGCTTGGGATACTTGAACAAGTATTATGCCCTTGCGTGTTTTATTATGCGATCCACTTTTGGATTTGACTTCGAGATAAAGGATCTTGGGAAGAAACGGTAGTGACTCGGCCTGGTGATCGAGTCCCATAAAGATTGAATCTAAGTCCATGATTCAGACTACACCCAGAAGGTGCTATGACGTTTTAGTCATCATGACGCTAAGTCGTCAGATTCTCCCATGATCGTTCGATCACTAGACATTGATATAGACCCAGTCCGTCCCTGATGAGACGATGAAGAGATATTGGACCATCATGTTCATATCTAAGTACAATAAGCGCATCATTGTACTTGGTCTAATGTGCTAGGACGAACATCTCGTATGTTGTGAATGGTATAGCTCAACACAACATTGCGGTAACACGCTGCCATCGAAATGGCACTAAAGACACATTCCCTTACCTTATGGTAATTTTGGAAGTGGGCTAGTTTATCCCATTTGCGTCATCGAGTGTACCTACCCCCTTCGGTACTCGAATTGACGCAACCTTTTTTCGGTTATACCGATGCCGGTTACTTATCAGACCTGCATAAGTGATATTCCTAACATGGTATGTCTTTACCATTAGGAATAAGGCAATATCTTGGAGGTCTTGGAATGACTCCAAACGAATCACTCTGATCTACTCGTGCTCTATGAGACGACTAGAGTGTATATGGCTTCGAGCTCGTATTAGCCATATTTGAATTACATATGCTCTGTCTCACAATCCAGATAAAGCACTTGTCTTATTTGAGGACAACTTCTTGTTATCGATCAAGAGAGACATGACTAGATTATGCTATTTAGCATTTCTTGCCGAAATAAATCTTCACATATGAAGTTTAAGAGCATCCTGTCGAATGCTCGGTTTATTCCACGTTATATTTTCTTGCATACAGTCGTGTGCAAGTAAATGAGGCATCCAGACGAATGCTCGTACTCTTTATTCGAATATGAAATCATTGCACCCAGTCGTGTGCAAGTGAGGGGGAGCATCCAAGTGAATGCTTATTGCACTAATTACTACTTAGTCGAAATTCTCGCACCCTGTCGTGTGCAAGTGAGGGGGAGCATCCAGTCGCATGCTCGTGTACTCTTTTTGTCCTTAGACCAAGGTTTTTTCCCACTGGGTTTTCCTTGGCAAGGTTTTTAGCGAGACACGTTCCCATTATATCTCACTTAAGATTGCCGAAATTAGGGGGAGTATCCTGTTGTATACTTCTTACCACTGTGTACTCTTTTGTCCTTCGACTAGAGGTCCCACTGAGTTTACTCTAGCAAGGTTTTGATGAGGCACCTGTTTTGTGGTTGATCCCCTACTACTACCACTGTTGCACTCTTTTTCCTTCGATCAGAGATTTTCCCATTGGGTTTGCTCTGTCAAGGTTTTGATGAGGCACACTGTTTTGTGGTTAGTTACTTACATGATATTTCGGCCTATATCATTCGGCTACACAGTTTCTCCTAGGTACCGGTTTTGTCCCACACTGGGTTTTTCGGCCCTAAGGTTTTTATGTGTTTAGCACTGCGAATGAACTCGACTCAGATCGACTGCATGAAGACAAAGAATTCAAGACGTCCAAAGGGGAGTGTTGTAAGATATTATTGGACTATTGAGCTTGTACTTTATGGACCCAAGTGGGCTTGTAACCCTACCCCTCTATCTATATAAAGAGGGTTAGGGGTCTTATATTTGATGTTCATTCATACATTCTGATTAATGAAAGACTCTATTGTTGTCTCTCTCATACATCTCTATATCTATACATATCTCTATATATATCTATAACGAGCTAATATGTCACACAACAACATGCAAAATTTGCCTGACGTTATGCATACTCATACACGTGCGAGACCGGACATAAATGTCACATATTATGTTTCTTCCATTTGAATTTATTTTCCAATATTATTCTAAATACAAACAGACTTATTATTAAAATCAATAGAAAGTTATGTAAATTTAAAGTTTTGTCCCTTCCTCTCCACTTGATCATTAAAGACAGGAAATTTCAAGAATAAATTTTATCAAAGAAAAACCACAAGTTGTAAAATGATGTACATTTCATATGGTATGGAGTGTTATCTCTTGGAATTACTTTGTATAAAAAGTGAAACTCATCTGCTTTTTTTTTTTCCTGCTTATATCTTAAGGACATTTATAGTCAAGTATATAAGTACAATCCTAACTCCTAAGAAGAAGAATAAGTTCCCTTTGGCTTACGCATACGTATGTACAAAACAAAATACTAAAAGTTAAAAAATACGATGTATTGATAGCGGTCAAACTAACACTATTTGATTATACAATTTAAATACTTGCAAGAATGATCGATTTATGTTTGTTTCTCTTTTATAATCTTGTCCCAGAATACGGAAAAACAAGATATAAGCGAAAAATAGATACCGCGAAAACATAAAATACACATGTTGAACATAGGATAAATAAAGGGATGATATTTTACTCATACATATCAGGACAAAGAAGTGTAAAACGAGCATTATTCTATGCTTCTTTTACTAGGAAGCATAAAAACTAATTTAAAAAAAATTAAATTTGAAGTTTTGTAGGAAGCTAATGGTGATAGCGTCAAAACTGGTAGAACTTTTAATCTATAAAGGGGATCCAAATTCGTTTTTCAATCCGACATTACACAACTTTTAGTTCCCGTCACACTTTTCTTTCTTTATTCACAGGAGATGAACTCTTCCGGCCGACACCACCCGGGTAGACTCCGATCAATGTTTTAAAAGCATGGCCAGAAAATAAAATCACTAATTACTTGTGACGAGAACAAAACAACACAGTAACTATATTCAAATTTCTTTTTCTTTTTATTTTTTATTTTTACAATCTTCATCGAAGTATTAGATGAGCTAAAACATGTATTCTAATTGTAGTATATGATTATGGGATGGCATACAAAACAAATAATCACTAATGTTATAGTATGACATAGAGTTTAGTCAGTATATAAGTTTATTAGTAAAATATATAGAAAATAATTTCATCATATACACACGAGAGGGTAACCGGCCCACCAAAGCAAAAGTAACTTAACCCTCAATCCACCGTAAAGTTTTTGACGTTACTCCACTGACAAATTTTGTATCATTGTGCCTCTTATTAGCAGTCTCTTTAAATAAATTAGCCAACCACGTGTATTTGAAAATTCCATTATTTAAAAAAGACAAGGTTTTTTCTCGCCACTTACAACATAATCATTACTAAGGGGACCTTAGAGTATTACTCAATCAATTAATTGTTGTTATTTATTTTTTTAAAACTTGTGAAACTTCACAGACGACAGTGTTCGAACCCTGACGATGAGCGTGATATACTCGGATAACAATCGCATGACTACCAACCACTTGGTCTAATTGTTGTTCCTCTAATGCCTGGTCTTTGTATGAATTTCGAGAACAAACAAAACACAAGCGTGGAACATGCCTCACTGAAACAAATTGCAAATACGATTTTCAATGGAAAAACTCCGTTTAATAATAATTTTCCCAAGTACCAACGATACACTAGTAGAGATATCTCACTAAAAACCCATATGCAATTCTCAACTCCTAATATGATGATATTTTTTTATTATTGAGAATATTTTGAGTCGGTTTACCTCATGAGTCATGATAATTGATATTATCCCGATATCCTCTCTATCTCTATCTATATATACACACACATATTTTCAAAGTTATATTCTCATATTTTGTGCGTTTTCACAGTTTTGTTACTATTATATTTTTTTATGTACGAATTTCACAGTTTATGTACGAATTTAGAGAAGTTGTTCCAACTTTTGCAAAGAAAAGAATAGAAGCAGGAATGGAGATTAGATTTTTGTATACGCTGGCAAACAGTCTAATACAGATTTTTAAAATCAATATTTTTTGCAACTGATTTTAAAAGTCAGATTTTGAGCTAAAAAATATGTTCTCAAAGGGACCCTTGGGATAGTTTATACATCATATCAGAATAGTTACAAGATGGTATAAGAAACTATTGAGAATGATAAGTCTGATGATACTGTGGTGCTGGCATAACATATCCGCTGTAGTCCGACCGGTCATTATAACCAGATGCGGAGTTTGGCTCTGTAGCATGCATTTGCGCCTGCCCATATGTTGAGTTCCCAGCAATATCTGCTTGGCCATACACTCCACCAGCTGATGAGCTGGCATATGGGGCCATGGAAATGGAACCATGTGGTTGTAAATAAGGTTGCCGGTAAGCAGAAACAGCTTCACCATTTGTAGCAGAATTGGGTGTGTGCTGCACATAAGACTGCTGGTACAGGGGAACATTTAGAGCAGTAGCGCTGGTTACCATGTCAGCACCAGATACAAACTGCGGATACGATTGTTGATATGCATGGGAAGTTGAGCTGGCATTATGAATATACGATTGAGTAGTATTATAACTTGGAGCTGATAAGTAAGACTGTTGGGGAGGAACAACTGGTTTCACAGCAGACGCATGTGGAACCACTTTTTGGTGAATTATAGGGTTATTAACTATACTAGCCGGAATTTGTGTATGGGTTGTATCTCGAGGACGTTTTGCTCCACTAAGGTTATTGTGTGGCAGGAACTTGGGACCAAAAGGTGGCAATTGATGTTTCTCTTTCTTCCTACTAGCCTGCTGCTTCTCAAGCACTTCAATACGTTTCTTGAGGGTCTGCTTAAAAGGCCCGGTTTCGAGATTAAAATCCTTGATTAACTTGACCGCAGATATACCTGCATTCAATTCTTTCGAAGTTGCCTCATTCTGCAAGAACGTAAAAAATAGTATATGAATAAAAGACCAAAACGATGTAGTACAATGGCGTGTTATGAATTCAACATTATTGCAATCATGTAGCATTATTTATTTCCAAGAATTTTATGGTATTATGGGAATCATGTAGCATTAAATTTTATGGTATTATGGGAATCGTTAAGGAAAAGAAAAAAACTGCAGGCTTACCAGTGACTGGAGAGAGTTTTTTCCATCCTTGCGTGTCTTTTCGGCATTCCTATTGGCCTCATCAACGTACTCTTTCAGGAGGGGTACTGGTGGAAACTTGTCAGCAAGATTAAGTTCCAAAATATATTTGACTGCTTGAACTTGTTTTCCATTGCCAATGAGTTTTTTAATGAAGTCTTCTACAAAATCACGTAATATGATGAGCTGTAAGTGAGGACTACTCATGCGAAAGATTGTATTCTTATTTGGAACAGAAATACATAAATAAATCACCATGTTCTTTGCACCATACTAAACATTAAACAACATCAAGAAAATTAACGGTAATGTTGCATTGCATCGTTTATTTTTGCTAGAACGCAAGACAGGAAAGAATTAGGTCATTTGATAAGCTGACGAAATCAGATGGAACAGGTAGGTACACGCTTACTTTGATTTAATTCATTGCTAAAATTCAGTAGGTACACGCTTGCAAGGAGTTTCATTACTCATGCAAGGAAAGTATGTGTGGTTTGCATCCATCACTTTCAATAAGTACGAAAGAGGAGCAAAAAATGTTGTGCATGTGTCACAATTCGAGTGGCCTTGACGCCAAAGCTATGAATGCTCTATTTTAAAATGGCAATCTAATTAAGAAGCAAAATTTGCAATACAGATTACTAAAAGTTCAGAAATAACCAATAAGGGTTTATTATACTTTAGCACCTTTAAATATGGTCACTTTTTCGTTTAGAACCACAAACATTGCCTTTTTCGATTTAGTACCCTAAACTATTGACACGTTAGTCTTTTTTTACCATTCCGTCCATTATTTTTTTACCAAACGTTAGTCTTATTGAAACTATTGTAATGGAATGACCAAAATACCCCTTATTTTAACGGGTTCCATTCAAAAAGTAGTTAGGGTTGACGGAATTGTACTAAGCACAAAAAAAAAATCAAAGTTCACGGTACTAACAAAAAAGTTTATAGTTTATGGTACTAAACGCAAAAGTGACCATACTTAAACCTGCTAAAGTATAATAAACCCGAATCAATACTAACTGTAACTATTATTCTTCCCATTTGAAGCTCATATAAGTTAAATATCGTGTATGTTTTCAAATGCACCGGCACACCACAAATAAAAAAATCCTTAGTCTACACGAAAATTATCGAAATTGAGTAAAGCTGTATTTGGTGATTGGTATACGTCAGAAAACAAAGTTAAATAAAAGTGTACCAAAGCTTACAGAAACTAGAATAAAGAGAGAGAATGCGAATCCTTACCAGACATATTATCGCGAAGACAAAGCTTGCGAAACAACCGGACACCTAGAGCAAATTTCGTGGCTATGACAGACATATCGATAAGATCATCCATGTTAAAAACATCGACCAAGCCATAATTGACCACTAAATGCAAAAATCCATAAGGTTCAAAAGCACTTTTCCCATCAACGCACACTTTCTCTTTCCAATCTAGAGCCAAATTCTTAGCCCTCTCTCTCACCTCGGGTGAAACTTCGACTTTGGACTCCGTCAAACCCTCGAACATGGTAATGCAAGCCTTCCTCAAGTTTGATAATTGTCTATCTTTATCGCCCTCCAAATTAGGTCCAAAGAAACCATCTAATGCATCTAACACCATTGACGGTGCATTTACAGCATACTTAAAGGCATCTCGTAGTTCATTTGAAATGGCGACTCTCTCCTTGGGTCTGTGTTTAGAAAATAATAGTACTCGGTTATCTTAGTCAAAACAGCAAACCAATACGTAAGAGAATAAACACATTATCATTTCAAGAAAAAGAAAGTAAACTCCAAGATTTAACTTTGTACAGTATATACGACTAAGAGGTAAATAGTAAACTAACAAGTTGATTATAATTTATAAATCTGTCGTAGTATGTGCTATTTCAGTTTTTGTTTTAAATTCTAGTTTCTATTCCTTCTATTGGCTTTATATGGTTGTTTCTGATCTCCTTTCTCGAGAAAAGATGATAAATGGTATCAGAAAATTTTTAAAATTTTCTAGTTGAAGGTACTAAATTGATTTTTTTTATTAAAATGTACTAAATTGAATGGGCAGAAATTATAGTCCCTTCTAACGACATTTCAAAATTTTATTAAAATGTAGTAATAAATGGTAACTGAAAAAAGACTGGGCAGAAATTACATCTTTTCCGCCAAAAGGCAGTAAGATGCCATACTAAAACGTAATTAATTATCAAAAAATTCAACCATCTACTAAACAAAGGTGTTTATATGTTGACGATCCATTCCATCATTCCATCCATCTGATTACAAGTGTCGCATCACTCAAATTAATTTAGAAACAACCGTTTAGAGTGTTTTGGTATGTACTCATTTGATACCTTATCAAGTCGTATTTAACGCGGATAATTTCCAACTATGCGACCAAAACTTCAAAAACAATTCAATGTCTTATCATCTTTTTAAGGAAGTCTCTGAAAGACCACAAACACTTTAATTACACCTCAATTCAATCATTGGGGACTAAATTTGGAAACCATTTTTCCACCATAACAAAGAGAACTACACACAGTTTAACTTGAGCACATTTCAGAACTACATACTAACTGGAGGTACACAGGGCCCCACATACAACCATACCCACTAGCGGTAAACATATAGCCCAATTCAAAAGGTAGAAACATATTTCAAAATCTACAGATCCATTCTGGAGTTTCCACCAGATTCTTTTTAAAAAAGGTTTCTTTCGGCAAACACCCAAATGGTAACATAAGGGGGATTCACGATGGATAGTTTTGCTCAAAAACAAAGTCAGACACCAATATTCTAGCTTTCAAATACAAAAAGAAACCCTTCCATTTTCCACGATTGAAGCTGTTATACATACAAAGAAATTTAATCACAAAAGTTCTATAATCGCAACAAAAAGAATTGTTGATCGTTGGCAATGAGTAAAATCTTTTGAACAAGTTCAATTCATATGGAACAAAAATAAACATAAGGATACTAGAAAGACCATTATTTTCCAATTTCCACGTACAATTGGGGAAAGACCAATAAATAGCTTGAACACGTACCAAAATAATAACTAGCGATCCTTGTTGGTTGTTCAGATTGTTTTAAAACTGTTTTCATTTGTTTATCACTACAATTTTTCCTAGGAAAACGCCGAAAAATAACTTGGCAAAACATAAGAAACGAAAATTTCAATCATTTCTGTGATTTAAATTGTTTCAACAGGTTTCCATTCGTTTACATTTAATAAGTATTGAACATAAGGTTATTAAAACTACATGCTCCACCAATACAAAGAGAAACACGATACAAAGGGAAACACCAATACATTACTTGAGCTCATATCAAAAAGAAAATTCAGATTGCCAAACGTGGTTACATTTGTTTAACTCAAAGATTCAACTTGTTTCTATTTGTTTAATGAGTAATGCTATATGCACAAGGTTATTTGTACAATATATACACATAGTGATGATATGGCATACAACTCATCCAAAAATCATATTTTCAAGGTAATTGTTTTTTTTGGGAATAGCTAAGGAAAATAAAAAAATATGATTTTTGGGTGAGTTGTATGCCATGTCATCAGTATGTGTATATGTTGTGCAAATAACCTTGTGCATATAACATTACTCTTGTTCAATACATAATTGAACATAAGAGAGCTGCAAATAAAACACTTTTTTATGGAAAAAACAGTGAGGCCACGAAGATTTTAACCAAGGTGTTGTACTTATAGCAAAATTCAAAGATGTACTATGTATCAACTATCACATGAACTCCCCTTTTCACAAAAAAGACAATTTTGATCTTTGCCCATGATTCGAACTGTCTCAACACTTTATATATGTTATGAAAGGGTATCAAAGATCTAATATCTTCACTCAAAACAAGCTGACACCAACAATAAGTTTAAGCACATGAAAACATAAAATTTGAATCTTCCCTGTGAACCCAATTGTTTAAAAGTATGTTTCAGCTGTAAAAAAGATAATTGAAAATAAGGACAAGTAAAAAATAAAAATGCAACATCCTCCACCAAAACACAGAATCAAGCAGTCAGCAGAAACACAGAATCAAGCAGTCAGCATCTATGGTCGCCATTGTTTGTTTGGGCAGTGAAAGAGGGGAAGAAGAAGATGAACCCTAGGTTTTGTCAATGAACTATGCTCTCTGACTTCTCTTTACAGCAAAACATAATCGAATAAATACAATATTTTCCCAAGAAAACATAGGCAGACAGTAGACACCAATGTACTATAATCAAAGCACCTATGAAAAATATAACTTGTCTACTTAATCAAACCAAAGGTAAACTAAAAATACAATCTTTCCACCAAAATATCGAAAAAAACACCAGTAAAAACATTAGCAAACATTAAATTAAACTCTTATTTATGGTTGACAAAGCCCTAACCCCACCATCCACTCGCTAAACTTTATAACATATGGAGACATAGTTTCTCCAACAAAACATAGGCAAACCCTCAATGTACAACTTCCGAACAAATCAAAACTACGAAATTTGATAATTACCTAATTTTATAGCATAACTGAACACAATAGCACTGGAAAACTACATTTTTCCAACAAAATATAGGGAAGTCCCAATATATAACTTCTGCACAAATCCAAATAATTTTTTTATAGCATAATTGAACACAAAGGCACTTAAAAAAACTATATTTTTCCACCAAAACATATGGAAACCACAGTATAAAACTTCTACACAAGTCCAAACAATAAATTTTGATAATGCCTACTTTTAATACAAAACTGAACACAGTGGCACTGAAAAACAATACTTCTCCAAAAAAACAAAAAGAAACCTTAATGTATAACTTCGGCACATAATCCGAACAATAAAATCTACTTAATTTCTTAATTCTCTAACATAATTGAACACAACGGCACTTACAAAACTATACTTCTCCAACAAAACATAACGAAACCAGAGTATAAAACTTCTGCACAAATCCAAACTATCTGATAATTGCCTACTTTTACAACATAACTGAATACAGTGGCACTGAAAAACTCCACTTTTCTAACAAAACAAAAGAAATCCTAATATATAACTTGTGCACAAATCCAAACTATAAAATTTGATACATAATTGCCTAAATTTAAAACATAATTGAACACGACAGCACTTAAAACAAATATACTTTTCCACCACAAGAAGCAAAACACCAATATATTACTTTTTAAGCACAGATCCATAATAATAATAAAAAATTACTAAAAACACAATATTAAAACAAAATCCTTTATTACTTTTGGTTGACAATATAGCTCCTGAGCCCTAACCCATCCATTGACTCGCAAAATTTCACCAACTCCTTCCTCGCCTTCACCCCACCCAACTCTTTTCTAATCAACGCTCCAGATTCAATCTCAGGTTTCGGATGGGACGGTTGAGATTTAAGGAGATTGAGTTTATCGAGAGTGGTGGAGTGTAGGGCAGAGAAGTGGGAGTCGATATATAATTGCCTAACTTTATAACACAATTAAACACAATGGCACTGAAAAACTACACTTTTTCACCACAAGAAGCAAAACACCAATATATTACAATTTTACCAAAACATATGGAAGCCCCTATATTTTACTTCTACATAAATCCAAACTTGAAAATTGCCTGATTTTATAACAAATTTGAACACGATAACACTAAAAAAAAACTACATTTCTCCCAAAAAAAACCATAAGGACTATATAACTTGTGCACAGATCCAAACAATAAAGTTTGATAATTGCCCAATTCTAACACATAATCAAACACAATGGCACTTAAGAACACTATACCTTTCCACTACAAGAAGCAAAACACCAATCTTTCAACAAAAAACACACCAATATTTCTCTTTTAAGCACATGTCCAAATCAATTTCTCCAATTTGAAATTCCCTTGTATAAACACATTAATAAAAACATAAAATAAAATCTTTTATTACTTTTGGTTGACAATATAGCTCCTGAGCCCTAACACATCCATCAAATGCAAAATTTCACCAACTCCTTACACGCCTTCACCGCACCCACCTCCTTCTCGATCAACGCTCCAGATTCAATCTCAGGTTTATGATGGGATTTAAGGAGACTGAGTTTATCTAAAGCGGTGGAGTGTAGAGCAGAGAAGTGGGAGTCGATATCGGCCCATGTTAGAGAGAATCATTTTATTGGAAAACAAATTCTTCTTTTTTTAAGCACATGTATCCAGATTAATTCCTCCAATTTGGTCATTACCTTGTCTACCTAAATGTAAAACTTCTACAGAAATAATCTTCAATAAAAAAAAAACTGATACAGGAATCCAAACTATAAATTTGAAAATTGCGTAGTTTAATAACATGATTGAACACAATGTCACTTTTAAAAACTATATTTTTCCACCAAAACATACGGAAACCACAATACAAACTTCTGCACAAATCCAAACTATGAAATTTGATAATTGCCTAATTTTACAACAGAATTGAACACAATGGCACCGAGAAACAATATTTTCCACCAAAACACATGGAGACCAGTGTAAACTTCTGCACAGATCCAAACTTTAAACTTTAATAATTGCCTAATTTTACAACACAATTGAACACAATGGCACCGAAAAACTATATTTCTCCAACCAAACATAAGGAAACCGCACTATATAGCTTGTGCACAAATCACTATCAAATTTGATAATTGCCTAATTCTAAAACATAATTAAACACAATGGCACTTAGAATGATACTTTTCCACCACAAGAAGGAAAACACCAATAAATATACATATATATTAAAAACACAATATTAAAATAAAACCCTTGATTACTTTTGGATGGCTATATAGCTCCTGAGCCCTAACACATCCATCGACTCGCAAAACTTTCTCAACTCCTTTCGCGCCTTCACCAACGCTCCAGATTCAATCTCACGTTTTGGATCGTACGGTTGGGATTTAAGGAGACTGAGTTTATCTAAAACGGTGGAGTGTATAACTATACTTTTTAGAGGGAATGTAGAGAGAGAGGACTGGGATTGAAGTTCTCAGTGCCATTGTGTTCAATTTTGTATTAAAAACTATACTTCTCCAAAAAAGCATAAGGAATTTATAACTTGTGCACAAATCCAAACAATAAAGTTTAATAATTGTCTAGTTTTAAAAACATAATTGAACACAAGGCACTTAAAAACTATACTTTTTCTAATTTTAATAATTTCCTAATTTTCTAACACAATAGTAGAACACGACACTCAAAAAAATTATACTTTTTCACCACAAGAAGAAAACACCAATATTTCTCTATTAAGCACATATCCATAATAATCAAAACAAAAACCTACACTATGAACATAATATTTAAAACCTTAATTACTTTTGGATGGCTATATAGCTCCTGAGCCCTAACCCATCCATCGACTCGCAAAACTTCACCAACTCATTTCCCGCCATAACCAGGCCCAATATATAACTTATACACAAATCCAAACTATAAATTTGATAATTGCCTAGTTTAATAACATAATTGAACACAGCGGCACTCAAAAAAACTACACTCCTCCAAAAAAACATAAGGACTTGTGCACAAATCCAAACAATAAAGTTTGATAATTGCCCAATTCTAACACATGATCAAACACAATGGCACTTAAAAACTATACTTTTCCACCACAAGAAGCAAAACACAAATATATAACTTAATAACTAATGCCAAAATCCAAACAATAAAGTTTAATTATTGTCTAATTATCAAACAAAAATTGAACACAACGGCACTTAAAAAAACAATATTTCTCCACCAAAACATAAGGAAACTCAAACCCCAATATATATCTTCTGCACATAATCCAAACAACAAAGTTTGATAATTGCAGAATTTTATAACATAATTGAAAAACTATACTTTTCCAGCACAAGAATCAAAACACCATTATATAACTTGAGCACATATATGATATATCCATATTAATTTCTCCAATTTGATCATTGCCTAGTCCACACTATAATCAAACAAAAACTATACTATAAACAAAATCAATTATTACTTTTGGATGGCTACCCATCCATCGACTCGCAAAATTTCACCAACTCCTTCAGCGCCTTCAACGGTGCAGATTCAATCTCAGGCTTAGCAGCGGACGGTTGAGATTTAAGGATAATAAATTTATTTAAAGCGGTGGAGTGTAGGGCGGAGAAGTGGGAGTCGATATCGGCCCAAGTTAGGGGACTGGGATGGGAGCTCTTCAAAGGCTTTACGGAGGTTTAGCTTTTTATCCTCGACTTGGTTTAGGGCTTAAGAACTGCCTAATTTTATAACATAATTGAACACAATGGCAATGAAAAACTATATTTCTCCAGAAAAACATTTAAAAAAAAACAATATATAACTTATGCAAATATCCAAACAACAAAGTTTGATAATTTCCTAATTTTACAATAAAATTGAGCACATGATTCTATATAAAATCCTCCAATTTGATCATTGCCTAGTCCACACACTAATCAAACAAAAACTACACTACAAACACAATATTAAAATAAAACCCTCACTTTTATTGAACACAATATTAAATTGGAAGTTATTATGCAAAAAAATTGGTGTCTGATTAAATGCAATATCGAGCAATGTAAGTTGTTCAAGTGGTTAGGGCCTTGGTATACCCCGATATATAAATTGAACACTATAATAAAAGGAGGTATATTAAAAACACAATATGAAAATAAAATCAATTATTACTTTTGGATGGCTATGTAGCTCCTGAGGCCTAACCCATCCATCGACTCGCAAAATTTCACCAACTCCTTCCGTGCTTTCACCAACGGCGAAGATTTAATCTCAGGCTTCGCAACGGACGGTTGAGATTTAAGGAGATTGAGTTTATCTAAAGCGGTGGAGTGTAGGTTGGAGAAGTGGGAGTCGATATCGGTCCAAGTTAGAGGGAGTGTAGAGAGAGAGGAGGAGAACTGTGATTGGAGCTCTTCGAATGCTTTACGGAGGTTTAGTTTCTTATCTTCGACTTGGTTCAGGGCTTGTGTGATTGTATCTATCATCGCCATTGTTGTGTTTGTTTTGAGGAGAGAGAGAGGTGAAGAAAAATGAAGATGATGAATGAGCCCTAATTTAGTTTATGTAAAAATGTTATTTAGTATATTGTAGTATCTTATTTTAACAATTTAGTACCATCAACTTTAAATTTAAATGATTTGGGCTTCGATCTAACAAATTTAATCTAATTAGAGGACTGTTGTTTAATAAAATGACGTAATTGTAGTTATTTTCTTTCACTTATTGTGTATTTATCGTCGTCTCCGTTATTGTTGGTGTTTTGAGGAATGAGAGAGGTGAAGAATGAAGATGATGACGAGCCCTAGTTTAGTTTCAGAAATAAATATATTTAGTACTCGTGTTATTGGATTTTACTAATTTAGTATTCAATATTTAACTCTTACCAATTATGGTCTCAAAACTAACAATTTTAGTCTAATTAGGGGACTGACGTTTAACAAAATGAGGTAATTGCAGTCACGTTCTATCACCTATCACATAGTGAGTGTATTTCTGTCAACGTGCGTCAAAAATAGATCCTGAAATACGAGATAAAATGGCCGCAATTTGTCAATTTTTGTTGTTAGCTCCCTAAATTGTTAAAATTTATACCATAGTATACCTAAAGTGTTAACTACTATTATTACGTTACACTAAATGTATTTTTTGTGTGTTATATTTTGTTTATGGACTTTTTTTCTTTTCTTCTTCTTGAGAGTTGTAAATTTTAAAGTAATATTGTATTTTTTTTTATATTTGGAAATTAATTTGAAAAAACGTGATATCTCATATAATAAATGAATTGATTTAAATGATACGTAATAAAGCATAGCTGTTGTAAGATTATTGGACTCTTGGGCTTTTACTTATTGGGCCCAGGTGGACTTGTAACCCTACCCCTCTATCTATATAAAGAGGGCTAGAGGTCTTGTATTTTATCATTCATTCATAATAAAGATCATACTGTTCTCCCCTCTCTCTACTTCTGTCTCCCTAAATACCTAGCTAATAGTGTATTACAACACGTTATCAGCACTGCTCTCGGAGATCGAAGTACGGATTATAGATTCAATAAACCTGATTTTGCTATATCGACCTTCACCAACATACCGTGCGTAAGGTACCCGGATATAATTTTTTTATACCGTACACGTTACATATTACATGTTTGTACTGTTAGTGGATGTTTGTATGTCACTATAGCATGTTTGTATGCTACTGCCATGTTACAAATTTGGAAATTGTAATTGAAAGCTTATGCATGATTACAATTCCAATGGTTATAGATTGCATGATTACAATTCCGGTAAATAGAAACAGCTTATGCATGATTACAATTCCAGTGGTTATCGAATTGCATGGAAAAAAAAAAGCTTATGCTACTGTGACCTTGTTTAAAACATGTATAAATATAAACAGGACCTATGTTATAATTTTGTTTATTAAACATACTAATATGCATCTGTCAGACTATATATGTTATATACTGAAACGCATGTACTGTTTTGTAATTCTCTGAAAGCTGTAAACTATTCTGTAAATTACTCAAAGACTAAACTGAAACTTGTCTGAAATTCTGGACTGTATATGTAATAATGCTGTAAATAGATATATAGTTTGCTGTAATTACACGCATGATCATGTAGTATAATACTTATACGAAAACAGTACATATGGTTGATAAGTTATAATATTTGGTAAATATACACACGCATGCATATAATTTTTTTTATTAAAAGGCAAGCGAATAAAAAAATTGCATGTTAATTGAATAAATTGATATGTTTCCATGTAAATTTAACCCATTTGCATGTTAAAATATTTTTTTTACCATATATAGAATTGATTGGTAAATTAAAAATATATTCTTTGCTTACATGTTAAAACTACCGTGTATAGAATTATTAATATGGCGATAAACATAGATAATTGATTGATATCTTGTTAGCATAATCATATCTTTTTGATATTATCATATATATAAATATCACATATGCCAGTAAATTATTGGATTAGATCTAATTGATAATCTTAAATTGATTTGATTTGATATGTTAGAATCTTTATGGATTGATTGATAATCTTAAATTGATTTGTTTATAACACCAAATCTATTGCATGATTAGATAGATCCTAAAATATATTTACTGTCTGTTTATATATGTGTGGTTAATCTAGATAGATATTCTCTATGCTGTTAATATTATTGCCATATATAAAATGCGAAAATCGTATATATTCACATTTAAGTTGGAAAAATTATGAATCTTTCCCAAATAGGCTCACCTATTTGGATACGATGTCTAGGAAAGATAAAGGCGGAAGTCGTTCTCCTAATGAGGTCGGTTTTTAAGAGGCATTCGTGCCCACCCCCCTCACCGTCTTTCCTGGTCGTGTTCAAATAGAGCTACCGAAAGGGTTTGAGTAAATAATAATTTCCCCGAATGTGTCTATATAGATATGTATTCGCCGAATTGGTGTCTCAGTATCGACCTGTCGTTCGATCAAAGAAAACCACTTCACTTAAAAGCAAAACTTGTTTTTCGAACCTGTCGTTTCGAAATAAAGTTTATGCTTGTGCAAACCATAAACATATAAAACAGTCGTTTTATATGAAAAATAATCCAGAACTCCCAACACATGTTGGATGCCATCTATGATGAGAAAAATCGCAAAACATACTTGCGAAATGACTGTTTAGACGTTGATGTTATTCCGTCACCACATGTTAGTCATCCTGATGTGTGAAAATATGATGCCCAATTTTTTTGGATGCCATCTTTGATGAGTAAACACGAGTTTGTTGTTACACTCAGGATGAATGCTAAGGCGTTGATTTTATTCCGCCGCCACATTTGAGACGTGATGACGTCTATGGTGAACAAAGGTCTGAAATTGACATATTGGAGCAATCCTTCACCAAAATACTAGCTTGAAAATTGCATTCCATAAGCAGTATCGTGAATTTATATTCACCATGTTCCTTTATCGCCCATCTGTTATTGGATAAGAAAATTACCCCGGTGAGTAATTTTAATCCTATTGGGTCAATGGCGAATTGTTTGCCTGATATTAATGTTGTTCGTGTACATTTTTTTTTCCACAAATCGAGAACCGAGACAAGTGTTATTTGTCTCGAACTGTTGCGATCCCGATGAATCGCCTAGCCAATCGAGATTTTAGGCAATCGTCAAAATCAAAAATATGTGGCTGCAAGACAGTAATTGAAAGGAACAATATGGCTCGCTGTCACAAAGCAAGAGATAATGCCTCAATGAGGCAACTCTATGCTATAAAGACAAAGGTCATGCATGGTTACTCCTTAAATAGTTCAAAACTATTATAAAGGTGACAAAAACCGATGCTAATGTGGTTAAAGCTAACTGAAAGGAAACTCTTGAGACCCCCGGTTTTGTGGCTCAAATGAGTTTGGGACATTTCTTTATTGATTTTGATAAATCATTGAGCCATTTTTTCGCTCATCTGGATTATGTTTTCCATTTGGACCATACTTTTGGATTATGGTTTGCCTGTTTACGAAATTTCTCAAAATAATTTAAAGTGTTTTTGAGCAAATTCCTTTGACAAATGTGACCAAACTTTAAATTATGAAATTTTAGGAAATACTTGTGGTGTAGTTGGTTTTCTGGAAATAGTGGGTAACAGTGTACCACATAATTTCACCAACTACTTGCCTAAAAGAGTACTCAGTGACAATGATTCTGGACCTGTCGTTCCAAAATCAAAATCTTTGGTAAAACCAAATTTATTTGTCAAATATGAGGTCTTATAATCATGTAGGTCCTGCCGTACCTTGTTGAGTTATAAAATATTCGAGAAAACCAGTGTTATCTGGTAATTGCTCATGAAAGAATTAAAATTTCTTTACATAACCTCCATTCAATACGACCAAAAGCGTATTTTAGAGGAGTTGAAATGTATTTCAAGTGGTTGCTACCACATTCTTTTAAAGCATTTAAAGTTATCTTATCATTTCGCCTGTCGTCGAAATGATAAATGATTTAGATGCTAAGACATGATTGTCTATACTATCATTCGCCTGTCGTCGATTGATCAAAGCATTTTGATATTGTGGCATTGACCGGATGAGATATTCCCAGGTCAAAAGACGATGCTTGATTTATAATCGCATCGCATTTGGATTCTTTCTGAGAATATATTTCGTGATTAATCCGAAATTCATGCCACTAATGCTCACCTTGAAAGACTAGTATGTGTAAAGATCACGAAATGAACTCGTAGAATTCTTGTAAAGAATTGAAGGAGTTATTGTGGACTTATCCAACCATAAGACGGACCATAAATATAAATGGTTATGGTTGATGCATCGACAATAGGTCACATGATTATTGTTGTCCACAGAAATGCATCATTTCCCAAACTCTTAGCCCTATCATTAAGATGATGGCTCATGATCCGGATTATTCTGAAAAGTCTAGTCGACTTGATAATTCCGAAGAGTAAGAATCGAAAATTCGATTTGAATTACTTGAGTTTGGAAATTGAAATTGAACATCCTGTCGATTATGTTCAGACCCAAATGGACTCACGGAAAGTTTGATGATGCGGCTGCAAATGATTGCATGCATTTCTTGGTCTTGCGCACCAAGATTTATATTTCCGTGTGGGGTTATGCTATTTTGCTGCATTGGTCCGTTATGAGGCCCATAGACACTCAAACACCATGTGTGTACCAGCTGGTTACTGGTTATGAGCCAGAAGTCTCATATTAACGCGTGTTTAGAGTGATTAATTAATATTTTGATTGAGCCGCTCTAGCGTTCAAAATATGGACCTCTGAAGGGAACATAAGTCGATTATGAATCTCCTGCCTATCATTTGATAGAGTAACCTTGGCAAGCAATCTCTTTACCGCATGATATGCGAAAGTGACATCGCTAAGACTGTTCTCCCCGTCGTTAGGGGGAGATTTGCACGTTACCGTTGATAAGGAACGACGTGAAGTAACGTGGCATAACCCACTCAGTCTTAGCTTGATCCCCAAAACTGCACTTAGTGATAAGTAAGTGCATAAACTCCCTCAAGTCTAACTAAATGCCAAACGCATTTAATGACTTTATGAGATGTCATGAGATCATTTATACCTGCTGCAAAAGGCTTGCAAGGATAGACGTCCCTGTCGGACGCCGTGTTCCAGTCGTAACACGTTGCTTTGGCCGAACCCGCCAAGCAAAGGACGCTGTTGTCGGCCGTCAGTCTGTCGTCCTTCCTAAGATATGAGGAAGTTGACCGCTTCTTAATTCATTCAGCCCCAGAGGCGGTGAACTGAAACTCGTTTGTCGCACGATATTATAAAGGATCAAGGAGATGTGTGATTTCCTCCTCATCCTAAGAATCTTGAAATATCTGTCGATCATGATATCTTAGACGATATTGAAGCGAAACGAGACTGTCATTGATTACTTGTTCATATATTCGGTGACGACTGATAATATGAACAAATTATGGCAGGGAACCATGTACCGTTGCCTGAAGTCAACGGAGAATAGACTATACTTATGGAAACTTGAAATCCAAGTAGACTCCTTAGCGAAAGTGTGTTCGGACCTGTAGATCCAACACCACCAATGTTAAACGAGTTCGTTTATTTGGTTATTCGTAAGGAAGAGTGATGAGAATAATGAGATTGTAGAATGCTCGCCTAGTAGCGCAAGGCTTCTCTCACACCTTGGAATTGATTACGAGATGGTTGATTTCTTCGTAATGGACATTATAACAGTCCCCTACTTTACCAGTTTAGTAGTTTCCGAAAAACTGAATATGCAGCCATGAATGTGGTCACGGTTTCATCTCTATGGGGATTTATACAAAGAGATACAGATGAAGGTCCCTGTGTGACTTCATGTGCTTAAATCAAGTAGTTCCTGACCACGGAACACGATCTCAATTGACTGAGACGTTCACTATATGGATTAATATAATCCGAGCGGATGTGGTATACCGCCTAAGTGAGGACTTGATCAGCTTGGGATACTTGAACAAGTATTATGCCCTTGCGTGTTTTATTATGCGATCCATTTTTGGATTTGCCTTCGAGATGAAGGATCTTGGGAAGCAACGGTAGTGACTCGGCCTGATGATCGAGTCCCATAAAGATTGAATCTAAGTCCATGATTCAAACTACACCCAGAAGGTGTTATGACGTTGTAGTCATCATGACGCTAAGTCGTCAGATTCTCCCATGATCGTTCGATCACTAGACATTGATATAGACCCACTTCGTCCCTGATGTGACGATGAAGAGATATTGAACCATGATGTTCATATCTAAGTACAATAAGCGCATTATTGTACTTGGTCTAATGTGCTAGGACGAACATCTCGTCAGCTGTGAATGGTATAGCTCGACACAGCATCGCGCTAACACGCTGCCATCGAAATGGCATAAAAGACATTTTCCCATTACCTTAAGGTAACTGTGGATGAGGGCTTGTTTTATCCCATTTTGCGTCATCGAGTGTACCTACCCCCTTCGGTACTCGAATTAACGCAACCCTTTTTCGGTTATACCGATGCTGGTTACTTATCAGACCCGCATAAAGGATATTCCTAACATGGTCTGTCTTTACCATTAGGAATAAGGCGATATCCTGGAGGTCTTGAAATGACTCCAAACGAATCACTATGATCTACTCGTGTTCTATGAGACGACTAGAGAGTGTATATGGCTTCGAGCTAGTATTAGCCATATTTGAATTACATATGCTCTGTCTCACGATCCAGATAAAACACTTGTCATAGAAGACAACTTGTTGTTATCGATCAAGAGAGACATGACTAAATTATGCCATTTAGCATTTCTCGCCGAAATTAATCTTCACATATGAAGTTTAAGAGCATTCAGTTGAATGTTCGTTCTATTCCACGTTAGATTTTCTTGCATCCAGTCGTGTGCAAGTAAATAAAGCATCCAGTCGAATGCTCGTACTCTTTATTGAACTATGAAATCATTGCACCCTGTCGTGTGCAAGTGAGGGGGAGCATCCAGGTGAATGCTTATTGCACTAATTACTACTTAGTCGAAATTCTCGCACCCTGTTGTGTGCAAGTGAGGGGGAGCATCCAGTCGCATACTCGTATACTCTTTTTGTCCTTAGACCAAGGTTTTTTTTCCCACTGGGTTTTCCTTGGCAAGGTTTTTAGCGAGACACGTTCCCATCATACCTCACTTAAGATTGCCGAAATTAGGGGGAGTATCCTGTTGTATACTTCTTACCACTGTGTACTCTTTTGTCCTTCGATTAGAGGTTTTTTCCCACTGGGTTTACTCTAGCAAGGTTTTGATGAGCCACCTGTTTTGTGGTTGATCCCCTACTACTACCACTGTTGTACTTTTTTTTCCTTCGATCAGAGATTTTCCCATTGGGTTTGCTCTGGCAAGGTTTTGATGAGGCACACTGTTTTGTGGGTAGTTACTTACATGATATTTCGGCCTATATCATTCGGCTACACAATTTCTCTTAGGTACCGGTTTTGTCCCACATCGGGTTTTCCGGCCCTAAGGTTTTTATGTGTTTAGCATTGCGAATGAACTCGACTCAGATCGAATGCATGAAGACGAAGAATTCAAGACGTCCAAAGGGGGAGTGTTATAAGATTATTGGACTCTTGGGCTTTTACTTATTGGGCCCAGGTGGGCTTGTAACCCTACCCCTCTATCTATATAAAGAGGGCTAGGGGTCTTGTATTTTATCATTCATTCACATATTCATTCATAATAAAGATCATACTGTTCTCCCCTCTCTCTACTTCTGTCTCCCTAAATGCCTAGCTAATAGTGTATTACAACAATAGCTTGATTATGTTGCAAAAATGAATGATTTATACTAAGGTTTCATATAGTCGATCCCAAATGTTGGGATAAACTCGTAGTGTGGGTGATGATGATGATTAGATATTAAGAAAGTTTAGTTATGATATTTTATAAGATTATAAATTTATTAATATACCATTTGAGTAATTTAAATATTTTATTTTACTGTTATCAATGCCAATGAATATGGGTAATATTTGAAAATTAAAACATAACTATGACCGGCGCTCGTAAAGGAAAATGAGACCGGGAGGGCAAAAATGAAATCCGAAAACAGGGAGCAAGTAATTCATATGCACTTACAATTTCAAAAAGTACCAGTACATTGAAAAAGTAATGAAAAAGTAACATTCCAATTTTAACTGCCCAATTATTGGTATGCCAATTGGTAGCGAGACAAAGTAGGGAAATAAATTTAGTGGGTTCACGGTGAGCTATGATAAGATTTTAACTTGCTATCATGGGTTTCTCAGTCAAAATGAGTTTAACTATTTATCAGGTAGAAACGCTAAATTTGATAGGGCTCATAAACTCGGGATTTGGTATTTTCGTAGTGATATAAATTTAGCCCTACTTCAGTTCGAAAATAGAGAAACAAAATTACTTCTCAATTTCGGATCATATGGATTTATACAAATGAGATACTGTGTTTTCGGTGGCGCTTGATGGTGTTACTATCGACAGTGTTCGCCTAGATAAAGTCGAACAATTCAAAACTTATGTCCATCCTTATATTTTTAGAAATTCTTTCCCGAACCCTCAATTTCCTCCCTCTGGTGAGAGGAATTATAATGTTAGATTACATGTTTTCATCCGAATGTGTCCATGCTAATCTACCAACCGATGGACGGTTTTCAGGGTAGGTCCGGATGTGCTATACTTAACAGTGACAAAAACAAGGTGTTGAGGTTGCATTTATTGACGAGGCCAAAGCCGAATTTTACGTATTGTTTTAGTTACGGGGTACCACTTATCGTAATAATAACATTTATTACCGAGGCCAAAGCCGAATTGAAATAATATCAATTGTAAGATGAGTTGTGATGGATTGAAGTGGCCGATATAACGGTAGAAGTCGAGGGGATGAGAGGGGGAGGATATTTCCTCCCGTGGCTATCGGACGACACAATATGAGAAGAAGTTGAGGGGCGAGTAGAGGAGGAATGTGAGTTGCACTCGTGCCTAGATTCGCACAAAGCTAAGGTTGGAGCCGAATAATAACATGCCGACTACATTATTTATGCATTTATTGTAATTTTTGTTGTGATTTTAAATTTCGATAGTAACATAAGTCACTGCTTAAATTAAATTTCGAAACTAACTTATCTCCATGATAATCAACTTTATAAGAAATATTGAAAGAGAAAACGTGCAATGAATATAATCCGCATCTAAAACAATAAAACACGGAAGTAAATATGGCACTATAAGTTGTGCGTCGTTTTCAATGCAAATGTATTATACCTAATCTGTAGAAATAATAACATCACATGTCTTTTGAATTAAACACAAAATATCAAGTTAAATGAGCATTTTACTTAATATAGTCATGATAAATATACTGGTTTACAGTTATTTTTAATGAGTTGTTTGATTGTTCGGATTACTTGCATTTTTTAGAAATGCCGGGTAACCAACTTTTACCGAATTTGACATTATAGCTCTGTTTGTTTCACCGTAAAATACTTTCCGGAGGAAAGAATTTCCTTGGAAATGTTTTGCTGGGGATTTATTTGTTTCCATTCACTTTCCAGACGTTTGGTAAATACTAAATCTTCCACGTAAAAAAATTGTATAAACTTTTATTTATGACATTTTTTATAAAAAAACTGTAAGTTTGACTAAAAAACATGTATAAATTAATTTAAATAAACATTAACGGCAAACAACCTTATGAAAATTACAAAAAGAAAATTTTGACAATTTGATTAACAGCAGTGTTATCGAACATTACAATTTTTGTTAAGAATATATGATAATCTTATTTCTACTACTTTAAGAAAATGTGTTAGATAACTTTATTTTTAGAAGCTTATAATTATTAATAATGAAGACATGAATACAACAAATTATCATAAGAAAAAGTAAAATTTAATAAATGTTGTAAGATATTATTGGACTATTGGGCTTGTACTTTATGGGCCCAAGTGGGCTTGTAACCCTACCCCTCTATCTATATAAAGAGGGTTAGGGGTCTTCTATTTGATGATCCATTCACACTTATCAATGAATAAAAGACGACTCTTTTATCTCTCTATACTTGTATCTCCATATCTATATATCTAGCTAATATGTCACACAACACGTTATCAGCACTTTGCTCGCGGATATTGGAGATTTTGGGTAAACGCACGGATATTGGATATTTATAAATATTGAGGTTTATCCTACTTTTTAGGGTTTTGCTATATCGACCTTCACCAACATACCGTGTGTAAGGTACCGAATTCAAAATTTAATTTATTTCGTATATGAAATTGCACGTATGTAGAACATGGATATATTTGTGTAGTTGTACCATATCTATATAATGAAATCTCTGTTACTAATTGATTGAATTGTGAATATGAAACCTTGCGTAACTAAAGATTGGCATGCCATATATCATATACATGTAATCAAGATAAATAAATTCACTTTCATGTTTACTAAGGAACTGCATGTTTGACTAGTAAATCAATCAATTCCATAAATCATGAGTTGTCAAACAAATTGATATCCAGTGTATATTATGAACTAGTTTAACAATTGCACATGTTTTGATTTCATACGTGTAAATAGAAAATCTGGTGAATAAAACCATGGAAATACATGGCATGTGTTAGTATAATTTTGGGAATTAATCCGTGAAGATCATGTTAATGCTACCATAGAATATTTGTTTGTAAATTGTAATACACTGTATTAGGTTTAATTAAAGCATCTATAGGCAGCGAATATTGACATGTATGATTAATACTTGACTTATTTGCATGTTTAGTTATCATGTATAGAATTTACATATATAGCAAAAAAAAAATAATAAAATATTATGTTAGATATTGCTAGTGTAAAATTGGTAAATTAGATTTAAATTACCATCAATAGAACCTACATATATAGCAGTAAAATAACATATTAATTGTGATAGATACTGTTCTGATTGATAATATAATTGTTAAATCGGAGAAATAGCAATATCTATAAATGTAATATTTACTGCCATGTGTAATATATGGTAATTTGCGAAATCATATATTTTCACATTTAAGTTGGAAAAATTATGAACCTTCCCCAAATAGGCTCACCTATTTGAATACGATGTCTAGGAAAGATATAGGCGGAAGTCGATATCCTAATGAGGTCGGGTTTTAAGTGGCATTCGTGCCCTCCACCCTCACCGTCTTTCCTGGTCGTTTTTCAAGTAGAGCTACCGAAAGGGGTTGACTAAATAATAATTTCCCCGAGTGTGTTTATATAGTGATGTATGTTTCGCCGAATTGGTGTCTCTGTATCGACCTGTCGTTCGATCAATGAGAACCTATTCACATTAAAAGCAAAACTATTTTTCGAACCTGTCGTTTCGAAATAAAGTTTATGCTTGTGCAAACCATAAACATATAAACCAGTCGTTTTATATGAAAAATAATCCAGAACTCCCAACACATGTTGGATGCCATCTATGATGAGAAAAATCGCAAAACATACTTGCGAAATGACTGTTTAGACGTTGATGTTATTCCGTCACCACATGTTAGTCACCCTGATGTGTGAGCATGTGATACCCAAATTATTTGGATGTCATCTTTGATGAGTAAAACACGAGTTTGTTGTTACCCTCGAGATGAATGCTAAGGCGTTGATTTTATTCCGCCGCCACATTTGAGACGTGATGACGTCTATGGTGAACAAATGTCTGAAATTGACATATTGGAGCAATCCTTCACCAAAATACTAGCTTGGAAATTGCATTCCATAAGCAGTATCGTGAATTTATATTCACCATGTTCCTTTATCGCCCATCTGTTATTGGATAAGAAAATTACCCCGGTGAGTAGTTTTAATCCTATTGGGTCAATGGCGAATTGTTTGCCTGATTTTAATGCTCTTCGTGTACATTTTTTTTCCACGAATCGAGAACCGAGAAAAGTGTTATTTGTCTCGAACTGTCGCGATCCCGATGAATCGCCTAGCCAAGGGAGATTTTAGACAATCGTCAAAATCGAAAACTTGTGGCTCCAAGACAGTAATTGAAAGGAACAATATGGGCCGTTGTCACAAAGTAAGAGATGATGCTCAAGGAGCCAACTCTATGCTATAAAGACAACGGTCATGCACGGTTACTCCTTAAATAGTTCACAACTATTATAAAGGTGGAAAAACCGATGCTAATGTGGTTAAAGCTAATTGAAAGGAAACTCTTGAGACCCCCGATTTTGTGGCTCAAATGAGTTTGACACCTTTCTTTATTGATTTTGATAAATCATTGAGCCATTTTTTCGCTCATCTGGATTATGTTTTTCCATTTGGATTATTATTTTTCCATTTGGACATACTTTTGGATTATGGTTTGCCTGTTTATGAAATTTCTCGAAATAATTTAAAGTGTTTTTTGAGCAAATTCCTTTGACAAATGTGACCAAACTTTAAATTATGAAATTTTAGGCAATACTTGTGGTGTAGTTGGTTTTTTGGAAATAGTGGGTAACAGTGTACCATATAATTTCACCAACTACTTGCCTAAAAGAGCACTCAGTGACAACGATTCTGGACCTGTCGTTCCAAAATCGAAATCTTTGGTAAAGCCAAATTGATTTGTCAAATATGAGGCGTTATACTCATGCAGGTCCTGTCGTACCTTGTTGAGTTATAAAATATTCGAGAAAACCAGTGTTATCTGGTAATAGCTCATGAAAGAAATGAAATTTCTTTACATAGCCTCCACTCAAAAACGTATTTTAGAGGAGTTGAAATGTCTTTCAAGTGGTTGCTACCACATTCTTTAAAGCATTCAAAGTTACCTTATCATTTCGCCTGTCGTCGAATGATAAATGATTTAGATGCTAAGACATGATTGTCTGTACTATCATTCGCCTGTCGTCGATTGATAAGAGCATTTTGATATTGTGGCATTGACCGGATGAGATATTCCCGGGTCAAAAGACGATGCTTGATTTATAATCACATAGCATTTGGATTCTCTCTGAGAATATATTTCGCGATTAATCCGAAATTCATGCCATTAATGCTCAAATTTGAAAGACTAGTATGTGTAAAGATCACGAAATGAACTCGTAGAATTCTTGCAAAGAATTGAAGGAGTTATTGTGGACTTATCCAACCATAAGACGGACCATAAATATAAATGGTTATGGTTGATGCATCGATAATATGGTCACATTTTAATGTTGTCCACATAAATGCAGCACTTTCCAAACTATTAGCCCTATCATTAAGTTGATGGCTCATGATTCGGATTATCCTGAAAAGTCTAGTCGACTTGATAATTCCGAAGAGTAATAATCGAAATTTCGATTTGAATTACTTGAATTTGGAAATTGAAATTGAATATCCTGTCGATTATGTTCAGACCCAAATGGACTCACGGAAAGTTTGATGATGCTACTGCAAATGATTGCACGCATTTCTTGGTTTTGCGCACCAAGATTTATATTTTCGTGTGGGGTTATGCTATATTTTGCTGCATTGGTCCGTTATGAGGCCCATAGACACTCAAACACCATATGCGTACCAGCTGGTTACTGGTTATGAGCCAGAAGTCTCATATTAACGCGTGTTTAAAGTGATTAATTAATATTTTGATTGAGCCGCTATAGCGTTCAAAATATGGACCTCTGAAGGGGACATAAGTCGATTATGAATCTCCTGCCTATCATTTGATAGAGTAACCTTGGCAAGCGATCTCTTTACCGCATGATATGCGAAAGTGACATCGCTAAGACTGTTCTCCCCGTCGTTAGGGGGAGATTTGCACGTTACCGTTGATAAGGAATGACGTGAAGTAACGTGGCATAACCCACTCAGTCTTAGCTTGATCCCCAAAACTGTACTTAGTGATAAGTAAGTGCATAGACTCCCTCAAGTCTAACTAAATGCCAGACGCATTTAATGACTTTATGAGATGTCACGAGATCATTTATACCAGCTGCAAAATGCTTGCAAGGATAGACGTCCCTGTCGGACGCCGTGTTCCTGTCGTAACACGTTGCTTTGGCCGAACCCACCAAGCAAAGGACGCTGCCGTCGGCCGTCAGTCTGTCGTCCTTCCTAAGATATGAGGAAGTTGACCGGTTCTTAATTCGTTCAGCCCCAGAGGTGGTGAACTGAAACTCGTTTGTCGCACGAGATTATAAAGGATCAAGGAGATGTGTGATTTCCTCCTCATCCTAAGAATCTCGAAATATCTGTCGATCATGATATCTTAGACGATATTGAAGCGAAACGAGACTGTCATTGATTACTTGTTCATATATTCGGTGACGACTGATAATATGAACAAATTATGATAGGGAACCATGTACCGTTGCCTGAAGTCAACGTAGAATAGACTGTACTAATGGAAACTTGCAATCCAAGTAGACTCCTTAGCGAAAGTGTGTTCGGACCTGTAGCTCCAACGCCACCAATGTTAAACTAGTTTGTTTATTTGGTTATTCGTAAGGAAAAGTGATGAGAATAATGAGATTGTAGAATGCTCGCCTAGTAGCGCAAGGCTTCTCTCACATCTTGGAATTGGTTACGAGATGGGTTATTTCCTCGTAATGGACATTATAACAGTCCCCTACTTTACCAGTTTAGTAGTTTCCGAAAAACTGAGTATGCAGCCATGAATATGGTCACGGTTTTATCTCTATGGGGATTTAGACAAAGAGATATAGATGAAGGTCCCTGTGTGACTTCATGTGCTTAAATCAAGTAGTTCCTGACCATGGAACACGATCTCAATTGACTGGGACGTTCACTATATGGATTAATATAATCCGAGCGGATGTGGTATACCGCCTAAGTGAGTACTTGATTAGCTTGGGATACTTGAACAGGTATTATGCCCTTGCGTGTTTTATTACGCGATCCATTTTTGGATTTGCCTTCGAGATGAAGGATCTTGGGAAGACACGGTAGTGACTCAACCTGATGATTGAGTCCCGTAAAGATTGAATCTAAGTCCATGATTCAGACTACACCCAGAAGGTGTTATGACGTTTTAGTCATCATGACGCTAAGTCGTCAGATTCTCCCATGATCGTTCGATCACTAGACATTGATATAGACCCAGTCCGTCCCTGATGAGACGATGAAGAGATATTGAACCATGATGTTCATATCTAAGTACAATAAGCGCATTATTGTACTTGGTCTAATGTGCTAGGACGAACATCTCGTTTGCTGTGAATGGTATAGCTCGACACAACATCGCGCTAACACGCTGCCATCGAAATGGCACTAAAGACACATTCCCTTACCTTATGGTAATTTTGGAAGTGGGCTAGTTTATCCCATTTGCGTCATCGAGTGTACCTACCCCCTTCGGTACTCGAATTAACGCAACCCTTTTTCGGTTATACCGATGCCGGTTACTTATCAGACCCGCATAAGGGATATTCCTAACATGGTATGTCTTTACCATTAGGAATAAGGCGACATCTTGGAGGTCTTGGAATGACTCCAAGTGAATCACTCTGGTCTATTCGTGCTCTATGAGACGACTAGAGAGTGTATATGGCTTCGAGCTAGTATTAGTCATATTTGAATTACATATGTTCTGTCTCACGATCCAGATAAAACACTTGTCATAGAAGACAACTTGTTGTTATTGATCAAGAGAGACATGACTACATTATGCTATTTAGCATTTCTCGCCGAAATTAATCTTCACAAATGAAGTTTAAGAGCATCCAGTTGAATGCTCGTTCTATTCCACGTTAGATTTTCTTGCATCCAGTCGTATGTAAGTAAATGAGGCATCCACCCGAATGCTCGTACTCTTTCTTGGAATATGAAATATTTGCACCCAGTCATGTGCAAGTGAGGGGGAGCATCCAGGTGAATGCTTATTGCACTAATTACTACTTAGTCGAAATCTTCGCACCCTGTCGTGTGCAAGTGAGGGGGAGCATCCAGTCGCATGCTCGTGTACTCTTTTTGTCCTTAGACCAAGGTTTTTTCCCACTGGGTTTTCCTTGGCAAGGTTTTTTAGCGAGACACGTTCCCATCATATCTCACTTAAGATTGCCGAAATTAGGGGGAGTATCCTGTTGTATACTTCTTACCACTGTGTACTCTTTTGTCCTTCGACTAGAGGTTTTTCCCATTGGGTTTACTCTAGCAAGGTTTTGATGAGGCACAATGTTTTGTGGTTGATCCCTACTACTACCATTGTTGCACTCTTTTTCCTTCGATCAGAGATTTTCCCATTGGGTTTGCTCTGACAAGGTTTTGATGAGGCACACTGTTTTGTGGTTAGTTACTTACATGATATTTCGGCATATATCATTCGGCTACACAGTTTCTCCTAGGTACCGGTTTTGTCCCACACTGGGTTTTCCGGCCCTAAGGTTTTTATGTGTCTAGCACTGCGAATGAACTCGACTCAGATCGACTGCATGAAGACGAAGAATTCAAGACGTCCAAAGGGGGAGTGTTGTAAGATATTATTGGACTATTGGGCTTGTACTTTATGGGCCCAAGTGGGCTTGTAACCCTACCCCTCTATCTATATAAAGAGGGTTAGGGGTCTTCTATTTGATGATCCATTCACACTTATCAATGAATAAAAGACGACTCTTTTATCTCTCTATACTTGTATCTCCATATCTATATATCTAGCTAATATGTCACACAACAATAAAGATATTATTAATTTCTAGCCTGATAGAAAAGATAGATGATCTATATATATGGTAGTAAAAAAGGTGAATAGACAGATATGCAGCTTATGAATTGCTAAAATAGTACCTATTTTGAAGGAATACCTCTTCAAGCCTCAAGTAAAATGTTTCCGGCTAATTTTTGAGGGGATTCGTTTCCTCATTTTTTCCGGTATATCTGGCAAAACTTTTCCTAAAATATTTATTTTCCTTACCAACCGAAATATAAATTTTACTCGATAATGTTTGTTTGCTCCTATTTTACCCCAAAACAAATAGAGCTAAGAGTAAAATATATCTAATTAGAACATCAACTTGGTATTGTCAATCAATTGCATTTGCTACGACACTTAATTAACTTATACGAGTAGATACAATACCGAGTAGCAACGGATAAATATAACTTTCTAAATAAATATTATGTTTGTTTTTATGTAATTACACAAACCTTTCTAGTTTTATCTTCTGAATATTTATAGTTGGAAAAAGATATTCATACAACTTTGTCACCCACTTACACACTCCCTTACATCTATTGCACACTCTCTTACATGTATAATAGTATATTTTTGTTAAAAAATACATTTTTATCCCTCCAAATATACATGTATGGAGTGTGTGAGTTATATATACATATATATATATATATTAATAATACTAGATTTAATAATTTTTCTTATTTTTAATTAATATTTAAATTTAGGATAGGCTCAACTAGGGTTCTACTATATTTTTATTTGAGTTTTTAGTAGGTTGAGTTTTTATTAGGTTGAATATTTATATTTTGGTTTATCAAATTATAGATTGTGTTTTATGTACATTCGGAGGGATACATACGTATTTCATTAACTAAGGGAGTGTGGAAGTTGTGTGTATAGCATCACCCTTTATAGTTGGAGTAGAAAACTACTTCATTGGCCTTGTTTGGTTGCAAAGTTTTTTACTTACTTTTACTTTTACTTTTACTTATTATGTATGTTTGTTTGGTTGCAAAGTTTAATTTTACTTTTATTAAAAGTAAACCATTAACTATACTTTTGACATATTTTACTTTTACTTATATTTGATTTGTTTGGATGTCATCTCATAAGTATACTTTTGGTGAAAAGTAAATGTCTATAAGTAGATTTTTTAAAAGTAAGTTTGATGATACTTTTACTAGTAACTAAAATATTGCTACTATTTATATATGTTATATGATAAACCTATTTCAGTATTGAATCCAACTTGTTGAATCTGAATGTACAAAATCTGTTATATTACTCAAGTTTTCATAACGAGATTAAAATTTAGGTTTTAATCTGAATGTGCTTTTAAAGTACAGTTCAAAACCTAGTTCCTATCATCATTATATTTTCCTAATTTTGTATTTTTAATCTTTAAATAATGAAATGTTTTTTTGCTAGTTAATTATTTTGCTTTATTCTATTAATCGAAATAAACAAAGGATAATTCCTTATAAGTACTTCATAGCAACTTATATTTATCCTAGATACCTTGATAATTTCACATTCCTCATAGGTAGCACTTTTTAATTATTTAGTTTATTTACTAAATTGTCATACAAACCAAAATATAATATACATATTTTATCTTTCTACAAAACCAAAAAAATAGTTTTAAATTACAACAAAATAAAAAAAAACACAAAAAATGAAAAAAATCATAAAAATCATAAAAAATTATAAAAATCACAAAAAATCAAAAAAATTATAAAAAAATTATAAAAAATCACCAAAAATCATAAAAAATTATTAAAAAATACAAAACTCACAAAAAAAATCAAAAAATCAAAAACTTTTAAAAAAATTTAAAAATATATATATAATATTTTTTGTCAATATAACACTTTTTATACCGAAAAATAAAAAAAAATATAAAAAATGACAAAAACTTTGTAATTTTTTTAAAATTTTGTGATTTTTTGTGATTTTTTCATTTTTATAATTTTTTTATTTTATTTTTCATTTTTGTGATTTTTTTAATTTTTTTTTAAAAATATTTTGTGATTTTTGTGATTTTTTTTAATTTTTTTAATTTTTTTTGTAATTTTTTTAAAATTTTGTGATTTTTTTATTTTTTGTGATTTTTTGTGATTTTTTTTCATTTATTTTGTGATTTTTTTTATTTTATATAATTTTATGTGTTTTTTTTCCATTTTTTATGAAATATGTATATGGCGTTTTGGTAAATAAAGTAAATAATTAAAAAGTGGTAACTATAGGGAATATGAACTTATGGAGGTACGAGTAATATAAGTTCAAAAGTGGTACCTATTGTGCATTATTTGAATAAACAATTTATTTTCACTCAAAAAGTAAAAGTAAACATATTTTACCAAACAACATTTTTAATGAAAAATATACTTTTACGGTGTTCACCAAACAGCATTTACTTGCTAAAAAGTAAACATAAAAAGTATACTTTTCAACCCACTTACAAAAAGTATATTTTTGAACATAAAAGACGTGACCAAACGAGACCATTATCAAGAATTTCATCTGTATATCCCTTTCCAAATATCTAGATTTTGTATAACATAATTAGAGAAATAGAGTTAGAAATTAATAATCAATTTGGAGTGAGCACTTGATTCATTTAACTTTGATTTAACTTCATCTATAGCTAAAAATGTTTGACCATCGGGCAACTAATTGTATTTTTATTTGCTTCCGAGTTGGTAAAAATACTTATATACTATACAATCTTTCCACGGTAAAGTCTTTACTAAATGCGATGCTGTTTTTACCAAGTTTCAAAAACTAAGTTTATCGAGTATTTTTTAGTAATATATAGCGAGTTTCATATTATTAACGAGTATATTTATTGAATCCGTAAAAACCGCTTTAATGCCTCTTTACACTGGTTTTACTATATAGTTTCGGGACTAATTCGAATTTCTCAATAGTTCGAGTAATAATTACGCAAACTTACTAATAGATACATATCAATCAAATTAATTACAAAAAACTCAACTATGTATACTTCCTTGTACATGTGTCGTAAAAAATAAAAAATTTAAAAAAATTTAAAAAATAAAAAAATTGTAATTAGTATCAAACATGATTAAACATGATTAGATATGATTAAACAAGATTAGACATATAAGATTGGACATGATTAAACATGATCAAACAGGATTAAACATACATGATTGAACAATATTAGACAGGATCACACATATTTTTTGTATAAAAAATGTATTTTTTTATAATTTTGGGTTTTTATAATTTTGGTTTTTAATTTTTAAATATTTTTTTGATTTTTTAATGACATATGTACCTATTTTTAAATAAATTCACAAAATATGTAATTTTTTTATAAAATATTCATCAAATTCAAAACAATCCAATTTTTTTAAAAATAATTTTCTAAATATGTATTGAAATTATTATTTTACCTTATAATTAATCTAACACAATATAACTTAGCTTAAACGGCCATTGACCATAGAGTCTGACCCTAGTTAACAAACACAACTAACCACAGTTAACACCAACCCTAACCCAACACCATTATATATAAACCTCAGCTCCACTTAAAATATTACTCTCTCTCTCTCTCTCTCTCTCTCTAAGTCTTCTATTTTGCTGCCAAATTATTGAGAGATTAAAATATTACTAAATAGTTTGCTACTTATTTGGTGTTTTCTCTCTCTAGAACTTCGCATCTCTGGTATGTTTTTATATTTTATTTATTCTATTTTTATCTTTTCCTGAACAATTATTGTGTAAACTCATCATTCTAAGTTGTACGCAACATGATTTAAGTGATAATTCTGATTATTTTTTTAATTATATTTGCGCTGCATGTGATTTGTGAGGATTCTTTTTTATAGTTTTGTGTTTTTACTGAATTTATCAGCAATTCTTTTGTTTATAGTTTATTTTTTATGTCTATTGAGAATTTGATTAGAATTATTTTTTTACCAATATATTAGCAAAGATTATTTCATTCAATTAAGCCATGTGCATGCATATGTTTTTGTCCAAGTAAGTTTTTTTTGTTTAATTTTGTGATTTAAAAGAATATATTCTAAATAAACTATAAACAAGTAGGAGTTTTTATTTAATTATGATTTGCTTTGCTTTTTTCCCTTAATTAGCTTCCCATCTTACTGACTAAATATAAAAAATATACCAAGTAAAAAAAAACTTAGCTTTTTAATTCAGATGTTTCCCTTGAGCAGTTTCCCATTATTGACTTAATATTGAAATATATGAATTAAAGATTTCTCCGATTTAATTCAGATGCGTCCTTAAGCAGTTTCATCATGGACTAAATATGGAAAATATATGAATTAAAGATTTCTCCTTTTTTAATTCAGATGCCAAGCATGAATCCCGACCCCACAGATCGTGAGTCGTTTGTAGAGGTGGACCCCACAGGCCGATACGGACGCTACAACGAGCTTCTAGGCACAGGTGCTATGAAAAAAGTATACCGAGCATTCGACGAAGAAGAGGGTATAGAAGTAGCATGGAACCAAGTAAAACTCCGTCAATTTTGCGACGACTATTCCACAATTGAGCGTCTTAAAGCCGAGGTCCGCCTTTTAAGAACCCTGGAAAATAAAAACATAATCCGCCTGTATAGCATGTGGAGAGACGAAGGGAGGAACACTCTGAATTTTATTACCGAGGTTTGCACTTCTGGAAATTTGAGGGAGTATCGGAAAAAGCATAGGCATGTGTCGATGAAAGCTTTGAAGAAGTGGTCTAAGCAGATATTGAAGGGGTTGAATTACTTGCATATGCACGAACCTTGTATCATTCATAGGGATCTTAACCTCAGCAACGTGTTCATCAATGGCAATATTGGACAGGTACCGGATTTTCTCCACTTAAACAGCTTTTATTGGTCTAATAATGAATTCATTAGGGTGGAGAATGTAGTTGTTCGGATTGGATACCAATATCTGTTATAGGAAGTATAAAATATTGGTATTTAGTTCAGGTTGCATTTAGTAACTAGGAAAGCAAGATATTGTTTTTAACTTTCTTTTCATGAAACGGTGTGAGTATTAAGATTATGGACAGTAATATGCTTTTAATTATCTTCCATATCAAGAATCAATTGTGACAATGTTTGATACTTAGCAGCACTTTAGTTTGTAATAATGAGTTGACTAAGGCCGAGATGCAGTTGGTCGAATTGGATATTTATAACTTCTATAGTCTATAAAATAGTGGTCTCTTATACCGCTGCATTGGAAAACTAGGAAAGCAAGATGATGTTATTCTGAACTTTCTTTTGGTAACTATGTCGTAATAATATTCGAAATAGCATCACTTGGTATCACTGATTTTGATTATGTTCCATATCAAGATTCAATAGAGACGATGTTGGATACCTAGCACCTCTTTATTTCTTTTTCAATTTTCTTATATTAAATGTATTTCATTTGATTGGATACAGGATACCTAAGAGCCTTCTTTTAAATCAATAGAATAATAAGATATTATTCTATTTTTTTGAACTAGGTGAAAATTGGCGATTTTGGATTAGCCGCAGCAGTAGGCAAGAGCCACTCGGCACATTCAATACTGGGAACACCAGAGTTCATGGCACCAGAGCTCTATGACGAGAACTATACGGAGCTGATAGATATATATTCGTTTGGGATGTGTGTTCTTGAGTTGGTGACCCTGGATCTTCCGTATAGCGAGTGCGATAGTGTCGCCAAGATATACAAGAAGGTGACAGCTGGCATCAGGCCACAAGCGCTGAACAAGGTTACCGACCCTGAGGTTAAAGCCTTCATAGAGAAGTGTCTTGCTGAGCCAAGGGCGAGGCCTTCTGCTGTGGATTTACTTAAAGACCCCTTTTTTGATGGGATTTATCTCGATGACGACGAAATTGATATCACCAAGCTGTCCTTATGACACAGGATTTAGAGTTTTGGTGTTGGTGTAAATTAGTGTTTTCTTTTCTTGTGTTCTTTTTCACTTCTTGGGATGATTTTGGAGTTATAGGATGTGTTTCGGTTAAGGTTTTTTTCTCCTCTTGATTTTGGTCAAGTGTTGGCGATTGCAAGCTGTAAATAGGGTGTTCGTAAATAAAACTGTCGAAGTGAAAGGCGAATAGTTCTATGTAAATACAGTTTTCGTATCAAAAGAAATTACTTGCATTCAAGTATGTGTTTTTTTGCCTCTTCTTTTGCTAGTTTTGGATTAAGGATGTGCTTGGCTAGTTTGTTTTTCCTTGATTCGGTTGGTTTTTTTCAATTGTAAGCTGCGAATAGGAATACGTAGATAAGTTGGTCAAAGCGGAAAAGTCTGTAGTTTTGTGTAAATTCAAGTTTCAAATCAAAATAATTTACGTTCAATATATGGTAATGCCTATCTTGATTTTCCTTTGGAGTTAAAAAACAGCTTTCCTAGAAGGTGTCTTATTTCAATACCTTTTTCCTGATTTGGTATGTTTATCTCTTATTTCTTTTGGAGTCGGAGCTTATTTCCTAGCATGTGGGATAAAATAAAATCCTTTCACCGACTGGCAATTTTTGGGGGATAAGTCTCATAACTCGGCTACAATTGTACAATATACTACTAGTCAATAATTGTACCAAGTTTTTGTCCCTTTATTATCACTAATTATCTTTCACGGCTTTTCCAATCAACAGGAGGTGCTTTCTGTTTTAGTAATGATTACTTGAAATAGAAAAAAGGTCTAATTCCATATAAATTCCTGATAAAATTAGTGGGTGACGTGAAAGTTTTGAATGAGTAGTTATTGTGCCAGCCAATTGAAATTGTAACAAGTTGACACGAAGCTTTTTGCGTGTGTATTAAAGTTGAGTTTTGGTGCGAGCTGTAGTGTTTGACAAGTTCTTTTGCTTTGCTGTAACACTTTGAGTTTGTTGTCTTGCTTTGCTGTAACACTTTGAGTTTGTTGTCTTGAAAAACTCAAATATTCAACTGGCCGGTTTGCACTTTTCTTTAAAAAATAATAATCATAAAAAAAACATAGATTTGCTTATTTGAATCGGTCTAACTATATATATAAAGTGATAAGAAACTTGAAGACAGGAACGGTCATGTTTTGTTTCTCTATGTAATATACTAATATTGGTAGAAAAGGAGCCAACATTCCGATTCCGAGCCTGGTCATTATTTAAGAAAATATTGCAAGAGATTTTCCCGGTGAAGGGTTCCAACCCTCGTTCACATTACCGATAAACTTTGATCACAAATTGTGTCGCTGCAACTGTGCATTCGACTGTTACAATTTTGATTAAAAAAACTATGAATTTATTCTTGATATTCTGGCCTTGAATCCGGTTGGAGCCATTGTGGTCATAGAATTTTAACTGTTGAAATATTTCTCTTACCAAACTGGAAAACCCTTGATTACCTAACATGCATAATTTAGGAATTTTAAATGTCTCAACTCTCACTTTGTCTTGAAGTCTTGTTATGTACTTTTAAGTATTAACTATACCATCCTCTATTTTGATCTTGGCTATATTAACTTGTTACTACTTTTACATTAGTTGTGATTTCAAGACTGATGAAACTAATTGAATGAGAAGGGTAAAAACAAACATTCGGATTTTAGATCAAGCCCATTCCGATTTTATCCGGACTGTTTAACTATTGACTGTCTTGAATTTCGATAAAGTAAATGTATCAACAAGCCTTGGAGAAATTTCATTCAAATATCCTAGCATGCTCTTTTTGTTTGTGATTATTGCATTGAAGGCCTCTTCATGTTTGTTTAATTTCATCAGCTTTGTTAATCGTTCTAACTTGCATCCTTTTTTTTATAGCAGTGAATTTCGATGGTGTGAAGGTGGGCGCAAACTTTGGTTTTACATGCCTGCATCATTTTAGCAAATAAGTTGGCTTACTTTTCTTACCGGAAAAAAAAGTTGGCTTACTTCAGGGTGAGAAGAACTGGTTCATCCATCTTTAAAACTATAGCTATTTCGTGAAAGTAAAAAAAAAAAGCTCACTTATTTGGCTCGGCAACCAAATGCACTAAACTTTTAAATGAAAAAAGGTGAGCTGAGTTTGAAAGGTACAACTAGACAAGCCCTTTGTTAATCCAAGTAAAGCTAATCTTCATCAATGAGGAAAATGTGATATTCATAATGTAGGAATGCTTTTATTAAAAAGAAAATAACTTTAGAGATAATTTTCAAGATCCTTAGGCTTTAAGCCAAAATAGGCTTCCCAGAATGTACACTAGATTTCAAGCATGGTGTAAGGTCCTTATATTATCACTGTATAATTAAGGGCATAAACCTTCGTCCCGACACTGTAATTTAATCCATGATCAAAGCATAAGCACATATATATCATGCTACATTTAAAGCATTATTTTGATCAAAAATTACCACCATTAACTTTCAGCAACTTAGATTGGTACTTCCATTATTTCGTTTGCTCTTGTATGCACATGCCTCCTACAAATCCAAGCAATTTGACCACTATCCCTATACCTCACCCGCCACAACCCGAACTTGTCGGCTATATCTCTTCCACTTGAACACTTTTGATCCCTCAGAAAGTCGATAACCCATTGCTGAGCAGCTCTTTGATCCTCCTGTATATCTCTCTTACCCGTAAATCTATTTCTTCCTCCTATTGTCGCGACCCCCACAACCCCAGCCGCCACTGCGCCTCCTGCCCCAACCATCGCTGACGTGTCGACCAACTGGGCAACTTCCCTGCTCAAATTCGGTATCATATTCCCCATGCCAACCGCTAAATGGGCACCTATTTTGAGAGCAAATGTTACGAGTGTCATGAATTTCTTCATATATGGAGCTAAAGACTTTATTGCCATGTTGTCTATTTGCATTAGTTCACACCCCATTTGTTCCTCAACCACGTGCATTTCTTGTCGATACTCGCATAGCATGTGTAGCTTAATCGCGTTCATACCGGATATCATATTTGTGACCAATCTCCTTGAGAAATTTTCTGTCTTAACAAAATAAAACATGTTAGGGGTTTTTCTTTCTTCGAGTTGAACGTTATAGTTAACAAGGTAGTTCATTTTCCGGTGAAGCTCGAGTAGTAGCCTGTGTTCGTAGTATCTCAGCCCTTGGATCTCCTGCTTTATGTCTCTTATCTCTTGTTCGATGATTTTAAGTCTTTGTATTACTTCTTGAACCCCTTTTGCTATTCCATCAAATGTCGGATCAACTTTATGCTCATTATTTGTTTGGTCATGAGCCAGGTCATTTTCTGGTGGGACTTGTAATTCATTGGCAAGGTTGTATAGATCATTATATCTTCGATGAAGTACTTCTCGGAAATCATCATCGGATAAAAGGTCTCGAGCCAAATCAAACCCTGAATTTAAAATTTGTTTTCCCAAGTCTGAGACTGGACCCCACGTGTGTTGATATTCGTACATGTTTTCTGCAGGTACCGACAGAAGAGCCTTTTTGAGATTAGTAAGAGATACGATTTGGGATTTTCTGTATCGTGGGGGTGTAAGAATTCTAACACACTCGGGTCTTATTATACTTTCGGTTAATGTGATGCTGGGGCATAGGCTTAGTATTACGGGTACTATGAGCTGATTAATAAGCCTTAAAATTTCTGTAAGATTATGAGATGAGCAAGCTAAAATGTCCATATGGTAGCACAATTGTCCCCCGAGCTCTACCCTCACATGAATGCCGTTTATATTAATCAAGATAAGGTACTTTTCGAGACTGTAAGTTGCTCCGTGTTGGTTCTTTAGTCCCATTATTTTGTTATGGAGATGTACCTGATTTGCATATTAAAATGAAAAATATCAGTTGCAAGGACAGTATTATGTTAAAGATGTTAACATGCTATTTTTCAGAGATAAATCCAGAACAGTGAGTTTTTAGTCTCAAGGCTTATGTGCAGTTTCCTAACATGAATGTTATATTCTTCTACTTAGTTATCCAACACGATCAAACTACTATATATGCTCTGTGATATGAAAATGCCTCATGAATATATTCAATTCTAGGTTATAATTAAGTTTATAACTTGTACAATAATGGTTCTTTCAATCAACCCGACTGTTAAAATACAGAACTACACGTCTGTGCTTTTGCTTAGTTACCATATTGGTTTTATGAATTGAAAACGCAACATCAAAATATATGGAAAAAATACCATATCTTAATAGGATAAAAAAGATACTGCTTTACCTTTGAAAATTATAGATTGAATTCCAACCAAACTGACAATCATAATTCATAAGTCTTCCTCATATTGTCTCTAAAAACTTTGCAAAACCTAAAGTACCACAACCAAATAAAAATATAAATCTTGCCTGTAACCGGGGGAAGAATCCTGGTGAGAGAAGCATGTGGCTTGAGTCATCGCACTCCATATGTCTTCCCGTATATACACACTCACGTGTAGTTAACTGCCATCTCTGTACCCTGCCTCGGCCTTCTTCAAGTATAGAAGGAACCAAGAACAGAGAGTTTATGTCTTCAGGATCTTGTTCGTAGCATAATTCCAATTTCAACATCATCTTAACAAGATCATTTAAATCCAAATTGTCAAACACCTGGCTCTGCAAACTCCCTTTTAGCATCTTTTCCAATTCTTTTCTACTCACAAATCCGTTATTGTCCAAGATTTTATTTTTAACCTCTAATTTTATTAGCTGACCAAGTACATCGACGCAAAACCATTCATAATCCAGGATTATAAACCCCATTTCATCGAAATATATCACCTCGCCTATTTGGTGAAGGCATTTTGCTATTGTTTTTCTTCTCATCTCAACCTTTTCCTTGTTATCGTGCCTTGATCGGATTCTCAAAGATGGAACCCTAACCTGGCATAGCTCAGAGAACTCGTTCCACCTCATCGTTGGCTTGTTGTCATTCTCTCTCCTCCAGTCTGATATTATCTGTACCAGGTCAACACAAATTTTGTACACTCTAGGGACCCTTTCTGATACCATTTTGCTCGTCTTTCGAATATGATGGGTGAGTTTATTTACCGATGCTGATGATCTTGCGTCAACAGTAAAAACTGTAGGATAAAACTCAACAATGCCATAAAATTTCTGTCTCAATCTTTGGATTGAATCTACCGTTGCTTGAAAATTCTGAGACGGTGAATTTTGAGTGATTTTGTCGTAATGAGTGAGAACTATAGCAACATTTGGTAGCATACATTGTTGGAGTGCTCTTTTCGAATTTGAAACTATGAATCTAAGCCAATACTGAAGGTCCTCTTCAATCTCCAATGGGTTTTTTAGTTCTCTGTTGCTCGGGTTTCTAAATAAATTGGATATTATTATAAAAATAGATGCACTTCCATGTCCTGGAAACATAAGGTCGTGTAACGAGTAGAATTCGTGTTGACCAGCAAAGTTCCATATTGAAATTTTCGTGTCTTCGTCTTTTAATGTTTTTATTTTCATTCCTGATGCTCTGATAGCCTGTTCAATTGGGGTTACTAATGTTTTTACGTGTTCCATGTAGGGTTGTTTCGACGGAGAAAAGTTTTGTGATATGGAATTGCATAATGTAGATTTTCCTGCATGAAATAGAGAAGGTAAATAATTCTACATATTTAGGTCTTTAAACATTTAACTCCTCGTGTCCTTTTTTTGCTTATTGCTGTCTATTTAAACTTAGAGAACCAAATATACTGAAAACTGTAAGGCTTGGGCTTTAAATGGCCTCGTTGCTTTTAGCTTTAACATCCTTTCATATTCTTGCTTAAAGATTGGACGGCATTCGGTTGATTAGCTTAAATTCTTTGATCTGGTTATTGTGCATTAAGAATTTAAGCTGAATAAGCTCAAACATCCAGCTTATTTGCTTAAAATCTGCAGCTAAATAATAGTTAAATGACAAAATTAGAGGCCGATTGTGGTTTTGAGTAAAAGTCCTCTAAGATAGTACTTTCATTTTATTTTATCTTATGCATATAGATTGAAACTTACCAGCATTTTCTTGCCCACATAAAAAGACCCGGCAGCTCTTTGGTACCACCATCTGCATGTCCTCAAGTAAATCAATTTCTGTTTCTGTATTTATTTCCACATTCCCATTTTGCCCCAATTTCTGATAAACTTCCTCCGTTTTACCTGCAATTTCTAATGGTGTTCGTGCAAGATCAAGGCCCTCGAGCCAAGGATTCACCTGTAAAATGTCCATTATCGCTTGCAAGACAAACTCACCTTTTACCCCTTTGCACCCTTGTAAAGATAAGAACCTTAAACTGACATTTTTCTCCAAACTTTTGAATATTTTGACAATATCATCAGGCATTAAACTCTCATTGTCATATATTCCTAGTCGTTCCAACGTTTCATTGGTCGTTAGCATCTGTACGATAGCTGCAAGACCATCTTTACCTATTTTCGTTTTTCCTCCTCCGAATGTAAGTGATTTTAGTGTCCTGTTTGCCTGAATTTGCAAAGAAGAGAATCTACTCAATGGGGTGAGTAAATGCTCCACTCCAACGCTATTAAACCGGTTCCCGTCAAGGTACAAGGTTTCTAATTTCTGATTTTTAAATAGTCCAGCCGAAACATACACTATCCCTTTATCTTTTAGATAAGTTTTCGACAAATTCACCTCTTTTAGCGTTTGATTCTGCTCCAAAATCCATCGGAACTCCTTTGCCCACCGTGATTTTAGTTTTACTCCCGTCATATCGAGTGTCTTTACAGTTGAATTCAACCCAAGAGCACAAACTATCCTGCAAGCACCTGCCAAATCAAGTGTATATATACGTAACATCCTCTTTTCGGGTACAAATTCGACCACCTTTGAACTTCTCTCTCCTTTTCCTTTGCTCCAAACATGGACTTCCATGTCCCTATTTCTAGCTAAAACTGCAGAAATTAGCGGCGTAGCTGTTACGGCACTAGAATCGAAAATAGTTAGCAGTTTTAGTGTCGAATTCATTTCTATCATCTTGGATAACTCCTCTGCCCCCTTTGAACCAATTGAATCCTCCCATATCTGCAACTCTTCGATGCTATTATTCACTTTGAGTGCAGAGGCAATTAGTTCAGCTCCTATTGGCCCAATACCCGATTCAGAAAACATAATTTGCTTCAAAAATACATTTCTTTTAATCATTTCCGAAAACACTGATAGACATTCTGCGCTAAATCTGTTTCTCTGAAATAGAATCTGCGTGAGGTTTTTGCCATTTTCAAGTAAAATCCCGAGATTCTGAATGTGTTCTAGTTCCCAGGTAACTTGATGGAAGGCGATATTTTGCAGTGATGATATGGATATTTCGGATGTTTCTAAGGCTATAAGTAAGAGAGAAAACTGATAGTTGTTTTCTTTGGATATGTTTATTTTGATGGAATTTTCCATTTGGTGGCAGTTTGAGGTTGGCTGAGAAAGGAAAAAGGAGATGATGTGGAAGTCGAAGGAACCGGCTGCAATTGCTTGTGTAAGCCATTGTAGGTCTCTAAAGGTTTCGTTTCTCGACATCGAATTGGTGATAGTATTTTCATCAACGGTTGAGGGTTGGAAGTTTTGGAAAACGTTTTGTTTCCTTTTGTAACGTATCAAACGAGAGAGTATTGAAAAGAGCATTGCTGTTTCTTCTTTCGGTGGAATGAAAACGACATTTGTCTAGAAAGTGTATTAGTATTCTCAATAAGAAGTTCATGAGTATCTTCTTAAATCTTACTAAGATTCTTTATCTAATTTCTGAGTTTCACAATCAAGAATGAAGGCATCACTTGTTGCTCTTTTCTGTCCTTTTGAAAAATATACACAGCTCTAGACTTGAAAATTGATAGTGACAAAGTTGAGGTTGCTTAGTTTATAATTATCTTGGAGGATTAAATAATTGATGCTTCCTCTTTTTTAAATTTATATAATAGTTGATTTAAAGCTTTTGAGAATTTTTAGGCTGGTTAAAGGCAATTTGTCTCCTTTAAATTCTTCCATTCCCACTGAAGCGTTTAGAATCTTATAAAGCAAAGGGAAAAGGTGGAGTAAAGTTGTGGACAAATTAGCCTTCTTTTAAGGGACCCTAAAAAAAGAAATATTATGTTTAACAGTACACAAAAATAACATGTTTAGCAAAAGTTTTCTTCCTAACATGGAATGGGCTAAGGAAATCCAGAATGAGCTTTAAAACCCGAGGTTGATTTCTCGGCCTTAGATTAAAATCTAACCTAGTTGAAAACTTTTACGTGCATTCTGCTCTGCCTAGTCTTGTTTGTGTTTTCAAAGTTAGTTGGTGTAGTTCAGCCTTGAGTCTTGACAAATGACCAGATGGTTAGATTTCGGCCGGGGTTTGCTTCAAATAGATCGATATCGATTCCGTGATTCCGTCATAAACATAAGTGACTGAGTATTAAACCCTTTAAGATGCATGTTGGCGCGATAACACTGTACAAGTCAATGATTTAAATTTACGTTACATTAGTATCAATGATTCAATGTAGTTTGTTTTTTTTACTTTTTTGAAATGATTATGTAGTTTTTTTGGGGGTCATTAATGATAATGTAGTTCAATTACCCAAAGCAATGTTTTAACTAGGCTTTCTTATGTTTTACTAGGACAGATTATATAAGGCCAAGGTCTATTCTGGGTTAAGGAAAATGGATCAAAGCCCAGATCTGCTTCACACAGATTTATTCCGTAACTATAACATATTAGTAATGGCCTAATTCAAAATAAATATTTAGTTTTCTATTATGACCATTTGGGTCCAATTAAAGTCAATTTGGATTCAGTAAATTTGGACCGTAGTACAATGAAAGAGAAAAATTACGTGCCTTCTCTTGAAACTTGAGTGAAAACACAAATATTAGTATTTATATAATATTATTTGTGTTCAAACTGACTTCTATAACTGAGAATTCTGTTGGGTGAATCGCTCATTAAATAAGTCGGTAAATTGTCTAGTCAAGTTTGCAAGACTAGGATCTAGTTGCTTTTCGGTTTTGTCGGACGAGTTACGGTCACTTTTGTACTTCGATTTGGTTTAATGATAATTTCATTTCAAAAAAAAAAAACCGACTTCTATAACGCAATGTTCTAAAAAATAAATCTTAATTAGAAAAAGAAACTTCAATTACATACTAGAAAAATGATGCCTTACTTCAAAAAACAAAAACAGATTTATTCTGTTTGGCCTTATCCTTTTGTAGTCATTTCAATTTGCCCACTATTGTATTTATATTTTCATAAAACAACATCATTTATATTTCTTGGTCTTATGCTTGTAATTCTCTCGTAAAACTCAAACAAAAGAGAGTAACCTCATCTTTGTGGGGGTTGTAGAACGATGAATTTAGTAAATAATCTAAGAAAATCCTTTACATAATTGGTTTTTAAATTGGTCAATTAAAGCGTAAAACAAAAGAGTGGGGCAAAAATTTAAAAAAAAAAAACCTTAATGGTAAATTCAATGGACATCGAAAGCGTAAGTAACAAAATGAGGCTAGTTTAGGCAACTTATCTGTATATTGTCTTAGGCTCTTTGGCAAGAGCTTTTATGGTAAATCTTGGTATTTAAAAAATGGACTTAAACATCAATTAGACACTTTTTTATAAAAACGTTCCAAATAAATATTTAATTAATGCAAATCGTAACGGTTTCACGACGAGAACACAAATATGCGTTTTTTTTTTCCGAGATATATAATGACATGTTTTGAAAATTATGGTAAACTTTAAAAATTCAAAACATGTCATTATACATCTCGGGAAAAAAAATACGCATATTTGTGTTTCCGTCGTGAAACCGTGGAGATTTGCATTAATTAAATATTGATTTGAAGCGTTTTTGTAAAAAATTGTTCAAGTTGATGTGTAAGTTGACGTTCATACATCTTGCCTTTTAAAGAAAACATGTTTGAAAATTCCAACGAAATTTCAATTTTTTTATAAAGTTTTTGGCGAAATTTCAATTTTTTTATAAAGTTTTTGGCATAAAAACATGAATTTCAAAGTCAAATAATATGTCTGTCTAAACACTAATTACCTTTTAAATCAAAAATCTAAACTTCAAATAAAAAAATCTGTCATGAATTTTTGATATTGTAAGAGTGAGTTTATTAAATAAATAATTAAAAAACCATGTTACCTGGAAAACAAAAAATAACAAAGGGTAGATACGTCATTTCTTAGTAAAAGTTTTTTCAAAATTTCGAACTCCAAAAGCTACAAATAAATCTCATATATTTTCCAACGGTCATCTTCTCATTCTTTTTTCTTCTGAAATAAAAAAAAAAAGTTTAATCTTCTCATTCAAAAACACACTTTTCTTCTTCACCATATTCATCTCTCTATTTATCTCTCTCTATATATTTATATACATATACAGATATATATTTACATATACAAAAATGTCCGAGAATCGATTTTTAGGAACCCTAACATCCTCGTCTCTACGAAACCTCATCCCAAAATCACTAACAAATAAGCACAAAAAAAACATGAACAGCTTATTCTCTCACACTCGCTCCTCCAAACTTAACGCTAATTGCGAAAACACACCACCGATTGATCAAAACATCCAAATCGACCCAAAAGAGACTCTTCCCCCTTCGATTACTAAGCAATTGACTAAGATTACGCCCAAACAAGTCGATGAATCGGTGATTTGTGATAGTTCAGATGCTCCCTCTTCAGATCCGTCGGTTAAGGTGATATGTTTAGTTAATTGGTGTATTTTAGATGCTTAGTTTTTGTATTGTGGTTTTTTTTTTGTTGTTGTTGTGATAAGGCATATTTTTGTTGATTTTGTAGATATTTTAAGCTGTTTCAGGTTCTTATTGCTGCAATGTGTTGGATCTGTTGGGGAAAATGTGGAATTTATTACTTTTTATAACTAAATTTAACCTGGTTTATGATTGACTGATTTAGGGTTTTTAGTTAAAATGTTTAAATCTTCTATAGGACTTTAGGGTTGTTTTTGCTCAAGTTTTTGTAAATAAACTGAGATTGAAATTTAGCTTTGTTTTTGTAGACTCGTCGCAAGATTGTGAAATTGTCTATTCAACTAAATTTGTAAATATGATTTGGGTTTTAATAGTTATTGAAGACGGGTTGAAGAAAACTAAAAAAAAATCGTTGCTTATTTAGAAAGTTGTAAAGGAGAAAGGAAAATAATAATAATTCTAATTGTAGTAGATTTAACACTAGATTTGGTGAGACAAGTGAAATTATTACATATTTTTATTAGCTAAATTTCTTTCTTTAGATTTTTATATGCTGAAGATGGACGGAAGTTATTTTCGAATTTGTTGCCAATGACTAAAGTTGTAATCTATTCAGTTAAGCAACTTTTTATTAAATTTCGTCCTAAATTCCGTAGAGTCCTTAAGAGGGTTATGTTATATATGATGGTGTTAATTTGCTTAGATTTTGAATAATAACATTACTTCAAATTATTGATTGGATGTGTCCTTAAATCAAGCCCAGTTTAGAGGGGTTATGTTATTAATATGTACTGTAATAGTGTGTGTGCATATGTTTGTTAGGTTGTTGTAAGGATTAGGCCAGCTAATAGCCATGAAAGAGAAGGAGATCTCAAGAAGGTCTCTACTGATTCGGTAGCTGTTGGGGATAGAAAGTTAACTTTTGACTCGGTTCTTGACTCAAAGTCAAGCCAGGTTATTATCTTTACTTTTCTACTTCTATCTTTCTTATATTTAGACCGACTAATCGAATTTACAAAGACAGAAGCGCAAATACAACTAAATTAATGGCTTCTTTTTCTATCAGGACGATGTATTCCAATTGGTTGGAGTTCCTTCGGTTAAAAATGCATTAGCGGGTTACAACACATCAATTCTGTCATATGGGCAGGTACTTTTAGTGCATAAGTGCTGGTTTTAATTTTGCATATTTACACTTGTGTATAACTATTTATGAGTTTCTTATTCGTAGACTGGAAGTGGCAAGACTTACACGATGTGGGGTCCGCCAAGCGCAATGGTTGACAGTCAGGAAGTCAACTGTGACCAGGGAATTGTTCCGCGCATCTTCCAGATGCTGTTTTCTGAGATTCAACGAGTATGCACTTACTTTATATCATGAGATGTGTCGTACTAGGTACTTTATGTTTGATAATTTTGTTGTTTACTTAATTAAATATTTTTTAGGAACAAGAGAACTCCGAAGATAAACAGATAAATTACCAATGTCGTTGCTCATTCCTTGAGGTTAGCGTCCTTCTTCTTATTTTTTGAGAAATTTGGATTATGAATTGTAACACGACAATACGAGTGCGTGCTGTTTTCTGATATGATATTTGTTGCAGATATACAATGAACAGATTGGAGATTTACTCGATCCAATGCAGCGAAACTTAGAGGTGGAAAATTCTATCTCCCTCTTCATCTATTAAAATGCAGTTTATACCTTCCAAGTGTTTGAATGATTATCTTGTGTATATTTCAACTACTGCAGATAAAGGATGATGCCAAACATGGTTTTTATGTTGAAAACTTGACAGAGGAATATGTGAACAGTTATGAAGATATCTCTCAAATTCTAATAAAGGTAATTATGGATGCAATTTTCACTTAGCTTCTGTGCACTGTGTAATTATATTGTGCATACAATTCATGCCAGGTAATTTTGAAATCTGACTGACTTACAGGGACTATCAAGTAGAAAAGTTGGAGCAACCACAATTAATTCCAAAAGTTCGAGATCTCATATTGTGTTTACATGCATCATTGACTCCTGGTGTAAGGTATGGCATAGTAACTGTCATGATTTTTTAACGATTTTTAAATTTTTTGGTCTTGTGTTTAAGATATCATTTTATTTTTATTGTAATTAACACCATCAAGGAATTTCCTTAATTTAGAATGTTCTTTGAGAATATGTCATATTATTGACCTTTGAGATCCTGTATATAACATTTCATTGTGCAATGTGGTTTATGTTCTTCGAATGCTTGCAGGGAACATCATCAAAATGTTTTGGCAGTTCAAAGACAAGCAGAATTACCCTTGTTGATCTGGCTGGACTAGAGAGAAACAAACTTGATAACGTTGAAAGGCAATGTGCAAGGGAGGAAAAGAATGTGAAGAAGTCCCTGTCTCACTTAGGGTATTTACATAATAATATCGTGGTTGCCACACTTTCATTTTTATCATTGCTTTGTATAATTCAACATTAGATCCCAATGAGTAGGAGCTGTGAACAGAAAAAAGAACGACATGACTATTAACGAAAGATGAAAACTTATAGTAGTGTTCAAAAGATTTGACTGATGCAGGCAATTGGTAAATATTCTTCCTGAAGGAACTTCTTCTAAAAATGTAGAAGACGTATATTTTCTATAGTGAGACTCTATGAACAGAAAAACAACTGATTGTTTATTAGTAAAATGTAAGATAAAAACTTGTAGTAGACAGTAGTGGAACTGTTTTGTTTAACATTTGATTGATGTAAGGCTCCTGGTAAATAATTCTTACTGAAGGAACTTCTTTTAAGAAAATAGATGTTTCTTATTGAATGAGTAGTTCTATGAACAGAAAAACAACTGGTTGGTTGTCTACCAAACAAAAGATGAAAACTTTTAGTAGTGTAATGTGTCAATTTAACATTTGATTGACGCAGGCACTTGGTAAACATTCTTGCTGATAGTACTTCATCTAAAATACTAGAGGACATTTGTTATACAAGGTCCAAGTTGACTCATTTGCTGAAAGAATCACTTGGTGGAAATGCTAAGCTCTCGGTTATATGCTCAATCTCTCCAGACAACAAGTATGAATGATTTTTCAGATAACACATCGTTTGGTTTTTCAAAAATGTACGTAGTATGAACTAATTGTCTATCTTGAATTATTAGGAGTAGCTGTGAAACGCTAAGCACTCTCAGATTCGGGCAACGAGCAAAATTGGTAGAGAATGAGCCAGTAATAAACGAAATTTCAGAGGATGACGTTAATGATCTGAGCAATCAAATTCGCCAACTGAAGGTACACAACTACATAGACTTTTGTAGATTATGTTTTACGGTCTATAAATTAAAAATGATGACAGCGTATTGTTTTTACTTTCAGGAAGAGCTTATTAAAGCAAAATCAAATGTTTCTTATTCAACTGGAAACAATTTTGGGTACTCTGATGGTAGAAGTGTACGAGGAAGTTTGAATCTGCTGAGGTTGAGCCTCAATCGCTCCTTAATTTTACCTAGCATAGAAAATGAAACAACTGAGAAAATGAATGCTAATGAGGAAGATGTTCATGAACTTCGACTTCAATTGGAAAGTTATGGCGAAAAGGATAAACCAGATACTTTTATATCCGTTGAAGAAGAATCGGACACAGATTTGGCAAGCGAAGATTTTGGAAGCTGTATGGACGATAGTGAAATGGATATAATTAGTTTGGGAAAAAATCAGACAGACCAACAAGAAGAGATTTCAGGATTAATAGAGAATAACTTGTCGATTAGCTTGTCTCATTATTCTCCACTTCTTAAAGATCCAACCTTTTCAGAGTCGCCAAAAATTGGAAATAAAAACAGAAAAAGCATAACTTTTGCATCGACTCATCTCGAAAATCATGATATTGTACATGAGAGTTCTAATTTGGAATTAAATTCGTTTCGTCAATCGCGTAAAAGAAATGATCTTATTAGATCGTCCTTAATGTTGAGCAGTGTATTTCCAGGTCCCACAGAGTCTTTAGCTGCTAGTTTACAAAGAGGCTTACAGATTATTGACTCTCACCAAAAGAATTCGGCTTCAAATGATCCTTCAGTTGCATTTTCTTTTGAGCATTTGGCATTAAAGCAGTGTTTAACAGCCGATAAAGCTAATGCTTCTGTTCAAACACTACCAGAAGAAAAATCTGGTTCCTCCCTATGTTCTTCATGTAGGAGAGCAATTGAGTTTAGTGGGTCTAATGAGATGGTAGTCGTGGATGATGATGGGAAATCGAATGGATCAGCTGTTCAAGTACCCAAAGTATGTCTAGATTCATATTGTTAACGTGTTGGAAGATAAAAAGGTTGCATCAGTGATTATAGTTATTTACATTTGTACTTGTATTTACAGAATTTTGAAGAGGAGTTGGCTCAAGCCATTGAGAGGGAAACGGTGCTTCAAAAGTTTTGCCAAGAACAAGCAGCGAAAATTGAGCAGCTAAGCAATATGGTACTAATACTTTCCTCTATAACTTCATTAAAAAAGTTACCATCATTTTGCTTAAATGGGTGAGTGTATATTTTCAGGTGGCTGAGCACACCAAGAAAAGTAGCTTAAACGGAATCAATGATCCAAATTTAATTGTGGAAGAGAGGAAGGTTTGTCTCTTTTTATCAAATATTGTATACTACTTGGGAACCTTGCTATCTTGATTGGATACGGAACGAAAAGAATCTAAAAAGTTTTTTTTGGAGGGTAATATAAAAAGTTCAAAGCACTAATAAACAAAGCAGTCATTCTGATTTCTATTGGTACTATATAACAAGAATTGACCGGGTACGAAATTAAAGAAAATGCAAAAAACACTTATGAGACAAAGCTATTGTTTTGACTTTGATTTCTTGGTCTAATCTTTCCTGTTGGTTTTTTACAGCTTTTGGGATGGGATGATGTCGAGCACGACGAGCAGAAAATCGTAAAAGAAAATTATGAAATAAAAGAAATCACGGAAGAGATGGATAGTGATCCGAAGGAATCATTATTTGATGCCAACGAGAAAGAAGCACTTCTGAACGAAATCGAAACTTTAAAAAGCAAGTTACAGTCGATAACTAGTGTACCTTCTAGGATTTCTCGAGATGTACGTAGATCTTCTTTGCTATCGAAATCAATGCAGCTACGAAAAAGTGCCACATTTGCTCAATTTAACAACGAGAAGGAGTTTGAGAAAGAACGAGAAAAATGGATGGAAATGGAAAGCGACTGGATTTCGCTAACTGATGATTTGAGAATCGACCTCGAAAATAACCGTCAGCGTGCAGAAAAGGTAGAGATGGAATTGAGGTTAGAGAAGAAATGCACCGAGGAGTTGGACGATGCACTTCACAGATCTGTACTTGGTCATGCTCGTATGGTTGAACATTATGCCGATTTACAAGAGAAATATAACGAATTATTTGAAAAGCATAGGTTGATAATGCAAGGGATTGCAGATATTAAAAAGGCTGCTTCGAAAGCCGGTGGAAAGAAAGGTGGCTCCCGGTTTGCCAAGTCTATGGCGGCTGAACTTTCTGGCATGAGAGTGGCGAGGGCCAAAGAGATGGAGTTATTGAGGAGAGAGAACAGAAGCCTTAAAATCCAACTTAGGGATACAGCTGAAGCGGTTCACACTGCTGGAGAGGTCCTTGTCAGGCTGAGAGAAGCTGAAGAAACAGCTTCACTCGCAGAGGTATAAACTATATAACATCTTTTTCAGGCTTGTTTTCTTCTCATAGATTAATACGTATGTGCTTTTTAGTTTGAATTTTGTTCAAAAGTCAATTTATGTTACATTTCATACTTCCTTAATCTGGCCTTGTTTGGTTGTATATTTTAAGCTCGCTTTGCTGTCGTTCTCCTTAAATGTAGCTTTTTTCTGATCGGAAAATAGCTTATTTGCATAGAAGCTGCAACAAAATTAAAAGCCCTAAAGGGGATGAACCTAACTGTTTTCTCTTCATAAAAAAAGTCAGCTTATTTGCTTAAAATCTGCAAAGAAATGAGCCATTTATATTCCGTTTCGTATTAAGATTGGATATCCAGACTTTATATCTCATCCGGGTTTCTCAGTCATTTTAACCATTGTGGGTTATTTTAGTACAGAAAATTTAAGATGAGATGCACAGGTGGTTACTTTAGTACACAAAATTTGGAAGGGATCAATATTTCTTGCTAAATTCAAGTCTGAGGGATGAACCCAAGCTTTTTTTCTCTTTATAACCAAATCAGTTTAAGCAAACTCTGCCACTAAACGAACCCTATATATGCTGTTTCTTTATGAAGATTGAATTATATTATATATTACCTAAGTAGTGGACACATAGTCGCACAGATTTCTCGTATTTAAACAATGATACAGTAGAATGATAGATTTCAGTACAGCAAAATTTAGGTTGGAATCAATATTTCGTACTTTCCATGTTTTTGTTTTCCATTTGTTTCAGGAGAATGCTACAAGGATAAATGAAGAAAATGAGAAACTAAGGAATCAGGTAGAGAAGCAGAAAAGAAAGCACAAGATGGAGATGACAACAATGAAACAGTACCTAGCAGAGAGCCGATTACCCGAATCTGCACTGAGATCTCTCTATAGAGATGACTCATCTGACATGGCGTCTACTCACGACTCTGCTCAAACTTATGATGATGACGAGGCATGGAGAGCAGAATTTGGTGCCATTTATCAACACCATTACTGAGTGATAATGGCAATGAATAAGTTTGAAACTAGTGCGCACCATAGACTAGACCCTTCTTGGGTCTGGCATTGAAAGTACTCATTATTGGACATGAATGTTTTTTTTTTTGCTTCTTCTGAAAGCTTATTTTTTGTTTTAATTTGGTTGTTGCTGATATTAAAGATAAATTGACTCCTGGTTTATGAAATTTATCGTGTTCTTTTATGAGCGTTTCTGATCAGTAAACTTATAGCGTGTGTTTTCGACCGACCTGATTCTTGACGAATGTTGCCACTCATCTTTTGAACAAGAAAAAATAAATGTTATAGGTGCAGTTGTTTCCTGTTATGGATAACCCACTGCATTGCTGAATGCAGATTAATAACTTTTGCAGTCCATCTAGGATATAAATCCTCTTCACAAATGGTTCTCGTACTTTCCTAGAAAGCATTATGTTATCTTCCAAATTTTTAGAACTCCTGTTATGATTGTCTCTACTTTGGGGTTGTCTTTTCTGTATGCGATTTGTGTTTGTTAGTATAGCACTACAATATACAGGCATAAGTAGCTGTACCCCATATAAAATGGCGTATATTTACAGCTAGAAATGCATTTAAACATAGCATGCAATGCAGACTGTTAAGAATGTTCTGCTCAAACTAAAAACTCAACATCTCGAACCATTTGAATACAACACTAACACTAATTATAAATCACAGTAAAATTCTCAAAATAATCATACAATCACTTCTAGAAGAATGAGTACAAGAATTTCTCGTACGGAATAATACGGAACCACATGAATTATGCATTTCACAATGAAACAGATCCGTACAGACTTTCAGATTCAAGTTTTTGCCTATAATTTTCACTAGGAATATCATAAAATTCTTCTAAGTAGGCCAAAGCTTGCAAGTTAGTATCACACACCTTCCACAGTGAAGAAACCTCCCCCTTGTCAACAACTTCCCATTTTGCACAATCATCAAGAAATTCGAGCAATTTCGTGTAAAATGAGTCGTAGTTCATCAAAAGAAACGGTACGCGGAACTCTGATCCAATTCTTTGCAGTTGAATTAGGGCTAATATTTCAAACATTTCATCGAGAGTGCCAACACCACCCGGTAAAGCGACCACAGCTGTCCTATCTGAGTTATTATTCCTAACAACGCAATCTACTAGCCCGTGCTTTCTTGCAGAGAAAAACCTGCATTTCATTCATTATTATCATTGATCAAACACACTCTAATTTGTGTACAATTATCGGCAGTCCAACTTTAACCCTTCACTTTGCTTACACCGATCAAATAATTGACTTTTCCAACAGAAGGCTTAAGATTTGGGAAAAAAGAAGCGCACAATGACCAACTTGGAAAGTTCTCAAGTTATTCCGATGTATAAAAAAAAAACACTCAGGTTGATTGTTATAATTAAAGGGTGAGGTTTCATTACCGTTTGGTTTTATTCAATTATATTTATATATTGACCCAACGACTACCATAAAGAGAACAATCAAAGCACCGCATTGTTGGTCACACATACAAGGATACACCATCTTTTATAATCACTTTTGTATTCTAACATATAGGTGAATTATAACCTAGGATATGATAAAATATTACTTTTGTACTGATTAAGAAATAAAGTTGGGTTTATGAACGATTACAGAATATGATAGGTTGATGTCTGAGATTGAGAAAACAGATAAGATGGTGTACAAAGCATTAAAGATCCGGAGCCAGAGACTAAAATTTAAATTAAAGAAATAATCAATCATAGTAAAAATATCAAATTTCTGGGGAAAATATTATGTACCGGCATGTAAGATAAGCTTCAGAAGGGAGGTAAGGATGAGAATTCGTAGCTGTCCATTCACCAGCTTCTTTACTGATCTTAAATCCGCCAACTGGCTTTCCTGCTTGCATGGCACCATTGGTGACAGCATCCATAAGACCTGGACCTGCTCCGGACCAGGAAGTGCAATTCAAAAGACTCGCAATCTGTATGTATACACGTACACATAAAAATACTATGTCCAAATACGTATTGCATTGAATGGATGAAATATTTTGGGAGAGAAACATACATCTCTTCCCAATTCGAACACTTGGTTGTAATGTGGATGACTTGGTCCCATTCTAGAAGAACCCAAATACACAACTCCTCTGCCAAGCCTATGGATGAGCTCATAGCAGCATTCTATCTCTTTTTTCACCTAATTTTTTTCAAATTCATGTTAGTTCAATAAATTTTAAAGACATTCAGCAGCATACAGTTTTCCCTTTTTCAAGAAAGAACAAATATTTGGCTAGAAAGTATGTCAATTTCTGCTTTGAATTGCAAAGTACAAGCGCATTCGCATCGCATGTAAAGCTTTTAGACGTCTTATCCTTCTTTCAACACAATCATACTAAAAGATGCAGCTTTAACGAAAATGTGGAACTGAAAACCGTAATTTAAATCATTTCTTACTGGAAAAAATAACACTTCACAACTACTATATATCAAGCTGCGTTATTTCTCTAATTTATCAAAACAAGCACCTTCATTCTTCCGGTTTTCCCTCAGTTTGAGATTAAAGGAAAATTTTACATCTTCTCAAAATTACCGGAAAGACAAATAATTCCAAGCACTAAAATTCAAGTACGGTACGGAATGATTCTAAAAAATCCACGGACTGCAGTGAACAAATTCATTGTTTAAGGCCTCGTTTGGCCGCAGATTTTATACAAATAAGCTACCCATTAGAGGCAAAAAACAGTTACTTGCTTAAAAAAAAACCACTTATTCCATTCACTAAATGAGCTATTACAACACAAAAATAACAAAACAGATAAGTTCATATTAAAAGTTGCAAACAAACAACCTTTTAAATACTTCAAAATATCATCTGCCAATAAACAATACAATATCAAAATCATCCTATATCTAAAAACATAGGTGATAAACACACAATTCCTACATATATATATACATATATAAACATAATACATATTTTATATATAAATAACCTCAATGGGGCTAGTTCTCTGTTGAAATTCAAAGGGTTCTTGTGATTTACATGATACAATTCTCTTCATACCAATATTATAATATTTCACCTCTGTGTTAAATACTAAATATTGAGTGTTTTTATGAGTGTTGTTTGTGAGAATTTGAGGACTAAACAAATTGGAAACTGAAAAACCCATCAATTCAATACCAAAAAAAAGTGGTAACTGATAATCTGAACTTGGTTTTCAATTTTACGGTACAGATATAAGAGATAGAGAGAGATCAAAAGGTACAGATATAACTGAAAATAGTGAAGACAGTTGAAATTTAATTAGTGTTTTCACAGTTTTACACTTATTAGTTAAAAATATTGACACTAAAGTTTGATATTTACAAGAATTCGCCCCCTTGTGGTAATAGTAAATGAATAATTTGATCCCAACATGTTAGAAATTTCAAAATAGGTATAAGAGTATTGCACTACATTAACTACAGTTATGGGTTGTTTCTAGAACCCGGACTAGTAGCATCCTCAATACTTGAGAAAAAACTCGATCTTTTACCACAAATTTTTTCTTATCAGTTTTAGCTTTTCAACGCCCGCTAATTACCGGGGGGAAATTAGAGTTCCGCAATTGGTTGTTTGTAGGGCGATTTTTTTTTAGGTGCGTCTCAAATATGTAAATCTCATAGCGCTTGTGAAAAATCTTACTTTTAAATAGGTATGTTTCATATTCGCTGTTGGTATAAGTTTAATAACATGTACAACAATTTAAACATGAAACGGTTTTACTTATAAACAAAATCCTTATCAAATCGGGACGGAATAAGCAATTTAAAAGACAAACAATCATGCGTTGTTTCCAAAACGCAATTTCTTTTAAGCGCGGGTCAAACATTTAAATGCCAAAATAGTTCGTGTGAAATTTCTTAGTTGCGCCTCATATATGATATTGGTGTATTTTCAATATTTTGTGTACAACAATTCAACATGATAAAATATCACTTATAAACAAAATATGCATCAAATTGAGAAGGAAAAAGCAGTAAAAAAAAAGGGAAAATTAACCGGTCCCAATTTTGATTTTCTATCAAACACAAGTTCATACATGACAACTTATTTAAGTTTTTGTACCATAACATATAATCGCTCTTTAAAATTTACGATAAGGCTCATTTTATATCCGTCTCTTTTCCTCTCTTTATATCCGTCTCTCTGCATATGTGTTCTCTCCTCTGCCATAACCATTCCATCTTATATTCATAGACAAAATTGCATGTATATAGAAGTCAATACTTTCTAATTTGAAAAACATGTGAAAACGTTAAAAACAGACGAAACTTATATACATAAGCTAAAACTAATTTGAAGTTCCGAGGAGAAATGAGCTTATTTAAACGTAGAACTAGGAGTCGATAATTTGTGTTTTGAAAAACAGATGAAAACTTAAATAAGTTTTCACACAATAGTAAAACTTAAATAAATATCTCTTTTAGGACCACCTAGCAATTTCCTAAAAAGAAAACCCAGAAAATAAAACGTAACGTTATTGGGCTTAAGCCCATAAAATATACAACAAAAGAAAGCCCATAAAAAGGTAATAAACAGAGAAATAGGGTTTTATTGAGAATGAATGAATAAATAAATAAATAAATAGCCTCAATTCATCTCTTACTTAAAACACTAGCGGCGGAGAAAACCTCTAGAGAGAGAAACAGTCTGCAACCATGGGTAACACTCTCTCTCTATATCTATATATCTATCTATATCGTGATATTGTTATTTTAATTTAAGCTTATATTAAAACAATTGAGCATATAATTATTGTTGTTTTAAGATAAATAAATGTGAATTGGGGAAATGAAATTACAGGTATTTCTCGGGATTCAATGCATAAGAGACGTGCCACTGGTGGCAAGAAGAAGGCGTGGAGGAAGAAGCGAAAGTAATTTTAATCTTTTATCTTTTTTGTTAATATGTTTTTTATATATATTATTATTGATTGGTTAGTATTTAGTTGGATGTTTGAAGCTCATATTTTGTTATCTAGTTTGTTTTTGCATTTTTGCTATGAAATTGGTTAATTATGTTGATTTTGTTATCTAAGTTTGTTTTTGCATTTTTGCTATGAAATCGATTAATTATCTTGATTTTGTACAGTTAACAGAGTTTTAGTAGGTTTAAGAAAATTAATCTTATTTATCTCAACTTTATGTTTTTAATATTTTTTTAATATTTTAAAATGTGTTTTTATTTGTTAGGAATGACTGGTTAGTGTTTTGTTTCAGCTTTTAAGCTCAGATTTTGTTATGATGTTAGGTTTTGATTTTTTGATTTTGAAATTGGTTAATTCTGTTGATTATCTATTAATACAATGAACTGTGTTTTAGTAGGTCTATTAAGAGAAAATTGATGGTTTGAGAAATAAATTTGTAGTTAGCGTACTGGTTAGTGTTTTAATGCCTGGTTTAATGGAGTTTTTAAGATGCGATTTTGAAATGTTGTTTGATTTTGCATTTTTGTTATGAAGATTATCTTTTAATACAATGAACTGTGTTTTAGTAAAAATATTATTAGTAGATTTGTTGTATTAGAAATAATCTAGTATTTATCCTGATGTTTAGTGATGAAGTGCTGGTTTTGTTGGTTCTATTAAGATGAGATTTTGTAATGTTGTTTGATTTTGCATTTTGATTTGAAATTGGTTAATTCTGTTGATTTATCTTTTAATACAATGAACAGTGATTTAGTTGGTCTAGTATGAGTTAATAAACGGTATGAGAAATGAAGTGGTTGTTAGCTTAATGATTTGTGTTAAAAAGCTTGTTTTGTTGCATACATTTGGCTTAAAAATGGAAATCTTTTGCAATTCGGGTTAGAGAATTTCATTAAAGCTCTTATTAATGCCGTTGATTATCTTTTATTATGTTATGCAGTGTTTTAGGTATATTTTGGTTGAATTGGTGTTTGAGAAATGTAGTAGCATCTCGTTAGGGTCTGTTTAGTTGAAGTTTTTAAGCTGCTATTGTAACTATTTTGTATTTCTTGTATGGAGGAGTTAGAAATTAGGAATCTTCATAATCTACACCTGTTAATTATATATTTATATATAATTTATAGTGGTTCGCATCTATTATGATTGTCTTGATATTTGAGAAGTATAAGGGCTTGTTTCGTTGCCCCTTTTAAGCCCAGATTTTGTTAAGTAAATTTCCTTATTGATATATCATGATTGTTTTTGTTTATCTTTGGAGTAATTATCTGTAGATTGTTTTTGATATATCATGATTGATATGATATGATTGAGAAATATACTGGTATTTATCTCCCTGGTTAGTGATGAAGGGCTAGTTTTCTTGCAGTTTTGAAGTTGATATTCTGTGCTGTTTTAGATGTTTTACATTTTGTTGGCGAGCTCAAAACCTTTCTATACAGATTTCTCTAATACATGATTTCTTTTAAAAAATAATAACCTCTGCTCGTGGAGTTTTTTCTTGTTAAAGCATTGGTTGGTTGCACTTCAGCATTTTTCTGATATTTTATCAAATCGATTTTTTGTTGAGTGTTTTAGCTGTTTCTTGCTAATTACATTGAATAGATAAAGGTTCTCTGCGACATTCGAGAGTTGGTTTTCTTTCTGTGATTGAATGATTGTTTGCCAAACATAAAATATATTTATACATATCCTATATGCTGAGCTCAACTCTGATGCTCTTGGGATTATTTGAATCTTTTTTAGCTTTCTTGGTGTTGAATTATAATGCAACCTTACTATGATTTTTATCACATAATCCTAAAAAGTAATTTGATTGTTTATATCTTGGAAATGGTGCATTTATTAAATTTCTCGTATTACTATTACCGTTTTCTCTATTTTTAGTTGTACTATGTGCGTGAACTCGGATGACTTATTATCTATTTATTACAGGTATGAGCTCGGAAGGCAGCCAGCCAACACAAAGTTGGACAACAACAAAACTGTGAGAAGGATACGTGTTAGAGGTGGAAATGTGAAGTGGAGAGCATTGAGGCTGGACACTGGTAACTTCTCGTGGGGGAGTGAGTCTGTTGCTCGCAAGACCCGTATCTTGGATGTCGTATACAACGCATCTAACAACGAGTTGGTTAGGACACAAACTTTGGTGAAGGGGGCTATCATTCAAGTTGATGCTGCACCTTTTAAGCAATACTATCTTCAGCACTATGGTGTTGAAGTTGGGAGGAAGAAGAAAGCTGCTGCGGCTGCCAGAAAAGGAGAGGTGAGAATTTCACTCACTTGATGTTTTGTTTCTAGTGATTTACGTTGTAATTGAGTTTGTGCATTGCGTTCGTTATTTAGTATAGAAATAAAGCTGAAATACAACAATCTCGAGAGTAGATCATATAGAATGTAAACTGCTTGCTCTCTTTGAAGTGCTTGTTAGATTGTTTGTTATGTCTTTTCTCTAGTCTTTTGCTCTATCACTTTGAAATAGTCCTTGTTTGAGGTTACAGTTTGCAACTATCAATGCATCTAGCTTTTGGATGAAATTTTGACTTGCTATTTTTTGTTGATATGGTATGTCTTGGTAGAAAAATTCTTTGCTTAATGGAGAAACCTTTGGGATAAACTTCTTTTTTCTTATCTTGTTTTAAAAAAAAGGCTTGTTTTAAAAAAAAGGCTTGTTTTAAAAAAAAGGCTTGTTTTTTCATCTGCCAACTCACTAGAAAGAAGTGTTGTGTTTCCAGAATTAGTTGTTAGGTATTAAGTTATAGATCTACTGCAGCTCGTGGTATTTTCCTATAAACTTATAACCATCGAAAGGATTCTATATTTGTCATTTTCTTTGCTTATCCTTCCTAAAGTCTTGTTAATATTGTGTTGATAGGAGGAAGCAGCTGCTACTGAAGAAGAGAAGAAGAGTAACCATGTCAAGAGAAAGATAGAGGGTCGTCAAGAAGGTCGTACTCTTGATCAGCACATTGAGGATCAATTTGCTGGTGGCCGTCTGTTAGCTTCCATCTCATCTCGACCTGGCCAGTGCGGTCGTTGCGACGGGTAAGAAATTCTTTCCCTCCTTAGCTTGCTTACCCTTGAGTATAGATTACGTCTATTACAACTGTTACTTAACCAATGTGGAACATGAACACATTTTTTTGTTTCTGAAATTTTGCTCGCGAAAGTCATCAATAAATTATATTACTGTTTTAAAAAGCGCGCTTCGTTGTGAAAAAGCTCGATAACAGACTGATTCAAAGCTTAAAAGCTCGTTTTTCCGCCTTTTGGGCCGCTAAAAGCGTAAAAGCTTACGCTTTTAGCATATCTATTGCAAAAACGCCTTAAAACTAAGATTTCGCTTTTAAAAACACTGGATTATACAGTATGTTTTATTATCTTCCTAATTTTTATTTCTCTTTCTTGTAATCAGATACATTTTGGAAGGCAAAGAGCTGGAGTTTTACATGAAGAAGCTCCAGAAGAAGAAGGGGAAGGGTGCAGCTTGATGATATATGCTTTTACCGGCTTCATTTCAGTTTTCTAAATTTTGTGTTGCTCGTTATCCTTTATTTCTTAATTATCGGAGCATGGAATTAGACTTCTTGTTGATGTGTCTGTTAGTTTGAATACTTGTTTTAAATTTTGGTAGATTGTTGCTATGAAAGTCGTTTTGATTATGATTTGTGCCATGTTTGGTTTGGTTTTATTATTGGTGAAATGTCGGCTGTTTTTTATCAGCACAGTTGTTTTTTCCATTATCATATAGTGGACTAGTTGATGGGCTTGCTTCAAATAATGTTTCTCAAATCTGTATGAAAGTTCAGTCTAATTATAAATCCGCTTTATCTTTGATCCATTTAGGTTCCGTTTCCAAGGAAAATATTTTCTGATGTTTGTTTGATTTGATAAATTAGAATCTTATAAAAATAATTTCTTAAAACATGGAAAAGATAGTAGAATATTTTTTCTTAGTTTTGGTGATAAAATATTTTCCAAATAATACCTTTTACTAATCTAAAAATATACTATTAAACATTATAGTAATAAAAAATCTATTATAAAAATCTACTATTATACCATTATAAATTATAGCACCACAAAGAAATTACAACTAAACATTATATAGTAATAAAAAAATATTCTCATCCTTGAAAAACTTTGGTTCTCATAAGACATTTTCTGTATATCCTCTAATATATTAACATCACATTGTTGATTGTTTGATAAATTTTTAAATTGCAAATTGGTCTTGATTTTTATTATCAAATTATCAACAAAAAAATTTTACCTTCTTCTACTAATCTTAGTATACCTTTTCGGAAAAGTTTTTCGAATATTTATGAAAAATTGTTCATGAGATTAATAAAGTCTCAATAGCCATCAAAATAAATATTGGTCAAGACTACACGCTAATTTTAGAGTTTTATTAAGTAGCATGTTATCGGACTTTGTTCGGTAAAATGTGATTTTTTGTGTTTGAAATATCTTTCAGATTTCATTCTTCTAATTTTTTGGTTTTAAATTTTTATATGCTGATTTTGTTACTAATATTACGTAATTCTATTATTATGTTTATTAAAGAAATTATAAAGTATATTTTAGATTTTCCATGAAAAATTTTCACGCAACCAAACACCAAGAAAATTATGGAAAATTATTTGTTTTCCATGAATTTTTTTTCCTTTGAAAAATCTTTTCCCCATTATTTTCCGAAGAAACAAAGAGATTAATGTATTTAGAAATAAAATGGATTCTCACTCATAATACACCTTCAAGGTTCTAGTTCTTTCGAATTATAAATATAGTGATCCACTCACAATCCCTATTATAAATTTATATGTTGATCTTGAAGATCTAGAAAAGACCAGTGAATTGGAATGATCAGCTTGAGGAATGGCCAGTTGATGCTAAACTGTAAGTGGCAAGTTGTAACATAACTTTGGTGTTACCATCTTGCACCTTGTATTAACATCCAAAAAGATGTCCGTTTTGGTTTCGTTTTGATCTCGGCTACAGATGGCTAAGCCAACTGAACCAGCAGTCATGAAATGATAAAGCCTAGTGGCACACCCAGACTTTTAATAATTAACCAACCAAATAGTTGGTTATACAAAAGTTCACGACTCAGTTTTTTTTTTTTTTATGAAATGAAAACTAATGAAAAGAGGAAGAAAGTAAAAAATTAATAATGAACCGTGTTGTTAAAAAGCTTGCCAACTTTAAATGGTGAAAATTTGGCTACAGAGGATACCCCAGAATTTCCGCATATTGGGTTCCCTCGAGACTATAAAACGAAAATTTTAATTGAGAACAACCAATTGCAAGAAAATGAATCGTGTAATCATCTAGCTAGCTGTCCTACTGGTGATCAAACACCTTTTTATAGCAGTTATTAGTACCCCAAATGCGTGTTTCATTCTAGTATATGTACTCTTATCCGTATAGCTCTTCCACTTTCACTCCCATTCTTTACGTAGGAGGATGATGGGTCCAGACTTTCCTTCAATATTCGTGGTACAATTTACCCGTGTAACTAATATTCAGCAGTATCAGCAACCGAGACTTTTCAATATGCTGCTAAATCTTTCGATTACTTCAGGTGGGTTAGCATAAGATCCAACTAAATTAATGGCGTGATACTCTAACCCTTTCCATTGGGCAATTAAAGCAAAATGTGGCCTTCTATATTCACTACTAATAATCTCCAAAACAACAGCTTTTGGATTGGCGGAAACTATGTGAGTGAGACCAGCCCCATGAGCTCCGATAATTACAGAAGCATCTTGAATGGCTCGTACTTGCTCTTTCATAGGCATATGTGCAAATAAACCATTTACTAAGTTTATTTTGCAACTCAAATGATTCGAAACCCAATTTCTTATTGCATCAAATACCTCTTCCTCATTATTAAGCCTAGATTCGACTTTACCACCATGTCGTGGATGAGCTAAATAATCCTCGCGCCTTACAAATAGCACGTTTAGGCCTGATGTGGATTTGGTAGTGCGATTTCTATGCACTTGGAAACCGAAAGCTGCTCTTATCATCTCCCCGAACTCAGATAAGCGTGCTGTTTTATGAATATCGGGATTTCGCCATAGATCATGTGCAGAACCTCCATGGCAGTCTATTTCTTCGGATAGTCCTTTGAACCAGGCAGTTTCGTATCCCAGAGGAGAGAGGATAGCATGGCGAAAACAAACTGGGCCATTAAAATGTTTGGCATATGTAACGTTTGAAAACAATGCCCTCCACGTTTCTTCCAATTGTGTCTGAAATAATAATTTGCCAAAAGTTATGAATGCAATGAGTAGTGCTGCACTTATCAGATTAAAAATGGAACAAGAGAACTAGATAATACAAGAAGTCGGAGTACTAAATCAAACTTGGAGGTTTATCAAACATAGCATTAAAGACCCTTGATGCTTGCATCAAACTTTTTATCGGTGAACACTCAGTAAAGGTTAAACACGGCGATTAAGTTGACATGTGAATACCTATTCAGAAGTCCATGCTCCTAACATATAATAGATTCAACCCCTGGATTATTAAGATACTCCCACTCATATTTGTTAAAACAATAAATGCATAAATTATTTTCCTAATATGCGCTCCATTTGTAAGACAATGATATTTGCGTTGATTAAATAACATTTCATGAAGGCAAATAAATAAGATTACTGCGTAGTTCAATTTTTAATGTTGAATAACAGTTTTGGGACTGACCAAATAGAAATGCAGCCTATCTTTTAGGGATGGAAGGACCAGCCTAGAACTGGACCAACATTTGACTAATAATCCAGGGCCAAGATAGTTTCTCGTGTTCATACAAAGAGAAGAAAAACAAGACTCGTGTATATAATTTCCATTCATAAAATTCAAGTTTATACCTTAGAAATTCAAGTACGAGAATTCCAAAGCTATAAATACGAGAGGTGCTTACCACACAGTGGCCATCAACAAAAACCACATTAGGCCGATAAGGCAATCCTGTAACTCTTGAAGCTACGTATGCACTATACCAATCAGTAAAGGTGTGGAACACATTTGCATACTCGAAGCGTGTGATAAGAAGTGTCGGCTCCTCAATCCACTGCAAGAAGAGACTTCTATGTCAGAAATATATATCAACCTGACACGAGAAAATAGGAAACATTTTACTAGTAAATAATATGACGCCACAACGCAGTCCATGATGAAGTCTTATGGCAGATAATGATAAATTTGTTCGATGTGGTAGATTTGTTGATGAAGACATTAAAAAAGTATAAGATGCATAATATGAACATGTAACATCAAATAGCGATATTAGTTGTTGAATGAGACAAAGAGCGATCTTCATTTCAGATGACTACTTCACCTTAGCAGCACACAAAAGCAAACTACTATATAAAAACAATTATTTGTTCTTTTGGAAAAAAAATACTGTAGAAGCTCTAAGACATCGTTTCCCGACTTAAATTTTTCTTACCACAATTCTGACGATAATTAAAGCACGAGCCATGACAACTGGAAGGTAACAAGTTAAACATTTATTTAACTGCATGCTTCTAATTCCTTTCCATATCGAGACAACAAAATTACTTAATGCATCAGAAGAAGTCACTTAAGTTGTTAACTAGATTCCAAACATGTTATGGATTTTTTTTTACGTAATCAATGCATATCAACGGCCCTATTTTGTTGTTGTTGTCTTCATCGTTAAAATTACTTTAACTATTTTGCAACATGTGTCAAAATTAGCCAGTTTAAAAGATAGTTAGCACAGAATCTCTACACCAGCATTCTCCAAACCTTCAGCTG